>JABAKD010000025.1:27799760-28399760 GCA_012845835.1 Undaria pinnatifida
ATGGCATTCGGAGCGCGACGCACTCGGGGTGCGGTTTTACTCAACCGTGTTTTTGCTCAAGCACGATCCTAATACAGTTCGGGTCACTCCAACGCTGCATCAGGTCGGGGGTGCGTAACAGCAAAAACGTAAGCCTCATGAAAATAGCTCAAACACGCGTGGGGTATTGAGCGTATTGACGAGGCTCGTGGCACGTTGAGTCTCCACCCTCACAGAGGTTTCCAAATAGAACACAGTGCACCGTGAGAGGATTTTATAAAATCGTACCAATATGATATAGTGGGATGTTCGGCATGTAATACCGCCGTTCGCGCATTATGGGGTTGAAACCCCTAAAAAAAATTGCACCGTGACAGAGCACAATCATTGTCAATTGTGTAAGTCAACACCATGTGCAGCGCGTGTTGACGCTCGTGACAAGACGATCATGGTTGCACGACCATTTTTGCAAGACGAGACGTGCGCCAGCATGATGAAAGCAACACGTGCGGCATAGAAACGGAGGGGGGGCATTTCCCGTGGTCGCTCGCAAAATTATTGTCAAGCAACTAACAGCAGAAATGAATGCCTTCAAACCAAAAAAATGAAAAGTAAAAAAAAAAGAAACAGTTATCGACTTTCAAGCTTGCGCAGCAACGTTACAATTTTGAGCAGCATAGACCCTGCTTTATCGTAAAGTTGAAGCGAAAAATGCGTTGAAATTTGGGCATCATCTACCCTGTATCACCAGAAACGGGGAAAAGTAAACTCGGTCCGGTGACAAAAATCGGGCAAATCTCAGCAGCGTCTACTCCACTTCATCATACGAGATGGGGCAGATGCGAGGGACTTTGATGCGTTCTGTCGCAAAAAAAAAACACTGTTAGCGTAGAGACTGCTTTTGTTATGGCGTAAAAAGCTGGCCGAACGCGGGGGGGGGATAATCCAATATTAGACAGCGTAGAGCTCGGGCACGACAAATAAACTGGCAAAATGCTCTTACAGCAGAAGAAGCGTATGGGCATGATAGAGCCCATATATATAGCTTAAAACTGGTAAGTAAGAGACACGGTCACTGCAGCATTTCGGATGATGTGAGCAGGATAAGGGGCCGTGCGTGAGACAGAACCGACGGAATTCACATATATGACACTAGTATCCTGACAAATTAAGGCAGCATAAAGCCTGTGTATGACAGAAGGCTGGCGAGATACACGTACTACAGCAGTATTTTGTCAAATTTTAACAGCGTAGATGCGATGCAATGGCCAAAATGTACGAAGTGTGCGCTAAACAGCAGCATGGTGACAAACGGCAACATAGAGCCCTGTATGTCATAAAGCTGGTAAGAATTGCACACAGATTCGAATACGCTATACCTGGTATTTTATAACTAATTTTCAAGGGCGTCAGCTGTGAGTTCGTTATTCCAACCGTAGCACGCTGTTTCGCAGGGGGCTATTAATAGATGGTTGGGATCCATACGAACGTTCCGGAGATCGCAGAACGTTCTGATGGTATTGTCATCACGTACGTGTCATATCGATATGTACCATAGCACCAAAACCTGCCAACAAGAAAAAGGCACGAAGGACAAGTGTTTGCCCTATTCGATACCAGTGTATGATACGCAGCTACGATACATAATAAGCAAAAGAGTGCATGAAGAAAAACAAAACTCAGACCAGGTAGTACTGGTATCTAGGAGAGCGCGTATGTCATAGCAATGTTAGACAACAACAGCAGCGCACCACAAGGACGCTTGGTGCTTGGTGCTAGTTTGCTAGTTTCCATCTCACACTTACTAGTCTCCATCTCACGCACAAGATGTTTCAAAACTTCCGTTAAAAGGCAAAACGAAATGTTTCGAAGGTTTCATCAAAGCCAGATAAAAGATTACCAGAACGAACACTAGTGAAAGTAGTCGCGACGTGCACTACTGCTCGCTGAAAGAGCCAACACAGCAGTAGTACAGCTACAGGCGTCGCGCACCGCTGGTGGTGGGCCTATACGAGTAGATGAGCCGTACTGTGAGCGAACCCACACAAAGGTGGAGTGTCTCATAGGTCAGAGATGCACTGCTCGAAAGGTTACAGCACATAGCGTGCTGGTACCTGGTAAAAATATGCCAAGAAACCAAAACCCATACATGGTTCAGCTAAAAAACGAAACCCAAAAAAAAGTAGTCACGCACTACTGTAGGCCTGCTGTGTCTATAATACTCTGTATAGATTATTAGCAGAAATGCGAGGGGATGACCAAAAGTAGGAGAGAGAAAGGCGAGTCATTGCCTTCATCCGAAGCGCGCAACTCGTACTCGGGGGGGTGTGGTAGGGCAAACTAATGCACATGTACCCCTATTCCGTAACGACACGGTACAGTTGTAAGGTGTGGTGCAACGGAGCCGGCCACTCGAATTAGTCGAGTGCAAACAGCTCACAGGGGTCCAACTGCGAGATTTCCCACAAGGTTTTATTACGGGAACCTGGCGGGGTATTCGTCTGGACAGGACTCCCAACATTGGAACGAACCACTTGGAATTAGAGTGGGAACGCTTTTGGAGTGGAAAAGAGGTGAAGACAACTGAATAGACCATAGCACCAAAACAAAAATAGGGGAGCATTTTCTTCGTTCGATTGTCATAGTAGTAGTGTCCCACGAAGAGAGAGCACGGGAAGACAAATTTCGAAAAACTGCTGCGCAAAGCCGTGGTAGCTGCAGACTCAACAAGTCCGTCGCATAGTAGAGGCCTGGAGAGGCCCGTGGTTTGCGGATAGGAGACAAACAGATAACCAAGTTTGCTACTGGATGAAAGGGAGTATGTTAAAATACGAGAGGAAAAGCAAAAAAAGTAAAAAAAAATAAAAACTACCAAAAAAAACGGGAAAAGTAAAATGCAAAGCTGTGCAAGCCGAAAAGAGCTTGCCTTGAGGAGAGAAGAACACCGGGGAGAAGGTCACGAAGCCCAAGGTCGACACGATCACTGCTACGACGTCGCCAATTGTGGTGGTACTCCGAGTGGGGGATGCGTGGTTGGTCGGTGTTGGGAAGCGTGCTCCTCATGGGTTCCGGTGCCCTTGTTTGGTCTCTCCTCATGGCTCGCTGGATAGACTCAAAAGCTTGTACATTATTTCCTCTACATTGAACTCTAAAAGACAGACAAAACAGGCCTAGCCACGATAGGGCTGGGTAGAGCAGGTAGAGCAGGTAGAGCAGGTAGAGCAGGTAGTGAGATGTGGGGCGTCCTGCTTGTCCCATCATCGTCACCTACATTATCGCCCATCTATGATGGCCTTGACGTGAATGTGACATCTAAAGTCACGTGGTTTCACCTCCACCATGACATGGCTTCACGTCGAATCTATAAAGCTATCCTTCTACGGAGGGCACTCCATTACAGTGAGCTGAAGCTTTATTTTTCCCCATCCGCCGGAGGATTAAAAAAAAAATATATATATATATATATATATAGCAAAAACCCGTATACGGGCGGTGATAGTATCGCAGTATCGGCTTACGCTGCACCCCCGAGGGGAATGGAGCCGGCAATCCGAAGAACCTAAAAAACCAAAACCAATACATAAAGTATTCGCAGTAGCTTGCCGGTAGACAGTTTCTACCTACTAGTCAGCCTGGTGCCTTGCTACCCTGTCTGTCTGCCGTCTCTTTCTTGCTTTTTCAGCGGCGGTTTCCCTACTCCCCCCTCCCCCTTTGACTTTGTGTGTCACGCATCCGGACTGCGCGGCGCTCCGAGCTCTTCGTTTTATCCTCTTGTTGTTGTCTCACATTAACTCTTGTCAACATCTAGAGCCCGTGGTCGCACAAATGTGCTGGAGCCCTATAAATATCCGAAAAACCAAATGAAATAAAAATTCGTCCGGGAAATACAACGCTTTCCCGCCCAAAAACGCACGATACGAAGAAGGCGCACAAGTGAAATGATCCAATGTGCAAACTGATTTCACGTGGCCGCGGGTATCCACTCAACTACGGCATAGAGCTCCCCCGTTCCCACAACTATCCAACTCGCGGCTTCAAACTACGGCGGTACCACCTGGCCATGAAATGTTGGGCTGCTTCGAAGATCCCCGGTACCACTTGCCCGCCTTCTTTGCTGCATTGACCGAAGGCTCCAGTCATTCTGGAGCTGACCTATACTCCAGGGAAAACACATACAACCCAAGGTGGTACACGCATATATCACAGCTGACGCAATTCATGCCTCCACCAGAAACATATAAAAGTGAAATCGGGAGTCAGTCTACGATGTGCCAGGTCCAGGCCGGTGCATACGTCTCACTACTCACGCCTGGAGAAACCAAATATTCCGATCGCCACCCAAGGAAGACCACCACGTATATATTACACGTAGTATCTATCACTACGCATACGCACGACAGGCACAAGTCAATTGGAGAAAAAGAAACAAAGAAGAGAAAAGAAGATAAAGGAAAGGAAAGAAAAGAGAAGAAAAACGAAACGAAACGAAAAAGGCAAGCAAAGAGAAGAAAAAGACAAGAAAAGCAAGAAAAGACAAGGCAAGAAAGCAAGGAAAGGAGAAGAAGAGAAAAAAAAAGAAAAAAGAAAAAGAAAAAGAGAAAGAAAATAAAGAAAAATGTCATACTAGCAGACCCTAGGAACTGGCTAAGGATGGCATTGGGCTAACAGGGGGTATCACGTCCATCATCAATGGCACCTGGGAGAGAACGCAACATGGCGAAGAAGTCAGGGCGGTCTTATGCTATCTTGTGACGGCCATTAGAAGGCCCACAACTTTCAATACGATGATGGCCAAACCCAGACTTCAGTCTCTTGGGCATGACGCTCCCCCTTCCCCCCCTCCCCCCTTCCTCCCTTTCCCCCTCCCCCCTCCCCCCCCTCCCCCAGGCCCCTCCCCGCCCCCACCCCTTCCCCCTCCCCCCGGCCGCTTAGAGATGCCAACGGTGGATGACGCTGCCGCAGCCTTTGCGCGTCGCTCTGCAGCTTTGCGTCTCTCCGTTTCATGCCAATTCCGCATGAATAACTCGGCTCCCTCCTCTACTCTTCGAAACCATCTGCCAGCCTTCTGAGCAGCCTTTCGCCATCCTTCGAATTTCATTCCAAAAACCGACATATCCTCCTTCAGATGATCCATCCAGTCTTTCTCTTGCCCCCCTGAGTAGCCCTTACCCCCAACAAACTCCCCAAACATCACCCTCTGTGGCAGACGCTCCTCCCCCATACGTGCCACGAATCCCGCAAACAAAATCCTCCGTTTGCGCACTATCGCCTCAACGCTCTCGGAATCTGTCTGGGCAAGCGCGTCGGCGTACGATAGGGTGTGGTCGTCGCGCTTCCGTTTCCGCCATCCAAGGCATCGGAGGAGCATGGAACGGTGAACCCGTCCTAGCCTGTCATAGCCAGGCTTTTTCGGGCTCCACGTCATGCAACCGTACAGCAGTGTCTCGACCACCTCAGCTTTCAGCAACCGCACCTTCAACCGTAAACGCACACCCGGGCGATCATAGATTTCCATCTTGTACCGCTGGAAGCACGCCCAGGCCCTCTGAAGACGCCGAGTTATTTCAATGCTAAAGTCTTTGTCTGCGGTGATAGCCCCGCCCAAGTACACAGACTGGATTCTTTGTTTGTAAACCTGGCCGGCTGCATTAATCGTGAAGGACACCTTCCCCCCGTTTTTGGTTTCCAGGCACATTATCTCTGTTTTTGCCTCGGATACTGTAAACCCGAACGACGAGCACGCAGTCACGATCGCCGTCATCATCCTCTCCAGCCCTTCTGATGATCGCGATACGATGCCCGCATCGTCCGCGTACAGCATACCCCACAATCTCTGCACCCCCTCCCCCTCCTTCCCCCTCCATCCGTCGACTTTGCCTGTGCGTGAAGTGCCCTTCTTCTTGCCTTCCTCCTTTTCCTGGAGCTGCACCATGTTGTCCGTGATGGCTGCATCAGCGAGGAAGCGTTTCTCGGCCACACGCAGTACCGCCGTGAAAAACATGTTGAACAGCAGTGGCGCGAGCACGCATCCTTGCCTGAGACCTTGCCCCACGTCGAACTTATCCGAGCACTCTCCATCATCCAGCCGCACGCATGCTTGTATACCGTCGTGGAATTGGCGGATGACGGCGAGCATTCTCGGTGGCACGCCAAAACGAGCAAGGACATCCCACAAAAGGCTGCGGTCGACGGAGTCGTATGCGTACGAGAGGTTGGGGTAGTCCGCACGACGCTGGAAGCCAAGGACTCGCCGGAGGACTTCAAGGTGCGCCTTTCGGAGCTCGAATAGTGAATCGCGCTGAGGGTCCGCGCCACACACCCGTAAAGCACGGCGGTGTCGATCACCTCCGCCTTCAGCAGGCGGACCTTCAGGCTGAGCTGGGGGGTCGTCATATTTAACTTTTTATATGTTTTCTGGTGGCGGCAGGAATGCGTCAGCTGTGATATATGCGTGTACCACCTTGGGTTGTATGTGTGTTTTCCCTGGGCTATTCCTCAGCTCCAGAGTGACTGGAGCCCGTTCTGTGACCACGGGCTTGATTGTGCGAGTTAATGTGAGAACAACAACAACAACAGCAACAACAACATATGGTATAGCTCTGGACCGGACCGCTTGTAGCATGCCCTCATGAGTCGAAGCCGTCGCTTGATCTCCACCGTTATTGTTGTTGTTGTCTCATTGCTCACATTAACTCTTGTAAAATATCTAGAGCCCGTTGTCACACAAAGGTGCTGGAGCCCTAGGAAGATCCCACAAATCAAAATGAAATCAAAATTCGTCCGGGGAATACTACGCTTTCCCGCCTAAAACGCACGATACGAAGAAGGCGCACAAGTGAAATGATCCAATGTCAAACTGAACTCACATGGCCGCGGATATCCACTCAACTACAGCATAGAGCTCCCCCGTTCCCAAAACTAACCAACTCGCGGCTGCAAACTACTACAGCGGTTGGGCTGCCTGCACCGTACGAACCGCACGGTAATCGTGAGCACAAACGAACGCACCTGCTGTCTGGAATGCTGTCAGAGGTCGGCGTCGTCGTGGACAACGCCGCCGAGGTATCTTGAAACCTGCGTTGTCTGTTTATCCCTCTGTCCTGCTGCTTCGAAGACGGTCAAAATGACTTGTCATCATTTTAGCAAGCCTCTCTGCCGATTTCGAGACTATGCCAGCGTCGACGGCGCAAAGCATGCCCCCCACGGCCCTCCGCACGCATGCCAACGGTTCGCCGACCGTGCCAGCCCCATCGTCATCGAGGTGGACTAGGTTCTCCACGATGCCTTCGTCCTTGCTGAAGCGAACGAGGATAACGTGTAACGCGGCTTCGAAGAACATGTTGAATAGCAACGGCGATAGCACGCAACCCTGCCGAAGCCCCCGCGTGACATCAAACCATTCTGAATGCTCACCGTCATCTGTGGTCACAAATTATGAGACAGAGATACGCATTACGCATGCAGCAAGGTGATTTGGCCATGCAATACCAACTGCAATGAACTCGCGGGCAAGAAAAAATGCAATCCAGCACACCAGACAATTTGCAACTAAATAAAAAGAGAAAAAGAGAAAGGGGGAAAGAAGAAAGAAGAGAGAAGAAAAGCAATTGGAAAGAAAAAGAGGGAAACAGAACGGCACGACAAAAATGAAAAACCAGGCACAGCCAGCAAATAGCAACGCCGCAGATGACGCTGCCCAACCAACATTGGGGGCAGCAACTATATTGGGCTTACGTATGCATCAAGTCTACACCGGTACATACGTTCAAGACTCGCAGCTGAATTTGACTGCAGGCTGGTTCATGTCAAAAGCCCGAAATCCTCTCCCCCGCGAAAGCCGCTCGCAATATCTAGTGAAAGGATGAACATTTGGTATCATACTGACCCCTATGACCAGTGAAAGGCGGTGACGTGGACAGGTTTTTTTAACGGCCTCGGGCTGTCTCTAGGAGCAAAAATCGTATCGACCAATTACAGGCTTTCAGTTTTTCCAATAATATTTAGGCTTTCTCAAGCGCAGGCGAAAAAGCAGATTGCACCGCATTATGCACGAACCGGTTGGAGGTAATCCAAGGCATGTCTGCAGATTTTTTCACGCGAAGAATGGAAGGTCTGGCCTTCCTATGTTCAACATTAAGCAGAATCTGGCGGAAAAAAAATGATCCTGCACTAACACCAAGTAAGTCAATTAAAGGAGATAAGGTATCTTACTCATTTTGCACCCAAAAGTCTACTTGTCCACGCCGTTTTTGAGAGATAAACCCTGTATTTTGGAACACGTGTTCCACATGCCTATCCCGAGGCCTGACCTCCGTTTTTTGTTTTGTTTTGTTTTTTCCGCTGAAAGTATTTGGTTTAAGGTGGTCCACATTTTCCCAAAAATATCTTAACTGACGAAAAATCAGGCAAAAAAAAACAAACAAACGACAGGTGAGGTCTACGCAAGGGCACATAGAAGACGTGTGCAAACGTTCACGGTCTGAAACGAAAAAACGGCGTGGCCATTCGCCGGCGAATACATTTCGGGGTTTAAAACTTTAACCAGCCTAGCCTGTACACCGCATGCCACCCAGGAAAACAAATTTGTACAAATCTGTGGAGAAAAAAAAAACGAGAAAGAACGAAAAGGCTACGTAGAGAACGAAAAAGCGAGTCAATGAAGATGACTCTCATGCAAGCATTCAAGGGAGGGGGGGGGTACCAAGATAAAGGCGAGCCACACAGCGCTGCGAAAAAAAGAAGTATGCGTCCGATATAGAAAACAATGATAGGGAAACTACGTATTACACGTACAGAGTGTCTACGTGAGCTCGCCAGCAGGGGGGCGGGTGGCGAAAAATATAACCAACAAACCAACCAGCGCTATCAATGCGCAGGCGTACGAAAGACCCGAGGCAATCGAAAACGAAGAAGCCAAAGATTAAAAAAACAAACGAAAAGAAAGCAAGGAAAAGGAAGGAACGGGAAAATTCACCATTATGGCAGATCCTGGAAAGTGACAAAAAGAGGCATTTGACACATACCTGGTAGAGGGCATACAGGACACTGAGAGGAAAACACAGCAGGGGGAAGAAGTCCGGGCGGCCTTACGGTGTCTACCTACGGCCACGGAAAGGCACACATACCTCAAGACGATGATGGCAAGACCCAAGCGTCAATTTCTTGGGCAGCACGCCCCCCCGCCACCTTCCCCCCGCCGCGTATTGGTGTCAACGGTGAGTGGCACGGCCGCGGCCTTCGCGCGTCGCTCTGCAACTCGACATGTCTCCGAGTTATGCCGTTTCCGCATCAATACCTCTGCGCCCTCCGCAACCCGTCGAAACCATCTGCCGGCCTTTTGTGCAGCCTTTCGTCACGCTTCGAACTTGTTGTCAACTTCCGTCATATCTTCCTCGAGCTGCACCTTCCAATCCTTCTCTTCCCCACCCGGAGTAATCGTTACCGGCTCCCTAAAACATCACCCTCCGTGGCAGAGGCTTCTGCCCAATACGAGCCACGAATCTTGCTAACAATGTCCTCCGTTTCCGCACCGTCGTCTCAATACCCTCGGAGTTTGTCTTTGCATGCGCGTTGTCGTACGAGAAGGTGTGGTATTCGCGCTTCCGTTTCCGCCCGCCGAGGCACCGGAAAAGCATGGAGTGGTGAACCTGCCGTAGCCTGTCGTCGTCGGGCTCGTTCGGGCTCCACATCACATACCCGTAGAGTAACGTCTCGAAAACGTCGGCTTTCGGCATCAGCACCTTCGGCCGCAAGCTCACACCCGGACGGTCATATATTTCTATCTTGTACCGCTGGAAGCACGCCCATACTCTCTGAAGACGCCGCGTTTTCGCGGCGCTGAGATCTATCTGCGCTGATATCCCCGGCCAAGTTCACAACTTCGATCGTCTGTTTGTATACCTGGCCGGCTGAAGTGACGGTGAACGACACCTTCCCCTCATATTTTGTCTGCATGCACATTGTCTCCATCTTGGCCTCCGAGGCTGCAAGCCCGAACGCCGAGCACGCAGTCACGATTGCCGTCATCATCCTCTCCAGCCAGTCTGGTGATCGCGATACGATGCCCGATTCGTCAGCGTACAGCATACCCCACGAATCCTGCGCCTCCTCCTCCTCCTGCTTACCCCCCCCGCCCGTCTACTTTGCCCGCTCTTGGTTTGTCGTTGTTCTCCCCCTTCTCTTTCTTTCGTTGGATTTGCACCATGTTGTCCATGATGGCTGCATCAGCGAGGAAGCGTTTATCGGCCGCACACAGTGCCGCCATGAAAAACATGTTGAACAGCAGTGGTGCGAGCACACACCCTTGCCAAAGACCCTGCCCCACGTTAAACCTGTCCGAGCACTCCCCATCATCCAACCTCACGCATGCTTGCATGGCGGATGACGACGAGCATTCTCGGTGGAATGTCAAGACGAGCAAGAACCAGTGTACATGACCAGACTGCTGTTCGAAAGTGCACTGTTGCGCTAGTAGCGTAGGCGAGCCTTTGGTGACAGCGTGCATTGCCTTCGTCAACGCTGTCCGTGTGGTTGACACGGGGAGAGCATCTTCAGTCATGCCTTACCGCATGGCCGTCGTCTCCGTTAGGCAGGTGATATAGCACAGGTGCTGATGCAAGAACCGGAACTGTACATACACTATGAACAGTTTCAATGCTTACATTTGATATGCCTTGACTCAACATGTCCCGTGGCCTTTCGCTTTGCCTTGATTAGTGACGACCTTTTTTATCCATGTGACTACCATATTCCTAACCAGCGTTATGCTTAGGTGGTGCCGCGATGTGCTGGCGCACTTTTTTCGTCAGGTTTTCGCTTTGCGCACCATCCGCTGGAGGCAACATACGGCTTTTGCCGCCCATGTACGTTTGAGGGTCTCGCCTTTTTCCCCCGCAGGCGAAAAAACTTGTGCAGGTCTGTATTCGCGGAAGGCGAAAAAACTAAAAAGTGGGGATGATTTCGCCGCAGGTGAAAAACATCTTGGGGGTCTTTAACGTCTCAGGCGTAAGCTTTTGTGGCACCTTTTGCCGTGCTGATCGACACGTTCATGCCTACTAGGGGGTAAAGAGTGAGCAAGACGCACATTTTGAGCGTATTTACGCCTACATGTTCAAAGTCTTGCCTCGAGCGGGACCTACGCGGGCAACGGCCTCCGGGGGGCCCGCGGAGGGCCGCATCTCGCTTCCGGCTTGTAGTGCGGAGCCGCTCCACGCCCTCCAGCACGTGTTGCGCTGCGTGCACCACGTTTCGCAGGCTTGGATGTAACCCTGTTCCCAACGCTTGGGTTCTCGCACAGTCTTGCCAACACCATGACGTTCGTTAGCTTCATGTGTTTTCCTGACCCAACCGAAATTGGCCCCTCGCAAACACCCTATCGCAAACACCCTGCTTAAATTAGGGCGTGTATTAGCCCATATTCGACTGGCACGAGCAACAGAACGGGACATAAAGACCGTAGATTATTCGTAGTCGTTCCTTCGTAAATGTATATGCAATACGTATCGGGTTCAGATTCCTGGACTGCTGGGCCCTACGCGGTAGGCAGGCAGATTGTACAATAGCTTACAGAAGTTTTGCACCAAAAACGAGGGTGCAGTTTTTCAGGGAGCGTTATTTAACACAGAAGATAACTTCGCGTGAAAAAGCTGCCGCAAGGCATGCCTCCGATCAGGCGGTGGTGGAAGCGATCCGCGTCGTACCAACCACCTCGAGGGGAAACCTAGAAGTTCTTACTCCGCCGTCACCTTACCGCCACCCTTGAGCGGGCCTAACCCCTTTAGAGTCCCTAACCCGTCCCTATACAAAATCCAAGTAATGTTGTCCCCGAAAACGGGTTTCCAGTTATAAAGGCGTTAATCGCATTTTTAATGTGGTGGATTCAAGTCTCACCGAGTGCGTACTCGTGCTCGTACTTAGGGACTTTCCTTGCGTAGAAATTGACGAGCGGCAAGCGCGAGAGCGCGAGTTACCAAATTCGATGAAAAATCGACGAGCATATGAAAAGCTGAAAGATCGGGAACGCTGACCTTATGCACGATTAAAACGTAAGCATGTAGCGGGGGGGGGGAAAGGGAAGATCCCTACCTGTGACCACAAGTTATCCAGAAAGCCGCGCTGAGGGTAAAGCCTCTTGCGGGTTGAGCTGGAGAGTAGAATCGACAGCGGAATAAAAGTGGAATTCTGTACAGAGTCCAGGACACCTGATAAGGAACAGGGTAATATGAAAGGCGACTCTTCCCACGGTGGGGGGTACTGTTAAGGCACAGCCTTCGCGTCGTCATAGTACCTTTTTGGGGGTTGGTTTGCCGTAGAGCCTTTTCTGCCCCCCCCTCGGCGGTATGCGGCAGGTTTTCGATGGGTGGTTTGCCTGGTTGTAGGGTCTGCGTTCCTTTAACTGCTTTTTCTTCGCGTTTTCCTGTCTCCGTAGCCAGGCCGTTAGAGGTGTAGGAGTGGGTTTTGAGTAGCCGCGTCTTCGACTCGTGGTCTAGTTCGTAACCGGAGTTCCTCCGAATCTCCCATATTTCTGCATATGCGGCTCATCAGGGTGGGTTAGTGTTAAGGCACGGCCTTGAAAGGTTTGGTAGGTAGTTGGCCGTTTTCATATGATGTGTTGGCGTCATCTATTCGGAGTAGTCAGGAAATGAAACCGAGGCATGCGCCTCGGCTCTCAGAAGCCATCCGGGGCTCTGGTGGAATCTAACAATAAAGCTACGCCTCTACTAAGGCTAAGAAAGTGAGTACTCTCCGAGGACCTGCTCAATAGGCAGACCTGCAGGGGACACTCTGTGCCCCCGCCCAGTACCCTTACATTGCCCTTTCTTTGGGGCAAACCAACCGTTTCTGAAAATGTTACGGTTGAGCTTCTCAACGGTTGGGCTCCTCAAGTGAGGTGTGAGCTGGTCATGTGGTCATGTGTGGAACTAGCGGTTAGTGTGATCGTTTTCCGAGTGTGTTTTTGCTTTAGTACTAGCGAACAGAAGGGTTGGTCGGGTTGCACGAACGAATGTCTTTGAAGTCGTGCCTCGGGTGATGATGGTGATGGTGATGGTGATGGTGATAGTGATGGTGATGGTGATGGTGATGGCGATGGCGATGGCGATGGTGATGGCGATGGTGATGGTAATGGTGATGGTGATATATTCAGCTCCTCACATTTAGAGGAGCTCAGGAACTTTCTGTTGTCCCCCTCGTAGCGTGGGATAACTCAAGGCAATCTGACATTTACAGGAATGTAAGATATCCGGGACTCGCTATACTGTAGTTAGTCCAGAACGCACCCTCTCTCAAATAAGAAACCCAGCCTGGGTCGGCTTTTAGAAACTGGTTCTTCTCAGGTGTCTTGTGCCGTCCCCGGCATGTACTAACGATGAACATCAGTTCCGCAGTTATGCAAAAAAAAAACGTCAATGCTAATGTTTCGCGTGTATCCGTGTGTCCGTCCGTCTTGGTCCCGCCTTCGATTGGAACGCCAGGCGGTCATGTCGAAAGCTGCGGCCGCGGCGCTGGGAGGAAGGTCCATAGACTGGGAGCTCGCCTCAAGACAACACGACAATTACGTCGTCGCGCTGTCGAAGATCGTAGATTCCGTCGAGGTGAGAGGCGCAAAAAAAAGCTGAGTACCTTTTACTGCATCACCATCTTGCGAATACACTCTTGCTGTATGCTTGAGTAATACCAGGTGAGTCTCTACCTTGATCGTCGGCCCAGACCCCAGACCCACCCCGACGATTGGAAGGGGCTTTCCAATAGGCGTTACAGCAGCGATATTATAACGAGCTCCTGCTAATTACTGGAAACATTTGCTGTCTTTACGTGTTAGCCGTTGTGGGACCCAAGCATTGCTTCCTCTTACCGCCCTTCTAGGATCGAGTGTGCGAAATTGCGAGCGTCACCATGCCGCGACGAACTTGTCGCGCACCTCCGTGTGTAGCACTTCGGACGCCGCGCCCTACCCCTGGAACCGGAGCTGTTCCGTTTGGCGCGCTGCCGTCATTGACATATCTTGCCTTCAAGTTTCTTCTCTGACTGTCCGAAAAAAGGCTTGTTGCGGCCCCTGCTAACTACTAGTAAGATTCGGTAGTGTGTTTACATGTTAGCTCTCTAAACGCTACGAGAGCTGCTGGTCACATTCGGCGGTCTGTTCACATGCCAACTTCTCTTAACCCTATTTGGACTACTGGTAACTTTCGGCAATGTGTTTCCGTATTAACTTCTATCAACCTCACTAGAAATGCGCCCACTTTATCTGTGGGCACGAAATAATTGGAGTTAGTGTGGGATTTGTTTCTTTCAGTGGCGAAAGGGTTGGGAAACAACAGAGTGGCTTGCTTTGTTGTGTTCTCGTATCCGGTACGCTAGCATTCCACTTGCTTTACCTTGGTGAATTGCGTTTTTTTTCTTTTTTCTCTGTCTCACAGTCCGTGATCACTTAATTTGTACCAGGTATCTCTCTAGGATGAAGAACCAGGAAGGACACTTAGTGTACTGACGTCGTTAGGTAGAAATAATGCCTTAGTGTGGAGACAACGCACGCAGCGTACATATCGGCTGGAACATAGTTATCGAAAACAAAAAAAAACGCTATTGATAATCCACGCGTGCCGTGCGCGATGCGGACGGGGCAGGTGCTCCCGCCCCTGGAGAGTCACCCCGACTGCCCCTTCGTGGAGGACACGGTCGTCTACGCGAGAGGCATAGCCGTAACTCTCCGGCTAGGCCACGAGACAAGGATAGGAGAGGTGGACGCCGTCAGGTGGGTCCTTGCGTAAACTGCATCCCTTGGGTAGAATATGAGGTCCAGGGTTGTAAGACAGAACGGACCTCAGATTGCGCTTTTGTTATTGATACACCGATTCACCATACCCGCTGGGCTAGCCAGGCTTAGCAAACAGAACGGACCCCCCAGGTTGTGGTTTTTGCTATAGGTACACAGATATGCCATACCCGCTGGGCTAGCCAAGCTTGGCAGACAGAACGAACCCCAGACTGTGGTTTGTGTTGAGAAATACACCGTATCCACTGAGCTAGCAGTCGCCGCTGAGTTCTAGCCCAGTGGGTACGTCACGGCGTAACTCTCGCAAACCCTTGCCTTTCGGGCTTGCCGCAGGCGGCTTTAACGCCTTCGCAATTGGAAACCCCTTTTTGGGCACAGCTTACATGGAATTAGTATAGGGAGGGGTTTGGGGGCTCTAAAAGAGTGAAGTGGACTGCGTTGTTGGAAATGCAACCGTGTTTTCGAGGACGAACAACGTTACGCGGAACACGTGGATACGCCAGCTAGCGCTGGATTGCGGATGAAGTTGAGTTAAGGTTACCCACTCGTGACGTGTATGAAAATACGTGGAAGTGTGGGGAGCTTAAGCTTTACGTTTCCACACCCGCCGGAGGATAAAAAATATGTATATATATATATTAATCATAATAACGTGGTACAAAATAGGATTATAGGAACGCGCTAATGGATGCGAAAATCCAGGTTACAGCAGAAAAACCTCTGCAAACAGCTTATTGGTTTTGTTTTGTTTCAGATGTCGTTACGGTACCGTTTGTTGTTGTGTTTGCTCCCGTTTTGGTGCACGCGGAGCTGAACTTATTTCACCCGTTTGCTGCTTTTTAAAAAACGGACGCACTAAGTTCCGTGTACGTTGTCCCAAAACGTCGATGCAGTTACGAAAGGACACACACGTTTTTAACGACGCCTTCACTTGAAAATAGTGTGGATTGATCTTGCCTGTACTAAAAGGGTTCATCTGTTGGGAGTGGTATATAGGTTTTTGTTTTTGTTGGCAAGCAGGCCACTTTAGTGCAATGTCCCGTATGCACCAACCACCGCCTGCGGGCGTCATATTCCACTCTAGTAGCTCATGCCCCTCATGCACCAGCTACCACCTGCGGGCGTCATTTATTTCTTGTGGGTTGTGGTGGTCGTGGTGTTGGTGTGCAGGGAGGCCTTGGCCACTCGCCCTTCTCTCAAGTGCATCCAGATGGCGCACATGGAGGACCCGGAGGCGAAATGCGACGGGGGGGACGTTTTATTCACGGGTGAGGACAAACGGGGGCACCTACATTTTTGCTGAGACTCTTTCCTCGCTCGAGGAGACTCCATGCCGCACACAAAAACTCATTTATGGGAAAACATACCTGGTATGTTTTTCTGACGCTCGTTTCTCAAGGAGCGCTCCATGCTTCTTGGCCCAAAACCGTGCGTTTCGCCCAAAAACTGCTTTTGAGAAAACTGAAAGAGGAAAGCCGATGAGCAATACGTGTACATAGCCGGGGTATCGCGCAGCTCTGCAAAGATGAGCTCGCATCGTCCATGAAAATGATCGAACTCACAGCTGACAGTATTTCAGCAATCGCGTATAACACGTAGCTTCCATATTATGCAGCCTCGCAAAAATGAGCGTCGACCACTAAACAAATTGATCGAACTCACAGCTGACGTGTTTAGAGTAATTCCTGTATATTACGTACGGTGGCCGGAGTACACGCAGCTTTGCAGAAATGAGCGTCGCCCATGGAATAAATTGATCGAACTCACAGCTGACGTTTTTTGATTTCTTGTTTGGTAGCAAAACCATAGTCTAGGTGTACAACGAATGAATGATGAATGATGTTTATGTTATGGTATTTCCCTGGGAGCCAAACAAAGGCGTAATATCTAGGTCCATGGAAATGACATAAAAGGGGTTTCATATGCCTTTGAAAGCATGTGCGTATAGGGAAAAGGGGATGGTGTTTTTGCTTCGAGGGATTGCACACGGTCAGTTCTATTCCGTGGCGTGTGTGGGACTAATACAAGAGCTTATATAGTACAAGTGAGTGACGAACGTGGAACCTGCATAGTAGAGACACCTGCAAAAGGCGGCCTGTCTGTAACACATATATATCCCCTAGTCTTATTGCATCTATATCACAAAATTATGTTGGAACGGTGTTAGGTATTTCCTCGGTCGAGGGGTGCCCCGTCAAACCTATGCTCCCCAATCGTAGCACGCGTCGAGGGGTGGGGGGGAGGGGCGGGGGGGGAGGGTACTCAGTTTGTGCATGGCCGTAGTCGGTTTTCACCAACCAGGCAGATATTGTTTGCATTAAGCGCGAAGCCCCGTGAGGTGTTTGGCGAGTGGGGGGGGCGGAGGCGGGGGGGGGCGGCGTACTCACTTCTTGCTTGCCTTAGTCGTTTGACCATTGACCACGCATCCCTTTCGAGACGGAGCACCGTTCCTACTCCTAATAGAGACACCTCCAAAATTTGGGCGCTCATTACGCTTCTTCCATATACTACTTAGAAACTGTTTTGCTTATCCTATGCCCATCCTGTTTCGTGGTCTGCGGCCACCATCTATTTCCTAGGATAGCGATCGTTTTCTCGCTACTCTCTAGTCTACCAAACTCTTCCATGTCACATACATACGTCTAATTTCCTCAACTTCTACTCTAACGCATCCCGTTCCTCCTTGTATATTTTTCATAGTATCCTAGTATGTGAGTCCTACTCTGTTGTTGTGCCACACGGGCACATATGTGCAGCCACGTCCTTCTCCTCCCGACTACTGGTATATCTCTTTCTTCTTTCTGGTAGGTCCAGGTTCCCTACACGAAATCGCAGTTTCAGGGTTTTCGCGTGGTCCATTGGACCGTGTGCAGGTACGTTTTCTTTCCAATACCTTCCTCAACCCTACGTATACCTCTAAGTGCTCCTCCTCTTTCACCTTATTTCTTAGCGCTTGCCTTTCCCTTTCTTCTCTTATTTATTTTACTTCTGTCTTGTACCAGCCAAGCTTATCTGTAGACAGTACCCCTTCTTGATCTCCCCCTATATCCTTCCATATTTTCTCGACCACATTATCCCATCGTATTCCAGCTCGCCCTTTTGTTATTTTCTCCCGTACAGCAATATCAACTATGGCTGGCAACCTCTTTTCTGGCGTATTTTTTACTTTGTATTACCTTCTCAACTTTCTCACGTCCCTATTTATTTTAAGTGGGCACATTCCCAGTTCTGCTCTTAGTACTGTATTACTCTACTTGAGCATCCTAGTATATTTTTAGCTGCTGTCACAATCTGCACTGTTTCCAGTTGTTTTACGAACTTCGCGTTCCCTTCCCATACTTCTCCTGCAGACTTTAACTTTGGTACAATTACATTAATCAGAATACAACTTAATCCTAGTGTCAAGGTGCGGGTCTGTTAGGATCGCATCCATCTTGCCTACTTGTGATTAACCCTTCCCTAATACTTTCGCTATGTGTGCATCCCAAGAGCAGTCCTTTGGGACCTCTACGCCAAGGCACGCATATTGGTCTGCGATCGGTAGTTCATCTTCTCCCCACTTCCATTTCAAATTTGCCGGATTCACCTTATCTTCGTTACATACTACTACTACTACTACTACTACTACTACTACTACTACTACTACTACAACTACTACGACGCCTACTACTACTACTACTACTACTCTGCTACTACTACTACTACTACTGCGCATTTTTTGCACGTTCGCTGTCACTCTCCATTTCCTAGTGTACTCTAGATTTTTCTCTGTCTGTTTCTGCAATCCTTCGGGTATTTCTGATATCCCCACGAAATTATCCGCAAACATCAACCCCGACACGGTATCTTCCCCCATCGTGACTCCTTGCTTTGCTGCTTCGACTGCTACTATCACGCCATTAATATATGCCTTGAATAGATTGGGTGATAGTGTACATCCTTGTGCAACTCCTTGTAAAATATCAACATATTTTGATATTTCCCCGTCCAGCAGCACAGCACTTCTCGCACATTCTATCGTTTTTTTCATCATTCTCCACATCTTTCCTCTGATCCCAATTTTCCACATCCTTTTCCACAACCCATTCCTCCATACTGTGACATAGGCCTGGGCGGGGCGGGGGGGGGGCTGGGAAATGATTTCTTAGAGCGTTAAACGCTTGTGTCACCGCTCTCGTGGTCGTCGTTAGGAGTGCCAGTCTTTAGGCTGCATTCCGTGAAGCTTTTTTCCGGAGGGGGGGAGGGGATTATTTTTTCCCGTGGATGGCAAAGATGCAGGAGACAGCACTTCGAGCTCTTGAAAGACAGTAGCGTTTAGGGAACATATAATGATTGTAGAGTAAATTTCGCGTTACCTCCGAAAGGTAGACATCATTCTACGTATCTTTCCTAAAACTTGTCCTCCACATACGGGGGTAATTTGAAGAGCTGTGAGCCGGCAGGATTTCGGGACAAACAACTAACCGGTAGCTACCGCTAGTCAACTAAGTGACTTTAGTCGGCACGTCGGCTGGTGGAGCCAACTGATGGCCAGCCGACATTCCAACTTGAGTCAGGCGAGCGACGCGAGCCACATTAGCTCCCACTAACCGAGGGGGCGCAGCTCAAAAAGGAAAAGATGCATCCCGTATTCGACAATCCTTCCCACAAGCATGAAAACCCAATAAGCCGGTTAGTCGGCACCTGCGGGAAACCACTAACCATTAGTCCGACTAATAACTAGTTGGTGACTTAAGTCGTGCCGACTCATAGCTTTAGTAATTTACTCGTGGTTTGTTTCGGGCCCACGACGATATAGGGAGGAATTTCATTTTTTTTTGTTAGTTTCAAAAGCGCGAGATACTGCTGAAGGAGGTAAACAAATACATATATATATATATTACTTCGCGTACTGCAAACTTGCCTCCGATTGCATTTCGTCAATACTGCACATTACATCCGACTCAAAATTCCAAGCACATTGTCCCGAAAACTTGGGTACATTAACTTAAGAAGGAATTACCCCACGCAAAAGTCTGCAATATATATATATATATTATTAATAGTGTCTGGACCCTCGCAGGGCGTCACATGTTTGTGGGGATATCGGAGCGAACGAATGAGGCTGGTGCAGCCGCCTTGTCCAAAGCCTTCGGTGCGTCGCTGCCGGTCATCCCCATACCTTTGGTGAGTCATTACGATCGTCTTCTAAGCCTTTCATGTATACCAGGTAGCGATTGCAGCGATTTACAAAAACACCCTGAGGGCGATTTGATCAAGATCCTACATGACAGCAAGAGCGTGTAGCAGTATGAGTATGACTATGCTGCACAGGCATATATCGGACATTTTCCTTACGTTGCTCTTTGGAAACGTCCCCCGGACCCGTTTCTTTTGTTTTGCTTTTTCTCTTTTGTTTTGCTCGTCCCATCTGTTATCTTCGCACTTTTTCTTTCTCTCCTTCTCTCCGTCCCTAGACGTAACTCAGATCCACGGGTCACTTAACCCATTTCCAACTCCTAAAAAGTTCCTAGTCTAACTCCAAGTGGTTTGTCCCCATGTCAGGACCGCGGTGCTGAAAGGGTTTAAGCAGACTCCCCCCCCCCCCCCACTACGATGCATTCGACTGATTCTACGATAGCCCCCCTCATAATCAGCCATTTTCTTTAACCCTTTTACAACTGGAAACCCATTTTTTGGGGACGAAATTACTTAGTATAGGGAGGGGTTCGGGGGCTCTAAAGGGGTTAACGCACGTTTCATGGTCGCTCGACACGAGAAGGGATGCTACCAACAAAAGGTCTCCGTGTATTTTATTGTGTGCCAAGGTCTGTCGATCGATCGATCCGTCGGGGGGGGGGGGGACAAGGGGCACCGTATTTAAGGAGATACGGCCGGTATCATAGGAGCTGGTTTCAAAGCCGGCGATTTCGTTAAAGAAATGTTGGGGGGGGGGCTACCGAAGAACGACTCGTACCTTCATTTTTATTGCGAGAAGACTTCAGCTCTTTCTCCTCTCTTCGACTCGCGTCGAATCGCGCCTATCGTACCCACGCTGCCAGGCGCTCTCAACGATTGATTGCTATATATATATAGATATATTTGCAAATAAACCTAAACGTCCGACCGACGGGGGACTCGAACCCCAGAAGCAACTCCAGTAGCGTTCCAGGGTAACCACTATAGACCACCGAGGCACTCCCCTTTCAGTACTTTAGCACCGCACTCCCGACATGGAGAAAAAACAGTTGGAGTTAGACTACCGTAGGATCATTTTAGGAGTTGGGAATTGTTACAGCCCCAAAACCCCTCTCCCTGTACTAAGTCCAAGTAATATGCGGGTTTCCAGTCTTGACGGCGTTAAGAGATGACAGACTGCTTGGTGCGGCCGATGCTGTAATCGTCTTCATCGTTAGCTCGTCTTTCCACCACTTCAGCTTGTCTTCCCTCTCATGTCCCGGAGGGATGAGTGTTTACCGTGTACCACGCAAGGTAACACACTGCTAACGACAATTGTATCGGTTGACGGTCTAGTTTTGGGGCCGTCGAGGCCTCGGTAGACAAAATCGACTAGCGTTTTAGTGTGGGAAATTCGTAGTTTTTTTCTTCGTTTCTCTGTACGCCTTACGTGGTGCTCCCATGTCACTCCTATCTCACCATCAGTACACCGTTTGACAAGCAGGCGTTTTCGAATAAGCGTACCCCCCCCCCTCGTCCCCCTAGCCCCCTCGTTTGATTATACACGTACGGTCGATCGTCCCTGTCCGCTGTTGTTGCTGCTGCTGCTTGTGCTGTTGCTTTTGTTGCTGTTGCTGCTGCCGCTTGTGCTGCTGCCGTTGCTGCTTCTCTGCTGCTGTTTCTCCTGCTGTTATTGTTGCTGATGCTCGGGGTGTCGGTGGTGGTGGTGGTCCCCGCTTGGCAGCCGGGAGCGCTTCACCTGAAGTCGGTAGTGTCCCTGCTCAAGCCGGGGGTGCTGCTGTTCGCGAAGAACGACGCGGGTTCGGAGGCTGTCGCAAGGTACACGCGTCCAGAGGATCATTAGAGATCGGGAACCGAACCGAGCATTTTCTGTGGTTTGTAAGAGATAATGAAGCGTGATTGTTGGTTTATATTGAGGTTGAACGACACCATCTGAACAATAGCCAAATAGGGGTTTTCACGCTACAATTAGTAATATTAGTAGACTGAAAGCGGGCTGCACGACAAGCAAACGAAATATGAAAAAAGGGGGTTGTCATACCCCAACCCGATTAGTTGCAAGAAGAGCTGTTTGCGCGAAAACGCAAAGCTGGAAAAACATGCTAGTATTATGGAGTGCTCTCCGTAGATGAATGGTCTATAGATTCGACGTGAAACTATGTCATGGTTGGGGTGGAACCAGGTGATAGTAGATGTCGCGGTCACATCAAGGTCATCATGTATGGGCGGTAATGTAAGTGACGGTGATGGTCCAAGCAGGACACCCTTCATCGATCACTACTCCGCCCTCCCCTGCTCTGCCTGCTTGTCCTATTCCGCTCCTTTTAGAGTAATGTCAGCTTGTTGTGTCTAAAGCAGCGAGCCAAAGGAGAGATGAATTAAGACACCGGAACCCATGTGGAGAACGCTCCCCAACACCGACATCCCTGCACCCCCCTCGAAAACGTCTTCACGGATGGCGTCGTCTGCAGGACCCGTGTTTGTTCTGTCCGAAAAGTGGAGATGTTCAGTCTCCCACCCAACTCTTATATGAAAAAAAAAACGTCTGAAGAACGCTGCTCGCACCATGTTGTGTTTCTCTCCCTTGCAGGATGGCCGTGGGAGTCGGGCGCGAGGCTTATCGCGCCATCGGAGTTCCTGATGAGGTCAGTAAGATATTTTGGCCGTCTCGGCGACGCCTCGGCGACGTGTGCTGATTGATGTTGAGCGACGCCCGGATGACAGGTGCTGATTGATGTTGCATGCCTACCAACTAGCACCTACCTACGGTTTGTAGTAGATTCGGCTGCTGCCACTCCGCCCGGAACAAAAATGCGCTTGCAGCTTGTAGGCAAGCATCAATGCTACGGATAGTATTTAAACAGTAAAATAAATGCAGTAGTAGTACAATACAGTAGTACAGTAGGAGCCCCCCACCAAGGCGGTGGTGTGCCAGAGCAATGTGACCGACCGCCTTGTTGGGGGATGCCGCCTTATTCATTCCGGGTTATGAGCGCAGTTCTCAGTTGCGCCAAGCGATTTTGACCGCCTTTGTATCGGGATACCGCCTTACGCAGACCGCCTTATATCGGGATACGGTCTTACTCAGACCGCTTTATAGTAGCATACCGCCTTTTCTCAGACCGCCTTATATCGGGATGACGCCGTACTCAGACCGCTTTATATCAGCATACTGTCTTACTCAGACCACCTTATTTCGGGATAACGCCTTACTCAGACCGCCTTATATCGGGATACGGCCTTACGCAGACCGCTTTATATCGGGATACCGTCTGACTCAGACCGCCTTATTGCGTGATCCCTACTGCAATTGTCATAGATAGACAGGAGTATACCCCGATTTTCAATACCGGGGATAGGCCATTCGCTCGACTGGCTCTAGACTTGGTCCTAAAAAAGACTTGAATAAGCTGTTTGGCGTAGCGTACCAGTGTACCTGGTAGTTTTCCCCTGGCGGTTCATACAGCGAAACCGAACAAAGACGATACCCAGCCGCACCAAAAATAGGTTCTAAGCAGGACTTTATCCTACCGTACAGCATGTACCCGTTACCCCATCAGGACATCGAGACATAAACACATGGATACACACATCTGACATCAGCGTGTCTTCCCTTCCCGTGGAGGGAATGGGCGTTTGACTCTCGCTATCATCAGCCGAACGGGCCGCCGGCCTGATCGGAGCTCTCGTTATTTTGTATCCGTTGATCGAACGTGTCATGATGTGAATGTGTATCTGCAGAGTAGCGCGAACGTGGTGACGGTGATAAACAAGGGGGAGTGGAGGGGGGTGCTGATCCAGGGCGGGCGGTGCGAGGAGAGCCGTTGGCTGATCCGCAAGAGCTTCACCAAGGAGGAGCAGGTGAGCTTTCGGTTTATCGAGCAGTGTTTCAAGCTGATTCGTTCGTTGTATGTTGGAGTTGTGGATTAAGTAGTTGGTTGATTTGGTTGGTGTGATTTGGATGTCGAATAAATTATGTTTTCGGCGAGATTGCGGTATTGTTCCCTGTTGGCATCCGGTACACAGAGCACAATCGACGTTCCTGTATCGAGACATTGGTGAGACTGCAGGGCATCTAGCTTGCCACGGTAATTATCTAGGAATGTTGCTGTGGGACGGTTTGTCGGCCAGTACAGCAGCCCGTATAGGGCTTCTTGTGTTTTTCGCTTGGTGTTTGTTGGTCTGTTTGTTCGCTCGCTTGCTTGTAGGCTTGTTTGTTTGCTTGTTTGTTTGTTCACCTGTTTCCTTGCACGTTTATGTGTTTATTTCTTTTGGTGTGTTTTGGTTGTTTAATTAACCGTGAATTTTGCGATCAGAGGCGACTTCAGTCGGCAATGGAGAGGGAATCCCCGTCCCGGCATAGTAGGATGCGAGGGTCTAAGGTCATACGACTACGACCATGAACAAATTGAGTACCTCCCCCTTCCCCCCCGACACACACAAGTAGTCGGGAGGAGGAGGACGTGGCTACAAATATGTGCCCGTGTGCCCGTGTGGCACAAAAACAGGGTAGGACTCGCATAGTAGGAGAAATAAAATATACAAGGAGGAACGGGATGCGTTAGAGGAGATGAGGAAATTAGACGAATGTGACATGGAAAAAATTGGTAGACTAGAGCTTAGCGAGAGAACGATC
This sequence comes from Undaria pinnatifida, assembly GCA_012845835.1. Lineage (NCBI taxonomy): Eukaryota > Phaeophyceae > Laminariales > Alariaceae > Undaria > Undaria pinnatifida. The sequence goes on from JABAKD010000025.1 coordinate 27,824,327, forward strand.
GCTGTCCTAGGAAATAGATGGTGGCCACAGACGGCGAAACAGGACGGGCATAGGACAAGCAAACAGTTTCTATGTAGTATATGGAAGAAGCGTAACGAGCGCCCAAATGTTGGAGGTGTCTCTATTAGGAGCAGGAACGGTACTCCGTCTCGAAAGGGATGCGTGGTCAATGGTCAAACGACAAGGCAAGCAACAAAGGAACACGCCCCCCTTCCCCCCCCCCCCCTCCTTCCCTCCCTCCCTCCGTTGTTTTTTCCTCGGCGTGAAGGCAAGGGTTCTGGAGGTGAACTTTTCTGAGATGATGAAGCCCGACTCCGCCTTGACGTGCTGCTCGGTCCTCCTCGGCGGTCAGCCGGGATGACGAGGGCAAGGGAGAGTGTAGTCATATCGTGCAAGGCCATAGTCGTAAGAGTTAACCTTAGCGTCCGTACCATACCGGAATGGAGCACGTGTCCGGTTTTCACCGACCAGGCAGACATTGCTCGGATCAAGGGCGAAGCGCCGTGAGGTGCTCGGCGAGTCGCCTGAACGAAGAGGAGGGGCGCGGGGGGGGGGGGGGGGGGGGGGACTCATTTATTGCTTGCCCGGGGGGGGGGGGAAGGGGGTCGCGATAAAACGCCATATTCCCCCCCTGGCTGGCATACAATGTGAATGGTGTATTGCACTCTTTTTCGGAAATGTAGGGGACGTTGGTTTCTAATAGCAGCACTCAAACGGTCATGACATTGCCGGACGTACAGCATATCATACGTACGTACGTACAGGGGTAATGCGAGGAGGCACTAAGGGGGGCGGTTGTGTTATTGTGGGGGAGGGGTGCTCATTTGTTGCTTGCCTCGGTCATTTGACCATCGACAAGGCATCCCTTTCGAGACGGAACACCGTTCCTACTTTGTGTATCATATGGAGAGACACACAGACACACACCTCCAACATTTGGGGCGCTCAGTACGTTTCTTCTATGTATTAGATGCATAATGATTGCTTCTCTTTTGTCCTTTTCCTCTTTGGCCGTATGTGGTTACCAAGACTGCTGTGGGTCTCCAGTTTAGTGCGGTGAAAATCTTTAGTCACGACCTCATCCAACAGAGTGCTGTACTGTCCGGGATAGCTGTGGGTCCCACTTCAGTGGTATTTATCGACTACCATGGTTTTACCGAGATCGATGGTTAGTCGGGTGAAATACAAAGTAAAAAAAAAGGGGGGGGGGGATAAGCACTCCAGTTCGTTATTTTGCTTTTGACTCGAGAAACTTGTTGCCTTTGGTCTACACGCTATGTACAGAGTCTTTCACGAACACAGTCTGGCGTAACTTGAAAGAGCTCGACTGATGATGGTGCCATCTTTTTGAATGTTTTATTTCGTCCTGTTAGTAATGGATATCCGTAATATATAGTTGTGATCCCGCTTTCATCTAGTGCGGTACCAGGTACCTTTTAGTGCGCGGGGCGCAAATTTAAAACCAAGGGTACAGTAGAGGGGGTACTCTCCATTTTCAACACCGAGTGTGTGAGTCACCGATCGCACGAGTGGCTCTGTACTTCACGGAACAGGAAAATACTTTAGGTGTTTGTGGTGGCGCAGTGTACCTTGCCATACCTTTGCGGGTTTCTTTCCATAAATTGCCAAGGTTATACAGCACGAAAAAGCTAACGATCGCAGCGGATCAAGGAGGTCACTTGCGCGAGCGTGACCCCCAGCGAAAGTGCAAAAAAAGGTCCCGAAAAAGAGCATAACGCCCCTACCGTAGCCTGTCTGTGTCTTGAGGCGGTGAAGACGCGTGCTACGATCTACAGGTGCACCACTTTTTTTCTGAGGTTCCAGATTTGGGAGACCTCTCCAAAAAACACTGATTTTTGGAGAAAGCATAAAACTGCTATAGGTCTAGACTAATATACGTACCGAAAGAAAAATCCCATGTCCTTTTCAAGTACACTCAACGAGAATCACGCAAAACAAAAGTGGTCTCTTTCCGACGAATCTGGATTAGGGAGCCCGTCATCCAGAAAAAAAAAAGCAAAAAGAGCCATCCCACGGTAGGGGTGCACAGCATCATCATGATGATGATTATTATTATTATCATTATTTTGGATACCAGTCCCTATTCCCGAGATTGTACCGCCTCCTTATCACTATAATCCTTCAAGATCATCCTGGCTCCTCGAGGCAGACTCTGAGGTGTTTCCTCATCGTTGACCCTCGAGCGTGCGGTTGCGCACATACCCCACCCTCGGTATGTCTCCACACCTCCATCAGAGAAAGAGAAAATCTGCGAAGGGACTACAGTCCCACATTATTATTATTATTATTATTATTATTATTATTATTATTATTATTATTATTACTATTATTATTATTATTACCCTCCGACCATACAGCGCAGATGCCGTTCCGATGTAAATGAATTATGATTGAGAATATCACCAGTGTTGCATTTTGAACGTAAATCGGCGCTTTTCTGGTACGAAAACCACGTGCGTACAACAGTCTAGCTTTTCGGGCTGGAAACATTAGGGCTTGGCGTTACGAATGAGAATACCAGCGTTCGTTGCGTTTTGAACATAACCGACGTACGCGTACGGTATTGCTTTTCGCTCTAGGCATATACTTGGACTGTGCATTTTTCGATTGAAAATATCAGTGTTTGTTGCATTTTGAACGTTCAACGGCGCTTTTTTCTTGTGCGAAACCCAGGTGATTCACAGCTGTAGTGTTGAGTTTCGAACTGGACACGTTTTGGCTTTGCGTTACGACTGACAATAATATCAGTGTTGCATTTTGACTGTAAATCGAGCAATTTCTTGCGCGAAGACCACTTGTTTTTACAGTATTGTTTTCGAACACATCTATAATTTGGAGTTTGCGTTACGTACGCCTACCGATATCAGTGTTGCATTTTGAAAGTAAAATGACGCATATGCTCTACGAAAACCACTTGTTTGCAGCTTTACCACTCGAACTGGACACGTTTCGACTCCACTTTCCGACGGAGAATATCAGTGTGTTGCGCTTTATACGTTACAATACGACGCATTTCTTGTACGAAGATCACCTGCGTACAGCTTTTCTTTTCAAACCGGACCCACATACTGGACCTCGTGTTTAGTGAAAAAAAACAAGAAAAAAAAAGGACTCCCGTAAACTGGGGAGATTCTCGTCAATCTCTGCCTGGGCTTCTTAACGTTCGTGTTCTTGGTAGATCGTGTTGCGCGCACGATCATGTTGGAGCTATGGTGGTGCTGCTGCTGTTGTTGCTGCCGCCGCTGCTGCACCTACTTGATAGTATAGGAGCTGTGCTACTGCTGCTGTTGCTCCCGTTGGATGTTTCATTGTCTTCTGCGAGCATACACACTTGAGTGGTGGAAGAATGCCGCATCAATGCCGCATCAAAATCGCGCCCTTCCAAGGACGACCTACCATAGAATATCAACGGGCGTGCGTTGATTTTGTTTTTTATTACCCAAGGCTGACGAGAAGATATGCATGTACTCCATGTCCGTCCGAGGTATGAAAATCGCCAAAACCAAGAGAAGAGCGTGTAGTCGATATGCACGAGGGAGATTTCAGGTTTCCATGTGCCGTTGCTAGTTGCGAAAGGCATCCCGGGTCATATATCTCGTACGGCCATGCATCTTGTGTCATACACCGCGGCATCTCGTGCCATAATACATGCCGTATCATGCATCCCATGCCATGCCTTCCGTGTCATGTAGACACCCCTTGTAACACATCCCGCATCGCATACCATGCTTCGCACCCCGAGCATACCGTATCGTGCATTTCGTGTCATGCGTCATACCGTGACACGCACTCCGTGTTATACATGCCGTGTCACGCTTGCTCCTCGCTGTGTCAAGAAAGCGTCACTAAAAAAAAATCGTAACAAGAAAACATCAGGAGATTTCCCAGCTTAACTGAGGGTCTCTTGTGCTGCTGTTGATTTCCCTCAGGTGCATGTGCCATTATTTTTTATGTTGTTCTACAACGTTGAAAACGCCTTCTGTCCAGCGGCACACACGACAATCCGTTCACCCTATCATCGTAAACGCTAGAAACTAAGCCTGAACAGCGCGCGCCGAAAAATTACAAGATGGACGAAAGATTGCACCGTACATAACAGCACTTCCCCATCCGTGTCATGTGACGATGTTTACGCGATTGCAGAATACAAACGGTGCTTGCCGCGGCAACGGAAGCGCCCGTTGCCGTTTACCCTTACCCCGCTTCCATCACTGCCGTCATCATAATCCCGTTTTGTTCACCCCGAGAAAGCTTACCCAGAGGCTCGAGACGCACAAAAACAGAGGCATCGGGATGTGTGAAAACTCCCCTAAAAATAACTGGACACGCAGAAACACACAAACACAACACAAGAGGCGGGGGTGCGATGGGGGCGGGGGGCAGGGGTGGATATCAGAGCAAGGCGTTATCGGTCGCGGGTTTTCGAGTTTTTTTTGTGTTAACTAGGAAGAATCCGCCGGAGCCTGGAAGCGAGAGGAACTGCCGGAGCAGAAAAAGCAAACCAGGAAAATATCCATCATCAGGAACGAATGCACAACACGAGCGTCCGGCGTATCATGCAGCTTTTCAACGCTCAATATCAATCAACGGTCTCGAACTCACGGCCGACACACTTGAAATTAAGAAAATGTCAAATCCGTTTCGTCGGGGTAGGGCGTAGGGGGTCGGCGGTGGGGTGAGGTGAGGTGGTGGGGTGGAGACGGACGAGGCAAAAAAGGAGTGCACTTACGTGGGTGAGCGCGATCGCGGACATCATCCCGAACAGGACGACGGAGGCGAATAACTTGTACGGCGTGAATAGCATCACCGCGGACACGACTTCCACGCTGAAAACCGCAAACGCAGTCGCCGGTATTCGCACAAAAGGGGCGGCGCGGTGAGGCGGAGTGAGCCCAAAAGAGCGGGCGTGCCAAAGGATTTGGGGGACGCGCATTTCAGCGGTACCAGTAGATTTTAACACTATGCACCCACACTGTCTTGGCGCCTTCATAACTTCATCCGCGTTTTTCGGAAAACTTGATAATAGTATGGGATGGTTTTAAGGAGGCGGTTGCGAGACATCCCTAGACGTCCATTTGCCTTCCTTGGTCCCGGGCGCAATCGGGCATTCAGCGTTTGCTCATCGGCGTCGCGTTCGGAAATGCCTTCCAGAAATCAGCAGACCACGTCCGAGAAATAACTCCTATATGAAATAATAAAACAAGCAACGCCGGGATTCCACAGTACAACTCCTTTCCAGCTTGCAAAAATAAACGATTTCGAGGAACTACGGCCAAGGCTCGACAAGTACAGCGTGTTTTGGCAATAGATTTTTCATTAGACGGGAAACGAGATATTTCATCATACGGGAAAACGAGGACTTCCACTTTCTTTCTTGCAGAGAGCTGGAGCGCGGGGAAGAAACAAAAATAAATATTGAAGGTGGATAATAAACAATAAACGATAAATACTCGGTAAGAAATACAAAATTCAGACTACGGTTCGCGGCCAGGGACATGCCAGTCCTTATGCCAACTAGATCGTGTGTAATGAGCGACGTCGACTTGGTACTTCAGAATAGTTTGCAGAATAGACACAACGAAACAAAAAAAAAGCGAGTTTCCTAGACTGCTGCCTGCGTAGGCATGTTTCTGCCTCGGCTCGACGACAGTCGTGGCATGCTCTCACCTGCCGAAAGCGAGCTTTACCAGCGTTGCGTTGAGCTCCACTCCGACGGACGAGAGGAAGAACATCTGCTGCCAGGACGGAATGAAGCGGTCCCGAAAGGTTTCGTCCATTGCCGCGTGCACGTCCTCCCCCCACTGAGTAATATAGGTTCACCCCAGTCGTTACATGGACGTTACACAACCAGGGGAGGGAGGGTGAGTATGTGTGCCCATTTCATGCATAGCCGTAGTGATATCGCCACGGGCGGGGGGGGGTCAAGGCGGAGACCCCGAGCGGGTCAACCGGTTAAAAATCAGGAGTTCGACATATTTTCAAGTACCTGTGCTACAGCAGGATGATAATGGTTATTGGAGCCTGCAGTTACGTACGACACGAAGGCGCACAAACGTCACAGAGTCGAGGGATAACGTCAGGGGGAACACATCGACGACGAGCTACGCCGTTTCACCGACCGTTTCGTCTCGCTCTGCGTCTCTTTTCTGCCAATTAGTTGTACTACGTACTGTGTATAACGAGTGCAATTAGCGTGTTCTTTCACATGAAACCGTTCTTTCTATACACCAGGGTATACCTGTACATGTACTCAGCACTAACCGAACACGCCTAGCAACAGCACACCCACGACACATTAATCGGGGAGACGAGCGAGTGAAATTCCAGACAAACGTGTTGGGCATCGAACGCACCCCAAACCACCCAATATAAAACACGTGCATCTACAGTAATAGATATCAGGTGCAAGAAGAACACAAGCAGCGTTTACGCACCAGGTACCGGCAGGTATAATGCCGGTACGAGATGTCAACAGAAAGGAGGCGCCTCTACCGGTATTTCACCCACACAATTATACCAGATAAAGTACTCAAGTATGTTTCTTTACAGAGGTTTTAAGTTTTTTTTTTCTTCACAAATCGCGAGAGGGCGTCTGCCCAACCCAACCTTAACCCTAACCCCAGCCCTAACCTAGGCTAAGGCTCCGACCCGAGCGCGGCTTCGCCGCGCGTTTTGGAAAAAATACTGAGAAAAGCGTGCGGACCACGTCAAAAATCGAAATGGGCTTGATAGTTTATCTGGAATGATTTGTGAGTTGAGAACATCGCAAAGGCTACTAAGCGGGATGGCGCGACGCCTTATCTGCGGACGGCTTCATCGAGAAATCCGGCGCTATTTCGCTGCTCACTGCCGTCGCCATGCCGATGCCGCCCCTTTTGCGCTTTCGCTCTCTTGTTTTCTTAGATTAATTTCTAACGACACTTTTTTTTTGGCAAGTTTCTTGCCAATTTTGGCAAGTTTTTTGGAAATTTGGACTTGCCAAAATAGCAAAAAACTCGCCAAAGTTTTTTTGGATATTTACGTTCCGCTTCGTTGGCAAGTTTTTGGAAAGTGATATTTGCCATTTCATTTGCCGTTTTAGGCCAATAAGGCCAACGCAAGGTTGTACAAACCAGACTACCCCATGACGCCCGATACTGGACTTGATCTAACTCCTGTAGTAGCGGGAGGTACGGAGGATACACGGTGTCATTGGCAGCAGCTATGGTAGGGCTGGCGACACTGGCCGTGAGGCCCGCGTAGATGCCACATGGGCGTCGTTTTGAGCGGGTGCTGAAGCATCACGAACAGCAGCCGCCCCAGCTTTTCCCAGGCGAATTTGGCCGGGCTGGAAGGACTGTGCCAACCTCTGAGGTACAAGGGCTGTGCCTGGAGTCCTTTCTGTGCGCCAACATATACTCCATAGAGAGCGTCGGCGTGCCGTTGGCTCCCTGCTGCTGCTGTGAGGGGTTTGTACATATTCTGAGGGCGTTATGATGAAAAAACCTGCCTAATACCCAAAAACTTGCCAAATGCGCAGTGTTTCGCGATAGAAAGTTTTGTCGTCTTTATTGAAAATGTTGCAATTTTTTTCTTGCCAAAATAGCAAGTTTTTGGAAATTTCGTTTGGTCGTTAGAAACGGCCTTAAGGGTCATTTCCAACGACACTTTTTTGGCAAGTTTCTTGGGATATTTCCGTGTCGCTTCGTTAGAGTCGTTTCTAACGACCACACAAAAATTCCAAAAACTTGCTATTTTGGCAAGAAAACATTGGCAACACTTCCCAATAAGACGACAAAAGTTTCTAATGCGAGACACTGCACAATTGGCAAGTTTTTGGAAATATTTGGCAAGTTTCTCATCATAACGCCCTCAGATTATATTCAAACCCCTCACAGAAGCAGCAGAAGGGAGCCAACGGCACGCCGACGCTCTCTATGGAATAAATGCTGGCGCACAGAAAGAACTCCAGGCACAGCCCATGTACCTCAGAGGTTGGCACAGTCCTTCCAGCCCGGCCAAATTCGCCTGGGAAAGCTGGAGCGGCTGCTGTTCGTGATGCTTCAGCACCCGCTCAAAACGACGCCCATGTGGCATCCACGCGGGCCTCACGGCCAGTATCGCCAGCCCTATCATAGCCGCTACCGATAACACCGTGTACCCTCCGTACCTCCCGCTAAGTTAGAGCAAGTCTAGTGTCCGTCGTCGTGGGGTGGTCTGGTTTGTACAACCTTGCGTTGGCGCTATTCGCCTAAAATGGCAAATGAAATGGCAAATATCACTTTCCAAAAACTTGCCAACGAGGCGGAACGGAAACATTCAAAAAAATCTTTGGTAAGGTTTTTGCTATTTTGCCAAGTCCAAATTTCCAAAACCTTGCCGAATGGGCAAGAAACTTGCCAAAAAGTGTCGTTAGAAATTACCCTTAGCAAGTTTTTGGAAAGTGATATTTGCCATTTCATTTGCCATTCTAGGCCAATAACGCCAACGCAAGGTTGTACAAACCAGACCACCCCACGACACCCGACGCTAGACTTACTCTAACTTCTGTAATAGCGGGAGGTACGGAGGATACACGGTGCCATTGGTAGCGGCTATGATAGGGCTGGCGACACTGGTCGTGAGGCTCGCGTAGATGCCACGTGGGCATCGTTTTGAGCGGGTGCTAAAGCATCATCACAAACAGCAGCCGCCCCAACTTTTCCCAGGCGAATTTGGCCGGGCTGGAAGGACTGCCAACCTTTGAGGTATATGGGCTGTGCCTGGAGTCCTTTCTGCGCCAGCATTTACTCCATGGAGAGCGTCGGCGTGCCGTTGGCTTCCTTCTGCTGCTGCTGTGAGGGGTTTGAAAAAAACCTTAGAGCGTTACGATCAGAAACTTGCCAAATATTTCCAAAAACTTGCCAAATGTGCAGTGTTTCGCGTTAGAAACTTTTGTCGTCTCTTTGGAAAGTGTTGGCAATGTTTTCTTGCCAAAATAGCAAGTTTTCGGAAATTTCGTTTGGTCGTTAGAAACGACTCCTAGATCGTACCGGTATCTATCATGTGATACGATCGATCATTAGGAACACCTCAGGCTACGTTTGCGCCTGAAAACCTCGTCGTTGGTCTACTAATTGTCTAGAGTAGTAGTACCTAAAGCAGCAATGTTACGTGCCTTGTACATCTGAAACGATATGACATGGCACACTTGGAAGCAAAGCTGGGCATGTCATTCGTCTTGTCGTAGCGCAGCATGTGTACGTGCCGCAAAGGTTTGCCGAGGCGATCGATCATTAGGAACACGTCAGGCCACGTTTGCGCCTGAAAACCCCGTTGTTGGTCTACTACTAGTCTAGATGAGTAGTACCTAAAGCAGCCATGTTACGTACCTTGTACATCTGAAACGATATGACATGGCACACTTGGAAGCAAGCTGGGCATGTCATTCGTCTCGTCGTAGCGTAGCATGTGCACGTGCCGCAAAGGTTTGCCGAGGATTACGAATATTCGTATCTCATACGACGTACACCTCTGGAACCGGTACACGTGTACGAGGTCTATGTATGATACGAGACGAGAATCGCCGGCATGGGTGCTGCTTGCGCTTGTCGATGTCGACACCATTTTTTCTTTCATTTCCTGTGCAATTGGTCTGGGTTGTGCGTGTAGCCCATGTCCTGCGTGATTGTCGTTTGTGACCGCAGAGCTGGTCTTTAGGAAGAATCACCAAAATGGGCACTGGGTGTGTAGGATGTCGATGGGCGGAAAGACTGCGACTCTGTTGTAGTTGCTGTCTAGGTGAAAAATTCTGAAAAATTCCCCCAAAAAATAACAGCCGATTACGTATCGGTCAGTTTCACTCTCACCTTGGGAGTCAGTTTGCACAAGCCAGACAAGAAAATGATGGTGCATATACAGACCTTCACCAACATAGAAGGCGCTCCCATGTCTGTAACGTGGTTTGTGTAACTGAGCGGTCGTACGTGAGGCGTGGTGGCACCGGAAACTCTCATTTCGAATGCGAGTAACATTTTTCGATGACTTTCGGTCCCCAAGGGTTTCCAACAGAACTTCTGTGGCGTTCTCTACGAGCAGAGGAGATCTACCTATCTACGTAGACCGTAGATTCTGTCCTGTGGTAGAGAAGAAGAGACTTCGCATCGCAATCCTAGGGAAGCATTGGCTACAGGGAGTATCAGAGGTGATGGCCCGACCATTCCCCAACCGACACTGAGCCACTCTCCGTAGGAGAGCCGAACCGAACCTAACAGATTTGAAAATATTCGAACCAAAATCAAACCGAACCGAACCGAACCACTGACGTTCAGAGTTCCACACTGGTTCTAGCGGCGTTTTCATTGCTCCTTCCTCCCCAACATCAGCTGCGATAGCAACGAAGCTGTGTGTCGTGACCACCAGCGCAAGGAGATGCTGAGACTGCTCAGGCCACGGGTTGCTGCTCACCAATTTCTAGGGAATTCAAAGAGGCCCCCTACCGTCTGCATCAGGAATGGGCGCCGCAGACTTTCCACGGCTGCGGAGCCCTCGAAACCCTCTCCTCCAGAAGAAGCAGGTTGGCCCATGAAGGTACGTAAATAGGGTAAGTACGAGCCCACGTATTTGCATGGGCCAGGACCAAGTGGCCAGCCAGAGCAGGGGCACCTTGTGGTGTAGCTCGGTCTCCGGTTACTATACGCGAGTAGCACGAAATAGTGTGTTTGGGTCCCGAATAACCGGTGCGGGCCAACCGGCTACATAGTTGCACAGCGATTGGCGACAGCTGCAGCAGCAGTAGGTCGACGGCTGTCGTGTTTTCCGTGCATTTCGGAAAGAGAGGCTGGCCTACTTTCAGGTCCAACAGCGGTCAGTATGGGGCCGTCAGTATGCACCAGGGGGCTTATGCTGCGTGGCGTGTCAAGCTGCAGGCCGGTTTGCCCTGTATAGCGCGTTCTCGGTCGGGTAGAGCTGTTTTCCCGGAAGCTGCACTCGTGGGACAGCAGATTATCCCTGGTAATATTATAAAAATTAAAATATCATGCCTGGCATCACATCATAGACGCGCCTGCGCAAGAGCTTGTTTGCTTCGGCCCTGCCTGTGAATGTATGACACGCAAGTTTACTTAGCGTCGTTCTTAGCTTGTTCTCAGGGTCGTTCCTACCGAAGCTATTATTTCGGTTTTTACCGAAAGATTCGGTTTTTCCCGAAACAGTTTTTGTTTCGGGAAAAAACTAAAATTTTCACCCCCGGACAAAAAACCCTCAAAGTTTTTCAGTATTTCAGGAAAAATCCTAAAAGGTTGAGGTACAAGGGGGTAGAGGATCGGGCAGCCGCACCGCTCGAGGTGTGCCAACACTCGCGAGCGCACCACACTGAGCAGGGTCGTTCCCAAGGTCATTGGCAGGTCATAGCTGATCGCAGAAGGCACCGTGAGTGTCTGAGCTCTCGTTGTCGAGTTGACAAAGTGAACGCACCGAGGCGGCCGACCTAACGAACGCGCTGATGGTAGTAGCTGAGACTTTTGTCACGTTGGGCGTTGTAGCGCGACAAGTTGGTGATGGATTTCACTCCCCAAGGCACCGACACCTACCTACGAGTAAGGCCGACTCCGGTGGGACAACCACGTGGGTGTCTTCCGCGAGCATTGCTGCTGTAGTGGCGGTTCTGTGCCGGGTGAACGATTGTTTTGCGAGCTAACTGAGGATCGTACTCGTTTGGATTCAACCCTCGTACATTTCGGTAAAATGCCGAAATTTCATCAAAACCTGACATGCTGTACGTATCGTTAAGACCGACCCTCAAAGCTGTTATTCAGGTTTTTACCGAAAATGTCGGTTTTTCCCGAAAAAAACTTCCTTTCGAAAATTTCAGTCTTGTAGGGGGGAAAATAATTCTAGGTACAAGGGTGTAGAAGATCGGGCAGCCGCACCGCTCGAGCTGTGCCAACACTCGCGAGCGCACCACACTGAGCAGGGTCGTTCCCAAGGTCATTGCAGGTCATAGCTGATCGCAGAAGGCGCAGTGAGCTTCTGAGCTCTCGTCGTCGAGTTGACAAAGTGACCGCGCGGAGGCGGCCGACCGAGCGAGCTCCCTGACGGCAGTAACTGAGACTTTTGTCACGTTGAGCGTTGTAGCGCGACGAGTTGGTGATGGATTTCATTCCCCAAGGCATCGACACCTACCTACGAGTAAGGCCGATTCCGGCGGGACAACCACGCGGGTGTCTTCCGCGAGCGCTGCTGCTGTAGTGGCGGTTCTGTGCCGAGTGGACTATTGTTTGAGTGGACTATTGTTTTGCGAACCAACTGAGAATCGTACTCGTTAGAACTCAACCCTCGTTAAATTCGGTAAAATGCCGAAAATTCATCAATACCTGAAATGCTGTACGCATCGATAAGAACGACCCTTTGATGTACCAGGTATCTATTATCCTCCGTGGATGGTGGGAAGTTTGTTTGATGAAGATTTTCGTGCAGGAGTACACTCGCCGGTACCACACAGCAGTGGGCAACTCTAAATTGCTCCACACCTGGACAGATGAGCTTACCGTACCCCGACCTAGCTCCTTTCGAGGTTGGCTTGGAGTTTTTTAGTCCTTCGGTTTTTCAAGGTTGGTTACAGGGACACGCTCATATGATATGATGCGAGTACAACAGCAGTAGTATGATACCTGATGCTCGTCGGTACTGTTGCAGTGTATAAATCTAAGTTGCACCGGAGGTATTTCCCCGGCCACCTATCAATCAAATCGCAACCGAGCTACGCCAGCCATCTATCAATAATATCTCCCATAGCTCCCAGGAGGACGAAGTTTCGCCGCACACCCGTCAGCTACACCGGTTATCTACCAATCTCATCTACCATATCTCCCACACGGGCGAGTGATACGACGGGTTCTACATTGATACAGCAGTTTGCACGTCTACATTGCACCACAGGACCACTCAGCTCACCGTACCTCGAGCTAGCTCTTTTCGGCGTTGGCTTCGAGTATGTTCGTCTTCCGGTTGTGCCAGGTACACAACATGTGAGGGCAACGAGTCTGAGACCGGTGACGGCAACCAGTGAAACATGAAACTGATAAACTCAATATCATAAACGAAACTGAAGAAAGAGCCTGCATGAGTCCCACTCCAATCGCTTCGTAGTTTGTCGGGCTTGTCGGGCACCGCACATAAATATAAATATATATCAAATCATTCCTTGGTGTCATGTATTTTGGCCAGGAGTTTTTTGTCTCGGCCTAAGTATGCGATTCGCGGAACTGGAATTCTCGGTCGAATATAGCTTGGTTCGAGCGCCGCCTTCGGGGGGCGGCTCCAACGCCCGTCGCCCTGCCGTGTCCGTTCCGCACATCGACGTGAACGCGGACGGGTGCCGAGCGAGACGAGCGAGTGTCGAGGACGAATTTTGGAAAATTTGTTGAATCTTAATGGCTGCAACGCCTGAATGATTTACAAAATTGGCATCATTTCCAAACGGTACGTGATAATGTTTGGAATTTTGCGGTGGCATACTCTCGAGCGTTAGTTTATTTGCTGTACTTTTTTACTAGTTCGTTTGTTTTCTTGCTCGGCATTTTATTGCTTTTGTTTCTGCTCGTTTTGCCAGCTGGAAATTCAATTTTTTAGTGTGGGTTCACCTAAAACGTGACACAACTTACCGACGATATCCAACAACTTCGTGACACAAATTGCCGACGGCAAGACGTTTCGTGACAAAATAACTCCCAAATCATGATACTTTCACGTAGCAGAATTTCGAGACAAAACCAAGCAGGTAGAGCCGTCTCTTCGGCCTTTGGCCCTGGCTTTAGCACGGCCGCTGACACTCCAGCCAGCCTCTGCTGTAGGCATGAACGAATGCGGTTGATTCGGAGCGAACTATTCCGCTGTGCTCGCTTCTATGTGGCCATTATCCATGCCATCTCATGTCACCTCCCTTCTGTTTTGAGCTCGTTGTCGTACGGTTGAGGTACGAGGAAACCCGTACGTACTCGGTGAGAACAGCAGTATGTACGACGAGCATGAACGCCAATTGACGACATTGGCAAGCACAAAACAGCAGGTGTAGCAGCAGTAGCCGAAGGGCGAAACGTCTAGCACATAATGCAGCAACTAGTAGCAACCAGAACTACAGCAGATAGCTCAAAGTGCAGTGCGAGTGCCGTTGGCAAGTTTAGTCGTACACGCATCACTCTGTCCAATATATAACAGAATTTCGAGACAAAACCAAGCAGGTAGAGCCGTCTCTTCGGCCTTTGGCCCTGGCTTTAGCACGTCCGCTGACACTCCAGCCAGCCTCTGCTGTAGGCATGAACGAATGCGGTTGATTCGCAGCGAACTATCCCGCTGTGCTCGCTTCTATGTGGCCATTGTCCATGCCATTTCATGCCACCTCCCTTCTGTTTTGAGCTCGTCGTCGTACGGTTGAGGTACGAGGAAACCCGCACGTACTCGGTGAGAACAGCAGTATGTACGACGAGCATGAACGCCAACTGACGACATTGGCAAACACACAACAGCAGGTGTAGCAGCAGTAGCCGAAGGGCGAAACGTCTAGCACATAATGCAGCAACTAGTAGCAACCAGAACTACAGCAGATAGCTCAAAGTGCAGTGCGAGTGCCGTTGGCAAGTTTAGTCGTACACGCATCACTCTGTCCAATATATAACAGAATTTCGAGACAAAACCAAGCAGGTAGAGCCGTCTCTTCGGCCTTTGGCCCTGGCTTTAGCACGTCCGCTGACACCCCAGCCAGCCTCTGCTGTAGGCATGAACGAGTGCGATTGATTCGCAGCGAACTATCCCGCTGTGCTCGCTTCTATGTGGCCATTGTCCATGCCATTTCATGTCACCTCCCTTCTGTTTTGAGCTCGTCGTCGTACGGTTGAGGTACGAGGAAACCCGTACGTACTCGGTGAGAACAGCAGTATGTACGACGAGCATGAACGCCAACTGACGACATTGGCAAACACACAACAGCAGGTGTAGCAGCAGGCATGCAGTGTCGTATTTTTTAGTTATTTTCTGTGAGTGAGTTCTTCGTGTATTTTGTAAACAAACATGGTAAGTTCTTCGTCTACTGTGGGAGTAAACACCGAGGGGTTTTCGAAGGCACAATCAACGGCGCCTTCCTTTTTCTTTTCCGTAAATTAAACATTTTCAACCATTCATTCCGCCCGATATCATTTTTATTGATGACATCTCCTCTTTCCTTCTTTCGCCTCAAAGCCTCAAACCCAAGCAGGTTATCAAATTCTCCGTACGGCATTTATTTCTGGCCTACTTTTACTTGGCGACGGTTTTAATAACAGTGTTTTGCCTATGCTTGCTTCCTTCGTTTAGACTATATGTTTTCCTTCCATCAAAGTAAACCTTTAGAAGCTCATTTTCGTATTAAACTCTTGGCATTACTTTAAGCTTCAATTTCTTTTATACTACAACTTATTTCGTCGAGTGCTACCCTTCCTCACCCAAAGAATGGGCGCCATGGAATGTCAATTTATTGTCTTTAGAACCTCATATTCGTAATACACTCTCGGCATTACTTTGAACTTCCAATAATGTCGAATCAAACAGCTACAACTTTTTCCCCTTTTCCTCGTCCGAGTGCCGCCCTGCCCTACCCGAAGCATGGGCGCCGGCGAATGATGCCGGCGCCCATGCGGAGCCCTTGTATTATAAAAAATGAAAATTCACTCCAGCTGTGAGATCGAAGATTTCGTCGAAACTCATCTTTGCAAGCTGTGTGTGATACTCCGATCGCGCGTATTACGAGTTGTGCGTCCTCATCAAGGATATAGGTCGGCAACTCCCCTTACAACTACAGTGTAGCTATCAGGGTCAACAGGGTGATGTTAGTCAGTCTGTGCGCGGAAAATATAAAACCCGTTTCTGAGGGGGACAAAATCTGACAGCTGTGGAGGGAAATGTATCCGCTTATCAAGTGAATCCTGTAAGTGGAATAACCGGTGAGGGGGGGCGGAGTTTTGACGGACGTGGGGGCCTGGTTTTGATCAAAAGCGAGCGGGGTTGGAGGGGGGGGGGGGGGGGGGGGGGGGGGGGCAATTTGTGCGTGTAAGCTATAAATCCTTTCAAGGGGATGAATCTGACGGTTTTGGGAAAAAAAAAAAAAAAAAAAAAAAAAAAATGCACCAGTTTATCATGGGGGGGGGTTGGGGCGGGGGGCGGGGGCGGGGGGGGCAGCTCAATCTGTACGTGGAAACTATACATTATTTTGAGGGGATAGATGTGGCGGTTTTGGAAAGAATGTATCAGTTTATCATGTATATCCTGGGGTAAGTCGTACAACCAGTGAGTAGAGAGAGGGCGGAGTGTTCGAGGGGGTGGGGTTGGGATGGGGTGGGGGGGGTTGGGGAGGTGGGGGTTGGGGGCGCGGGGGAGGGGGGGGGGGGGGCGGGGGGGGGGGGGGGAAGGAAGGGTTTAAGGTGAGGGGTTTGTTATACGTGTGGTGCTAGGTCTAGGCGATGGTACGGGTGGTGGGGAAGAAGGGGGCGTTCGGGGCGGGGGGGGGGGGGGGGGGAAGCAGCGGCATGGATGGCTCTAGAAAGATAATGAGGTGATATCCAGTGCGTGAAGTGTTTATTAAACTGGCGGATTTCGATATTATATATGATTATTCTCTTTTTTTTTATTCGGTCAGGATTTTTTTTGTGTCGGCCTCAGTATACAATTCTCGGGACTGGAATTCTCGGTCAAATCGCTTCGTTCGAGCGCCGCCTTTGGGGGATGGCTCAAACGCCCCTCGCCCTGCCGTATCCGTTCCGCACCTGGCCGGGATCGGGTACGTGGGCTGATCGAGACAAGCGAGAAGTGCGCAATTTTTTGTAAATTGGGCGGTATACGCCCGAGCTATTCTCGGATTTTGGCATATGCAGAGCTTGAACGAAGAAAACATATGGGAAAACATTTATTTCCAAATTGGCATCATTCCAAATTGGCTTCTTATTTCGCCCAACCCACCACACTTTTTTCATCGTCACACCTCGAAGCGTTTATTGGCCTATTGTCGTACGACTGCTGTGTCGTTGCTTTTCGATATTGGATTTCACGGTTAAATACGTTTGTTCGAGCGTTCGTTGTCTTCGAGGGGGGGCGTTCCCTATCCAACGACATCATTACACCCAGTGTCCGTGCTGATTCTTTATCCTAGAGAGATACAACTTATTATTGTGTGGTCACAGACTGTGAGACAGAATAAACCAAACGATCGCAATTAACCAAGGTATAAAGCAAGTGAAATGCTAGCGTACGGGGTACGAGAACACAACAAAACAGGCCAGACCATAAAAAATAGAAAATACACACAACGAACGGAGTGGTCGCTTTTATAAACCACAGTATTACGAAAAACAATGTTTTGTCAGTCTTTTTCGTCGCCGCTCCAAGGAGTCGTTCCGTATACTGTATACAAGTATTGGTCCACAATCAACGATCCATGTTTCAGGACCGCATAATAAATATCCCACACTAATTCCATGTATATTTATTCCCACAAACGGAACGCGAATGCACTTCTAAAGGTAGGTGTGATTATCAAGGTAGCGTGTTTCGAACGCTTTGATGTGTGGTTGCAAGAATTGCGCTGGCTACTAGGCAAATCTAAAACTCCGCGTACGCTGATATTTAGGTATTTGGCGCTTTATTCCATATCGCGATATTTGTGGGGGCACTTTGTGCTGTCTAAAACTGAAAACATATTATGGCGTTTTTCCACACGCATCGTTCGAGCGCCGTCTTCGGGGGGCGGCTCCAACGCCCCTCGCCCTGCCTTATCCGTTCGGCACCTCGACGTGAACGCAGATGGATGCTGCTGAGCGAGACAAGCGAGAAGCGCGAAGAAAAATGTATTTTGAACGGTACTGTCCAGTTATTCTTCGGATATTGATGTATGGAGAGGCTGGTAAAATAGAACTTGGCAAAACATTATTCCAAATTGGCGTCATATTTTGTTCCAAAACAAAAAAAATTATTTACTGTAAAAAAAATCCCCATGGTACTGCGGTAGATATCATAGTGTGCATTCGTTTATTGAATTTCGGTAGGTACACGTACATACATGGATATAGACGTGGCAAGCGCACGCATGACTAAAACGAGGAGGAGGTATTAAGTAGTGATTACGATTACTGCGCCAGAAAGAGCCACACAGCAGCATTGCGAGTGGCTGCGTCCCCGGGGGCTCGAGGGTGGTATTATGTGTTATACAAGTTCGGGAAAATCGACATCGTTTGTACTCTCGTGCAAGTAATATAAGTACGTACGAGTAAGAGCACACACAGCGATGCTCTGTTACAAACAACATGCTTTTTGTCTGTGACTTATTATATGACATGGGGGGAGGGTGTGAAAAAACAGGGAATACATTTTCGACACAAAAAACAAGGGGAGAAATCGTTCCTCCTGCTGTTAAGCTGCGCCACGCGAAGGTCGTTAGTAAGTAGACAGTATCCACGGAAGAAACCAGTGGCATGCATTCGTGCCGGTATCGCATCGTGTGTTTGATGATTTTTTCCCCCGATAAGACTCTTTGGAGAAATATAGGCGGTGTGTGGATGGCGTGCTTTGTTGTTGCTGTCGTCCCTGACTCCGTTGCTGTGGTCGTTTACCGGTCAAGTGCAAGCAATCATGTTGGTACGTAACTGACAAATAAGTTTGTGTTTCTTCGTACTTGACGTGCTCCTTGCTGCTGATTGTTGATTGTCATCTGAGATTCTCTTCCAGTCAGTTTTTTTTTCTCTTTTTGGCACACTTCTACTTTTCAGCTTCTGGCCATACAAGCGTGGTCACAGGTGTCGTCCCCCCCCCCCCCCCCCCCCCGGTTATTGCCTTCATTTTTTTTGGCGCATAGGGTTCAGCACCCACTGATCGTCGTTTTTTCATCGAGTGTTGCTAACTCACGCTCTCGCGCTTTCCGCAGATCAATTAGTGCACAAAAAAAACTCCCACGAAAAATTATACGAGTACGCACTCGGGGGATTCGAACTCACGAAAAACTAACCTATATACCAGGCTCGAGGATAACCTGATACGCCACCGGGGCAGTGAGTGATATAGAGCCGGTCGCCCCGGTAGTCTAGTGGGGTTACACTATTAATACTAGCGTTCGTCCTTGAGTTAATTAACCACCGTTGTGAGCGTTGTTGGCTTTATTTATTAGCAGAAATAAATGGAAAAAAAAGGATCAACTAACTGCTGAAATCGCGTAGCAGCGTGGGTAGGTACAATTCGACGCGAATCGACGAGGGAAGAAAATGCTGAATTCTTCTCGCGATAAAAATTAGGGCATGTACCGTAGTGGGGAGGCGGGAGGGGAGCCCGCTATATGACCCCGGAGCTGAGTTATACTACTGGGAGGACGAGAGTAGTGCGAGCATCACAATAAATAGGATGGGAAAAAGAAAAGAAATGAAGTGTATTACTGCTGCTGCTGCTGCTGCTGCAATAATACGATACCCAAGCAAGTTGCACCGATCGACTCGATCTGGGTTGACTGCTGTATTATGCAATGGGTCCATGTACAACTTCTCTAATCACATACCAGTATAAGATGATAGTCATTGAATTTGCTGAACTTCTTAGTTAGTGGTGGTTTTCTCTATCCACGAACCCCGGCCGAGCCGATCAATCGAAGGTTGGGCTACACTGTGCGGGGTGGTATCGAGGCAGGGGGTCAAATGAAATGTCCGCGTACCGCGGGGTTGGGGTATACGAATAAAAGTTCAGCAGTAGCGCGAGTTGCCCCATGATTTTTTAGTTGTAAATACCTTGAAGGATTTCTGAACCGGGGTTGGACCCTGTTCTGTGGTGCTGGCGTTGTATACGAACCTCAGCTAGCTAAGGCTTCCACACAGTGCGGTGTGGTGTCGACCCGGGACAATTCGGTTTTCATCCCCGGTTTATTGGAGTTGATGGGGTATGGGAGGATTTCTGCAACGGCGGTGGAGCCCTATCCTCGTCGGGTGCGTCGGAACGCCCCCCGCCCGTTTGCTGGTCTATCTCCTCCCCGGGTGTCTCTGGCTCTACGAGCTGCACAGCCAATCAACGATAAGCCAATGTGAATAGATGATTGTCGCACCATCATGCGGGGCTGTGTCGACCCGCGGGAGAAATCTGTTATCGTCCCCGGTTTGTCAGGATTTCTGACACGGGCACAGTATTATATATATTTTCCCATGGTGGCGCTGCCCTTATGTCCGAACCCCAGCCAGTCAGCAGTAAGCGAACATGGTTCGGGTTCCACGTCGTGCGGAGTGGTGTCGACGCGGGAGGTCATCGTTTATTGTTCCCGCATTTTTGGAGCTGTAGAGATTTGGGGGATTCATGAATCGGGGATGGGAACCTATCTTCCCCGTGTGCGACGGAAATGCCCCCGGTTGATGGGCCTCTATCCGCCTAGGTCGGCGCTGTGGAGCTCGAACCAATAAGCGATTAGCCAACGAGATTGGGATTTTCTCACCGTGCAGGGTGGTGTCGACCCGAGAAAGCTCGGTTTGCTTCCCTGGTTGATGGAAGTTTTGGAGATGTGGAACGACCTCTGGACCGGGGATGGGACCCTGTATCCTCCCGAGGTGAAGCTGGCTCAACATACGAACCATGGCCAATCAGAAAATCGGCCGGTGGGGTTGGGATTTTTGCGCGGAGGTATCAAACCGGATGATATCCGGGTTCGTTCCCGGGTTGTCGGAGTTGTAGATGTGTGGATGGATTCCGAACCCGATATGTGACCCTATCGTGCCCGGGTGAGGCCTACTTTTTGTATGAATCCTGGCCAATGAGCGATCAGACAAAAATGACATGTTTTATTTTCGTCTTTAATAACTCGAGTCTGAAATTCTTAACTGTCGAAATCGTAAGCGCTGTACCTGGTAGTCACGTTCTGTATCTACAAGAAGTGAGCGATCTACACAGCTAGCAACCAGCTGCAGCATTGCAATAGCATTCGAGGAATTGAATGACGAAGACAGCCATACCACCGTGTTTCGCGCCTGGAACAACCTCTGCACGTCTCTCCAGGATCAAACAGCAGACAGTCGATCTGGGAGGCTCGGATCTAGATTATACTATTATATCATGCATTGTATATTTCAGAAGCTGGCTCAGTGCGCGCCTCTCAGTTGCTACGAAGAGAACACGCAGCGGACATGGTCAGTCACCTTACTGACCCCGGCTGCTTGATTGAGTAACAATATCATACGAAACGCACTCGACACGTTTCGTCGCCAGACTACGGGGTCAGTCGGCGTGTGCTCGGATTTATCCGATCGAAATCTGATGAATGAAGCTCGTAATCGGGTTCACTTAAAAAGCGGTAGCTATTAATAGTAGTACATTGTTATGATTGTTAGTCTCTATCGAACTCTTGGCATTACCTTATATACTGTACGCGCAGACTATGTGTGTGGTGACTTTTTTTTACTCTACCAAGAATTGAATCGAATAATTCGAAGTGCTGCCCTGCCCTACCCGAAGCGGAGCCCTTGTACATATTATTATGCGGTGTAGCTATTTGCGATATACATTCTGTATTAGTGCGTACTTTTAACGCTTGGCATGACGTTGACCCTGCGATACATGACGTTGTCTTTATTAATACTACTGGAACACTTGGAGTGCAAATTTACTACAAGCGTTTTGCGTGTACTTGATCCTGCACGTGTGTCAACAGATATTTTTTCATCAAAACGTGACATAAAAAACGATACATTAGCAGCCTGTGCGCAGCCCTTGTAAACCTTTATTTTGTTGGCGACGAGCCCTTCCTACGGACACCAAACAGCTAACGTATATACCACTGGCCCTCTCATACGAAAACACCCAAAAGAAATCCAGCCTGATATTGCCGGGAAACGAAGAAAATATGCAGCGGTTATGCCAAAGGCAGTGTGGAACACGCCGTTACTCAAAAACGAAGTCTAGTCGGCGTTAGGGTTAGGGCTGGGTTGAGGTTTTTAGTCAAGTATGTTTCAGCCAGTTTGCCGAAGCTGGGCCAAGGTCGATACAGCCCTCCGACACTGGGCACCGCCGCTTTCCGTTATTTCCGAGAATTTTCCCAGGCGTTTGGGGTTAGGATTAGGGCGAAGGTTTGCCTTTTTTTTTTTTTTGTTAATCCTCCGGCGGATGGGTAAAAATAAAGCTCAAGCTCGCCACACTTCCACGTATTTTCATACGCGTCGTGTGTCGATTTAACTCAGTAGCTTTCGCAACCCAACCCTAGCTGGCGCACCCTTCGGATCCCACTGTATCGATAGCGTCATTTCCGTGTCAAATTTTTGGTATGTTTCAACAGTTTTGACGAAGCATGGGCGGGGTCTATACATCCCTCCGACCCTAGGCATCGCCGCCTCCCGTTTGCGCGTCCGTTTGCTCGTTTATTCGTGCGTTCGCTTGTTCGTCTGTTGTCCGTTTGTTGGTTGGTTCGTATTTCGGTCCGTTTGCTTGTTTGTGTGTTTTTGTGCAGTACAAGGTTGCGGGAGGGCTGGTCTTGGGCACCGCGGTTCCATGGATGTGCTCTTACGCGGTGGCGAACGATGCGGGGTCGCGGAGACTAGTCGAGATGGTGTCGCCGAGCTATGGTGAGCAGGGCGGGCAGAACGGCCAGTGAGAGAGGGCGTGCGGGGGAGCGGGGAGGGGAGAGGGAAGTAGGGGATTGGAGGGGGGAGGATACCGTGTCATTCGTCTGCTGTGTGGGCATGTGCATCAGTTTTTTTTTAGAGACCCGTTGCTGGTTTCCGACTGCTGCGGTTTGACTTTGCTAATATTAATTGTGCTGATGACGTGCCGATGACACACTCTTCGTTGGGTTTTGGTAGCTCTCTCGGTTAGTGTGACAATGTACTAATACCGAGATGTTGCCGCGACACCCACAAACAAATGCCGGATGCCCAGTTGAAGTTTTTTTTCCCTGATTTGCTCTTTTTCTTCCACTCCAGAATTATTGGGGCCTGTTTTGTGGCCACGGATTAGATTGTGGCGATGGGCTAACGTGGGGGCAAACAACAACAACGAAAACATGACAAAAATGGTGTCGCGAATATTTTCGAGAGCGCCCCACGCCCGCACCGTGTTGCCGTCCGGCAGTGAAATGGCTGAGGAAAAGAAAGGGCGGCTCCTTTTACGGAGAAGATATCAACCATTTGGAGTACCTGGCGCATGCTCCAGAATGGATCAACCAACGTGAGACCGCGTTTGATTTGAGCGCGGCGTGCTTTTTTTGTGTGTGTTAGAGGGGTGAGGGGAGGTAGTGTTCCGTTTTTGTCGTTTTTTTTAGCTTTGGTTGTTGCGCCTTTCGGCGCCGTTTTATATATGTGTGTGCGTTGGGTTGGGTTGGGTTGGGTTGGGTTGGGTTGGGTTAGGTTGGATTGTTGTGTGTGTTATGCGTGCTTCGTGTGCTGTGTGTGTTGTGTGTTGTGTATTCTGTGTTCTGTGTTTGTGTTTTTGGGATTGTGCGTGTGCGTGTTATGCGTGTGTTTTTTATCTTATTTTCCCTTCCACCTCCCTCCGAACCGCGGCGCAGCCGTGAGCTTGGAAGTGCGCACCCGGGAGGGGGAGACACGCCGCTTACAAGGCGTGAACGCTCAGACGCCCTCCTCTTCCCTGGGCGATCTGGTGCAGGCGGGAGACAGGAGCGGAACGGGAAGCGGGGGTCAGAATGTGGGGTGGATGGCCGACTTCGACGTGCTGGACGAGCTCGACAACGGCGAGAATGAGGTGCGTTACACGGAGGAGTATTTTGACCCTCGTCGCCCCTTGTTCTACCGCCGCCACCCCGCTTACTGGTCACCCGGGTTGGAAGTATCTCTTTCCTGCACATGGCTTCTCCGTAACCATCCACATTCACGTTGACAATCACACTCATATTCACACTCACACTCGCATTCGTGCACACACCCACGCTCACCCCCACTCCCGTTTCGACTCCCACGCCCACAACACACGTACAAAAATTGAAAATAATACACGAACTCGCTTTCCAAGGGGGGAGTTGGAGGTCAATCTTCTTTAGGGTGGGGAACATCCGGGGGCTCCCTTAGCAGCAGCAGCAGCAGCAGCGATGAAGGTAGCGACTACTCCGCGGTGGCCGCCGCAGTTCGGCGAGACGTGGCCGCGTGCAACATCAGGTCTTGGTGGGACATCGCCGCCATGGAGCATGAGGTGGCTATGACGGGGGCGCCGGCGCCGGCAGCCTCCTCCTCGGGGGGTACCGCTGCTGCCGGCACCCGTGCAGGCTCGTCATCCGTGGGCGTCGCGGGAGCTGGGGCGAGTTATAAGGTGGGTTTGGACCGTGGTGGGGTGGGGGGAGGGGGGTAATAATGGGGCGGCGGGGGGGGGGGGGGGTGGAGGGAGGGAGGCAGGAAGGGAGAGAAGGGAGAGAAGGGGGTGGGGGGGGGGGGAGAGGGAAGGAAGGAGGGACAGAGGAAGGGAACGAGGGACAGAGGGAGGGCGACAAGGAGAAACATGCTTGGTTTGAAAGTTTGGAGTTGCTGAACGGACCGGTGCCGTAAGTTTAGATAGGCGTCCCTGATAACCTGATCCTGATGGAAAATCAACGGTACCAATGATGTCTACAGGTTATCGGTGTTTCTGGGGGGTGATTTATAGACGTGGGCGTACAATTTTACTTGCGTCAAGGTTGAGCGCGTACGTATGCAGTTGCTTTGCGCGGTATATCGGTTGTACATAGGTTGGAAATTCCGATATACTTGGGATCGGCTACCGATACATTGGTTGCCAGTGTATCGGTTGTAAATAGTAAATACATTGGTTGCCGATACATCCTTTTTGCCGGTATATGTTTATGTATAATTGTCATTTTTTTTTTTCGGGCACATCTCTTCGTGCTCGCACCTTTGTCCGAAACGTCGGATGGGGTGGGCACAATTCGACCGGTGGGCGCGATCCGTGCGATGTGTCGCACGTGGCAAGCCTTTTGCACTCTTTTGACCTTGGGCACACCTAAGGCAAATCCCCGAGTTTCCGCAACATCCCCGGGGATTGGGTTTCTGCATCCTCTATCTCCGTGTACGCTCGTAATATTTGGATGCAAACCGCGTTTTTCTGCTCGTAGAGAGTACACGTAGACTCATTTCCCTATTTTTGCACAGAGCTCCGCGCTACGATCCTGCCGCTCAGCAGCAGTCCAGCCCCCTAGCAGCAGCAGCGTGCAACTCTCTGCGCGTGTGGCTGCTGTTGTAGTAGCTGATTGCCTTGATCGGAGCCTGCGCTACCCGCCTTACGCCACTACTTCTCGCTGCTGCTGCTGCTGCCGCTGCTACTGCTGCTTCTGTCAAGTGTCAAGTGACATGCCGGCGTAAATTGTAAGGATCGTTTGAATATCATATTAGTACTCAAATGGTCCTTGTATTTATGTTCAGGTTGGTGTGCTTCGTACACGTACATTTCCTTATTTTGGCACAGAGCACCACGCTACGATCCTGCCGCCCAGCAGCAGTCCAACCCCCTAGCAGCAGCGTGCAACTCTCTGCGCGTGTGGCTGCTGTTGCAGTAGCTGATTGCTTTGATCGGAGCCTGCGATGCTCTACCCGCCTATACGCCGCTACCTCTCGCTGCTGCTGCTGCTACTACTGCTGCTCCTGTCAAGTGTCAAGTGACATGCCGGCGTAAATTGTAAGGATCGTTTGAATATCATATTAGTACTCAACGGCCCTTATATATGTTCAGGTTGGTGTACTTCGTATACGATATCGTACCATACCAAGAGAGCACAACGCTACAGCTCTGCCGCACTGCAGCAGTGGTAGGCAACACCATTTGTGTAAGATCGCAGATGACAGATAGACAACATGCGGAGAGCACACTGCTACAACCCTGCCGCAGCAGCAGCGGTAGGCAACACCATTTATGTGCGCGTGGCGTGTCCTCGCTATGCTGCGGCGAGTTGCTTGTGTCGGAGCCTGTCATTTGTCACCCCACCATACCACACGTTTCTGCTGTACATAGGAACCTTTAAAAATAGTCATAATTTAGATGCCAACCAACCCACCCTTATACATTTACGTCCACAGAGACAGTTTTTTAACGAGTATTTTTTCTGCTTTTTTTTTGCGAAGATCGCAGATGACAGACAGCAGCAGACAACATGCGGAGACAAAAACGCTAGTACTGTGGTAGGACCATGTGCGCGTGCCGTATCCTCTCCTTACGGCGGCGAGTTGTTTTTGCCATAGCCTGTCACGTATTGTCTTCTTGCTCCCTCGTTCTCAATAGGTGCTCTTTACGTAGTATTCTACAGTAAGCCGCATCCCGCGCCACACGTGCCCCTCCTCGCTTCCTGGCGATCCCTAACCTGGAGGTCGAAGTGTGACGCTCTTCTCGAAATAATACATATCATACGGTGTAAACGTTGTGTGTGTTGTGTGTATTTTCTCAACAACGGATCGGTCGTGGGCACGTCTATCTCGAGTCCCCCAAAAGTGCCAAAAGTACTGCTATTGAGTTCACCCAAGAAGAAGTACTGCGGGTAAAATGCCAATTCATTTTTTTTCCGGGCAATTTTTTTTTGTATGTGCAAACAAATGGTCATTGCGCCATGCCCCTATGCATTTCCCGGAGGGGAACCTTGTATCGGTTATCGATACATCGGTTGTCGTTAAATCGTTGTGTTTAAGTCGCAAACGTCGCCTACCGGTATATCGGTCATCGATACATCGGTTATCGACAAATCGTAGTGTTTAAGTCGCGAACGCCACCTGCCACTGCACCCGCGTCACCTATCCATGACCCGCCCCCCCCCCCCCGACACTTCCCCGGCTTGCGTGCATATGATGCTCGCAGAAAATGTCTGACGCTGAGCTAGCTGAACTAACGCACGCCGATACGATCAAGCGCATCGACAACATGATCGAGGGTTTGGAGCAAGACAAGCTCTCAGGAGCACGCTCGGTGAGCCTTGAGTTTCGTACAGTGGCAGTAGCTGAATCCACGCCACCCGATCGCAATAATTACCTCGCCATGGAACCAGATAGTCTTAGGCGCATGTTTTAGACGGCGCATGACGCATGCAGACGCTGTGTGGCGCGCGGCAGCTCCACCGTGCAAGTTTTTGGTGGAGACAATGTGGTGCCTAGTGATGAGTATCCGCGGTACCGATTTTTTTCTTTGCGCCTGCGTTGGCGAACAGCCAAAAATGCTTTTCGGCTTGCTTGCTAGCTTGCCCTGAGTTTTTTGCCTGCTTGCTCACCTGCTTCCGTGCTTGCTTGCCCGCAGGCCTACCTGCTTCCGCGATTATTTATGCTGCTTGCTCGCTCGCTTGCTGCCTGCCTGCTCGCTTTCGCTTACTTGATTGGTCGCTCGATAGGTGGACGATGTGGAGGAGGAAGTGCGGGATCTGCGCAAGCAAAAGAAGGAGTTGCTCCGAAAACACCCCGCGAAGAGAAAAAAGTTCCTCGGTTTGTTCTGAAAACAACAACAAGTATTTTCCGGCCGCGCCTTGCCCAAGGAATGAGTTTCGGCTCAAGTTGGCGTGCTTCGTTTCACGATGTAAAGGATGAAACATGACCTCTATGGCCGCTGGTTTGAGAGAGGGGAGGGGAGGGGAGCCCGGTGTTCGGGGGGGACGTGGAATATTTAGCCTTTCCCTCCTCAAAAGCCGTTGTTTTGCGAAACGGGATATGAGAGGGAGCCCGACCTTGGACGGGGAAATGTTTCGATCTGTGGGCTCCGCTGTCGAGGTTAGATCGCGCAAAGTGTGTGTGTTGTGCGGTTGGGGGCACGTGTGGGGTGTTGACGTCAAATGCACCAATCAAAACGCTGAGGGTTGTTGCTGGTGTGCTATGCACTGTGCGGATGTCGTCAATTGGCGCATCGAGAGATATCGATCGTAATCGTCTTGATGGTTCGATTCCGAACGCAACGGATTTGGAGCGCATGCCCCTTGAGTATTTGTTGCACGCCTGCCACGTATTAGTTCATCGTGCTCATTTACCCATTTGGGAATGGAGGCGGTAAAGTGTCGAAAACATCTGATTACAGCATAGACCACACCAAGCAGCCCGGGCGGCCTTGGTAGGGAATGTGTCCGGAGTGCGCGGCGAAAAAGATGTACCACACACGTGCTGAGCTTGATGACACACTGGTGAACGCTCTTCCCGGAAGGCTGATAATACCGCACTTGTGGTTTTTGGGGTCGAGGTACCCGGGTCTCAAAAGGTTTATACCGTTCTTCGGTCCCTGTGAGTGGGATGACCCCCTCCCACCCATCCACCCACACCCCCGCCCTTCGCTTAGTGTAAGTTGCTGGTAAGTGGTGATAGAGAAGTGTCTTCTTTGGATTGTTTCTATACTGAAAACCGTGGCGCTATTCCAATGCCCTGGGCAAGTTCAAAGCAGAAAAGCAACAAGCATTTGAAACAAGAGTGCCGCTTCCGGGGAACATCAGCCACCGGGCAGTAACGATGCTACTCCCGTGCGCAACGCCTTGTTTTCGTTAGGAGCTTGCCAGCGGTTTTCCCTTCGCAGTAGTTATCCTTAACCAAGGAACATAAGTTTTTTTGTTGGAAATTATTTCTTGCTCGTCCGTCCCGCAAAGCATACTTTATTCAAGCAATTGGGTTCAAAAAAAAAGTTGAGTTGTGCTGTAGCGGCAAATTACTGTATTGGGCCGTGCTGTTCCCCAGTAACTTCCGCCGCAGAGAAACCCATTAACCTGTAGAATTAGAGTACGATTTTGCCCCAACAAGGCAATAGTTTTAAAACATAAAAGCTGTCTTACAATCAAAAATGATTTTTTTTCAGAGCACTTTTCACTGACTCGCTCACTGCCAAGGACCACCTGCTAGGTACTTCGGTGTTTTTGAAGCATTCTTCATTCAAGCAAGAGCGCAAGAAAGAGCGGTTGAACCGCATTTTGTTTACAAACGACGCAAACGAAGCCCCGGCTTATAGAAACTGCGCGACGCTCGGCATGAGAGATGCTTTTCGAGCTAGCTATCGATGATGCCGAGAACACTCTCTGCCCACATCACATGTTCTCGCATAACCCGTCAACCACGAACGTAGCGTTAAACCGCGATCAAAGAGCAGATCAGCAAACCCCTGCTTTAGTTGTGGTTTTTACTCGAGAAGCCTGTCGGACCATCTTCGAAGGTACCTACGAAGGTACCGAACGTGATCTCTGTGACGATATCTACGGAGGTGCGGGCGCCCACAGACGGGATAACTCTTCAAAAACTCTTTATCCTCCTACAAGCAAGGACAACGATATTTGACGACGGCAGACTAACATCGTCAACTCCGCTAAGCGCCAACATATGAAATGCCGCCAACGTCGCGCTGCCACAGGCGAAAGAAAATCTAGCTGCGGCGTCCAAGAGGCAAGAAAGGGGAGGGGGGAGAGGGCATCCATATTGCAAAGACACGCCAACCAAGACATGCCGCCAGGCCTCCCGCGAAGGCGAAATGCCGAGGTCTGTCCCCCGTAGAGAGCTAGCTCGCATGGGGCCAACAGCGCAACCGCAGTCCACCGGCACAGGGCAACGTCGTATCGAGAGGCTCCGCTGCCCTGACGTACTCCACGCCCGTGATATTATAGCCGCAAACAGCAACACGTTGACACGCGAAAATTTTTGCTTTCCCTCTGTCCATAACGCCAAACCCCACCCTCCTCCCCCGCCCCAGCGTCGGCCCCTGCCACAGTGAACGCGGCGACATCACTGCAAGATAACGAAAAACAAAAAAAGTAAGGCGCCGTCCCTCCCCCACTCCCCCCACCCCCCCACCCCTAATCCGGCGCGGTATCAAAAGTGAGACACTACACTGACTACGCAGTGCCTGTCGCCGTCTAGTCGTCACCCTCGTCCATCTCGTCCGACTCGATCGACTCCTTCGCCCACACTTCCGCCTCCTTCACCTGTGCGCGCGCAGGGGAGCACCACGACAACCAACTGATGATGAAAACGATGTTATCGCATTGGCTCCTTTCCCGGGAATACATCCCATGCTCACAAAAAATACTAGATAACAGCATCCCCATGGAGAAGAAAACGTGTACATGCACAAATTATACCACATGGCATGGGGTTGAATCGGGCACAAACGACAACCATTGGAACAAATACGCTCTGCTTTACTGGTGGGGTATTTATATATATATATAAACTGTGCCCACGTTCTTGGGGACACGGTGAATGCAAAATTCAATGCGAGTCATCGAGGGAAGGAAATGGCGAATACTTATCGCCATCAAAATGGAGGCATGCACCATAGTGGGTAGGGGGGGGTGAAGCTTGCTAAGTGACCCCGGATATTAGCTACAAACAGGGAGGGTGCTCCAGAAAAACTGCAAACGTATAGATGCGATATCTGGGAAAACACGAATCAGAACTGGACTTATGCATTTTTTCAAGTAGAAAAAGGGCCAATGAACCCTACCTTGTAAAACACTAAGATGCGCTGTTAGACCAGTCTTTTGGAGCGCGCCACGGCTCATGTTGGTCTTACTATACTAGCTTTAGTGTAGGTGGTGGTTAGTAAAGGGACCAAACCGCGATCTCCTTCTAACATGCCCGGTAGGGTCTTTGGTGCTAGGTGCTGGAATTCTGATGAAACAAAATTGAACCCACTTATCGGCGGGCGGCGGGGAGTAATTGAAACTATACAGTATTCAATTTCGAGAGGTCGAAAAACCAACGAAACGGCGGGGTCTCACCTGTGCTTGTGGCACGGCCTGGTATTTCCACCCCGTCTCCTCGCACACCCACGACATCTCCAGCTCGAATGGCTTGTCCTTCGCGTCGTCGTGAAGAACGTGCAGGCTATCGGTTCACGTTTTAGGTAGGGGGGAGGGGGGCAAGGGGGTGGGGGTGGGGGGAGGGGTGCGGGGAACCGGGGAGAAGATGGGGGTAGCTAAGGTGGTGGGGGTAGATAAGGTCTTTGCACGGGATTTATATTATCTCATGAGCGAGCAAGCGAGCAAAGGCCGCAAAGCAAGTTAGCGAAGCAACGGAATATTACACGTAGTAAAGCCACCGCTATGATAGAGTCCTCCTCCCCTCCCCTCTCCTCGCCTCCCCTCGCCGCGCTCACATCTTGCAGACTTGCTTCATCGCCTCCCTGCAGGTCATCTCGTCGAACTTCAACTTCTCCATCTCCGTCTTCGCCCCCTGAACAAAAATAAAAGACCATCGTCACCGAACGACGGATATAATAACAAATCGGCCCGGCCAAACGGTATACACTGCTGATTGACCACTTCGTCAGCTACAAAAAGGCTAAGTGCAGTCTACCATAAAGAATAGCATGACAAGGCATCGTGCAAAAATTGCATGGCATCACGCATCACAACGCACCTGACGACCCTTCCCAACAGCGGCACCGAAGTACCGGTACATCACCCCCGACGGCTCGATCACGTACAGCTCGTGCTTCTTCAGCTCCACATCGTACCTGTCGCACAATGACACAATTAGCACAACACAAAACATCAGAAGGGAACACAATACGATCAGCTCAAAGACAGAAGAGGTTCACCTACCCAGACTACCAAGACAATGCAAGGCAAGACAAGACAAGATATGATACGACAAGACAAGACAACACAAGACAAGACTTGATGCGACAAGACAAGATAAGGCAAGGCAAGGCAAGGCAAGGCAAGGCAAGGCAAGGCAAGGCAAGGCAAGGCAAGGCAGAGCAAGGCAAGACAAGACAAGACAAGACACATGACAAGACGAGATGAGCAGGAACAGACACGACAAAACACGAACCCCCACAAACAAATACCAGCAGACCTCTCCAACAGCGAGAACGCCAACTACAACGTTTACGCTGTGAAAATCAACAAAACAGTAAAAAAATAATAAAACAAGACATAACAACCAAAATTACCACTCCCCCCCCACTCCTCTCCCCACGAAGCATCCACTGCCCTCTTCTCTACACACACAGCCTGGTCCCTTACCCGGCAACAAGAACCGACGCCCCAAACGGCCGGAGGGACCCGTGGAGCGTGAAGTAGTGTACGTACTGCGCCAGTCGATCCGCTAGCATGGAGGGCGGCATCTGGGACCCGTAGTTCTCGATATAACCCGCCACCTCGTCCCGCCCGTGGTACACGATCTGTCGTGCGTCGGCGCCCACCCCCGCCACAGCCATGCCAACGTGCTTGGAAACCCCGTGAACACGTCTGGTGACGTTTTTGAGTGTGCGCGGACGTGGCGAGTGTGAGTGTGCACGTTGTGTTGAATGTTGTGTGTGTTGAGCCGGCAGCATCATACCCTTCTAACCCAGAGTAGAAACAGCAACACGTCTAATGGTGCATATGTGCATGCTGTCGTCCGAAAGCATTGCACACAACTGTAATGATGTGTGTATAACGGACATGGGGAAGGAATGGAGGTACGCGACATGGTGCGATATTATTACTGCTGTGTCGATTGATTGGATAGAGTTCTGCTACACGTACAGTCGGCACTGCTGTGTTGTTGTGGTGGAGATGCCGCCGCTGTTGCAGAAGCACCAGGAGCGTAAGTTGGCTGGATATAAGTCACCAACTAATTATTAGTTGGCTATTACATAGGTACCCGTAATAGTTAATTGCGTGTGGCAATTTACGGAGTTATGCATCTTTGTACCTAACGGCGCGTTTTGTAGCTCGATGTATAATATGGTGACTACTAATACGACTACCTGGAAACTCGGTTGGATTTTACTCCGCCACCTAAAAATACCAGGTATCTATTAGTAGCCGTCAAAACCAGCCCACTCACAGCCCAAGGAAGCACTGGACTCACCGGTTCGAGCCAGACACGAGCATCTTAGAGATCAGCAACTTCTCCACAGCCAGGAGCACCCCGTCCTTACAGCGCACGCCCATAGCTGTGCCAGAATTTTCTACCGCTTTCGTGGCGTACTCCACCTGACGGTATCCGAAACGATGATGCGATGAACGATAGGAATAGAGCAAAAAAGAGAGTGCGAGAGAGCAGAGAGCTGAATGCAGGTCGCGATAGTGGGGGTTCGAACTGGATGGGAGGCAGTGCCCACGGCGCGCACATTGCTTGTTACACTTCGTACCGTTCCACCGTTCCGTTCTGTACCATGTCGTTCCGTACCTTACAATTCCGTACAATTCAGTACCATACCGTAAAGCTATGTTCCGTCCCGTCCCGTACAATTCCACATGGTTCCGCATCGTACAATTTACAGAACAGTATCGCGTACCGTTCTGAAACGCGCGCTTACCTGGAAAATCTTTCCATCTGGGGAGAAGGTTGTCGCCGACAGATCGTACTGATCATCGCACCCCCGAAAAAGCATACAGAGACACAGAAAGATCACATCCGACGCGGTTCGGCATCACCAGGGGCCAAGGCCGAGAGACCGAGCGACCACCGAGAACGGGGCGGAACATTGCAATTGACAGGGGCCGCACGAACGGGACAGCGAGAGGGGAGGAAAAAGGCATTTCAGGAGTAGTACTAAACTACTGGCTTAATATATCAAGTGGATACTCGTGCAGCAGTACCTGGTAGTAGAGATTAGGGATCATTCTTGAGCGAGCGGTCCTGCCACACTGCTGTAACCGTTACCATACTATCTATTTACACGAACTACAGAGTACAAATAAAAACATAAAAACAGCACGCTTGCTGAGTCGGGCTATGATACGAATGTGTATGGTCACCACCAAATAATCGAAGAATCGCCTCTCATGCAGAAGGCAGGTAGGTGTCTTGTTTGAGGAACCAAACGAAAGACGGGAACGCGGGTGACATGGAAGGGCTCGCCACCACACCCCGGACAATATCCTATTGAATATACCTAATGGTACGTCAATAGTTTGGGGTATTGCATATCGATACTTAATTGACATCTTCGATAGGTATGCGAACTTGTCGATCGATACCTATTGCATGGACCAATAAGTCCAGAGAAATTGGTACAATAGGCTAATGTTCTTAAGATAGGCGAATGAGCCCGTCTATCGATACCTATTTCTGAGACTACGTTATGATAAATCGGTACAGTAGGCTATTGTTCTTACAATAGGCATGTCACATTATCGATCGATACCTATTGTTTGACCAATAGGTATGTGAAATTGTCGACAGATATATCTTGCTTTGATCAGTAGGTATACAGCCCTGTACGTTGTCTATTGAATACGCCTGGTCTGTCCACAAGTTGGTGTATTGAATATCGATACTTATTGTAACCTGTAATACGAGGGTGGAATTGTCGCTGGATAGCTATTTCTTTGCTCAATACGTCCAGAGGAATTCGTATGATTGATACCCTCGTAAAATAAGTGGTGAGAGGTGTTTTTGTTGTTCAACAGCAGCAGCTCTCGGTTGGAATCCTCACAAACCTATCGAGTAGAACTTCTATTATTACCAGGTATTATCGTAAATCTGCTGTTGTGAAACAAAAGGCAAGAAGTAGTTCAACGTACATATTGTTATCATCCAAGGTATTCAATCAAACAATAGCCAGGGCATGCGGAATAGGTATGTTCTAAGCAACAGGGTACAAATTCACAAGCAACTATCGATGGAAACCCTTGCAAGTCTACTAAATTGTCAGTAGATATCGATCGATACCTTGCGAACCTATTAAATAGGGCAATAGGCATCGATCGATACCCGTGCAAGCTTATTACATTGAGCAATAGGTATCGATCGATATCATCCCACACCTATCGCTTTGAGCAAGAGGTTTGGTGGCGATAAGAAGGTATTGTTCGAACGGTAGCCTGTCGGGAGTAATGTTCAGATCATGTTGGTGCCCAAAATACTTCTCGATATGCACACTTCGCGAGCATATCGGTTGCGCAATAGGCTACTGTGGTCACAGCCCTAACCCTATAGACCCAGAAGCCGAGCTATTGTGCCCCGCGATAGGTATCGATCATCATAATTGCCGACCTATTGTTGGACCAATAGCCTATTCGATAGGGTATTATCCAGGGTAAAAGGAACTGAACGTCACACAAAAAGGTCTCTCTAAAACACTACAGGCCTCATCGAACACATATAATAGTAATCACTACCTTGTTGACACCGTCCACCTTAAGCTTCTCGAGGCACAACAAGGACAGGCAGCGCCGTATTCGGGGATTCTGCGCTCATGAATGGCGAACTGGAGTTACTACTTGTTGATTGTACCGAGACGGGCTGTCTTCGAGCACCTTTGCTCTCCAACACTGAAACAATAAAATGGCGAAAAAAGCTTCACGTATCGATACTTATCATCTGAAGCAATAGAATGGTCAAGGTCTGTCGATACCTATCGTCCGAAACAATGGAGTTGGGGAAGGTCTATCGATACCTATTTTCCAAAACAATAGGCTTGGTTAAATGTCTATCGATACCTTTCATCCCAAACAAAAGGTTTGGTGACAGGTACATCGATACCTATCGTTAGAAACGATAGGTATCGTCTCGCAGTCCCAATAGTATATAGCCCGAGCAGGCATGCTCTGGAAAATCCTATCGATAGTTATCTGTTTCTACGATAGGTTTTTATATTACATGTCAATACAATATTGGCCGAACAACAGATCAATGAAAGTGTCAATCGATACCTATTGCCGGCCACAAAAGCTTCAAAAAGCGCCAATCGATACTTGTCACAAGAAACAACAGGCCTCCTTCTGCTGTATTGGAAAAGGATCCTATCCATTGTCTACTGTAATGACCTGGAACTTACTGTACAGGGTCGCCACCGCGGTGTCCACAACAATACAACACATGTCATACGTACGAAATCAAACACGCGTGTTGGCCCAAGCTTTGGGGAAGGGCGATACACTGCAGGTGCGGCGTGGAGTATTCTTCACAGCAAATCGAGAGACTTCAACTTTCTCCAGCAGGCCTATCAGAGGTCAGCTTTGACGAGTTACTCGTAGGGGGCGGAGGCGGGATAAGGATATTAGCGGTACTGCTGTAGTATTAATAGTAAGAGGGCCGAAGCTACAGCAGTAAACTTACAGTACCAGGTATGGTGCAAAGAGAAAAGGCGGCCGTTGCGACACTGCTGTGAATGCCTCGTTTGAGCAAAGGAGGGTGAAGGTTATCTCCCATGCAGGGGTGCACATCGGGCTGTTGCGAGGGTATCAGTATGGTTGCAATCAAGCCAGCTTCTTGATTGCCATGTGGAAATCGGCGGGAATCAGAGTCGGAGACGCCAAGCTTTCGTTCTTCGAGCGCTCGGTACTGGCGCCATAAGAACTCCACCCGCGTTTCGTAGATAAGAGTACATGGAATTAGTATCGGATAAGTTTTGGAGCGGAAGCAGTGAACAAACTATGTGCGGAATGGATATTGGGCAATCCGCAATTGCCAACAACAACACAGAGAAGCTTGGCACACGAGCTTATTACTCCTCCTGTGCAACAACAGACACGCCACAGCAGCAGCACTGCACTGCACAGCAGTACCGGTGAGCTCTAAAGGATACATTCGTCGTTGCCTCGCTACTCAGCGGCATGTCTCTCACCCCTGCTCCGGTGCTGCTCATCTTGTTCTAACACGAAGCCGTCGGACCGTAGAAATTAAGGCAACGTAACCCTGTCCGCAAGCTCTCCTTCCTGTGCTCTACTATTTTCAGCACCAGGAGCACGTAGCTTCGAACAATCTCCTTCTAATGCGCGCGTTCTTCCCGAGCTTGTTCTACGCGTTCCCTTGCGCACAAGTCTTCAATGCCAAACACTAACACTTTTTCGTCTCTACCGAAATCCATCTCGACCGCGGGGGGTTCCATTATTTGCTGCGGCGTGTTTAAAAAGGCAGCTCTGGGCCAGAAAACCCCTGAAGTTTGAGCTTTAGAGGCCATAGTTCAGGTGTGTGTGGCAGGCGTATTGACACCATGAAGCGCGCCAGAGAGGATGGAAGCCCTTCACAAGGATCTAAGGCAGGAGATAGTTCGCCGGTAAAATCGAACGATCAAGAGGGGGAAGCTTCTGCCGGTGGTGTTGAAACAAGGTTTGAGCCGATATATTTGTCGTTTCTGGTCATTTGCAGAGAACCTTGGGAGCAATCAAAAGCTCCGAGAGTACCACCGCAATGGTGGACCGAAATGGCCGCCTCGAGACCATTTCCCCCCTTCCCGTCATGATAAACCTCCACG
This sequence comes from Undaria pinnatifida, assembly GCA_012845835.1. Classification (NCBI taxonomy): domain Eukaryota; class Phaeophyceae; order Laminariales; family Alariaceae; genus Undaria; species Undaria pinnatifida. The sequence continues at coordinate 27,861,413 of JABAKD010000025.1, forward strand.
GCTGTTCGTTACGTTTGTTGGATTGCTCAGCGTTGTGTTGTTTGGTCCAAGCTCGCTGGGTTCGTGCTCTTTGGACGTCCTCATATATACGATTGAACGATAGTACCTCTCCAATTCCAAGTATTGTAGTTTGTCGCCCGGAGACGTAATTGCTGTCGGTGTTTTGTCCGCTGTCTGTTTTTGCACTGTTTTTGTCTGTGTGTCTGCAGAGTTGCAGGTGCAAACTTGACCTTGTTCAAACTTTCCTTGTCCAAACTCTGCGTTCAAACTTTTTGTTGTTTTGGCCCACAACAACACCTCTTTCATAACCGCTGCTGTCTGTTTCCTTCCCTTGTTTCGCCAATGAAAACAAAAAGGAGCGACGGCGGCCCCGACGATAAATCGATCGCATCGCAGAAAGCGTCGTCCAGCCCCGACTCATTTCCGTCCAAGACTGCTAAGATCCCCAAAACCGACAACACCGACGACACCGACGACGAGGCGACCAACAACAACAGTAATAACAGTAGCAGCAGCAGTACACGGGCGGCCGACGTTCCGGCAGCAACGCCAGTAGCAGTGGTGGCGGGGCCAGCAGCGCCACCGGCGATAGCAGCGGGCCCAGCGGCACCAGCGGCGGTGTTGGCGGGCCCAGTGGCACCAGCGGCGGTGATGGGCCCAGCAGCGCCGGCAACCGTGACAAAGGTGGAAGCGGACGGTGGGGGTGCTACTGGCGGTGGAGGGTCGGCGGGAGTGGCGGCGGGGGCGGGGGCGGGGGCGGGAAGCACTGACGATGCGCCCTTGGCAGGTGTGGAAGGCGTTCCGAACGAGACACTTTTCGTGGGAAACCTCAGCTACAAGTGAGCAGCCTGCGTTTGCTTTTGCTGCCATGGCGGCCATTGTCGCCGTTTTTTTTGTTGTTGTGAGTTTTTCATTCCGCCTTCCCACCCCCCGCCCGCCCACCGACTCACCCGCCCTCCCTCCCTCCGGCCCTCCCTCACGCCTGCTCGCTCGAGAAAACTGTTCATCTCACTCCTCTGTCACGCACACATCGCGTCCGCATCGCATCCGCTCCATCTCGCCCCGCTACCCGCCCTTTGCTATACGTGTTATCATGATTTTTGATCTGCTGGTCAGGGTATCTGAGGCGGTGATCATCAAGCTGTTCACGCCGTTCGGCAAGGTGGTGAGGGAGCAGTTTTGCTACCACATGGTGGGGCCGCGGCGCGGGGAGCCCAGAGGGTGAGGTTCGACGGCGGCGACGATGGCGGCTGTTGCAGGGGTGGAGGGGGGGGGGGAGGGAGGGAGGGGGAGGATGGGGTTGGGGGTGGGCGCGACGTCGGGGTGGGGGCGGCGGGGGTTGTTGTTACGAGTATTATTTATTACCGCGCTGGCCGTTTTCTTGTCCATGCTTTGTTCTTGAGCGTTGTTGTTCAACAGGCATATATTTGTATTAAATAAGCTCGCGCTATCGCATCACGGGAATTGAAGGACACGCCAGCTAGCGCTGGATTGCGAATGCAATCGAGTTGAATTGACACACGACATGTATGACGATACGTGGAAGTGTGGTGAGCTTAAGCTTTATTTTTCCGCATCCGCCGGAGGATAAACAAGAGTAAAAATTATTAAAGAAGAAATAAGCATAACGACACAGGCCGACATATAGTCACCTAACTGAAGTTTGTTTCAGCCAATCATCCGCAATACAAACACCACCAGGTCGCTGGTGGGGAACAAATATCCGCAGTTTTTGACACAAAAAAAACTAAAACGGTATGTGACCCCCTTTCCTTTCTTGAACGTTTAGTGACCACGACTTCTTTTGTTTTTTTGTGACCGACCGGGACGCAGATTCTGCTTCGTGGAGTACTCGAACGTAGAGGACGCGGCCAAGGCCATTCGAGCGCTGCATGGCCGCAAGCTCTACGGTCGCCCCCTCCGCGTCCGCTTCATGACGGTAGAGGGCAAGGGCCGCATGGACTACTCCACCGCCACCGCTGGGAAGCCGGCTAACTTAGGGAGCTACGGGTGAGAGAGGGCCTCGATGCTACTATTGTTCGTGCATACTACTGCATAGGTGGATGTTTATTGAATGGGAAAATCAGATACTCGTTGGCCGAGGGTGTTTCCGGGAACCGTCCGTCGGGGTTCGGGTTATCGGTTCGGGTTCGGACTAAGGTTTGGAGTATATCCCCTTTATCATAGGACTCAAAGGGAAGAACTGTCGTAATAATGACGGTTATAGCATCAGCCGCGCGAAGAAGCTCGGGCTGTTGCTGAGGCCGGGGACCTACCCGAGCTACGGTGCAAGATGGTATCAGTCACACGCGCAGCGTGACACTAGTCGCATCGCGAAGTCGTAACGCTGCGCGTCCCCTCTAGACGGTCGATGAGACCGCACAAGGCAAAGTTTTGGTCGCTATACCTGGGCCGGAATTCGACCCCCGAACGAGTGTGTTTTTGAGGCAGGCGCTGAGCTTTAGACTCCACCGATCCGATGTATTCACTCCAATCGCCCCCCCGCCCCCCCACCGCCACCGGTGATTTTGGGAGGTATTTACACTGTTTGGGAGAAATTTGTGGAACTTACCCCTAAATATCCTGCTTAATATCCCCTCTACGTATATTGCGTGTCGTTTTTAATCCTAACCTCCTCCATGCCGCGCCTGCCGTGTAAATAGGCATGTCTGTTTTGGTTTCCGCGACGCATACATTAGCCCCCCCCCCCCCCCCCCCCTTTTTCCCCCTATGAGAAACAGGCGCTTTGATCGATTTCCTCTCGCGCGAAACGTGATGTGCATTGTTTGTTTATATGTCGCTACCAGAGAGGATGGCGCGGCGAATATTCCCCCGGCTGAAGGCGCTGGGAGCTCGGCGGGAGTCGGGGCGGGCGTGACTAAGCTGTCCCTCGATAAGAAGGTGATATGTCTCTCTTCTTCTATATTTTTGCGTTTGCCTTCGCTTTTTATTTCGTTACGAATTTGGTCTTGATTTTTTATTTTGATCGTAACCTTGACTTCGGTTTTGATTTTGAATTGACCTTGATTTTCGTTTCAATTTTAATGTCAATTTTGAATTTTACTTTGTTTATTCTTTTTTTTGGTTATTTCGTACCATGGAATTACTTATGTCGATTTCGGTTCGTTTTCGATTTGCTTTTGGCTCCATTTTTTCGAGCCTAGGGTTAACTCTTCTATAGCTGCACCTGCCCCCACCTCTTGGGGGTAAGTTGCCCGAATTCAGAGTTGAATACTTATTGCGCTATTATTGTATAGACTAAGCGGCCGGAAGTGGACCCATTCGATTTCGAGCCTACAAAGAGTAGAGAAATGCTGCGGATGCCTATCATTGAGTTTTTTTTGTCCGTGGTACCAATCAATAAATCTATTCTTTCGGTCCTTTTGGGACCCATGTTTTTGCGAAACTAACGAGATACCTGGTATGCGTTATTGCCTATAGTGTTAGCGTGCAGCAAGTTTAGCGCCCGGTAGTTCGTGCTACGGTCGTGCCGTCCAACTCCTTGCATTGGAGTTCCGACGTACCAGTATAAAGCGTCCTCCCCGAACCTGGTAGCCCGCGTTGCTTCGTGTGGCTGATGTATGCTTTGTTTGTGTTCGTCATCTTTCCCCTCTAAACTAAGGGGCCAGGTGTTTTTCAGTCTTTAGTTTCAACTCCACCCTCTCTCCCATCCCCACGTTTTCGAAATCGGTGTCGCTCTGTGCAACTCCTTAGGTGGCGTTGTTGAAGTTGAAGCTTCGCGAAGCTCGAAAGTCCGGCACGTGAAGAAACCATTAGCCGTACTCTCTAGTGTTATGTAAAGAGGGTGGGAGGGGTGGAGGGCAGGCAGGCGTGAGCACTCGGTTTTGCGGGCGGAGACCGCCTTCTTGACAACCTTGCTGCTGCTGCTGCTCCTATGGCGACGGCGGTGGCGACGGCACTTGCGGCGGTGGTGGTAACGATTGCGCCGACGGTGGTGCTAACGCTGGTGGTTGTGTGCTGGCGCTGGCGTTCTTGTTGGCGGTAACGGTAGCGACAGTGACGGCGGTAGCAGCTACGGCAGCTGCAGCGGTGGCGGTGGCGGTTCTGAAAAAAATGTTGGCCTCCTGGACGGTTTCATCTCCACAGGTCGTTGGTTTTCGGCGACCCATGTGTCGAGGCTCTGCCAAGGAGATTGGGGGCGGGGGGGAAGTGGTGGCGATAGGGTGATTGGCTACTAGTGTCCGTTTATCTGGTGTAATACCCGAGATATCGGCGCGACCGTAATCGTTTATCTTCTGTGCTCCTCACGCGGGCGTATGATGGGTTATTTCCGGCGGCGACCCTGTGAGAGGAACTTCCTGCTCGCTTTTTCCGCCACAACCCTTCACGGATTGAAAAACAGAAACACGCCGAAGCGCGATCGGCTAGGTCCAAGACTGTCGTTTCCCGCCAACTGTCGTGTAACCATTTCGCCAAAGTCGAATCACGAGTGCGATGCGGGATGCTGTAGGATAAGACAGCCGTGGGCGGTGGTGGTGGTGATCTCAGCTGTCATGTTAGTGCGGGTAGAGGGCGCCTCTTTTTGTTTCCCTCTTGTGTTGATCTTTCCCCGTGTTCTACGTCAAATGGTATATTTTGTGTTGTCTGGACCACAGTGTACAATTGGGGAACTGCTCGCTTCTACGAGTATTACCGACTGCACTTGTTTTATCAAAATTATTACGAATACGTAAGCTGTGAGCTTGACCGATTGAGTGGTCGATACTCAGCTTTGCATGCTGCGTGGTGCGTCGCCCACGCGTGCACCACAGGTGTATTTTTGTCGTGTTTTTTTATAGAATCGCCCGGTGTAGCCCCAGCCTCGATCTAAGTCCCCAATCTTTCCCCTTCCCTGGGCAGTGGCGGCTGGCACGAGTGCGTTGTTATTGATCAGGAGGCTTTGCTAGCACCGTTCAGCGTGGTTTCAGAACGAATTGCCCCCATGGTGACAGCTAGGTCCTACCTGGTTGCGTTTAAGGCACGCCTTAAAATATACCCTATTTTTTTCGATACCGGGGCCGTAAGGGCTGTTTAATTTCTTACAACTTGCCGTAAATTATGTCCAAACTTAACGCCGTTATACCGAAAACCCCATACACAGGGGATGGGGTAGGTATTCTAGGCATGTGAAGAAATGGGTGTTATGGAGTATCAGTGCACAGAAAGGTTTACGGAAGATCGTCTTGTTGACCCCGACAACATCCAGGGGAGTCACCGACCTATATCCTTCATCAGGACAAAATATAGAACACGCGCGAACGAACTTGCGTAAACATTGTGAAGCTGCGTATTAACCAGGTTAAACTCACAAACACCATATCATAAATGAAACACAGACCTAATGTACCACGCAGCTTGCAAAGAGTTTCAACCATTGAATCGGTTGTACTCACAGCTGACGTTTTTCAATTGTTTTTAGAATGTATTCGCAAATTCATGTGTCTCACGCAGCTTGCAAAGACGAGTATCGACCTCCCCTTAATCTATGGAACTCACAGCTGACGTGTTTAGCAGTTTTTTCTTCAAAATATATCTCCCTTTGGGCCAAAAGCGCATTTCAAATACATCGCCCTTGTCCACTCTACTTTTGGGAATTCCCACACCCTAAAAGGCGTGTTGGTTGCACACGATACTCGCCGACCAAGGTAAATGAAGCACTTAGTTCTGCAACAAATATTTCACTCTAATTCCAAGTAATTTCCCCCCAGACGTGGGAGCATGAGCCTGCTAACGCGCGTTATGTCTGATTCCGGGCCTTACTGCGTGCGTTACACCCATATGCCTTAACGACATCTGAGGCGTGCCTTAAAGGCTAGGGCCTCGCAACAGCATAGAGACCGGCGTGCCATGGTATAGCCTAGCGACATATGAACAGCAAGTAGAATAAAACAGCGTAACAATCACCCGCCCACCCCAAGCCTATCTGGTTGGACGCGCGTATCAAAATAATGAGGCATGCAGGGCGAACATCAGCAAGACTAACAACCACCAATACAAGCACGGTGCACAACCATAATAATCAATAACGCATAAATCGATCGATCTACCCATTAATCAGCTAATCACGACCAAATTGATCGTCCAACATTGCCCAAAAAATAATCCGTCAAGCGTTCTTTCGAAGTACCGATCACAGCGAAACAGACTACCAGGTATCTTGTACCATGCATTATAAGACTACTACAAAAAGTACGAATATATCCCAACAGATACAACAAAAACAATGATGGAAAAAAACGAGGTAACCGGAAAAAATGCGCGTCGCGCGCCGGTGGTCTTTTCATTTACTTCGTATCAATTGTGCCCTCCCTCACCTTTTCTTGCTGCGCATACAACTCATGTAACACATACACTTTTCGCGTGGACGCTAAATCAAGGCGCACACGTACACGCCATTTTGGCTCGGCTTTTACCAACACGAAATGGACTCTTTATGCATACTACACGACAAACTGCATAAAAAATAACCTCGGTGGTCATGTATGTCGGTAATTGCGGCCAGCGATGAGAAAATAATGGCTCAAGGCCTGGAAAAGCAAAGCAGAGGCAAAATAACGCAAAACAAAGCTAGAGTAAGCAGCAAAATAACGCAAAACAAAGCAAGGGTAAGCGAAGAAAACAATGCAAAGCCAACAAAGCACAACCAAAGCCAAGCTGAGCGAAGCTGAGCCACGCTAAGAAACGTTAAGCAAAGCAATCAGGGGCTTGTTGCAGCTTTGGATGAGGCTAAACGCCCAAAATAGCAGAGCAAAGCAATCAGGTGAGGTTGCATGCCTGAAATGCAACCGCATCAAAACCACGCAAAAGCAAGCAGACACCTCTACTATAGCCATGACTGAAAAAACAACGTGAAGCAGGCAAAGCAAAGCAAAGCCAAGCGAAAAGCCAAGGCAAGGCAAGGCAAGGCAAGGCAAGGCAAGGCAAGGCAAGGCAAGGCAAGGCAAAGCAAAGCAAAGCAAAGTAAAGCAAAGCAAAGCAAAGCAAAGCAAAGCAAAGCAAAGCAAAACAAAGCAAAGCAAAGCAAAGCAAAGCAAAGCAAAGCAAAGCAAAGCAAAGCAAAGCAAAGCAAAGCAAAGCAAAGCAAGCAAGCAAAGCAAAGCAAAGCAAAGCAAAGCAAAGCAAAGCAAAGCAAAGCAAAGCAAAGCAAAGCAAAGCAAAGCAAAGCAAAGCAAAGCAAAGCAAAGCAAAGCAAAGCAAAGCAAAGCAAAGCAAAGCAAAGCAAAGCAAAGCAAAGCAAAGCAAAGCAAAGCAAAGCAAAGCAAAGCAAAGCAAAGCAAAGCAAAGCAAAGCAAAGCAAAGCAAACCAGAGCAAAGCAAAGCAAAGCAAAGCAAAGCAACCAACGAAAAAACACTACCGTTGCTGCTGCTGCCAGTGGTGGTGGTGGTGGTGGTGCTGTTGATGCGGTTGTCAACGATGCTGAAGACGCCACCGTTTTGCGCGTTGTCGACACTACCTCCCAACACAACCTACACCAACACCATCACTACCTCGCACGCATGACTTTCGAAAGCGCTGTATATTGCTAGCTCCCTGCGACCGGCATCGCATCCGATCGGGGTTGCGGTCCTGCTGGGGGACCAGGAAGGTGCACAAAACGTGCATGTGGCACAAAAATCAACCGTGGTGCATGCTCATCACCGCCTCAACCCTTTCAGAACTGAAGAACGAATCTCGAGACGGTTTCCAAGCACGTAGCGTGTCCCCCTCAAAGGGTCGGCGCAGTTCCAGAACATGAGAGGGGCATATCTTTCACCGAAACCACGGGCAGCATCACATCACAAAACCTATTCAACCATCCAAACACAACGTATACAGGACGGCATAACACGACCCTTTGAACCATGGAAATAAATATATATATATAGGATAGGACAGGGCAACAACACAACTTTTTTGGGACAGCCAAATAAAATACATAATAGACATATATCCTTCAGAGTAAATGTATATACCCGTAGTGATATATATACTTCGTATATAGCTAAAAACACTGCATCCCAGACGCTGTGGCCAAACAGCACCAAAAACTAAACCGCGATGCCCGTGGGGGGGGGAGACAAAATCTGCAGCACCAAAATGCAGCAGTAACACCAATAACAACATCAATAACAACGGGACCACACAAAGAAAAAACATACTTCGTATCAGTTCAAAGCGTCTGGTGGTGTTTGGCGTAGTACAGAGTTGCAACACGTACGAAAATGAAAAATCTATGAGCAAAAAATGATGAAGCAGATTGGAAGAAGGAAAAAGGATAAACAAAAAAGCGAGGGATATAAAACATTACAGCCTCCTCCGACGACACCTACACCTATACTGCTATGTACCACGTGTAATACAAGCCATCATACCAAGTTTGTTTTCGAAACTCGATAACGCGAAAAAAAGTCGTGACCACATACTTCGAATAGAGCTATGTATTCATGTTGTCTTCTTCGAGTTTTTTCTCTTCCGCCCCCTCGACACACACAGGGCGTTACGATTTTGACATTGCAGTCGAAAAAATAATATCGTCAGAGGGGCCGACGAAAACGAAAAAGTAGAAACAAAAGTGAACAAAGGACGTACGGCGATTGCTCCATCAAACCGCCCTGCACGTATACCGGGCACACGCCACGCCGACAGCCTCGGCGGATCTCGATCGCATGCTGCCCTCTCGCTTTGAGAGACATCAGCGTCGGCGGAGGAGGCAGCAGCAGCGGCAGAAGTTCTTCCAAGCAACCGTCCTTGGGGCGCGTGGTGCACATCACACTCTCGCGTAGGTGGGGGGTAGGACGAGATCGCGTTCAACGTTCAGCAGCGCTCGGCATCGCTCAGCGCCCCGCCAGCACACCTTTCAGCACCCTGTCGGCCCCAGCATCAGGATCAGCGCCTCCCAGCATCAGCATCGCCCAGCGCACTCTCAGCACCACTCTCAGCATCTGCAGCGCTCAGCACCTTCTCAGCATCCTCCAAGGACTCTCTGAGCACAGCCTCCCGCTAAGGCTGGGGCTGGCGGTACGGCTACGGCAGGAGTTTGGGCTGGGCTGGAGCTACAATAGGTGTTGGGGCTGCGGCTAGGGCTGGAGCCGTGGCTGGGTCAGAGGCCGGAGCTGGGGCAAACGCTGGGGCTGTGACTGGAGCTTGGACAGCGGCAGGGGCTGGAGTTGTGGGCCATTTCAGCCCCTCCCAGCACCCTCTCAGTACCCCTCCCAGCACCCTCTCAGTATCCCTCCCAGAACCCTCCCAGAACCCTCCCAGCAGCCTCTCAGCACCCACCCAGCACACCCTCCCAATTACACCCTCCCAATCACACCCTCCATTCCGCCCGCAGAGCACACACTCCCAAGTCCACCTGGTCAGCAGCCGATGCCTGGACGGAGCAGTCGAGTTCCACAGAGCTTGAGCTGGGACATGCCCTTGCAGTTGTGGAAGAACATGTGCTTTTTTTTGGTCTTCGTGGTTATCTGGGTTCTTGCGCACAGGCAGTCCCATAGGTGGGAAGTGCGAAGATTGTACATCTCGACCATCTCGCGGTCCACCTGGCGAATTGGTGACACGCGCAAATTGTACGAACGGAAAAAAAAATGCTTTGTCACGTGAGGACAGGGAGGGATGGGGGACGGCGGTCGCGGCGGCGTGCATTTGATAGGCCAAAACGTTCCTCGAGACAAAGTCGACAATTCCGCCAAACTTGAGGTCACAAACACCGTGATGTAGCGAGCTTTTTTTTTTCCATATAGCCCATCACTTTCTGAACCCCTTTGCCTTCCCTTCGTATCACACGTCAGCTCACCCCCATGAGCCAGGAGCCTATGGTAACATCCTCGTTGGTGAAGCACTCCAAGTGCTCGTGTCCTCGATACAGATGCTCCACCAGCGGCTGCGACAGGATGTAAAAAGCCCCCTGGCGCGAGAAAATAGGCAAACAACACCACCAGCAAGTAGGCATAGACACAATGGGGACCGGAGATGACACACGGTACAAGAAACGATACATATAAAGGTACGCTCAATGCATGCGTTTCATTTAGCTTTTGACGTAATATTTTTTTTCGTCCAGCTTATTTTGTTGGAGCTTTTACGCTCGGAAGACCCGCATCATGCAGATCCCACCAAGGTAACACGTACGCAAGAGAGAGCCGTGTAATATAGATGCTGCCCGGCAACCATGGCCTACATCCGGATGAAAATAATGGATTGCGCCTACCCCCAACACGTGGCGGCCTGCACGCAGTGGGAGCCCTAACAACAAGCTACTGTAGATGCAGTATTTACTGCACGGGAGACCTAGATCATAAAGCAGGGATTCGATCTGTCCGATGTTGGATGGAGTATGTTCCGTTTATACCGTACGGAGCACCTTGATCATAAATGAAAGACGGGGCTGAACTTTCTTCGGTGTATGGTATACACGATGATAAATACGGCAGCGGGCCCACCCCAATCAACCGACCCGCCCATCCATCCATCCAGCATCCATCCACAAGAAGACCACACCTGCATGTATACTGGGAAACAGTTGAGGCCGCCCAGCGTGTGCTGCACGTACTTGCTGTCGAACCACCGGTGCTCCGCGTTCTTCATCACCCTTCCGTTCTGAGGTTTATATAACAGCATTTTCGGGCGGAAACAAAAACCGAAGCAAAACACGAAACAAAAAGAAACAACAAAAACAAGCAGCCATCAATTACGAGAGAGAGTGGGTGAGTGGGAGTGGGAGGGACATGTAGAAAGAGCCCTGCTTGTTATTAATAACTACCGCGTCAGCTAGCTGGTTTATATCCGTCACCCAACCAATAACTATCAACAGCTCAAGTCCGGCCAACTCACAGCCACCCTTATCATGAGCGAAAGCGAGATTCCAATTTACAACGGCGACCAAAACAAAATAGGGGCACCTTTCCAGTCTCGCGTGCCCGAATCCCCGTGTCCCGTCAAACCAACCATCCGACGTTCCCAAAAACAATAACGAAACAAAAATAGGTAAGTCTTTGTGCGAATACTGCTGACATCGTGCTACGTAGCAATTTCTGCTTCCCACCAACGCACGCAGATGATGACAGTTACATATACCCACCAGCGCCACCAGCGCGATTTTCGAGAGAGAGTATCTATCGAATTATAATATTATATGCTGTACTGCTCTCACCCAGTAATCCGGGTTGGTGGTCTGGTTGCAGGCGGTGGGGACTCCGGCGTAGACCTTGTCCGTCACCGCGGGGTCGAGGTCGTGCAGCATGGACGCGATGCGGGTCAGGCACACGAACGAGTCGTCGTCGGCCTTCAACAGGAACTCGAAGTCGAAGTGTCGCACCTGCAGGTTCAAAAACGTTCTAGTTACTATCCATTGTCCATTTTCCGCAATCGATTGTCCCGTTTCCGTCCTGAGTTCTCCATTTCTCATGATTCGTCCTCCATTCACTTTCGAATATCCAATTTCCATATTCCACATTTTCAATCTGTATACTCGTAGGTTAATTTAGTTTTGGAACAGCAGCAGCAGTAGCAGCATACATAAACAACATAGCAGTGACAGGGAACAACCCAGCCGTGTATTTACCAGGCACAGCATCGCCTTGGTCTTGAAGACGATGTTACGGTACCCCTCAGCCACAGGCACGTACAGGATATCCCCCACCAGCTCGCCCTCCGGAGGGGCGGTATCTTTCGACATGATGAACACCACGGCCACCGTAAACTCTCGCCGCTCAGGGTTGGTGCCCTCCTGTAACACATCAATACAAAATTAAATTTGAAATGAAGATAAAATAGAGCGGGGGGATCAGAAGGGTCTGTGGGGCAGGGGATAGGGGGTGTGGGGCATGGGCAAGGGATGGGGGCAGCGGATAGAGGCTGGAAGGCAGGCCCATTAAATGATCGAGATACTTCGGGGTAGATATACGTCTGAGTAAAACAGCATCTGCACGAACTAAAACATGTTTGCCGATGGGATCTGTGACACGGCTCTCTGCGAACATGCTCGCCTGGTGAGATCTGTATGGTACGGCTCTGGCACAACTCTCTCACAATGGCAACTAAAGTATCTCGATAATGTAGAACGTAACCTGTCCGATGTGCGCAGCGACGGAATAAAACAGAAAACGGCGACGGTGCCCATAAAAAAAACAACAGGCTTACACCGGCTCACCGCGATGGAGTTCGGACCGACGGTCACCCAACCCTCGTGCTTATCGTAGATCTGTCGCAGCAGTTCTCGCTTCGCTGCATCCGGCTGTGTTACGGAGAGTAAATAATGGGTGGGACGGGGGGGGGGGTGGAGTAGGGAGGGGGGAGGAGGGGGGGGGGGGTGAAGCGGGCGGGGGTAGGGAGGTGGAGGGGCGGGAGAGGAGGAGAAGGAGGGGGATGGGGGGGGGTAGGGGAAGTAGGGGAAGAGGGAGGGATGTCGGGGGAGGGGGACGTGAAGTGAAGGAGGGGAAGGGAAGAGGAGGAGGGATAGGGAGAGAGGTCACGCCACAGGATTGGAAGTGAGCGAACAATGGGGGCGAGGGGGTAACATCAGATTGGTGAAACAACGCATGAGAGAGCTCGAATGGAGAAAGGTACGAGCCGGGAGGGGGCGTGCAAGGGTTTCGGGGCAGTTATCTGCCTGCATGGCATATATGGCACGTTGCGCAGACAGAAGGCGCAAATGTGGCACGCTGTATAAAATACGCAAAACAACACAAACAGACTGCGTCTTCATATCAGTTTGTGAAGTGAGCTATAGAAACAGAGCAACAACAACGGCAACCTAGGAACCGCCTTCTCCGAGCGAGGCAGTCGCACGCATATCGCCTTCGTTGCGCGTTGGGGCTATTATTTCACGACAGGCGAAAGAGCGCGCAATCTGCAGGAAAACTACAAAACCGAACTACCCATCGGTCACTGGAAATAAGCAGTGCCGTGCATACTGCCAACAGCAGCAGCTTGCAAATGTGAGTCTAGATCGTTCAAGTGGTCGAACTCACAGTTGACGTATTTGGACTATGTGTTTCACAAAACACGCACTCCTGTAAGTCATACCGGTAAAAATGCATTAGTTCCTGGCTTTTTTCGTAGTAGGAGTGTAAGCCTTGCGTCACCCTCTTTGCTTCGTCCAGATTTACGAGTATCACCTACACGTCGAAGGAATATAGTGTATGATACAATACTACGGTATGTTCGGTCTCCCGATGTATAACGTCTTCAATATTTTGTGTTTTCTTTTGTTTTTTATGCTGCGCGTAATATATGTGATCTATGTAGTTTATTTTACGTCGATTGGTTAATCGTTATATTCATTGCTGCGCAAGGTATCTCTACCGCTCCATCCAATTCCCATAGCCTAAATTAAAAAACACTGTGACACTACTACTGCACTACATTTAATCAGGTAGCCCCTACGGTATGAAAAAACACCTATGATACTACTGCACCACGTTTAATCCTATACAGAAGAACGATGCATTTCGATATTCCGATAACCTTCACTCATCGCACAGCCCGTTTTGTTCTACCCCGAGCCGGGGATGTAGTATTGAGCTGCACTCGGGCGGTGTTGGCTTCGTCGAACATGCTTTGGGCAGTATTGGTTTGCGTGCGCTCTTGGGGCATGCTGTTATTCTCTCCGAGTTATAGTTGAGGTATAGACACCTCCTGGTGTGTGTAGAATACAATGCGGATGTATTTGTCTGTTCGCGGCTTCGACACGTAAGATGTGAAGATTCAGTGGAGCGTTGCGTTTCTTGGCGCATTGTCTTCATTTCAAGGTCGTTTCTTCCCGGCTATCAACCGCGTCGGAAGGAACTGCCGAATCAAAGTTTTAATGTTCCTTATAAAAGCGCAAAAATCGGCGCGCTTCGCGCGCCATATTTTTCTGCTGGGCTGCGCCAAGTGAAGATCGTACCAGGTAGAAGGCATCTACGGAGAGAGTGGCATTTATGACAGTATCGAATGCCGGAATGGCCTCTGACGCCCCAGACTCGGTAGAGTGGATGAGGGAGTGAAGAAAGCGGAAGAGGTGTGGAAGGCGTGTCGCTGCAACGAGCAGCATCGACAGCCTCTCTTGCATGAGATCTTCTCTGAGAAATCGATGGCGACGTCAGCAATTTTTCTACGGAGACAGCAGTAGCAGTACCTTTGAGTATACCGAGATGATAGTCACTGATAGTCACTGAACTTGCAGATCCGGTGCGGCGGGACTGGGGGGTTCCCCCGAGGGGCAACCCGCCGCGCCCGCCACGCCCCCTGATGGGCCGAGGGCGGGCGGAGGGGGGACCAGTGATGGAGCCTCTCTGAGCTGCTGCTGACGTTGTGGTATTTTATCGCCGAACTGGAAAACGGATGACGTGTTCGTGTGATTGTTGTGTTGTGTGTTTCTGCTGTTTCGATAACCAAGTTGCGCTGAATTCCGCGACAACCTAGTACGGTGAGATAATAATCACTGACTTGGTGAACGGGTGCGGGGGGAATAAAACATTTAGTACCCGTAACTTAGTACACATGATAGCACCAGGAATAAGGACACAAAACCCCGGTGAAGGCACACAACTGATAACTCGTGCGTGTTACTCGCGCAGAGCAGCGGGGGCGTAGTACTCCTTACTAGGAGACCGAACTCGATCCCGAAGACTGCTATACATATGGTATAACCCTGTTCCGAAACTGCCTCCGAACAACCTCTTTTTATGCTGCCTCGTGGGGTGCGGGTCAGCTTTCACACAGCAGTGTGGCAGGCAGATACCTCGAGGTAGCAGCGGCAGCAGCAGCATGGCAGCGCTCACCCATGTACGAAGCAACCCCCTTCCATGCACCCACCGATTAACCCGTCCACCCACCAAACGTCCCAGCCACCACGTATGTGCTACAGCTGTACAGCAGTATGTGTAGCAGCAGGCAGTTGTCTTATGTGGGTGAACTGGAAGCGGATGTCGTGTTGGTGCGGTTGCTGTGCTGTGTGCAATCCATTAAAAACAAAAATAATCCCCGGGGTGTCGGACTTGTAGTGATACGGAGGGGTTTCTTAACCGGGGATGGGGCCCTAATCTCCCTGGGGCGGCGGGACTGCAATATATAGTACTTAGATAAAACAGAACCTGGTACATACATATGAGAGCACCAGGAATAACACAAACCCCCTGTGAAGGCCCACAATCGATTCTTGGGAAAAAAAAAATCTCAACACGTCGGCTGTGAGTTCGATAAATACAGGGTCGATACTCATAATTGCAAGCTGCATGACACATCTAATTTTGCGAATACAATGGAGGAGTTAAAATGACACACGACGTGCATAAAAATATCAGGGCTTTTCACGGGTCAAGGGGGTTTCAAAATCTCGCGGGTCGGGTCGGGTCGGGTCGGGTCGGGTCGGGTCATTACGTTTCAAATCTCACGGGTCGGGTCGGGTCAAGAGGTTTCAAAATCTCGCGGGTTGGGTCGGGTCGGGTCAATAGGTTTCCAAAATCTCGTGGGTCGGGTCGGGTCAGGTCGGGTCGGGTCGGGTCGGATCGGGTCGGGGCAAGAGGTTTCAAAATCTCGCGGGCCGGGTCGGGTCATGACCCGCAAGATTCGGGTCACTCGAGGGTCAAGTCACCATGACCTGCGAGCTGTTCTTGGCTGACCCGCGGGTCGAAGCCGCGGATCTGGCCTGCGGATTCGCCGTTTTCAAACTTATAGCTGCCTGCCGGAGAGCCCTTGTCGCGCCGGCGCTCCGCGGATCGGACCCGCGGATCCGACCCGCGGGTCCGAAAATGACACAAAACTTGCCGCTTCCTGCATGAAAGCCAATCTCGTCCCGATACTCCAATCGTATGTCATCATAGCGTTCAGAAACATAACCAGACAGCAACTTCTCGTACCAGGCATAAGATACTAATACGCGAATTCCCGTGTCAGATGAAGCCGTAAGTACTATTCAGGTGTATTGTCATCCATCAAAGTCCACCACGTAAAACAAGCCAGGCCACACACTCTTGCCGCACTGCAGGGTGCAGCAATAAAGGCGACAAATGGACGTATAAGAACCCATGTACGGCAAAAACGTAACACGTATACGTACACATTGATTGGATACCCGGTAAGAATTTCATCATACCAGTACGAAATGTGACCAAACGAAAAAAGGCAAGGAAGGGCAGTCGTCGTCGAAGCAGCAGCAGCATCAGCAGCAGCAGCACTAGCACCAGCAAGCACCAGCAGCAGACCCCGGATCCTCGCGGATCGCAGCCCCTGCTGACAGATCCACCGCCCCAGTTGTGGTCTTGCTGCCGGAGGCGGCTCAGCTAGGCTGCTTGCCGGGGCCGGAGACTGCATCATAGATAGATACAGTAAGTAGCTATTAATAGCTCGAGAATTATCATGCCAGTACGAAATGTGACAAAACGTCGAGAAGCAAGAGGAGCAGGCGTCGTCGAAGCAGCAGCAGCAGCAATAGCAGCAGCACTGGCAGCAGCAAGCACCAGCCGTGGCAGACAACGCATCTTCGCGGATCGCAGCCCCTGCTGACAGATCCACCGCCCCAGTTGAGGGTTTCATGCCAGAGGAGGCTCAGCTAGGTTGCTTGCCGGGGCCGGAGACTGCATAGGAAACTAGCTCGCTCGACGGATCGCTCGTCGGGTCAATCTGGTGGTCTAGCGCTACGGGCGTGGCTAATTGGCCATGCGTGGGTTGCGGTCTCGTTATCATTTTCCGCGTGCGCACCACAAAATAATGCTGCAAACTATGCCGGTAAAAACAACAGAGAGCGCGACATCCTGGGAAAAGTACGAGGGACCAAGGACCAACCAACCGACCAAGGTACATATATTTCCAGACATGTTTGACCCGTGACTGTTCGACTTTGACCCGTGAGATATATCATGGGTCCAGTCGACCCGACCCTCATGAAACCCGCACCTCACGGGTCACTCGGAGTGTGGCGGGTTGGGTCGGGCCGGGGCAACAGGCTTTTAACATCTCGCGGGTCGGGTTGGGTCGGGTCAGGAGGTTTTCAAAATCACACGGGTCGGGTCGGGTCGGGTCGGGTCAAAACGTCTCGAAATTCTCGCAGGTCGGGTCGGGTTGGGTCGGGTCAACACGTCTCGAAATTCTCGCGGATCGGGTCGGGTCGGGTCGGGTCAGACCCGACCCGACCCGCGAGGTTTGACCTGACCCGTGAAAAGCCCTGGAAAATATGTGGAAGCTTAAGCTTTATTTTTTCCAAACCATCCCGATTAAAACCCAAAAGTACTAATCACCTCCCACTAAGTACCATATCAACACAGCAGTAGTAAATCCATCTAGCTTTGACACTTTGTTCTATACCGCTAGGCATTAGCTTGTTCATTTTTTCATCCCTGGTATCAAGTACCAGATTTCATGTACTACGAGTACAGTATTTGTAGTACCGGAAAATTACAACATAATATTAGTACGTGTTGCTCGTCCAGAGCAGCGGGGGCGTAGTATCCTTACTTGGAGACCGAACTCAATCCCCAACACTGCTATACATTTGGTATATCCCTGTTGGGAAACTGCCTCCGAACAGTCTCTCTCTGCTGCCTTGTGGGGTGTGATTAAGCTATCACAGAGCAGTGTGGCAGGCAGATACCTCGAGGTAGCAGCAGCGCTCACCCATGTACGAAACAACCCCCACCCACCCACCCACCCACCCAACCACCCACCGACTAACCCGTCCACCCACCAAACACCCCAGCCACCATGTATGTGCTATAGATGTACAGCAGTACGTATAGCAGCAGACAATTGTGGTCTTTTGTCGGCGAACTGG
Source organism: Undaria pinnatifida (assembly GCA_012845835.1). NCBI lineage: Eukaryota > Phaeophyceae > Laminariales > Alariaceae > Undaria > Undaria pinnatifida. Next base: position 27,879,145 of record JABAKD010000025.1, read on the forward strand.
AAGCGGATGTCGTGTTGTTGGTGCGGTTGCCGTGTTGTGTGCAATCCATTTCCACCCCCGGGGTGTCGGAGTTGTAGTGACACGGACGGATTTCTGGACCGGGGATGGGGCCCTATCCTTCCCGGATTGCGCTCGCTCTACACGCCCCAGCCAATTGACGATCGCCCCGTGGGGTTGGGGTTTCCACACCGTGCGCGGCGGTGTCGCCCCGGGAAAACTCAATTTCCTTTCCCGGGATGTCGGAGTTGTTGAGATATGGAAGGATGTCTGAACCGGGGATGGGGCCCAATCCTCTCCGGGTGCGGCGGGATTGGGAGGGTTGTCCCGAGGCGCAACCCCCGCCGCGCGCGCCTCGCTCCCTGATTGGCCGAGGGCGGGTGGGGGGGATCCCTCGGCCAATGAGATTGGGGCTCGGAAAACGCAGGGATGAAAGCCATATGCCTTTTGTATATTGTAATATATGTGGTTCTATTGGCCTCTATCGCTACTAACGCCAGTCAACAACCGTCTTCTTGCAAGACGTTGCTATTTTCCGTGTGGTCCTATCCGCCACCCTCGCGCGGATTCAAGGTCGATTCATTGCATTTTTCGCCCACTATCGCTACTGCCGGTGAACTACCGTCTTAACGCAAAACGTTGCTATTTCCCGTGTGGTCTTGTCAGCTATCGCGCTGTCAAGGTCTTGGATTCGCTTCATTGAGCGGGCGTCGTCAGCCGCAGAAACTTGTATCGCTATTAATAGAGCTTACCCGCCGTAACCCTGATGCAATGCGAACAAAGAAACAACGGTAAACCAACAGCAAAATGTCTGGGCAAACCCCCAACAGAACACGAATACCCTCTCTCTCGTCCCCCCCCCCCTCCGGTCTCTTTCCCCCTCCGACTCACCCCCGTTGAGCCAGAAAATATGGTGAGCAGCAGGTCCGCGTTGGCCCTCGTCTTGCCGCCCGGCGGAACCAGCTCCCCTGTCATCACGCTGTTCACACGCCCATCCCACTCCCAGCCCCCCTCCTCCGTCAAAGCCCCCTTCCCACGCCCTTGCCCTCCTCCTCTACCATCATCACCACCGACGCCATCAACACCGCTAGCCCCGCCTCCCCCCAAAGGCAACCCACCACTGCTTCGGTCAATGGGGGATATGACGCCACCCATGTCACCACCGCCACCACCAACTCCAACACCGCCAACGCCAAAACCACCAACCAATCCGCCGCCGCCGCCATCGCCACCCTCGTCCAACAGCTGCGGCACGTCGGAGCCTAATCCCCACTCCGCCACGGCAATTTGGATCTCCCTCACCCTCCAAGGGTCGGATAAGGAAGGCCCCACTCCCACCTTCCCGCGTATGCGGGTGTAGTACGATTGGTAGTGACCGGCGTCGAAGATGGCGCTATCGCTACCCTTATCGCCGAGACCGCCGCCGGCTGCGCCGGGGTGCCCGCCCGGGGGCCCTGCCAGGGTGGTGATGACAAGGAACCAGAAGAGTCCTGACAGGAGTATGGCGGCAAGCCTGGGGCCGTAGGGGTGGGTGAGTCGGAGCAGGGTTGAGACCTGGGAGGCGGCGAGGGTGCGCAGGGCGAGGATCTCTCGCCGGCGCCAGAAGGCCCAGAGGAACCGCCGGGATCTCTGGAGGGGGGGTCGTGCGGCCGTACAGGCGATGGCGGCGATGGTGGTGATGGCGTTGGTGTTAGAGCTAGTGTTAGTGTTGCGGTTATTGTTGCTACCGCCGTTGTTGTGATGGCTGTTGGTGTCACTGCTGTCATTGTTGTTGTAGTTGTTGCTGCTGCTGATGTTGCTGGTGTTGCTTTTGCGGTTGTTGATGTTGCCGCTGCTAGCGTCGCCGGTGTTGTCGCGGTTGAACGACGCCAAGCCGCCGGCAAGGCCTCCGCCGCCACCGCCACCGCCTCCTCCGCCGCCGCCGTTGCCTCTAGCGCTTCTCGCGCGAGAGATGCCGTTTTCTGAGGCAAGCGAGAAGGGCGATTGCTCCCGACCTTCTCCCCTACCAACGCCGCCACCACCACCACCGCTGCCGACTTCTCTCAGTGCAGTTGCTTGTGCTGCTACTGCTGCCGCTGCCGCCGACGCAGCTGCCGCCGCCGCCGGTGTTCCCCGCGAAGCATTACCGCGTCTTCCGAAGGTAGGAGTTGTTCCTGCCGTGGTTCGTCTAGACGACGGTGAGAAGGAGCGGGAGGAGCGGGACGCCGCCGGCGACGACGCCGCTAGCTCGGCGGCTGCGCTGCCGTTCGAATAGGGAGCTGTTCTTCGCTTTGCCACTCCAACGGGTATATCGCTCTGATGTTGGTCGATGTCCATCTGTTTTCAGCTTGCAGATCCGGCCAAGCCTAGCTGCTAACTGCTGTAGGCCATGCGGCAGCAGAGAAGGTGGAGCTCTCCGCGTCGCGGCCCTCACTGCTGCGCTCCTTCTGCTCGTTCGCCTTTTTTCTCTCCCACCTTCTTTGCTTTTGCTTGCTTTCTGGTGGCTCCAATCCCCCCTTCTTCTTCCGTTCCCTCTCTCTATCTTGCAACCCCCCCTCCTCCTTTTCTCACTTGATCTCGCTCACTCTCTGTCTCTCCGAATGTGGTTCCAAATCGAGTTGTCTTTTATTCTTTTTTCCAAACACACGACACACCAAGGATAGAACGGAGGTCCATAAACTATCAGGCGTTTATCAATCGGGAAATAACCTTCCGTAATTCATTTCAATTTTTTCAATTTTTTCCCTCCTCCAACCTCTGCATGTCCTGTGTCTTCTGTCCTCTGTACAGTGTCTGCGACCAAAACAAAATCTGCTTTGCGTTCGCACACGGCCACCCCGAGACAGCGCAACGCAAAATTAATCTTACGAACGCGAAATCAGAAACAACCGGCGGACGAAGTTGCTCCCGTGCCGCGTGGTGCGCCTTGAGTATCGATGAGCGAGGCCCGGAAGGTTGACCTGAGAATTCGCAGCAGGCGAAAATCGTGAGCGGTTGGGATAGCCTAGATTCTGAACTGGGCCGGCTTCGATGGCAAGCAGGATGAGCTCAAGAAGCATGAGGCCAGACACAACAGTGGGGGGCGATCAAGCGAAGTATTTGCGCAAGGAAAATGCGAGCAAGGTCGCGGGCTCTAAACCCGGCGAACAACAGAGCAGCAAGTCGTCCTTGCCCGAGACAGACATCAACAGCGTCAGCAGCAACACCAGCGGAACAAGTGGCACAACCTGTCCGTCTGGAGAACGCTGCGGTGTGCTTACAAGAACAGCAGCAGCAGGGGCAGCAGGGGCAGGCGACACAAGACCACCAGCCGAGGCATTGCCGGCGGTCCCGATGCAGCACTCCCCAAAAGACTCAGAGCCCCACCCTATATCCACTAGCCCCGTGCTCGACAATGCCGACGATGGGCGCTGCAGAGGTGGCACCGACGACAATGCAGAAGGCAGCCAGCTTTTCCCGCCGTTCCTGCCCCTGCCCCAGCTAGGAAACGGGGCGCAACTTCAACGACGAGAAACAGGATTTGCAGCGCATCTCGCGACCATCACCGCTGCCACCGTGACAGAAGGCATCAATGCCAATAGCGAAGAGGGGCAGCCTCGGCCACTAGAAGGAGAAGAGCTAAACGGCAAGCTCTGGCCACCCCCGTCGACGCTATCTGTATCAGTGCAGCACTCGTCGAGCGTCGGCAGCAGCAGCAGCGATAGCAGAAGTGAAGCACCCTGTACTGCAGTAGTTGCTGCACACGTATCCTCCCCGCCAAGACTATCCGAACAACAGCCTTCCGGAAAGACCTTGCGGCCTGTAGCCGCAAGAGCCACAGCAGGAGCAGCAGCAGCAACAACAACAGCAGCAGGAGGAGCAGCTGCAGCAGGAGCAGCAGCAGAACTATCAGAAACAGCGAACCTTTCACGACAGCCAATTGAAACAATGGAAACAGGAGAATCATCAGAAGCACCGCCGTCTCCGTCACATATCGATGTTGGCGAGGACCTCCCTTCGCCCTCGTGGGTGCCCATGGGGGAGTCGCGGGAACCCTCGGGTGCGTTAGAGAAATTAGCAAGTGAAACTTATACTGTCGAGACGAGCACCAATGCCGCCGCCGCTGGAATCCCCCCCGCGACGTGGCACTACGATAGCATGCACACCGGTGGCGCTAATGGCTTTACCTGGCCGACCTCTCTTTCAGCTGCTGCTCATCTCGCTGATGCTGTAGTGCCGTCTGCCGTACTGTCAACGGCGGCCGGAACGGCGGCGCTTACGCCCGCGGCAGCAGCGACAGCAGTAGCAGCAGCAGCAGCGGCGGCAGCGGCGGCAGCGGCAGCGGTGACGTCGGCAGCAGAAACTGGGGCAGAAGTGGCAGCGGCGAGGGCGGGGGCTGCAGAAACACCGACGCGGTTCTGCTTGCCCCCGTGGGGAGCACCGGGTTCGCCCGTGGCACCGACATCGGTGCCGATGCCGGCATCGGCGTCGTCACCGGCTCCATCGGCATTGCTTTTGCTCGGGACTGCTGCCCCTCTGAGCCCCGGAATCGCAGCGCCACCCTTTCTGCCGCCAGAATACGCCCCGCCTTGCTTCTCTTCCTCCTCGTTCGATGGCGGCGGCGGCGGCTGTAGCAGCGGCGGCGGCGGTAGCGGCGGCGGTACCGGCGCAGGCGATGATGGCGGCTCGCCGACGCCCAGCGCCCCCTGGCTCATGCAGCAAGCGCTGTCGGTGAAAGCTGCCATCGAAGAGGCTGTGAGGGGGTTGGATTGCCATGGCGGCGACAGCGGCAGCGGCAGCGGCAGCGGCAGCGGCAGCGGTAGCGGCAGCGGTAGCGGCAGCGGTAGCGGCAGCGGTAGCGGCAGCGGCAGCGGCAGCGGCAGCGGCAGCAGCAGCAGCAGCGGTAGCGGCAGCGGCACCGGCAGTGGCAGCGGCAGTGGCAGCAGCAGCAGCGGCAACTGCAGGACGGACGATAGCGAAGGTATTGAGGGAGGAGGGCTTTGCCATGAGGGGGATAGCGGGAGAGACAGGGACGCCACGAGGTCTACGGAAGGAGACGCCGATAGGGTGAGTGAGAGGTCTAAATATGTGCATTTCGCGCCGGGTTGCGGTTCTCTGACGCTCAATCGTTGCGGCGCTTGGCTTGAAGACCTTCTAGGTTTTTCCGGAGTATAGTATTGGCGCTGAGCCGACGTAAATGCTGGACAAGTGTTATTAAATATTGTAACATAACATTGGTGTTCTAGAGTGGAGGCTACACTTTTCAGTGGTCCAATTGGTTTTGCGAGGAAAATACTTCGAAGCATGTCATTATATCCTGAAACGACAGATAAAAGGAGCGCAAATGGCTGCTCGTCTGCTCGTATCATCATTCCACTTGCTTCACCTTCTCTAATGTCTACTACGCAGCAGCTGCACTCTTTACTCTTTAGTGGCAGTCACGGACGATGCTTCAGTGTGTATATGTGTATGTGGAATGTGTGCTGTCATGGGCGCACAAGACGATCAACACAAGCGGTGTTATTTTTTTCGCAAAAGCGGCTGCTCAGCCTCGCAGCCACGAAATCAGTATACAGCAGAAGCGCAGCAGCGATACAACGGCAACGGCAGCCGTGCTCCAAGCTCTCGCCTTTGTGCCAGTAGTCAGGGTGTATGTGTGTGGCTGGTGAACAGGTGCAGGAGATGGAACCACGACATGTCACAACATTAAGACGTCCAATGCAACAGTAGTCAAACTCACATCGTCGGACCTCATACCAGGTATACGAAGCATAAATCAGCAGCGAAAGAAGTATTGCTGTGTAGCTCATACCTGTACAAGTCATTAGAACGTGCTCCCCCTTGTCGACTTGCGACGCTCGCGGGATATCAAGTCAACCCCATCCCGAAGGCGAATGTTATACATTTTACCAGGGGGCTTCGCCGCGGCGGGCTGACGCCCGCCTGCGCCTCCGCGCATGCCCGCAAGACAGGTAGCAAACGAAGCGGAGAGGGACCGTAAAAGCGACAAATTTCTGCCAAGGGGTGCGATGTGGTATTAAATCACTTCATAGTGTTGCAAGTATGAGGTGGAGCGAGTGTGGAGGGGGTCTATATGTGTTGAAGGGAGAAAGCAAAGAAACGGTCGGGAGGACGAGAAATCCATGATGATTATCGTATCGTATGCCAGGTACATACCAGTACCGGCAATTAGTGTAGCGGGACCACTACATCAGCAGCACTAATCGCCAAACCACCTCGTATACCTCGAACGTGCTGCTGCTGTATCATCATTTTTGCAGTCCAACCATATGTACCTGTACCTATCTCCTCTCTCCTCCCCTGTATGCGAGTACTCCTATGTATGTATTTGCCACGAGACTAATGAATCAGCTTGCAACGTTGAATCTAGACCGCTCAACTGTTGGAATTCAGTATCGACCCCTCCACGGGTCGAACTCACAGCTGACGTATTTGAAATAATTCTTCTAAAAACGAGTACAGCAGAGAGGCAGCCCGGTCCCGGTGCAAGCACGCCCGAGCCTCCTCCGATGCAGTCGAAGTCGGGGAGCAAGATGAGGGAGTTTCGGGCCGAGGGGGGGTCCTCATCGCAAGTTAGTACGGCAAAAGATAAAAAATACAGGGTTATGTTCTGCATGGTTTGTGGATTCCGGGTAAGGGTATGGGAGTCTTACAGAACTTCCAGAACTTTCGGGTACGTGTATGGAAGTGTTACAGAACTCACAGAAGTTCCGGGCGGGTACAAAACATGCTGTACCCGTACCCCGGGTATAGATAGAGGCACGGGTCGTACAGAACTCACAGAAGTTGCGAGTACGGGTATGAAATTTTTACAGAACTTCCGGAAGTTCCGGGTACGGGTAAGAAAGTCTTAACAGAACTTTCAGAAGTTCCGGGTATTGTGGCACGGGCGTACAGAACTTACAGGAGTTCCGGGCAGCTATAAAAAGGCTGTACCCGCACCCCGGGTCTTTGTGGCAGTGGCGTTCAGAATTTACTGCAAGTTCCGGGTACGGGTATGAGTGTCCTACAGAACGTTCAGAAGTTCTTTGTAGGGTAATACCCGGGGTAAAATGCCACGGGTATGGTTGTGTGTCTACTTTACGGATAGAACGCAATTAGAAAGTTCAGGTACGTGTATGAATGTCGTACAAAACTCAAAGACGTTCCGGGTACGGGTGGGGTTGTACAGAACTCACAGAAGTTCCGGGTACGGATAACAGCCGGGTAAATACCCGCCTCGAAGGGGAGAAAAAACAACAAATTGGCTGGTCAAAAAGACACAATTAATTGTCAACGCATTTCCAATGCTGCGATTGACATACTGCATACACTGATACACATATAGAACATAACGCATAGTGGCATCATACTTGCCATCCGTTGTATTGTAGCCCATTTTGTTGTTCGTGCTTTCGTTCACAAACCCTTTTGTGTTCTTGGTGCTGTGATCCACAATTTTCAAAATTCACAATACGAGTAGGGCCTATGACAATGGAAAGCCGATAGTTTGGCCTAAAAGTTTTCACACTGTTTTGGGGGGTTATTTGCTGAAAGATTCCGGGTGACGTCGCTATGGGGAAAATATGACTGAAATGATTTTTTTTCTGGCTCTTTTTTGGGTCATGCGGTCCAACAGGTCAATTTGTCTATTTTTCATCACGCCTTGATTAACACTGCCCACCAAACACGATTGACCTTCGATCTCGAGATAGACAGCCCATGGTCACTCCTATTTGTTCCGGACACGGCGCATGAGTGTAGGTGACAGCGCCGAAGAGTTTGTCTCGATCCACGCCCGAGGGCGTTAAAGGTTGCTTGTGTTGTCCTGTGGTCTTTCGTCACATGCTCTCAAAATTCCGTTTTTCGCCCGTTGGGAGCCGATAGAGAGTTTTTGTCTCAGTTTTCTACACACCAGCCGCCTAATGTGTTTTTAACAGAAGCCTGATTGGCGCCCGCCACAAATCACCAGCCGTAGAGTGAGCGCTGTACACCAAGGGCGGGTCGGAGCCCCGAACGAGCTCGCCACATTCAGAGTTTACGACGCTGTCGTTGATTTCGTCGAACGAAGTGTGTGGAGAACACGAAATTGCGCCCGCGTCTAATCCAAGATCTTCTTGAGAATTTCTCAGGTCGATGTTGGCCAAGATCGCCGCGAGAAATCGTTTTTTCCCGGAATTCTGGAAAGTTTCATAAAAAAAATCTACCAAATTGGGTCCATAGGCGACCGTTCAGGCAAAGTTTGGCTGGGATCTTCGGGAATTTCATACCTTTGGCCTTCCATTGACACCGGTCTAATAAGAACCTTTCCAATATCCTGGGAAACGACTTCTTCCGCGGTCACGGGTTTAGCTCCAAAATTAACGTACTGCTGTTGTTGCACAACAATAGCAAAACTTTGAAGTAAATCTACTACTATTAGTACTGCATACTACTTGGTATTGAGTAAAAAAATATACACATATGATGCGCGTCACATACGCTTTGGTTCTAGAGTGTTGTATAGCGTATACGAATTTTTTAGGGGGTTTGGTTCACTGTGTGTAATTTCGTGTGGGGGTGTGGCATCAACGTCACGGATGAGACATGACGTCAGAATGCATAACACGAGACATGAAGTCCGAATGCAATCGATTCACCCTCATCTTCACCGGCCACTGCGGGTATTGTTACTAACGTATACCCGTACCCGGGGTATTGTGCCACATTCTTACAGAACTCACAGAAGTTCAGGGTACGGGTACGGAAGTCTTACAAACTTCCAGAAGTTCCGGGTATTGTGGCACGGGCGTACAGAACTCACAGAAGAGCGGGTATGGAAATGCTGTACCCGTACCGCGGATATTGTGGCCACGGGCGTACAGAACTTCCAGAAGTTCCGGGTACGGGTATGAATGTCGTACGGAACTTACGAAAGTTTCGTACGGGTATGAATGTCCTGCAGAACTTACAGAAATTATTTGTAGGGTAATACCCGGGGTAAACACCCCGGGTATGGTTTGTACCCTACAGAACGCAACCTTTGCGTCTAAGAAAATCTGAGGAGCCGAGTAGCAGCTGCACTTTGTACATATATTCATAAAAAAATACATTACACTTCAGCTGCGAGATCGAAGATTTCAAGGTTGTGTTCTGTAGGGTACGTACAAACCATACTCGGGGTGTTTACCTCGGGTATTAACCTTCAAAGAACTTCAATAAGTATGTAGGACATTCATACCCGTACCCGGAACTTCTGGAAGTTCTATATGACATTCATACCCGTACCCGGAGCTTCTGGACGTTCTGTACGCCGGTGCCACAAATACCCGGGGTACGGATACATCATTGTTATAACTTATGTGAGTTCTGTAACACGTGCGTTCCGTACCCGGAATTTCTGTAAGTTCTGCCTGTAAGACCCCCATACCCTTACCCGGAACTTTTGTCGGAACTTATGTGACTTCTGTAAGTCTTTGGCACAATACGCGGGTATATATTCATTCAGATTGAATAACCCAAAGAAGAGTGTAGTGTGCATTTTATTATTATGTCATGTCTTGTCAGCGACACAAACCGAACACCGAATAGAGCAGCACGTATCATGTAGTAGTAGCACTGCTGTAGGTCCTGTTGTTCATGTTTATTCCGTTCCTAACGGTACGTATTAACGAAGGGCACTTTTGAATCGAAAATATTATTTTTTTATTAATCGAATTGAAGTCGATTCGATTTGGTGGAAACATGCGAATTTGGCTCCTATCGGGAAACCGTGTATTGCGTGTTGTCATTTTTTTTTTCTCGATTGGAATAATGCAGATAGATCTGCCGTGACGGCGATGCAGCTTTCATCGACGTCTTGAGCTATCATGTGTGTTTCATGGTTTTTTCAGTATAGCTTCGCTTCTTTGTCGTGGCACTTGGTTTATCGAGGTGGTGGCAAAATTTGTCTTGCGACCGCCATTGTTTTTTTTTAGGTGCCACAGCCGGGGTACGCTATGGAATGATCTGGTACAGAACAGTAGCCGTGAGTGTGGCTGTTGCCCCGGTCGCCACTCATTGAGGTTCACGATTTTTCGCCTCTCTCGGTGGTGGCTTTGTCGACAATGCCCTTAAAGCTACGACGGATGGCCTCGGGGACGTTGCCCAGTGAGAACACGCCATGCAAGTTGGATGAAATCCTCCACTTCAAATCTAACCCTGAGCTGAGCTGATGGGCCAAGCTAAACTCCGCTAGGGCCTCTGGTATGATGATACTACATACCAGGTACAAGAGTGAGTACAGCGAAGCACGCACCACGTCACAGCACCGCACAGTTATCGCACCGCACGGCACCGCACGGCGCTGCGCTGCTGAGCTAGCTAGCACTGCGGTGCGCTGCGGTGCGCTGCTAGGCGGAGCTGAATGAACTTATGAGGTGCCAAGCTTAGGTCATGGTATGATGAAGCTTCGTGCAACTACAAAAAAAAACGTGAACAAAGAAATCAAAGAAAGGAGGCGGTGTCCGAGTGGGACCCCGGGAGATGCCAGGGATGCACCAACGGAGCACTTTCAGCAGAGATAAAAATAGGTAGTTCTATATTAATTCATACCAGGTAAGTTTGGCAATTAGTTTGTTTGTGTTCACGCACGCACGGAATTGCACCATGAATCATGTGTCCTGTTGATAAAGACTGGTTTTCTGCTAGTAGCCTACTCAGTCAGCGATAACCTACTTTAAATAGCCCACTAGGTTAGGGACTGACTGAGTATAGGTATCCGTTATAGCCCCCCCCCCCCCCCCCCTTACGCTCTCTCTTTTCTGTCTCTCTCTCCCGCCTGAAATGTCTTCGTGGAGGTGTTCCATCTGCGCCTAATCATGCGCTTGTTATTACCCTTGCGATAGTGCGAGATGAAGTGGCTGCGTAGCGCCTTAGTCGTTATCGCTCGCTGTCACTATTCAAAACCTGGTATTGCGTACCAGGTAGTACCAAGCACCATTTTGCCAGGTATTTATTTAAATTTGTGTCACCGCTGTTGCTGTAACTGCTGCACAATAGGTAGTTGGTGTACTGTAGCCGAAAGTGGGCTGTGCTTCTGATGGTAAGGATCCACTCCCGCTGTACGCGCCGCCATGGCAAGATAGATAACTGCACCAATCACATCTGCAAAAATTGAAGGAACATCCGAATTGTTTTGCGCTCCCTCCTGACATGGGCTTCCGCTCCCCGTCACGTCTCCTGTTCGCTCATCATTGTTGTGTTTTCGCGTCAGGTCCCTCGCGTGTTGACAGACCTTAACGAGCCCCTCGGGCGATGGGGCACGGGCTCGGGACATACCAAGACCGTCTGGGCGAGCTCATCGGATGGCCTTGACGAAAGTCTGGAAAGGGCAAGGCTGCTGGAGACCCGCTTGGTGAGCGTGGTGGGGCGGCGGTTGCAACATTGCAACGCAAAAGGGTTCACACGCAACGTAAAGACGTTCCTGTTGGATTTCCTGCTTGTGATCAGCGTAAAGCAGCGCAAGGCAGGGCCGTTTTCGGATGTCTCGTGACAGTTGAAATGCCGTGTCGTTGTTTGCCCAAATGTGTAGACTGAGTCAACAGCTTTTTTTTTTTTGTGACTGGTTGTTTGTCGCCGAAATTTTGCGACGGTACAGGCGGACGACGGCAAAGCGCGGAACATGCGCCGGGACAATAACGCAGTTGCTGGTTGCGCCTACGAATTGGTACAAGGAGTTGTTTTTCATGATGTTGTTAATCTCACATTAGCTCATTACCATAATCTAGCCCGGGGTCGCAACAATGCGCAGGGAGCCTAACAGGTCGATAGGAAAACGACACAACACCAAGTTCAGTGGGGGTGATACGATGACAACCAGCTCCACGGCCTTTTGCATATACAAACACTAGAGAGTTTCGACTTGTGGCTTCATGGCTCTGTTTCAGTGTTGTCGCGATCCCTACGCGTACTCCAGCGAAAACGCGCGGCTGTTTTCGCTCACGGGTAGGATGGGTTGTCGTGCGAGACGTTTCTTTCGGGAGCGCCCTCTCCAACGTATGTGGTTACATGAGAGCACTGCATTGGACGGTCCGTGACGATGAGAGCAATGCGTTGGACGGTCCGGCGATTAACTTCAGTGAACACTGTGCAAGGTAGTTGATTGTCGGAAGCATTCGACGTGGGAACTCGGCGGAAAACAGTCGTCCCCGGTGCAACATCTCCAAGCTGTTCTTGTGTGCATGGTGTCGACGACGGATCGTTCGATGCAATTTAACCATAGCGGCCACTATCCCCCCCCCCTCATCCTCCCCGCTCGGCCGCGCGCTTGAACACACCGATCGCGCCATCGACCGTCCAGTCGCAGGACACGTGGCAGGGTGCCTTGCGAGACGACGATGACTCTTTAGTGCCTTCTGCGGTGGGTGCGTTCCGGGCGGCGTCGTGGTTTGAGCCGTCGACACTGGCGGCCAGCCGGCCGGCATCGCCAGCCATGAGGGTACCGGCTTCAGCAACAAAGGCAGCAGTAGTAGCAGGAGGAGGCGGAGGGGGAGGCGGAGGAGGATCAGGAAGAGTAGTGGAAACAGGAAATGGAGCAAAAGGAGGAGCAGACTCAGTGAGAGAAGCAGCAGGAGTGGGAGTAGGAGCGGGAGCAGCAGGAGGACGAGGAGGAGGAGGGGGCGGCGAGCGGGGGAGCAAGGAAGTCTTGCCAGCGTCGAAAAATGCGACGCCGTCCGTAGAATTTGGACTCCCGCGCGAAGAGATGGACGCAGTGGCTTTAGGCAGCAACGGTGTCGGTGGAACCGCTAGCACCAGCGGTAGCGGTGGTTGTGGAGGCAATGATGATCGTGGCGGCGAAGACAACGTCAGTGGGACGGCATTGGCGTCCCACGCGGAGGTAGCCGTCGCGGGGGCTGTAGCCGCCGCGGGGGCAGCGGCGGTGGCGAACGTAGGAGAAATGGACGCGCTCTTAACAGCCCAGGAAGAAGAATCTGGTGTCTGCGTGGGAGAGGGGGGGAGGGCGGCGAGACGCCGAGCCAGGCGAAACGCCTCCAAGTTTCCTGACAGCGTCATCGCGAAGGTGGGCGCGGGTGCGACGGAGAGGGAATATCTATTTGTTTTTAAGAGTTTTAACTACGTCAGCCGTGAGTTCGATCAATTTAAGGGTCGACGCTCATCGTTGCAATCTGCGTGATACACCGGCCGCGCGCTTTTACAGATGCATTACTCTGTGAAGATATATGCCTCGTATGAATATTGCCTGGGTGAAAAGCAACAGCAAATTATTGTCAACAGTACTATTGGTAGCAACGATACGTACATCATCCAAAGGTAGTGAGTTGTCATGATGCATGATGTGCCAGTGTTAATAAACGTACTAAACACGTAGTGTAACAAATCGTCATCAATAGCAATAATGGTAGAAAAGACACGTACATCACTACGGGATAGGTAATATAAAACCTGCAGTAAATGGTTTGTTCGTGCGCCGGGATATGTCGGGGTTCTGAGAGGCGGTGGAAGGTCGGGGTTCTGAGAGGGGGTGGAAGGACGGGGAGGGGGGACTATCTCTGAACTCTCATGTGGCTGTTTGATTGTGAAACCCTCGATATAAGCGGTAGCGGCGTACCTCTTGTCCTTGTGCTCGCATTTATTGTGCGCTTAACCAACTTTGCGTTTCTCTCAATCTCCCCGCAAGAGGACTCCTCTCGAACGGAAGTGTAGCGGGTCGTGTTTCAGACAAACGACTGGCATGATCGGAGCAAGTTTTTTTTTTTTGCCTCGGTCGGCTTGTGTGGTTTCTTAGCCATATTTTGTTTTGTATATTTTTTTTTTGCACGTCCTAACGTGTGTCGCGCATTTTGGGAGCAAGCTCCAAGCTTGAAGTGACGACTCGTGGGGTGGTTCCTGCCCCCCTCCGCCCCCCCACGCCCCCCCACGCCCCCCCCGTTGGACCGCCTATTTGGCTTGCTGCTGTTCGGGCGGAAGGTCATTGCTCGCCTCGCGCAACCTAATTTGTTGCCAAACATGACACGAACTGGCGCTTGGTTTGACCCCCGCCGAACTTTGTTGTAGTGTTTGTTACGAGCGAACGCGAATTTCTAGTTTACGCCGCGCCAAACGAAAGGAACCCCTTTCGAGATCGCTTGAAGCTGGATTTTCGCCCGCCCCCGCCGCCAGTCGAAAATTAGCGCACACAAATTGATGTCAGCTACAAATTCCTACAGACAGCTATACTGCGTCTATTTCTACCTCCGGCCTGGCGATTGCCGCTGATGCTTGCTGCTTGTGCTTGCCGCTGATGGTTGTTGCTGGTGCGTGTTGCTGATGCTTGATGAACCTGTCGCCTTTTCGAACGGCACAGGTGCCGGGTCTGTCTGCTGACCTCAACGCTGCCTTGGGTGAGTCGCGGCAGGCCGTGAAACCCTTCAGGCTTTTTTGCCTCTCACGTGCGGGAAGGGGTGTTGGTGTGGATGTTTGTGTTGGGAGGGGTCTTGGTGGTGTGTATGTGTGGGTGTTAGTGCTTGAGTCGGTGTTGGTGTTGGCTTTGTTGTGTTGGTTTGGTTGCAGGTATTGGTGTTGACGAGTTGGCGTAGCGATTAGTGTTGACGACAGTTTCAAACGTCCCCTGCCTGCGCGAACTCCTAGCGAGAGCTGTAGTACATTGCGAAATGGCGACGATGTCGACGACTGTACCAGAATGACAACACTGTGGACGGTGGTTGTAGGATGGTGATGATGAACGATTGCTACGACGTTGCGATTGTGTTGCACTGGTGCCAAACGATGCTGAAGGTTGTAATATAATGACGGCGATGATGGTGATAACCACGGTCTCCAGCCGGGTGCGAGAGACTCGCTTGCTCCTGGGGAGATGCGCGCGGTGGCGATGGCGTTAGTGATGGGCGATGGTGGTAGCGGTGGTGATGGCAGTGGCGGTAGCTATGGTGGTGATGGCGTTGGTGTTGGTATTGGTGTTGGTGTTGGTGGTAATGTTGGTGTTGGTGTTGGTGTTGGTGTTGGTGTTGGTAGTGGCGATGGTGGTGATGGTGGCGCCCTAATCGGAGAGCCCCTTGTCTGCTTGCTTTTCTACCACGTGGACGTTGCTTGCAGGGCGGTACGTGAACATCCAGGAGGTGAAGGGCTGCGTGAGGTCTCTGCAGAAGTGCGGAGAGGGCTTGAGCAGGGAGAGGTTGTTAAAAGCCTGCTTGGTGAGCTTGGAGCGTGGGGAAGGGGGCAGGGGGCGGAGGCCGAAGTGTCCGGCTGTCTCTCTGCCGGCCGGGAGACCAAGAAAGGGAGACCATGAGAGTCGAAGAAAAGAGAAAAGAGACAGATAGATAGCCAGCGAGGGATGAAGAAGAGAAGGGTATAAACAGAAAGAGACACTTAAATAAACGCAAAACGAGAAAGGGACGGGAGTATTTCTGCTCGATCTTTGAGTTTTCTAGCTTCGTTTAGCTGTTGCCACAACCGCTAGTTGACAAATAATCTCCTGGCCGTGGCAACTTATCGCTGGCCACAGCAATACTTGAACACTTCGCGCGAAATATTCTCATGGAAGGGGCTTCGTCACGATAGGTTCGAGTTTTTCCCTCAATGGCTGTGGCGTTCTACGGTCGTGCATGGAGGGGCGGCACGCCTGCTGCTACTTGGTATATCAGAACCCAGACCCCGCTGACCCCCTCGCCTCCTCACCCCATACACCCCCCCTACCTACCTTACTCCCTCACCCCGTGGCCTGCCTCTCCCCCCCCCTCCTCCCTTTCAGGAGCTTTTCGGGAGAGGGGATGGTGATCAGCGGTTCGAAGTCTTAGCCGAGCCAAGTGAAGCTGTGCCTCCAACTGAAGCTATGCCGCTGTTTGCCGCGCTTGGTGCACCCGGTGGTGGCAGCGGCGGTAGTGCTTGCCAAGATGGGGGAGGCGTCGGCGGAGGTGGAGATGGAGGTGTTGCGATTTCGGGGGGTTTTGAGGTGAGCTGCGGGGGGGGGGGGGGCGTGGAATGGAAGAGGAGCAAAACTAAGTAGAAAGAAAAAGAGATACGAAGAAGAGGAGATAGTAAGAGCAGGGGAACGGGCATGGTGTTTGCTTGCGCTAGCGTGTAGGGTCTTGGGCGAGAGGCGTAGCGGAGATAATCGTTCATACGCTGACGGATGATTTAGGGGAGAAGGATGGTTTGTGGGAATTTTCGGCGCTCTTCTGCTGTACCGCCCTAGATCAATCTTGGGCCCGACGAGGGGGGTACTGGGCGGTAGGTGCCTGGCGAGGGCGATACTCCGCTAGCGTCACAGAAAAATGCCCCGGTCGGTCGAAAGAGCGAAAAAAAGGCATCGCCGCTCGACAGTGCCATCAATCTGGCACGCGTCACTGTGATACACACAAAAAGCACACGAACACACCAACTGCGTAGGACTGTGGTGGGAACGTTGCTCGGCACACGTTACTGCCCAGCTCTATGCATGCCGGTGAGTTATTTGGACCGGGCTTTGGGGTGATTCTGGAGAAAAACATCACTCGGGAGGGACCTCAGGTGTCTTGGCAGGTTGTTGGTGGGAGCCACGCCCGCGCTCAAATTTACTGTGCGATGAGGGTGATGTCACACCAGTTCAGTTCCCTGAGTTTTTGCTTGTGGTTACAAATACGGCTAAGTACTGTATACCGTACCCTGTATAGCTCTTGGCTGTCTCCTCCCCCCATCCGCGCCCGCAGCCGCCTCCGTCGATATCGAAACGTTTCCGCTTGTTTTCCCTTCCGCTCATAATCACCCATTCATCCCCATCGTTGCCCACCCTCCGCCGCCCTGCCCCTGAAGAAGCATGGAGACGGCGATGGAACATATATCCGGAATATATCTGCCGCCGCTGCTACCGCCCCCATCACTACCACTACAACCACTACCACCACCACCACCAACGCGGCCGCCGCTGCTGCCGCTGACGTCGTATCTATGGAACGTGTTGATGCAATCCCTGACGATGAGAGAACGGCCGGTGCTGCTGCTACGGTGAGCCCCCCATCTGGTCCTCTGTTGGTTCTTGGAGCAAGCGACAGCACTGCGGGGAAGGAGCCCTGCGACATTGTCGGGGACTCGCTCTGCCACGCCAAGTTGAGGGTTTCGCCGTCGGCGGCGGCGGGGGAGGGCAAGGTGGGGAAGGAGGGCGGGCCGGGAGAGGGAGAGGCGACGAAGGGGGAGGGAGAGGTGGAGGCAGCGGAGGGGGACGGGGCATCGGGGAAGGGGAAGGGGGGAACGGGGAAGGGGAAAGGGGGGGCGGGGAGGGGGAAGGTTGGGGCGGGGAAGGGGAAGGGTAAAGGAGCGACAGCCGTGCCTCCGAGGGAGAACCGCGCGCGTACCCGTCGCTGCCGCTCCGCCTCCCAAACGGATGAAGGCCGTCTCGTCTCGGCCGGAAAAGGCAGTGACGAGAACTTAGCTGGTGTTAGCGGCGGTGGAGGAGGATGTGGCGGCGGCGGCGGCGGTGGTGGTAGCAGCGGCGGCGGTGAAAGCTGCGACAATGGTGGTGGCGGGGGCACCGAAGCCGTCCCGCTAGAGGGGCCGACTCCGAAGATAGGGGACGGGGGCGAGGTGCAACTGCTGGGGTCTTGTCCGTCGAGAATGGGACCGAAGCTGGAGGCGGAGCCAGTGCCAGAGCCTGTGCCCGTGCCCGAGGTTGAGACGGTGAAAGTGGAAGGAGGACGAGGGCGGCGGGAACAAGTCGGGGATTCCATCCCGACGAACGCTGCTACGACGACGGCTCCGGCGAAAACGAGAAATACGGCGAATATGACGACGAGGACTACGACGCCCGTGGGAATCCGCACGTCGAGGCGGTCGCGGCAAGATTGCGGCCTCATCCCGGAAGCTGTGATCGCGAAGGTAATTTGGGGGTGGGATGGGGGGCGGAGGGGGGGTGGGTGGGGGGTGGGTGGGAGGGACGGGTAGAGGGCGAGGTGGAAACCTTGTGTTGATGCTGTGTGCGTGCGTGCGTGCGCGGTGTTTGTTTTGTCGCTGTTTGGTGAACTGTTCGTGTGGTTTGATTTGGTTTGGTTTGCAGGTGCCCCGGCTGGTGGTGGATCTGGAGAGCTATGTCGGGTTTCGAGTGAGCGCAGATGAGGCCAAGTCGCGCTGTCGAGAACTGGACCGCTGCGGTAAGCGCCTTGTGTTGCCACTCCAGGTGTGGTGGTCCGAATCCCGCCAATTTTTCATGTTCTGCTTAACATCTCCCGAAAGCCAGCCCCACTACTTTCGGCTCGAACGTTAACCCTGGTCCAGCTGCTAATATGTATAGTCTACTCCCACAACTGTTTTGACCCCATATCGGGAGTGCAGTGCTAAAAGGTCAACATCGGTAAAAATCTTCCTTCGTCTCTTCTATGCGCTGTGGAGATGTAGCGAATGCGTCGCCATCCTCCGTTATGATGGTGGCCTAAATCGCGCCCAAGTGCCGCCTACTGGTATGCTTGCGTTATTGCGGCCTGGTTGGCTCGGGGAACCAGGGTCTTGAAAGGAAATGGGCAGCTGTACCACACCGCGAGGGGGGAGGGAGGGACCGGGGATAGAGGGGAGCGGTTAGTGCGGGCGCAACGCTGTTCCAAGGTTTTTGGCCACCATTGGACCGCGAGGGCGGTTGGGTGACTCTCGCGCGCTGGCCAGGTTCTACGTACAGAGCGTGAATTTTCTTTCGTGTTCAACGACGGACGATGGCGTTTGTAACCGCCAAGAGAGGCCCGCCCCGCCCACCCGCCACCCCCTCACCGACACAGTGTGGTTTTCTGCGATTTTTTATGGCGGTATACGTGTTCGTTCTGAAACTGACGAGACGCCCTCCAACCCACACACCACACACCTCTGCACCAATCCATCCATCCACCCATCCACCCATCCACCCATCCACCCACCTACCCACTCACCCTAAAGTTATTCATGGCGGCATACGTATTGCTTCTATAATCAACGAAACGCCTTCCTACACACACCTACTCACCCATTCACCCATCCACCCACCCACCCACCCACTCACCCACCAACGCACGGTGGCTTCGCCACTCCTCCTCTTCCGTGTGCCTCGGGACTTCATCCGAACCTTTTCTTCACAGGAGAGGGGTTGAGCCAGGAGGGGCTTCGTAACGCCATAGTGTCACTGCTTCTCCGTCGCGCCAACGAGAATTCAGAACGCGGCGGTGGCGGTGGCAGCGGCGCTGCTGGCCGCGGCATCCGTCGCAGGGGGGGCGAGAAGGGCAAGGTTCGGAAGAAGCCTGCTGCGGCAGCGCCGCGAAAGTTCGCCTTGACGGCTGCTTATGGGTCTAAGGCGGGTTTGAAGGTGGGGTCGGGTTTGGGGGTGGAGGTTGGGCCGGGGGTGGCAGGCGTGGACGAGGGGAGGAATGGCATCATCCGGAAGAAGTCCGCAGGGGCAGCACCGCGGAAGTTATCCCTGAAGGCTGCTTCTGATGCTGGGGTGGGGTTGGGATCCGCGGCGGCGTTGGGAGGCGTGAACGAGGGGAGGAAGGACAAGGTCGGGAAGAGGTCTAAAGGGGCAGCCCCGCGAAATTTAGCCTTGACGGCTACTTCTGAGGCTGGGATGAGGTTAGGCGTGGAGGTGGAATCGACGGTGGCGTTGGGAGGCGTGAACGGGGGGGGGGAGGGCAAGATCCGGAAGAAGTCTGCAGGAGCAGCGCTGCGGAAGTTAGCCTTGACGACTGCGTCTGAATCTGGGGTAGGGTTAGGGGTGGGGGTGGGGGTGGGGGTGGAAACGACGGCGGGGTTCAGAGGCGTGGACGAGGGGGGCAAGGGCAAGGGTAAGGGTAAAGCAATGAGTAGTGGTAAGGGTGGTGGTAGAGGAAGGTTCGAGGGCGTGGTTGATAAGGGCGGCGGGGCAGATGGTGCGGAGAGGGATGAAGCGGGAGAAAAAGAAAGCAAGGAGCGCTGGAAGAAGAGGCCGCGGCAAACGTCTGGGATTATTCTTGACAACAAGGGTAAGGGTAAAGGAATTACTAAGGGTAGGGCTGGTGGTGGCGAAAGGCCCGAGGGCGGGGTTGAGGGCGGAGGGGGGGGAGATGATGCGCAGAGGGATGACGCGGGAGAGAAGGAAGGCAAGGAGCGCTCGAAGAAGAGGCCGCGGCGAGCGTCTGGGATTATTCCTGACAGCGTCATCTCGAAGGTAGGAAGGAGTAAACGAGTTGATAAAAAAATGCCAAGAGCGTTTCTGTTTTGACTCTGGTGCGCTCCCACACGGGCGCTCCTCGCGGTGGTTACTTGGATCGCGTTGGTTGGGCTTATGACCCGTTCGTTGGAGTTGTTGCATTGGCTGTGCTTTGATACAATAGCAGTAGTAGTAGCAACGGGGGTGTCATGAGAAAATAGATTGGTGGCGTGGACGCCGCGCGGCGGCGATGGGTGCGTTTTTCGTACTGCAGTAATGGTCCTACATTTATTCCAAGTTGTTCGTGCCGAAAAAAACGTGGGTGCAATTCTAAACGGGATAAGCTAGCCCTTCCTTCGACGTTAACTTAGATACGGGGTCTCAAAGCAATCCCCCCACCCCCTCCCCACCCCCAGTGGGCTACGGTACATGCCTTGGGTTTATAATGGTAGTAGTCATCGCTCTGGGGCCGGCCGTCAACTCAAGAGTCAACCACCTGTTTTTTTTACAATCCAGCCAGGCGTACTGCCCGGAAGAAAGCAATATACGGGTTAAAAAAAAATAAGATAGTATGGCTGTAGCGAGGGACTTGCGGAGAAGATATTTGTAACTGTTGTCAACTTGTATGTCTTGGTGGTCGACGGCGGCGGTCGTATATCTCAGAGTCTCGAAAGGGCTCCCTTTTATTTTGGTGTCCCTTTTTGGGGGTCGCGGTGTAAACTTGGAAGTCGCTTTCACTCATTTCAAAGGATGTATCACGGAACCTTTTTTTTTCTCTGCGCGGCGCCGCTGCATGCGCGTTGCGGTGGCGCGTGCCTTGCGCCGCTGTGCGCTTGCGTGTGGGTTCGCAGGTTCCGCGCTTGACTGTGGACCTTGCGGCGCTGCTGGGCTGCAAGGTGTCTACCGAGGAGGCGAAGGCAGCCTGTCGGGAGCTGGACAGATGCGGTGAGATTTTTTGGCTCTGCTCACGAACGGCTGAAGCTTGAAGCTTGTACATTCTTACCTGAAGTCTTACATTTCGTACTACTGCTACCTGGCATAAGGCAAGACATTATGTAGTTTTCACCTTCGAGGGAGACGGCATAGGGGGTCGATTGCTCACCGACTGCTGACGACGTTGCTAGCTTTGTAGTCTGTACCGTGCCAGGTACTGGTTTGTTTTCACCGCTGTATGTAACGGGTATAAACTGCGTCCGTGGTTTGGGGCAAAACTACTTGAAATTTGACTCTTGTATTTTTCATGTAATTAAGGGATGAAGGACGGCTGTTTGCAGACACCCATCGCCTCTGCCGTAAATTACACCCTGCGCACACTGAAGCATAGAGTTGCTGAAGTGTGGCCGATTGATGTGGTGTCGTTTTGGAGATGCCGAAAGGCCGCAACATGGAACCTGGGGAATCGCGCGATTTTCGTCAGGTGCGCAAACCGACGGGGGCGAAATCATGGCCGCCGAGCCGCCCTGTGCTTTTTGCCGAAAACGCCATGCGGGGAAGACATTGTTTATGACAGTACCTGATGGCATCCCCTCCCTTGAAACCAACGCATCCGCCCACCGCCCGCCTCCACCACACTTTCGTGCACCGTGTTCTTTTTCCCATCTCGCAGGGGAAAGCTTGAGCCAGCAGGAGCTGGGAGCCGCTTGCATGCCTATCGTGCTGCGTGGCCGAAGCGGTGACGGCGTCGGGGTCTGTAACGGCAGCGACGGTGGTGATGTGAAGACAAGCAATGTAGGAAGGCGATCCGAAGACCCCAGCTCCGCGGCGTCGACGACCGCCGGTGGTGCCCCTGAAGCAGGGCGGGGGCTAAAGGCGGCCGCAGTGAAGCCGCCGGGAGACTCGGCTGGGATCTGCGCGGGGGGAGTTGGGCTAGTCCCGGACGCTGTGATGGAAAAGGTTAGCTCTCTGCACGCTGTATCATTTCGTGGCGTGCGTACCCGACTGTATCGGTGGAGTTTGGCCGCTCGGATAGTAACTTCGCGGGCTTATGATATGCAACGCATGTGATTGACACGTGCTTTATTAGTGTGGGTGGAGTTCTCGAAAACAATTCGAACAGTTGCCAGAAGGAAGGTGGTTGTGGTTTACTGAGTTTGCCTTGCGCACGGAATCCCCGCCTACATCGCACGCAGGTACGGGTTTTGCCTGCGAGGTGCTTGCAGCGAAAAAGCGTAGTCGTGGCCACCCCCCCTCCGCAAATACTAACGGTAGCTGCCGCACGGCCGTATTTTGAGTGAGAGAAAACGCCACGTGATGTGGTCGAGAACGCGGCACGCGAGCGATGTGTTTACTGCATTGTCGCAACAAACTGGCTGATTGATTCGTGTATTTGGCGCGTACAACCTTTGTACGTTCTTCCGCTTGCCCCCTCCCCCCCGCCGGCCGGTACAGGTGCCACGCTTGGCAATAGACCTGGAAACTTTCGTTGGACGTCCTGTGTCCAAAGAGGAGGCTGCGGCGTCCTGCCGGGCGCTGGACCGTTGCGGTGCGTTTCCGGTGTTTGTGGTAGGCGTCGTGAGCGCCACTTAACGGCTTCTTTTCTTTTTCACGAGGCTGTGCTTTTGTGTTTTTATGATGCAGGTATGGTCTATTGTTGTTGTGAATGGCGTGGGTGCCTGGGCGTCATGAGAGGTTAGCATGTCTACGACAAATGGCAAGCGCACGATTTTACGGCACCCTTTTGTGGGGCGCAGCTTGAGAGCGTCGCATGCCCATGCGCGGTGTGCGATCAATTCGCCGCAGCGGTTCTGGTCCAACAATTGAAGCAGTTCTTGCTCAAGCTTTTGAGGGCCTTCAACGCACTCTCGCGATGTCGGCGTTTTGATTGCCTCTGTGTCAGCGTTCGATTTGTTGGAGTGCCAGCTTTCGCCATCTCCAGGGCAGCTTCTCGAACCCCGTCAACCGTCCCAACATTTGGGGTGCTAGGTTTTCGTATCGTCCGTCATACGCAGTAACCTGTGCCCCCCCCCCTACCCCCCTCTCTGCCCCCTTCTCCCGTTTGGCCACGGGCTCCGGCGTCGCCATTTTTATCGTCTCCCCACTCCCACTCTATTGCGTTGTATTGACCTGCCAGGCGAAAATCTGACGCAGCAGGAGCTCTGCAATGCCTGCGTCTCCGTGCTGATTTTCCGTGCCGATGTGGCCCCGGGCTTGGGCGGAGATAGCGGCGGCGGAGGCGGCAGCGACGGTGTAGTACTCGGCAACTCTGCCACTTCTGATGTCGACCCCACGTCATCCCCGATGCGTGTTGAGCCGAACGATTCTCTCGTCGAACCCCTACTGCCGCTGCCCGCAATGCCGCAAGCGGCGACCGGGGTTATCCCTTCCGATGCCAGCTGCTTCGAGTCCCGCAGTGAGGGAGAGGTAGCTCATGACTCGCTGCAGCGGCGAGTCCAAGGCCAAGAGCGACAGCGTGGAGAGGGAGGGCTCGTTGTGAAAAGGGGCGAGATCGACGAGGAATGCGCCTGGGGGGGCGTCGCGGATAGCGGCGGGGACGGCGCCAGCGTCGGAAGCAACGAAAATGGGGCAAATGGGGCGAATGGACAGCAGCCGCGAGGGTCGCGGAAGTCGTCGTCGGCGATGGGGGTTTCGCCACCTTGTCCCGATGGTGCAGGTGGGAATTGATGTGGTATAGTCGCGCGCGGCGAGCGGAAATTGGACGTGCTGCGTTCTTGAGGGATAGGTCGCACTACGTGTTGTTGGTATTACGCGTGGGATCACTGTCGTCGCCACTTCCCGTGGTGCTACGGGTGTGAGTTGTGCGGATGGGACCTACAGCTGTTGGATATCGCCGGCTAGTAGATTTTGGACCCGACAGAGTCACCGTTGCCGTGACGGCCGCTGTCACAATCGCCTCATTTGTTTGTCGTAAAAGGTCTCCCCCGCTACTGTAGCGCGGCAAGCACACCAAGCGGTGCATGCGCAAGCTCGTACACGTTCCCCTTAAGTGGTATCACTCTTCCCCTTCGGTTGACGCCTCGTGCATGCAGACCATGCTGAGCGGGGAACTCAACATGACGTTTACCCTGACGACTTCGGATGGATTGCTCGTGTCATGCTTGCTATCGTTAGCAGAATCGTGATGACGATACCAGCGCTCCGTCACGTGTTCAACTCGCGGCCTTTCTCCTTAGCATCCTCAGGAGGGAACGAAAAAAATGGCAGGGTTGTCGATACTTTCTGGCTTTCACGGTACTTTTCGGCAAATTCTGCATACCCTAAATTTGGTGCCAGTACCAGGTATATATTTTTTGGGGGGAATTAAGTGGAAACAGACTGAAAGAAAATGATATCGCCGGGGGATTCACGAACAACTCCGAGAGTGCAGAAGTCGCGAAATTAGGGCTCGTACATCCGCGAAGAATGTTTCTGCTTGGTCATCGGTTGCGATGTACCAGGTGTCCCGAAGGCCGCGTCACGCCCTCCCAATCCCCGATTTTCCTCTTTTCTGTTGCTTGCTCTTTTCCCGCCCGGTGCGTCGAACGATCGCCGTCATCAGGTGCAACAAAAAATCCTGGCTCCCCTCCAAATCAACGGCACCTACTTCTTCCGGAGGGGCCACCAACGCTAGTAGGCACGATATCGCCGCCCCTAATCTCGAAACCCCAAGTGCTGGCACCCCAAATCCGGGCACCCCAAATCCCGGCAATCCAAACCTCGGCCGAAAATCTCTCTAGCCGCGGCGGCTCCGACCTTTCAAGCTTGGGCACTGGCAATGATGGAACCCTTGGGCCGCGTTCTTCGGGGAGCTTGGGGGAACGAACAGGGGGCAGTGAAGAGATGTGCAGTTTGCCAGACGCGACATTGGCGCCCCTATCCCCGGCGCTCCAAGTCCCGACACCCGAAATCCCGGCACCCCCGATCCCGGCATCCCAAATCCCGGCGGAAACTCTCTCCAGCCTCGGCGGCTCCGACGTTTCAAGCCAGTGCACCGGCAATGATGGAAACCTTGAGCCGAATTCTTCGTCGGACCTGGGGGAGCAAAGGGGGGGTAACGATCAGAGGTGCAACTCGCCGGAGGACCTCGCGCGCAGCTGTGGCGACAAAGGCGCCGTCCACAAACGTGACTCTGACGGTGGCGATTGCTCCAATAGAGGAAATGGCAATATGCTACCCCTCGGCCTCCGTGGTGCCGGCACTGCTGTTGCGAGTGATTGCCGACGACCGAACGCGTCGAATAGCGGCGTTGGCGGCGAGCGCTCGAGCAGCTCCCGCCCCCGCCGCAGTTGCTGCAGCACTCCCCTGGCAACGGCGGCGCTGCGTCGGCGAGCCGAGGATGGCCCCTCCCCGTCTCCGTTGCTCTCGGCGAAGAGCCGGGGCGGCGAAAAGCGGAAACGCGATGCTAACGGAGGGGCTAGAGAAACGACGAAATCGCGCAATGCAACGGCCAAGAAGCGCAATACGAACGATGGCAACAACAGCGACAGCAGCTACTGCAGTAGCAGCAGCAGCAGTAGCGGCAGCACCAGCAACTGGAGCGGTGGCGACAGCAGCGACAGAGAAAGTAGCGTCGGTGTGAGGGTGCGGCAAGCCGGGCTTTCCGCCGCACCGCTTGAGTGCAGGGTGGGCGAGTTCGTCGTCTTCCCTACCCCGCGGGCCTCGCCCGTGCCGTTTCGCTTGGGCAAAATCCTGCGAAAGCAGGTCTCGGCGGCCGCCCCGGCTGGAGGGGCGGCGGGGATCGAAGTCATTGTTCACTGGTTCACGCCGAAGAGTAAAGCGCGTCGCGGCCGGGGCGGCGCCACCGGCGACGTCGGAGGTGTCGACAAGGGTACCGGCATCCACCTCGCTGACGCGGGAGCCTTGCCCAGAAGACCAAAGGCTGACGCGAAGAACGGCTTCGCGCTCGCTTCGCAGTCGGCGGAGGCGGCCGCGGCGGCGGCTGTGGAAACGGCGACGGCGGGCCATGACTATGACCAGGGTGGCGGCACCGGCGACGTCCAACGTTTCAACAAGGGTGCCTTCAGCCACAGCCTCGATGAGAGGGGCTTGCCGAGAAGAAAAAATGATAACGCGAAGAAGGGTTTTATGTACGCTGCGCAGCCGGCGAGGGCGGCGGAGGCGGCCGCGGCTACTGGGGGGGCAACGGCGCGTCGTGATCAAGGCGGTGGTACCGACGACGTCGGAGGTGTTAAAAGCGGTGTCTTGAGCTACCGCGTCGACGAGGAGGGCTTGCTGGTACGGAGAAAGGTTGACACGAAGAGTAGCGTCGCGTTCGCTGTGCAGTCGGCGGAAGCGGCCGCGCCTGCGGCGGTGGTGGCGGTGACGGCGCGTCGTGACCAGAATGGTGGTATCAAGGACGTCGGAGGTGCGGATAAGGATGCCTTGAGCCACCTCGTCAAAGAGGGGGGCTTGGAGAAAAGCAGAAAGGTTGACGCGAAGAGTGGATTCGCGTTCGCTCCGCAGTCGGCGGAGGCGGCCGCGGCTGCGGCGGTGGCGGCGGCGACGGCAGCGTCGGCGGCGGTATTGGAATACACCTTGGGCAGCAAGTGGTGCGGAGTGTTTGTGCCCAACCCGGCGGGTGGTAATTCCCCCGTGAGTGACACCGGGGTGGAGAACTTAGCCACGGCCTTGCTGGTGTTTCCGAAGCTTCTTCGGTCAAACGCGGGCATGCCGGCGAAAGTGCGCACCGCTGTCAGTAAAGCAGTGGTGGCGGTCGCTGTTGCCGCGGAATTGCAGGCGCACGAAGCGGTGCATGCGGGGGCGGGGGGTGGGGAGAAGGCTGTCGGGGTGGATAATTCTGTTGGGGGCTGGAATTATGATTCGGCAGATGACTTTGAGTGACGATGGTGTTGATGATGTGTTTTATAGAATTGCTGGTATTTTTCCGTACCGTAGATGAGACTATTTTGGTTTGTAGTCAGTTGACAATGCATAGTTGGCGGCAGATACCTGCGGGGACGTCCCGTTCCTTCGGGTTGCCCTTGCAGCTGGTTGGTGCGTGGGAGTTACCGCGCAGTGGCGGAGTTGTTGTCAGTGCGCTTTGGTTGCGCTTTGCGCAATTCGCTTCGGATTTCGGTTGGAGTGGGGTGGAGATTTCCCGTTTTGTACTGTTCGTGCGGGGTGAATACACTTTGCCGTGTCGGACTGCAAACAGATATTGAAAAAATCTGTTAATAAGCACAGGTACCGGTACGCGTAGCCTAAGTAACGTTGATAGTCCCCAAAGGAAGGTAAAGTATTTCCCGATCACCACATTTTTTCAGTACAAGCACAAGTAAAATATGTTATTGTGAACCTTTTGTGTATACGCCTCGTATTATAGTAGCTACCAGGTGTGCTCTTTAACACGTCGTTGGCAAAGTCCTAGGCCTGTTGGTTGTTTTCCGATGGTTTACGAAGGCTGCTGTCGTAGCGAATGTTCGTGCGAGGCGTTCTCGTAAGTAATACTCAGGCGGCTCGTTGCTTTAATATCGTACATATAATTAATACTCGTGGCAGCTGTTGTTTTGGAGTACTGGGCTGAGTGCGCAGCAGCAGCATTTCGTGATGTACATGTAAATGTATATGTACCAGGTATGGTAGTTCAAATGTACCAGGAGTGGTGAGTACTCCTCCTGTTGTACCATGTACCGGGTATGCTGCTGTACCTGCGAGTACGTCCAAAACGCAAGTTATTGTCTAAATAATAAAAAATTGCAAGTCTAAAAATATTGTCGATCGCCCAGGTGTTTTCCCAAAACCATGGTATTTTTCGGCCTATTATATAATGTAGCTGGTGCTACCCTGGTTGCTGTGCTCTTGTCAGAGGATTAACCAATATATTACACTGTGTCTATGTACCTACAGGCACGTTTTGGCTCCGCTTTTTTGGGCGTTTTGGGCCGTTTCCTTCTTGGCTCGGTTTGGCAAGTTTTGGTGCGGTTTGACTGCGTTTTGGCTGCGATTTGGTTCGTTTTGGTTCGTTTTGGTCCGTTTTGGCTCGTTCTGGTGCGCTTTGATTCGTTTCGGAGTGTTGTGGCCCGTGTTTGCCCATTTTCGTCCGTGTTTGCCCATTTTCGTCCGTTTCGACTGCGTTTTGCCCTGATGGGCAAGCCTACGGATCGATGGCGGCGAAGAAAGGCGAGAGAGCAAACGGGCGATGGTGCGCGATCGACTGTCGGTCATGTACGTCTTAGTGCTGTATAGTTATATCCCAAACATTGGGTATCTTCGAATATAATATAATAGTCTAATATAATAGCTGCTGCTTCGCATGATTCATGGCCCAACCAATCGGGCTTTTTTTTTGCTCTCTCACTTGCAACTCGCAACACACATCAGACGTCTCTGATACGTACTACTGTTGTTGCTGAAATTATTAACCTATGATAGCGTTTTTTTAGTTTCGTTTTGGGCTGTTGTTGCTCAGACGGCTATCTTTTCTTGTCCCCGATGGATCGACCGCAGTTAACTGTGCTTACTGCCACTGATAACTTCCGCCTCAGGGCCGTAAGGGCGCTCGCGGCGGTGCCTCCGCACGCGTCACCCGCCGCCATCTGGGCAGTGCCACGGCGAGCAATCCTGGAAAAAGTCCCAAAAAGTTGACATCACTTACTTGCTCGAAGCCTATAGTCCCTGTTTTCAAGACGAGTCGCATCCAGTATACTGGTGCAGTCTAGTACGTACTTGTGGCTGCCGACTAATCAAAAGTCGGAGACATACTGATCAAACCAGTATACTGACCGCTCGACCAAGTCTCTATTTTCAAGTTGAAAATAATCGAAATAAATTATAGTCTACTCTTTAGTGGTGGCAGTCAACACATTATCGACGTATGTATAGTCTACAAGTCGACCAAATTATGCGGTTGTTTGTGTTCATAATGCAATCGCCGAGGCTCTGTTATTTTATAAAATATTTTCAGGACGTCAGCTGTGAGTTCGACGTCTGCTATTTGTTTGCGCGACCATGCAGCTAGTGTTGCGGCAGCGAGCCGGACCTCTGTCATCCTACTTCCTCCGTGGATATGATTCCCACCTTACCGCCATGAGGATCCGCACGTAGAACCTGGCAAGACCCAGCAATAGTACCTTTAATTCCTCCGAGATCTCCACCAAGCTCAACAATGGTTTGCTCAAAGTTCCAGGTTATTCGCAGCGTGTTTAAGCACTTGAGTCTCGTAAGCACGGAACGGGGTGTGTGTACGATCGAGCAGTTGTTTACGCGTGGTGGGTGTACACAGTTGTCTGCCTTTTGCCTTTTGCCTTGACTTTTTACACAGAGTTTCCTTATTTTATAATAAATGTTTCAAGGGCGTCAGCCGTGAGTTCGACGAATTTCAGGTCAACAGACTAGTCTAGCCATCTATCTTTGCAGGCTGCGTTGTTGGTACTTGTAATATACTAGATTACATGGGTGAGTTTTTATTGGGAGGGGTCCTATTTTTTCACTTGCGTATAGGGAGTGTTTAGTTAGACTAGTCTATAATATTATGGAATTGGCATGAAACGGAGAGACGCAAAGTTGCAGAGCGACGCGCAAAGGCTGCGGCAGCGTCATCCACCGTTGGCATCTCTAAGCGGCCGGGGGGAGGGGGAAGGGGGGGGGGCGGGGAGGGGACTGGGGGAGGGGGGGAGGGGGGAGGGGGGGAGGAGGGAGGGGGGGGGGGGGGGAGGGGGGGAGGGGGGAGGGGGGGAGGGGGGAGGGGGGGAGGGGGGAGGGGGGGAGGGGGGAGGGGGGGAGGGGGGAGGGGGGGAGGGGGGAGGGGGGGAGGGGAGGAGGGGGGAGGGGGGAGGGGGGGAGGGGGGAGGGGGGGAGGGGGGAGGGGGAAAGGGAGGAAGGGGGGGGGGGCGGAAGGGGGAGCGTCATGCCCAAGAGACTGAAGTCTGGGTTTGGCCATCATCGTATTGAAAGTTGTGGGCCTTCTAATGGCCGTCACAAGATAGCATAAAGACCGCCCTGACTTCTTCGCCATGTTGCGTTCTCTCCCAGGTGCCATTGATGATGGACGTGATACCCTCTCTTAGCCCAATGCCATCCTTAGCCAGTTCCTAGGGTCTGCTCTTATGACATTTTTCTTTCTTTTCTTCTTCTATTTCTTTTTTCTTTTTTTTCTCTTCTTCTTTCCTTGCTTTCTTGTCTTGTCTTTTCTTGCTTTTCTTGTCTTTTTCTTCTCTTTGCTTGCCTTTTTCGTCTTGTTTCGTTTTTCTTCTCTTTTCTTTCCTTTCCTTTATCTTGTTTTCTTTTCTTTGTTTCTTTTTCTCCAATTGACGTATGCCTGTCGTGCGTATGCGTAGTGATAGATACTACGTGTAATATATACGTGGTAGTCTTACTTGGGTGGCAATCGGAATATTTGGTTCCTCTAGGCGTGAGTAGTGAGACGTATGCACCGGCCTGGACCTGGCACATCGTAGACTGACTCCCGATTTCACTTTTATATGTTTCTGGTGGAGGCATGAATTGCGTCAGCTGTGATATATGCGTGTACCACCTTGGGTTGTGTGTGTTTTTCCCTGGGGTATTCCTCAGCTCCAGAGTGACTGGAGCCTGTCCTGTGACCACGGACTTGATTATGCGAGTTAATGTGAGAACAACAACAACAACAATAATATGTGTAGCACTATTTAGGTGGTCGGGAGTATGCAAATTACGCTACCCCCGGCATCCGGCGTTACAGTTCAGCGGTGAAACCGCTCTGAATAAATCGTCCATCCCACGCCCACATGACTTATTCCTCCGCATGCTTTGCGCCTGGTAGTGCGGCGTGGCTGTAAGTCCACGGGGAACTTTATTTTCCCGTGGTTCCGCGTCCCCTCCGCAACACCCCCCAACTCTGGTATCCTCCAGAGCTTTGAAGAAGGTCGCCTCGGTCAGCGGAGCTTCCATTCTTCCCACAGCCAAACCAGCCGTTTAAAAACGGCTTGAGATGGGGTCGTCGATCTCTTTTCCCGATGTAGTTCCTGACGATTCACCTCTTTCCAGGTTTTATCACCAATTGATCTATCTCGGGCACCCTTTTCGAACCGAAGCTGTCACAACATCCTTCCGCCGCTTGATTTATTGACTATTTTCAGCTCCTCCCAGTCACCATCTGGATACCTCACTCGCCAGTACGGGCCTCTGAAGTCGTCTACCTCTCTCGCGAATACCTTGCTGGAAGTCGGCACTCTCCCTCCGGATTTTCGTTTCGAACGGGTATGCCTTACGCGTCTCTTCTAAGCCGCTTCCCTTTCCCCCGTTGTTGACACTCCCGGTGGTCGAATCCGGTGATTTGCTCCATGATACCGCTCCCGCAAGACGTGAAACACGTCCAGCTGCAGTGGGGTGTAAAGCTTCCTTGTGCTTCTTCCTCGTTCAGTCACTTAAGATTCGAGCCCGTCCCAGTGGCTGCCCTTATGTTCCCAGATTCACGTATTTCGTGACCCACGAGGCTTTGCGGTCGATTAGCGTATACAACGGTAATGCCGAAGTGGAATCCTCGGCAAGCCCAATGTCCGGCCCCCACGTGCGAACTCGTCCTCAAATGCACGGCGAAGTTCCACAGGGCGCTCGCGAAAGGGTTTTATGTCCACCGTCGTAGACACTATTTTTTCTTGATGAGCTGCGACCGTTTAGGTGTACCGCGTAACTGAGGTCTGGGTGTATCATGCGCACTACACGCCATGGTCCAGTTCAGTGCTCGTTCGCTAACTTCAAGTGAACTCTTTTCCCAGAAATTCAAACACACCCCCAGGAAGGTGGCCACCCCACCACTTCTGTTCAGCGGCCCAGAGTCGCTCTACGGTAGCCCACCCAACTTTTCTTCAAAGAAATCGCCGGCTTTCAAAACCAGCTCCTATGATACCGGTCATATCTCCTGAAATACGGTGCCTCTTGTCCCCCCCCCCCGACGCCATCGTTCGATAGTCCTTTGCAAACAGTAAAACATTTGGAGACAATTTTTTATTGGCGCCCTTCCTTGTGTCGAGCAGCCATGAAACGTTCGTTAAAGAAAACCGCTGGTTTTGGGGGGGGGCTGTCGTAGGATCAGCCGGCGGCATGTGACCAGTGCTCACCTACATTGTTTGGATGCTACCACCAAACCTATGGTTAATGCATTTGCGGGAGCCGCTTTCCTTCAGCGTCCCGTTCAGCAGCGGCTAAATCACGAGGTCACCTTCATGCCTAAACCCAATACGTCCGACTTATATTCCAAAAGTATAAAACAGAGAGGCGCTCACCACACCTCCCCATCTATTCAGCGATAGCCTCATACGTGCTTACCTTTACTGTGTAGATGCTGCATCACACCCATGTGGACCGAGGGAGCTGCTAGCTGTTTACCTCAGCTTCTCGTGGTCAACAGCGCGATTAGCACGCGTGGTTTCCTTCGCAGTCCAACCGAATACTGCTGAGGTACGTACTCTATACATTCATTTGCATCGTCTACGCAGCAGGCCAGGTTGCTTTTGGCGACCCTTTTATATTCCACACAATCGACGACGGGCAAAATCCAGTCTATCTGCGTGCAAGCATCTCGGCCAAACAATAGACGGAATGGTGCCAGAAACGAGGGTAGGCTAGGGTCTGATGTGACACGTTTATCCCAGCATGTGGGGAGTTCATCATATCGGTCCCATATCCTGATTCAAGACTTAGAGAGTTTGGACGACAATACCTCCTGGAACCACCCCTCTACCCTTTCGACCCCTCCCTGAGCACGAAGGTGTTTGAAAGGACCGTAGTCCATCGACACTCTCTCAGCCACTGGCACAAACATTTCACCACACCTGTACTGTGAACTCTTCCCCAGCATCGCTCCGGATCGATAGTGGGGCCCCAAAGGACAAGGAGAAGAGTTCTGGGTGTGACGCGTTGGATCCAGCACGTGGGGAGTATCGGTCCCATACCCTGCGCCAAGACTTACAGAGTTCGGACAATACCTCCTGGAACCACCCCTCCATACTTTCGGCCCCTCCCTGAGCACGGGGGTAATTGGTGGAATCGTAGCCTATCGACACTCTCAGCCACTGGCAGCACAAATATGTCACCGACCTGCACGGTGACCTCTCCCCCAGCATCGCTCCGGATCGATAGTGGCGCACCCCGAAGGTAAGAAGGATTTCCGACCGTCTGCGACTCGCTCCGACGGCGTCTTTGGACGGCAATGGGCAATGGGTATATGCTAACTGGAACTTGCTGGCTCTATTCACCGCTGCCAACCAATACCTGTGTCCATCGTGCGACTCTTGTTTGACGTCCCTTGGATATCCATCTCGGTTTTTTGTTTTTCCCGAGGCCGCAGAAGCCTCAGGACAGGCATCATGGCTACCCGCTGACTTTTCGATCGTTTTGTTCTCCTGCATAATCTACACGAGAGCACATGCTCGCGTACATCCTTGACCAGTATTGGCTAGTTGTACTTGCCCTGGAAAAGCAAAGTGGTGCGTGCCACACCTGGATGACCAAACGTGCACCAAGAGCCAAGACCCCAAGTATCATCACCCTCGGTATTGCTAACTTACTGTCCTCGCCTTTAGGGGTAGAAAACCTTTGCCGTCCAACAGATAGTCTCCTCGTTCTTCCCTTACCATAGTCTGCCACGCCCTCAGTCAGGGGAACAGCTACTCTCGCCACAGCTATCACGCTCTCCGCTGTAGGCTTGTCCACCCGATCTACGCCAGGCTCCGTGACGGGCACGCCGTCCAATCAATACTGGACCCTCTGGTCCCCGATACGTTTGACGAGTCGATGTATCGTCCCGGAAAGCATCGCTAACGTTGTCACCTCCAATGGCCTAGGTATCCTTCCCCCTGTCGGGGTATAGGTGATAATGTTTTCCCACCAGCTATGGACTTCTTCCCCTTTTAGCGAACCAAGAGCTCCATCAACAACAAGGCTCCGAAGCCTGCTACTAAAGTCTTCAGTCCAAACCCACATTTTGGTTGAGTTTCCATTAGTGTACCGTGGGCTTCCTCCTCTGGAGAATGTCGCCGTTGTTTAGCAGCATAGGGTGTGCAGTCCTCTCCGGCCAGGGGCAATCGAAGCTTACCTCGTGACACCGCCTTGGCGTTGACAGGGAACAGTGATCCGCGGTCACTACATTCACGCAAAAGTTCCAACAAATTCGACTTGCACCCCTGACTTAACTGCTCTATGCTTACCTCGATTATGTCAACTGCTGCTTTCTCGAGATCACCTGTTGGCCTCTCCACTCCTGATTTTCCTCCTCAACAGCTGGAACTGGCTCTTTTCCGTCGACCGGTCCAGTATTAACCGCATCCTCTCTGCATCGCCGGGGTTGGTCGTCAATACTTTCGCTACCACCATATCTTGCTGTATGGCAATCGACGTTTTCGTTCAATTAACGACCTTATATTGTAGAGGGTTGCCCGGTTGCCGCCATAATACCCCCTACTGGCTATCCCTAGCTCATCTCCCAACTGCATGCCATGTGGTTACGTCGGTAGGGCTAATACTAACTGTCGATCCTGGTGTTGGGAGCTCGTACCGAAGGCTTCCGTTTGTACGTTATCCTTGAGTCATCCCACGGTAGGGGTTGCACCTTCTGCGACAAAAAGTCCCTTGGCAATTGAGTTCCTCATGTGAGGAACTGCCAGTCATTAAAGTAATTTCACGTGTACACGATTTTTTTGGACTAAGGCATAGAAGCTTGGTCGGGTTGTGCGAACCAATGCCTTCGAAGTCATTTTTTGGGTGAGATATTGAGTTCCTCATGTGAGGAACTCAGGGACTTTCTGCTGAAACCCTATCGTGGGATGGGTCCCTTCTATATAAACTCGGTCATTTTCGGCGTGAACACCAGCGGAATGTCGCACGACCCTAAAATGTTCAGGGGGGAAATTTCATTCTGGGTTGGATTTTCCGCCCTTAGCAATCCCTTACCCCCCCTTGGAGCTGATTATGCTCTTCGCCCCGTCAAGCTGGCGAATATTGTAACATACCTGGTGATAAATTTCATGTTGTCATGGGATGATGGGTAGGTAACGTGGCAGGATTTTTTGGGTAGGGGTATATGGCAACATATTGAGACCCCCTCTTGATTGGTTCTACGATAGAGCCCCCCCCCCAAAGCCAGCGATTTTCATTAACGAGGGTTTTCATGGCTGCTCGACACGAGGAAGGGTGTTATCAAAGAAAGGTCTCCCTGTATTTTTTCTTGTTTGCAGAGGGACCGTCGAACGATCACGTCGGATTGGCGAGGAGCACCGTATTTCGGGAGATAAGGGCGGGAGCTATTTTCAAAACCGGCGATTTCGCTAAAGAAAAGTTGGAGGGGGCTATCGTAGTAAGACTCCTTTATTATCGAGAAGCACTTCCATTCAAAATGTTCTTAAGACATGGAACGATTCAGGTAGGCTGTGAAAATTGGGGTGCCAGTGGATGTGAAAAAAGGGAGGGGATTTAGAAGTGGCCTTGCGTTGTGGGAACTATTCAGGTTATGATCAGCACAAAAACAAAATTATGGAAAAGTTGGTCTAGCGGAATGTCGCGACTCGTTGGGTGGCGTTGATACATAAAGCAGACGCGCTAAATATTCAAAGCCTACGAATATCATCCTTGGCAGTAGTGGAAGACAAAAACTGAAATGTGTTAATAGGGTAACTTTTTATTCATCGTACGGGGAGGGAGGGAACAGTGACGGAGGGTTAGCAGGTAGGTGTAAACATGGTGATACTGAATTTTTATTGGAACCAGCATGCAAATTGGCAAACGTGATGGAGAGATTTATGCAACGAATTTGTGGATTGAGAGAGAAAGTGGGCCCGGAAGTTGCGATCTGTTCATCAGAAATTGACGTAAAAATATGAATTCGAAATTACATATTGATTGGGACAAATCATCTGTTTTTGGTATGTAGTGGGCGAGTTCATTGTCATTGTTTTTCGTTTGCTGTTTGGATGGAGATCGTTACCAAATCGGTGGGGGTTGATGTCGGCTGCGATACGTAGCTCATTCTCCCTTGTACCGAACGCAAAGAAAATGCCGCCGTGTTAACGGAAGCAGGGGAAATCGCTAAATAAGTAAATGTGGTGCTACCGAACCAAGGAGATGCAGCAGAGTTGTGCCCCCCGGTTGATGTGGGTGTAACCTCGGCGGTGTACGGTGGGGTGTCGGAGGATATTTTTTTACTGTGAAAAGTATGCAGACGATATGTTGAAAATATAGAAAAAACGTGCAAAAAAAGGGGCGAGTGAAGAAAGGTTGTCATTGGCAACCTCGCTCTGGATCACATCTTTAGGATTAAGGGAATGCCGCACCTAACTTGGTTGCAATATTTTTTCTACATAAGCCGGTGGACAGGTTAGTTAGTCGAGAAGTGCCCCGATTGGAGATAAATGCACATACGATGCGGATAAAAGTACCTAGTAGGGAGTTCAAAAGGTATCAAGGAAGTTGTGAATCTGTGGCCTCGTAATCGGTCGGTGGCGACGGCAAGAGATATGTGGCGTTTGACGGGGAAATTGAGGCT
Organism: Undaria pinnatifida; assembly: GCA_012845835.1. Classification (NCBI taxonomy): domain Eukaryota; class Phaeophyceae; order Laminariales; family Alariaceae; genus Undaria; species Undaria pinnatifida. The sequence goes on from JABAKD010000025.1 coordinate 27,915,579, forward strand.
TTTGCCGACGGCTGATTATTGTTGACGACGGCTCTTAATGAGAAGAAATAATGTACTGATAGTCAATGAGCGGCAGCACCCAAAGGAACAATGATGAGACTGGGCGAAGAGTTTCTTGCTGATTTGGATTGGTGGAAAGGGACAGTACACCGGTCGTTTTTCGCAGAAGGCATTTCACTGTATTCACCAATGATGTTTGAGCAATGTGAGGTGGAATCCGGCTAGGCAATGGTGTTCGGATACAACTTTAAACTCTATCATCGGCTTTTGTTTAGAGTTGGGGATGTATTGGAAGCATGATCTGTCTAATAAGGAACGTCGAGGGTCTCGCTACCAGGGGCATTATGTGCTGCGCAGAATGCTATTTCAACACATATCTTGAAATTGTTGGCAATGGTGATGACAGCTTGCGTCATATGGTGAGTGTTGTTCGCGATAAACCCAATGTAGTGGGAGAACCCGTGATATTGAGAGGTGACAGTATGTCAGCAATAATACCGGTGAAAACGTGTGGGGGAGCACGTGATCCATGAGCAGCGTTTTGAATAGGGTAGGTGTTATGAAAAAGCAGTACGTATTCAAGGAATTGAAAATGTAATGGCGGGTGTGGTATTTCGATATGACCGCGACCCCAAATTAGTTATAGTTCTTGAACGTATTGTCTCCTTTGGTTCGGTGGCAAGAGCCAAGTGTGGGGGCGATTGGTGGGACGGCGTGTTCGGAGAGATCTGGTAGTCGTACTGTCAAAGGCCGGAGTTTCTCCGTCGACTACCGCAATTTATTCCGCGGCTTGGAAGATGTGCGTAAAGTGGGGGGCAATATGTCGTGAAGAGAAGGGCATGTTTAGCGGCGAGGGGTTGATTGCGGAAGAGACCTCAACGTTTTTGGCATACATGTTTCTTTCAAGAGGGAACACGATTTCGACGATTGATTGAAAGTTGACGGCGATTCAATAAATCACCGAAGGGTGAGAGCTGAATTATTTATGAAGAACCATACAATAAAATCGGTTAAGGCAGGGATTGCAAGAGGGAAGGTTGGTTAAAAGCGGAGGCACCGAGGATCTGTCGTCCGATTTCGTGTGTGATGTTGAAGCACGGATGTTCTATTTCCAAGGAGTGGGGAGGGGGAGGCGAGTATTATGGTTGACACTTGAAGTAACGTATTTCTCTCTTTGTGGGGTGTCATGACTTTACGCGTATACGAAGTAATGAGAAGATTCACATGGAATTTGGACTAACAGAAGAAGATGTTTGCTTTCTATTAGGAACGGCTCGGTTGACGTTTTCCGCCCCTTTGTGAAAGTGCGAAGACAGGATGGAAGTTCGTTTTAAAGGCTCAAAAGGAGATCATAAACGATTCGGAGCCGTCATTTCACGTAAACTGGCGGTTGTTTGCCCAGCCAAAATCGATTGGGAGTGGAAAGGATTATCCGTTGGGATACAAAGAGTAGCATAGCCGTTGGATGATTATGGGAGTTTTGGGGTGATGATAGAGCTGATGTTGATTAATCAACAACTTGGATCTGGAGAACCCTTAGCACAACGTATGGGAAGGAAGATTGTTGGGAAGTTTGGACTCGTGAGCAATTGTTATGGAGTTCTCTGCCGTAGATGGATATTAGATTCGACATGAAACCATGTCATGGTTGGGGTGAAACGAGGGAGTTTTGGGGTGATGATAGAGCTGATGTTGATTAATCAACAACTTGGACCTGGAGAACCCTTAGCACAACGTATGGGAAGGAAGATTGTTGGGAAGTTTGGACTCGTGAGCAATTGTTATGGAGTTCTCTGCCGTAGATGGATATTAGACATGAAACCATGTCATGGTTGGGGTGAAACCAGGTGATGTTAAATGGCACGGTCACATCAAGGCCATCATAGATGGCCAAGAATGTAAGTGACGATGGCGGCCCATGTCGGACTCCCTACATCGTCACTGCCCTGCGCTGCTCTGCTGTGCTCTGTTTGTCTTCTAGTGTCCTTTTAAAGTGTTCTTTTAGAGTAATAATGTCGGCCTTGCGTCTAGAAAGCGAGCCATGAGGAGAGGTTAATAAATACACGGGAGCCATGAGAAGAACGCTTCGCAACACCGACAACCCTGCTTTCCCCTCGGGATACTATGGCAGCAATCGCAATCGTGTTTTCGTAGGCCGATTGCTACACTGGTAGACCGTAGGTGGTACATACCTTTGATCTCGAGCTCCCACGATTGTGTTCTCCATTACAGGGTTGTATCTCTTGCAATGGGGCGTCTTAGCCTCATTACGAGGTGTGGGGAAAATTTGTAGCCTCATTTTTGTTTATTTCGAAGAGCCGCATCTTGGATCACCTTTCCAATTTCTGGATATTTTGTTGGCATCCTTTGATTGCCATGTGATCTGCATCTACGGCTATTCAGGGTGGGCTAGTGTTATATATGTTCTGCGTAAATGGATAGTCTATAGATTCGGTCATGGTTGGGGTGAAACGAGGTGATATTAGATGTCACAGCCACGTCAAGGCCATCATATGTATGGGCGATAATGTAAGTGACGGTGATGGTCCATGCTGGACACCCCACCCAGTTAACAAACTGCCTGTCCAATGTACTGCCTCCTCTAGTATGATATTGTCAGCCTTGTATCTAGGCAGCGAGCCAACGGAGAGATGAGCAAAGACACCAGAACCCATGAGAGCAGTGGTTCCCAACACTGACAACCTCGTGTCCCCTCTCGGGGATACATTTACAGCAAGCGATCAAGGCGTTGAGGGATCTTGTCGGAAAACAAGGTTTGATACCAGAAGAGTATGCATTACATTCTGGTAGGATTGGGGGTGGGGGTTAGATTGACAGCTCGTCAGACTTACAGGCAGGCGCGAGCTATTCAACGAGAAGGAATATGGAAATGTGGTGCGTTTATGGTGTATGTTAATGCGAGTAGTGTAGTAGAGAAGACGAGGAAGAAGGTGTGCAGGCATTGACACAGCATGCTAATAAGGTGGGAGGTATTCAACCAGGTCAAGCAGCAGTATGGGGAGGAGGAAGACTAAGAAGGCATCAGTCTGACGTAGGACACCATATCAGGAAGGTGGGCGATGTGAAGCAGTGCAATTACTAAAGGCTGAGGTAAGGTGGGCGTTAAGTTGAGGCGACGGCCTGTAATTGGGCGAAATATGAGGATGGAATATATTGAGAGAATTGAAGAGGTCAGAGTGTTATGGCAGTATGGTTGGTATCTTACGCCTTGTTAGTAGGTTCCCAGGGGAATGCCATAATAATATAGGGCAAAGGGTCAACATTCAGTCAAAACTTATTCCAGATTCATGAAGCACGACAAAGTGCAACATTGAACGTCAGTGAATCTGGGGTTCGTGGGGAGCGGGAATGAAGCTTAATGGGTCTGGAAGGCATGTTTGATACTGGGGGATACATACGAGTACAACTGAGTATGAGAGAGCGAGTTTGGTGGAGATGAGCCACAGCTGGAGAGCTGGTTTTGGTTAGATGTAGATCAAAGGGTCAGCATTCAATCAATGATGATTCCAGATTTTCATGAGAAACTCCATGATCGATTGTAGACGCAACAACTGTCCATTAGCGTTGGAACTGCCCAGGGTGTAACAGTGGTATATGGCAAAGGGTTAGCCGTCTAAACGGATCTCTTCTTTATTCGGTCTAGTAGACTAATAGGTCAGGATGCCTAACAGAGGGCAATGGACGTATTCGAGGATTACAAGGGCTCCGCATCGGTGCCGGCATTCACAGGGCAACTGACTTGTTCGATGGTTACAAGGGCTCCGCATGGGTGCCGGCATTCGACCGCACCCATGCATTCTTCGGGTAGGAGCGGGCAGCACTCTTCGACTTGTTCAATTAAATACTCAAAAGTAGAGTAAAACACGTTACTACACACATAAACATGGTCTACGCGTACAGTATGTAAAATAATGTCAAGAGTTCAACTAGATTGCCTTCGAATGGTAGCCTAGACATTATTTAGATACTGTACGCGTAGACCATGTTTGTTTATGTTAGCCTAGATTGCCTTCGAATGGCTCGCTGCATCCTCGTAACTTTGAACCGTTTTGGGGCCCACGCAAAGCGATAAAAAATAAGAAATGCGCTCGTTATCATTTAGACTAATCTATACCTGGCAACATGAGTGCGCAACACACGATGTTTCATGCTGCGCATGTGTCGTGCAGCTCCTTGCGTCGAAGTCCGGCATTAATTAGAGTCATCACTCCTTTAACTCGCGCAGCCCGTGTAGCTTCGTGTGGTTGACCCTGCAATCGTCAGTTTAATTCGCTGATTTTCCCTCTCTGACATCCAAACAAGGGTTCATGAGGAGATTTTGAAATCGAGGGAGAGTTGCGCTCCGCCGGAGGATTTTCAAATAATCGTCTTCCTATTAATAATTGCATCGCGCACACACTACATGAGTATATATGCGCACACGTACGGAGGTACCTGGTAGAGGGTACAAACAAAACGAAAACACGTTTGAGGGTCCCGTTGTGCGCACGATAGACAGCCAACAGGTAGGTAGGGCAGAGAAGAAGTCCACGTGTAGATCTACATACTACGGTAGATCCGCATGGTGACGCGTCGGTGCCGTTATCATACATACGCAGTCTTTGTGATATCGCACGTACAACAAAACGTAACGTTTTCAAACAGCACAGGGCCGGGCTGGGCGGCGGGGCGCGGGGGCGCGGGGGGCGGGGTGGGGCGCGCCGCCCCGCCCAGCCGTCAAGCCCGCGTGTGTGTACGATGGCGTCGCCGACTCCGTGCGACTGACGGAATAGATGCAAAATCGTGCGAAGACAAGTGAAGTACTCTGTAGACTGCCAACATAATTGCAGGATGAAGGGATAGACGGAAGCTATATGCTCAGCAGTAGCAACGGCAGTAGAGAAGGGCCACTGCGACTCTCGTGCAGAGCAACCCCTGTGGACGCTCGTATAATATATGATGAGCACGATCACATCATTGATGGTACACATACCGTATGGCAAGCTCGGATCTCGGATCACACCTTTTGGTGGTTGATGGTCCCGCTCTTTTTCCCCTGTCCCCAGTCCAGCTAATCCTTCTGGACAACTTGAAACCCGAAAAACAAGAATATTTCACCGCACTTTGACGAAGCTACCGAATATACACCATGCCGAAACCTTAGACGCCGTCCCCCGTGTAGAGTCTCGAGGCATACTAGCTTTTTGCCCCTTACGCAATCTTACCGAAACATCTAAGTCTGCCGCTTTTCGGGAAAGACAGTCGTCCTGGCCTCCGATGGACGATCCTTTCGATGGACTTGTTGGGCATCAAAAAAAGGGTGCGGCGCCATCTCTAGGGCATTTCGAGGGCGTCGGTGACGTCGCACAGACTTCGTCGCAGGCTGCCTGGCCGGGGATGGCAGGTGCTTCTCCTCGTTGGCAGCAGCATCAGCAGCAACAACAACAACATCATTATCCTCGGCCCTCTGGCGTTAGTGTTTCGGCCGCGCTAGGTGGTGTTCGGTATGTCAGTCATGCCGGTGAAACCCAGAATATTAGCGCGGTGGACGCTTTGTCTTCGGCTGCATCAGCGCAGCCCACACAGCAGCCGCCCTCGGGAGGGTATGCTGCCTACCCGGCGTACTCCGCACACCACCCGACGCCGCCAGGGGCGACACCGTGGGTTGGTGCCGCTTCCGGCACTTTAAGTTATGGTGGTGGTGGTGATGGTGGTGGTGGTGGTGGTGGTGGTGGTGGTAGTGCGCCCTCTTTTGTCAACACGGCTGCTACTTATGCTGTTCCTAATGTTTTGCATCCAGCCTTAGGTTTCGGCGGACAACAACGGAATCAGCAGGCTGCCTCGCATCACCAGCAGCACCAGCACCAGCAGCAGCACCCAGGGTACTACAATCCAAAAACAAGCGTGACCGCCGCTTTTCATGGGCAGAGGGCGTTTCTCTCGGCCTCCGCGGTGCCTCAGCCGGACACGAAAACCCTTGCCTCCCCGAGAGCCGATGGTCACGGTGGCGGCAGCGGCGGAGGCACTATGGGCAGGGGCGGCACGGGGGTTGCGGCCGGAGCGGAGTGGACCCCCCCCGCCGACCAGCTGCACGTGTACGAGGACATGTTTCAGGTGGCCTCCGCTAGCAGCGCGGTGTCGGGGACGGTGTCGGGCAGGGCCGCGGTGCAATTCTTCAGCCGGTCCGGCCTGCCCAAGGATAGCCTGAAGTCGGTGAGTTGGTTGATCGGAACGTGTCCTATTAATACTAGATACTCGTACGAGTACCTCTCAACGGTCGCAGCTCGTTGCGCTGCCTATCTTCTGATTGGCACCGATACATATTTATACAGGCTACGGGCATCTTCCACAGCAGTTACATGTTCTGGAATCGTTCAGAGGAGTCGCCTGGGTTTGTTCCTGTAGTACCTGGTACATTATTATAGTTTCAACGGAACGGCGGTCAGTCACATCGCCGCCTTGGCTGACGTCGATTTGTCGCTACAGAGTAGTGGCTACGGTGTAAGAGAGTGCCGGAACCGGCCAGAATATTCTCTTAAATCCGTATTTCTCTAATAACGATTTAAGAAAATATTCTCTTGAATCGCAGCCAATTTTGACAAGGCTGTTCAAGATAAGGTTCACCGCGTACATCGCCGTGGGAGCTTGTTGCAGGCATAAATATCATGTTACTTATGTCAGCTAGGTACCGCCAGGCCGAGCTGGCTCCAAACACTTGCTCATCATTCGTTGTTGACGTACACATGTACGTACTGCTGTACCCACCGAGAATCGTACTGTACCGGTACACGGATTACTGCTGATGGTGTTGCACACCTCTTCGTTCTTGATATCGTGTGGTCTATTTTCGAGTGCGGGTGATGTTCCTACCGTACCTGTTCACATCAATCAGTTGGTGTTTTATCTTTTCACATCTCTTCTACGGCACAAACCCGAGGGCCGACGGACTCATGGAACCACGGACGCCCCTCTCACTATAACATTAACCCGCCTACCCTAAACCTACCCACCCGCCACCCACAACAAAGTGTCCCATGCATTCCTCCAGCCCAAATAAAACGAGACTAGAAAAAGCGAAAAAAAACGAGCTACTACAAGTACTGACTGTAGGTGCTAAAGAACGAACGCGCTAAAAATCAACCGAAGCGAAGCAAACCGACGACTCGTCTTTCTCGGCCTCCCTGGTGAAACGCTACGGAAAAAAGTCTCCAATGCACGTCTGCTTCGTTTCCCTCGATCCGTGGGCACTCATCCCAGCTAGCTTAGCCTTGCGAAGGTGGTAGGATACGCCGGGCATGTGGCACTTCTCTGCGACGTCCTCGAGTTCACCGAATGTTTTTGCTACCTCTGAGTACGGCGGGGTTACGATTTAACAGAACTTCACTGAAACAGCCCGAATATTCTCTCAAATCGATTTTGATCGGTACCAGCCCAAGAATACATGTTTAGTCAAGTACTTTTTGGAGAAGTGTTTTGTCACACTTGACTGGTGGCTCGCTGCGGGAGAAGGCACTTGGCGATCGTCGGGAATGGCGGAATGTTTTATCCCATTTGACTGCGCGAGAAGTCACTTGGCGATCGTCGGGAGTGGCGGAATGTTTTGTCACACTTGACTGCGCGAGAACGCACTTGGCGATTGTCGGGAGTGGCGGAATGTTTTGTCACACTTGACTGCGCGAGAAGGCACTTGGCGATCGTCGGGATTGGCGGAATGTTTAGTCGGCGACTTTCGCTTTGAGGCGGAGAATGTCACCGATAGGATGCTCGTACTTAGTCCCCTGTAAAGGAACAGCAGAATTTGGCGAGGAAGGCCGCATGATGTGATGACAATGTGCGCATGGGTTACGTTGTACGCAGGTATAGGATGTAACGTGCTGAAAGACACGAACACTTGTTACAGGACGCACAGCCGTAGCTGGAGACGCATAGTTTACATAGGAGATAGTGCATACACAGGTGATGGAAGGGATTTGTACCGCAGGAACGCTGGAGGAAGGTGAGGTAGTATGGCAGGTTCGAACACGTACGCGTATCCTACACACGCAAACACACAGGAGGAGTACTGCTGCGCTACACATGTCATGTGCATGTACTACACACACAGACAGCGAGAGCTGTGTGCACACCGCTGTACACACCTGCATACACAGGTGATGGAAGGGATTTGTACCGCAGGAACGCTGGAGGAAGGTGAGGTAGTATGGCAGGTTCGAGCACGTACGCGCATCGTACACACGCAAACACACCGGAGTACTGCTGCGCTACACATGTATGTGCTATGCACAGCGAGAGCTATGTGCACACCGCTGTACATACACTGCTGTGACCATTCTGAGTGCGCAGCGTATGAGCAGTGCCGTGTACACACCTGCATTCACATGTGATGGAAGGGATTTGTACCGCAGGAGCGCTGGAGGAAGGTGAGGTAGTATGGCAGGTTCGAACACGTACGCGTATCCTACACACGCAAACACACAGGAGTACTGCTGCGATACACATGTATGTACTACACAGAGAGGGTTGGTCTCCCCAGTCGTCAAGATACCGCTCTGCTGTAGGGACGTTCCGCTGCATGGTGTGCAGAGATTCCGCCGCAGCACGAGGAGGTGGTATGCCGTAAGGTTTGAAGAGGGCGAAGAACACGCAGCCGCAGAGAAGGAGGAGCTTAGAACGAGCGAAGAGGCTCATAGCAGACACCCACAGCACGCGGCGGAGATAAGCTGCGACAGGAGAACCAGGGAGAGAAAGTATACAGCAGCCGAACTGAAGGACGCAGTCGCCGCCGCACGCAGACACGGCAGACCACACGGGCAGGATCGAACAGCAGAGGCGCAAACGTTCCAGCGCAACGCCGAGGAGCGCGGTGTATCCGACGAGGGATAGAAATAGAGGGTGTGCGGTGTGCACTGCGAGGGTATTCGCGTGCCAGGGTGTAGTTCGTAGCGCCGTTTGATTTGAAGCGCGGGCGTTTGAATTTTATGGTTTTGTAAGGACGAGGCGGTATTTTTGGGAGGGGATACTTTTTCCGCAGCCCAAGGCACAAGGAAGTAACCCACCAGCGCTGGGTTGGCAGGGCAGCCGAGCGGTGCTTGGATGCTACTAGCAGTGTGTTGGTGTTGGTGTTGGTGTGTGTCCCAAAATGCACCACCAGCGCTGGGTTGGCAGGGCGGTGCCGCCCTGCGAGGGTGTTTGCGTGCCAGGGTGTACTTCGTAGCGCCGTTTGATTTGAAGCGCGACCGTTTGAATTTTATGGTTTTGCAAGGACGAGGCGGTATTTTTGGGAGGGGATTTTTTTTCCGCAGCCCAGGGTACAACGAAGTGAACTATTTTTGTTATTTGTGTCGTGTGTTGTGTGCGTCCCAAATGCCCCACCAGCGCTGGGTTGGCACGGCAGCCGAACGGGGCTTGGATGTTACTAGCAGTGTCGGTGTGTGTTGGTGTGTGCACCACCAGCGCTGGGTTGGCAGGGCAGCCGAACGGTGCTTGGATGCTACTAGCAGTGTAGTGTGTTGGTGTTGGTTTGTGTGTCCCAAGATGCACCACCAGCGCTGGGTTGGCAGGGCAGCCGAATGGTGCTTGGATGCCACTAGCAGTGTCGGTGGGGGGCGACGCGCCCCCCCCGAACCCCCTCCCCCGGAACGCCCTTCAGTGTGCGTTGGCAGGGGCCCGACACAGTGTGCGTTGGAAGGACCCCCACCAGTGTGCGTTGGAAAAAGTATATGGAAAAAGTATGTAATGGATTTTTAACAATTCTCCTAAACCCGTACTTTCTCTTAAAAAAGTTATCTTAAACCGCATCCACTACTGTATGTACTGCCCAGGATGTCTTCTTCCTGTACGAGGTCGCGCTTGACGCCCATCGCGGCGTTGACCCCGGACTCATCCCCCGCTCCCCTCCCTTCGTCCGGTGCGTTTCAACGTCTGCCTGCCTGCCTGCCTGTCTGTCTGTCTGTCTGTCTGTCTGTCTGTCTGTCTGTCTGTCTGTCTGTCTGTCTGTCTGTCTGTCTGTCTGTCTGTCTGTCTGTCTGTCTGTCTGTCTGTCTGTCTGTCTGTCTGTCTGTCTGTCTGTCTGTCTGTCTGTCTGTCTGTCTGTCTGTCTGTCTGTCTGTCTGTCTGTCTGTTTGTCTGTCTGTCTGTCTGTCTGTCTGTCTGTCTGTCTGTCCGTTCGTCTTTCTGCCCGTCTGTCTGCCTGTCCGGCGGCCTGCCTGTCTGCATTCCGTCTGTCTGTCTGCATCCCCCCCGTCCGTCTGCGTTCCGCCCGTCTGTATTCGTTCCGCCCGTCGACTTGTCCGTCTGTTCTACCGTCTGTCCGTCTGTTCTACGGCTGGCGATCAGATCTGGTCATTGTGCGACCCTTCCCTGACGGGATGCATACACCGACCGGGCTTCTTCGCCGCAATGCGACTCATCGCCCTTGCCCAGGGTTCCTCGCCCACAAGCTCCAGTGGGGAAGGTTCTGGGCAAGCCTGGACTACAAAACTTTCCTTGTCTGCTCTGGAGGCCTCGAGGTATACTCCTCTGCCACCCCCACGAATGGCGGGCGTTCCGCCGGCAGCCGGCACCGCCCCCGCCGAGGAACGTTATGCCGTTGCGGTTGCCCCATCCTCGCCTCCGACGGTGCCGGTGACCGCAACCGCCACCGCAGCCGCCGGAGATAGAGGGATCGGCGCGGGCGCGACGAGCGCGATGAACGCCTCCGCTGCGCTTGGGGGAGGGGCAGCGGACGTGTTCAGTGCCCTCGGTGGTGGCGGTGGTGGTGCGGTTAGTGGTGGTGGTGGTGGTCACATTGTTGGCGTTGGCTCCTCGCCGTTGTCTTTTGACAGCAGCCCTTTGGCATCGGCGATGGGTGGTTTGCAGCGAACTCCCTTCGCAGGGGCGTTGCCGACCGCTACCCCTTCGGTGCCATCCGATGCGCTGGCGGGCGGCAGCCTTGTTGGAGATCACGGCCAAGGCGAGGCACAGCGGAGCCTCGGAGGAGACGATGGGTACAAGGAAAAGGGGCAGGGGGGGGGGGGGGAGGAGGAAGACTTTGGAGACTTTGCGGGGGCGCAAGAAGGGTCGAGTGCCGAACGAGACCCGCCACCACTGCGTCCTTCGTTGGAGGACGATGACGACGGTTTTGGCGATTTTTCGAGCGCTCCCGCCGACGGGAAGCCAACGGAAACGGCATCGGCGTCAACGCTTGCTGCAACGGAAGCAGCAACGGCAACTTCGGCGGGTGCTGAGGGGGCACCCCCTGGTCCAACGGCCGCCGCTGATCCGTGGCTTGACCCGGCGGCGGCGCGGCCGCCAGTAGCAGGCGGCGGTGGTAGAGGTGCTGGAGTGGTCGATGGCGATGCCTGGATGATGGGGGGGGTTGAGGGAGGGGTCACGGCATTGGCTGGTGGGAGCAAAGATAAGGATGGGCTGGACTCGTTGATCAAGAACAACTTGCAGGCGGCGACGTCGGGTCCTGTCCACCTCGCAGCCATGGTAGGTCGATTTTTTGTCCCCAGGTTGCGGCGTTAACGGCAGTCCACGTTTTATCTATAATCACTACTGTTATAGTGTAATGACATATTCGTGTACTGTTTTATTGTTGGTGCTGTGGCGTGTCGGATGAGGCATTTCCGAGGTGTATCTCGCCTTTTGGCATAAGATGGGCCGTCAATCACTTTACGCCCTAGTCTTTTTTTTTTCCTTTTTTTCTTTATCCTCCGGCGGATGGGGAAAAACAAAGCTTTAGCTCACCACACTTCCACGTATTTTCATACGCGTCGTGTGTCGATTTAACTCAGTTGCTTTCGCAGCCCAACGCTGGCTGGCGCACCCTTCGGGTCCCGTTGTAGATATAGCGTAAGCTGTCCCCATCAGTGGTCTTCGTTACAACCTTAGTCTTTGAGGAGCGGGCCCGCTCCGTTCTTTCGACCAGCTCTCGATCCCAGCAGCACCACGAGAAATATTATAAGTATATTTGGTCGAACTCACGCATGACGTATTCGTATAGTGTCGATAGTCTAGTAAGAAATGCCCGGTAAACGTTTTACATTCACAATGATAACGACGCCGAGGTAGTTTTGTGGTGAGAAGCTGTTGGATCTCGGGAAGAAAAACATTGCGAGTCCCTATCTTAATGCAAAAACCCGTTTCCGTCGTGACAACGATAACTGAATCCCTGCCGCCTCCGTTGTGCCTTGTACCGTGGCTATTGCAGCAATCCACCCCGTCGCTGCTTGGACCGCGGCAGGATCCGGTCATGGTTGACAGGTAAGCCAGCTCTGCTGCGTTGCATTGACCAACAAAGCCGGCAGCCCCCGCCCCCTCCTTTAGCGCATGGCACCAACCTGCTCTTTCGTTTAAGAACCTCCCTTCGGGACCAACCTGAAAATGGCTGGGGGATGGTTTGTTTTTCGAATTTTTCGTTTTTGGCCGCCAGCGCCGAAGCAAAGGATACAACGTTTGTGTTGTTAGCGTCGATTAGAGAACGCTGCGTGGTGCCTGCGCGTGCGTAACTGACATGAAATAGCGAAGAACACGCGGATCCCATACGCCATTTATTACCGTCGACGGGGGCCATAAGCATCGCTTGGTGGGTCCGCTGGAGCACACACTTGCCTTACGCAAAGGTGGACCACTCCCAGCAACCTTGCCCAACGAAGTTCCACTACGGTATCCCCCTCACCCCTGCCTCGTCCCCACCCCACCTCCGCTCCCGTTCCTTCCTGCTGTTCTCTGGAACGATCCGAACTTATTCCTTCACGTTTATCGGCACGCATTCTGCCCACAGAGCTTCAGTCGGACGGACGAGCAAGCTTTCCGTGTTCGACGCCATGGCAGACCTAGACCTCGCCGTTGGCCAGGAGGAGTGGAACGACTTCGCCGACGAGACCACGGCACCGCCTCGCTCCCCCACCCCACCACCGTCTCCATCACCACCACAACCTTTACCGTCCGCCCTGTATGTAGTGTCTGACGCTCCTGCTGTCGCAGCCGGAGATGAACCTGCCGAAATAGCGGGCATCCCTTCCGCCAACGATGGCGCGACGGTCGCCGCCCGCGCGAGTGAAACCGAGGGCGTTGGCGATGCCGAGCCTACCCGTCCGGATCCTTTTATTTATAGTGGTGGGGAAAGTAACTCGGCGGTGCTAGCGACCGCAGGGCAACCGCAGCCGCGGTCTCGCGTGGGGGAGGATTGGTCCTTCTCTGCAGGCGCGGAAGTGGGGGTGGAGGCAACCGCTATAGCCGCCGCTGTGTCTGGCGGGGGAACCGAGGGTGGGAACGCGGCGGTCATCGCCGCGGTTACGGCAGAAAGCGAGGATGATGATTGGGGCGACTTTGAGGAGGCTGGGGTGGGCAGGGGGCAACCGCCATCGGACCAGTCAAGGGATGGCAAAACAACAGAGGGGAGACAAGAAGGCAACGATATCTGTTTGCCGGAGTCCGAAAATAGTGAGGACGGGTGGGGGGGGTTCAGTGACGCTCCGGTGGCGGCGACGGTGGGGGCAGGGGTCGGTGACAGGGAAGTTGGGGCTTCGCCGGAGTTTGCTTTGGCGGAAGATCCGACTGCGACCACCGGCGGTGCTTCTAGCGGTGACAACACAGGCGCACCGGAGCTACTGGAGGTGGAAGATCCTTTCGCCGCCATTGCGCCGCGGACTCCTCCTTCTTGGAAGCAGCCCATATATGATGACGGCGGCCTCGGTGAAACCAGCAGCCCAGTGGTTGGTGGTGATGCAGGGGGGGCGGGGACTGAAGCGGCACAGATGCCCGCGCAGCGTTTCGGGGAGTCGCTGGTCGGAACAACCGGGGGCGGCGCGGGAGGACCGGAGGGAAGGGCGGCGGCGGCGGCAGCATCGGCGGTGGCGGGGCTCCCGCTCTCCCTGCGAGATCTGCGGGATGCATTAACGACCCGCGGGCGACTTGAAGAGGCCGTTGAGGTGCAGCGAAGAATGGAGCTGCCGGCTACGAGTATAACCCATCTCGCGACGACACCAGCGCGAGGGGAGGCCGGAGGAGTCGGGCTTGGGGTCGGATTAGGAACGGGAGCTGCCGGAGTTGGATACATGGGAGAAGCGCCGAACGTGAGCGACGTGGAAGATGCCGCGGGGGGAGATGGCAGTGTCGACGGCGACCTTGAGCGCTGGCGAGCCGCGACGGAATTCCCACCCGCTCCGACCCTGGAGCAGCTCGCGGAGGTGGTGTCCGAGGCCGATGCCGCGCGAGGGGAGAAATTTCGAGAGAGGTTCGTGAGCGGGCGTCCGGCGGTAGAGGAGGAGGCATTAGCCGGTGGGGGCGCCGTCTCGCTCGGACGCGCGGTGAAACGGCAGCGCGCGGCCCGTCGAGCCGTGTCTCTGTCCGCGGCGCTTGGCGCGTCGGCAGCGGAGACAGAGGGCGTCGAGGTTGAACTCGAAGGAGCGGATGGCGTCATTCACGGCGTGCTAGATATTGACATCGGCGTGGGGGCGACTGGGGGAAGGCCTCCGCCATGCTTGCCTGACTGGGTTAGCATGGTGGCGTACGTTGCTCGTATGGCGGAAAAGGGTCTCGATGCCCTCAAGGAAGGCGGTAGTGTTGCGGGCGCGGGCACGGGGTCGGCGAAGGCGGAGACGGAGACCCCGGGAATGGGGGCCGGCCTGGAAGGATTTGGTGGTGGTGACGGTAGTGATTTCGGTGACACCGGTCTTGGCGGCACTGGTTTATTTGGAGGTGCGGCCGGCTCTTTGTCCCCGCCTCCAACAACCGCGCCGTCGGGCGAAGGCAGCGGGGAGGATGCGCCGGCCAACGGGGACGTCGTCAGGGAAGTGGCGCTATCATCGAGATTCATCGCGTTCTCGCAAGGACTGCGCGAGGCCGTGAGGGTGTGTCGGATGCTTCAGGCGTCAGCCGAGGATGGCCTCGAAACCGTCGACGGTTTCGCTGCGATGGAGCGGGCCTGGGCGGAGTTCCGCAGGCGCGCCCGGCAGGCGGTGCGACGGCCGTCGAATGCTGCCGGTGATGGCAGTGGCAGTAGCGGTGTTGGTGGTGGTAGTGGCGGCGGTGTCGGTGGTGTTGACGCCGGTGAATATCCTGCTGTGTTCGGCCCGGAAGACGGTGACGATGACAACGAGGAAGAAGAAAAACGTTCTTTGGAAGAGCCTGTGCATTCTTCTTTCCTGAGTGGGCGGGGTAGGACGGGGGAAGAGGGCGGCAACGGCGGTGGCGGTGACAGCGGTGGCAGCGGAAGCGCCAGCGCCAGCGCCAGCGATGGTGGTGTTCTTGTCGGTAGCGTCAAGGCTGTGCGGGAAGCCGGGATTGAGCGTGCGCCAGCGGGATCGGCTCTGTGCGCGGTCTGTCTTCAGCCGCTTGAGGTGTTCGGCGGCGGTCGGTCCGCCCCCGATGTCGTGGAGTACTGCGGTGTGCGGTACTTGGTTACCGCCGTTAACTTGTGGGTGAATGTTCTAGACAAGCCCCCCCCCGGACCGTTGCCGCTTGACGGCCACGCCTGAGTAATCCATCCTGTGGAGTTTATTTGCTTTATCCCCTGCAGCACTGCACCCCCCTTTTGGGGGACCAACTACTTGAATTTAGAGTGGTATGCGTTTTCGCAGTGCTAAAAGGGTTAGGTGAGAGGTGCGGGCAGGACTCGAGCGTCGCCAATACTTTGCTGGTGTGCGTTACGCGCACACCTATTTATTATAGTTGTTGTCGATGGAGCTCGTTTCTTGTTTCCTTACGTTTTCGGTTTTCGGTTTTTGTTTTTTTTGTGGTCTTTGTCCCGTGCGGAGAGGGGGGTAGGGGGGTTGGTTTACTGAGCGATGGTGGTGTGGGGAACAGATGATTTTGGGGGCAAACGGGGGGGAGGGGGGGGGGGGTGGCGTTGCCTATTGTGTGGAGCGAGTGTTTTGCTCTTGGTTTTCGAGAAAGTACACCACAAGTATCCGTCATCGAGAACCCCCACGGTAAGATACCGCTAATATCGGGATGGTTTGATGCCATGCCATTGTGGAGGTTAGTTCGGCTCGGGTTGGATCGGCTTGGTTTAATATATTTCGGCAAGTCAATTTAGTCGGACTTGTAGCTCTGATATTTGACGTGTTTGTAGGATTTTCTTAACCTCCACCAACCGCGTGCCGCCTGAACTCTGAGTGTTCAATCGTTCATCCGCATTGCACATCTTCAGAGAGAGGGCGACGCCATTCGTCACATTTTAAGCCCAGAACCGCTCCCCATTTGTCAAGCATACATGCTCTATGTGTCGAATTGCTCTCTGAGCCTTGTGGAGGGTTGGCTCTGTTGCTTGATACTGAGTTAGGGACAATACGAACCTGCCGATCAAAATCTGGCTGGCGCTGCCCTCTGTGAGGATTTCCTTCGGCATCAATGTATCTGTAATATCCAAACTATCACCGGTGCACGCGGGAACACCAAGAAGAAAAGTAGTAAGTGCAGCACATACACATGAACGTTGTTTGGGTGTCTGCTTCATATGCAATCTCAAATGGCATGGTATGCACCCGGTATGATAGACTTCTTCAGTCATTGCATGCATGTAGAAGCCCCCCCCATCCCGCGCGCTTGATTTACTCCGCGACTCCTTTGTTGTTTTCGCGCGTTGGGTCTCGACACTCTCGAAGCTCGAAGCTCATTCATTTACGTGCTGGCTGGGTTGATCGCACGTTTTTCCGCTGCGTGCTGTGATAAAGCTTGCAAAGATGAGTATCGACGCTAAATCCGTCGAACTCACAGCTGACGTTAGAATAATGTTGTTAAATATAAATACTACGTTAGAATGTACGATGCGAGCACGACAGCATGCATGCCGGTACGTCCGCGTTTTAGGACAAAATCTACTTGGGATTTCTCTCTAGGAATGGTACCTGTGGTACGTGACAGTGACGGCTGTTTCATCCCACTCAATTGCCAGGCGTTCCCTGTTGTGTAGTAGGTGAATCTCGTCCCTGTTACTCGTAGAATCAATGGTGCGGGTTCGAATCCTCCCGAGTGATTACTCACTCGTGCTCGTGGGGACTTTTTCTTGCGTAAACATACATAGACGAGCGGAATGCGAGAGCAAAAAGCGTGAGTCAGCACAATAATACGACGAAAATCGACGAGCATAATAAAAAGCTGGAAAGTGGAAGTGTTGAGTCCTATAATATGCGCGATAAAAATGAAGGCATGTGCCGAAGAGGAGAGGGGAGAAACCTTTGACCACGGCTTGTCCAGAAAGTCGCTGAGAGTAAACTTCTGACGGGTTGAGCCAAGAGTAAAAGTGATTGATGATAATAAAAAATAAAATATACCTGGTACACTGGTACAGACTACATATCACACCCCGAATAATAGCCTGTTGAATATGCCCATTGAATGCCAATAGGTTGGGGGATTTCATATCGATACCTATTGACAGCTATTGTGGCCACTGTGCTTACCCTATTGTTGCTCACAATACCTATCGATAGGCCCCGAAGCCGAGCTATTGTGCCGCCCGCGATAGGTATTATTGATCCTCATCGTTGCCGACCTATTGCTGGCCCAATAGCTTATTCGATAGGGTATTATCCAGGGTATAAGAAGGAACTCGACGGCTCACAAACAGGTCGCTCTAAAGCACACTGCAGGGGTGAGCTTCGAATCGAACACACATAATAAGTAGTAATCACCACCTTATTGTTGAGGCCATCCGCCTTGAGCTTCTTAGGGCACAACACGGACAGACAGCGCCATTTTCGGTGGTTCTCCGCTGAGCTGAAGGGGCGTGCGGCGTGGATGATGAATGGCGAACTAGACTTGATTGGAGGGCTGTCTTCTAGCGCCTTTCCTCTCCAACACTGAAACATCAAAATGGCGAAAGGTCTACGTACTACCGATACCTATCATCCGAAACGATAGAATGGTGAAAGGTTTGCCAATATCTATCGTCCCAAACAATATAATTAATGGTGAAAGGTCTATCGATACCTATTTTCCAAAGCAATAGGTTCAAATGGTGAAAGGTATATCGACACCCCTACCGAACATAGCCATAGGTTCCGCCTCTCAGCGCCAATATCCTATCGCCCAAACAATACCGTCCTAAAAGTCTATTGATACCTACTTGTTGTATCAATATGTCCAGTTAAATAGGTACAATAGGTTATTGGACAAACAGTAGATCCTTGAAGATGCCAATCGATACCCATTGTCGGCCCCTATAGGCTACGAAAAGTACCCATCGATACGTATCGCGGGCAACAGTAATAGGTCTCCTAATGGAATAATAGGATCCTATCGATTGCCAATTGACCTGGAACCTCTTGTCCAGGGTGTGATTATATATCAGGTTTTGCCCCCAACCTTTACGGGTTACGCAACGTACAACTGGATCAAACCCCCTTTCAACCCTCTGGCCAAGGTGCGCGATTGCCTCTAGAGCACTATCGGGCCGACCGACTCTTCTGTGTGCGATCCGTCCAACATCCGCATCCTGCATCCGCATCCCAGATTCAGGATGGATTGATCCAACGTTAACTTTGAACCTTGGTGAAACAATCGCAGTAACCCCTGCAGAAAAGTGCCTCTCGATTGGAAACCCACCTTTCTCTCGTGGGAGGTGCGCGAACTTCGAAAGGCCACACAGAAAGAGCGCTCAGCGTTTCCTGGCGTAATCAGGTGAGACGAGCTCTGATACTCTCGTCATGACGTGCACGTTATAAGTATACTTGGGGTGCTCCGTCTGTAGGTGTGCCTGCCTCGCAGTCGAATCCGAACAGCAGTGCTGACCCTCAGCAGGTGCACCCGTTTTGCACGTACCATAGCAAGATGTCTGGTATTATCGCTACAATTCAAACCCGCAGCAAGCCCTGCCCATTCGCCCCACCGATGCATGCACCTCTGATACCCTTGATGCTGTCGGCATGCACTCATCACACGTGGACCTTCTCCATGCTTAATGATCCTTGCCCAGTAGGAAGCAGAGCCAGCACGAGCGCCGGACATCCAACTCGCAAGCCCTCAGGCTGGCCTGGGGTGTGTACTGCTGCGGGAAGCTGCTGCTTGTGCCGGACACTTGACATCTGGGATAAAGAGAAAGTTTGAAACGACAACGATACAATATCCATCAACAATGCCCGTGTCTGTTACGAGCAAGCTTGAGTACGGCCTTGAGCACGAAGGAGCAGAGCGCTCTGAGGGCGGCGGAGGGTCCGCGCCGCAAGGAGGGTTCGGAGGGTCAGGACCGCAAGGGGGTTTCGATAAGGGTGGTGCCAGCCGCAGTGGTGGTGGTGGTCGTGGTGGTAGTAATGGTGGGGGTGGTGGGCGCGGACGAGGAGATGGAAGAGGGGGAAGGTCCACAGGTTCAGGCGGCCGAGGTCCCTACCACCACGACCACCACCACGACAACCACCACCACGCACATCCGTGGACGGCGCCGTCGGACATCAGAGGAGGAGGAGACTACAGGGGGGGACGAGGGAGCCACCCCCACCCCCACCCCTACCCCCAACGCCACCCCCACCCCAACAACTCCCACTACCAAGGCAACCCGCACGCCGACAGAGGAGGCCACGGCAGAGGGGGAGGGTCCGGCATCATCGCCCCCGGCAGCAGCATAACCACCAGAGGGCCAGGGCACGGGGAGCCAGGGCAGGATGACGGCGGCGGTGGTGGTGACAGCAGCAGGAGCAATAACGCGAACAATGATTACCCTCGACGGGGACGCGATGGCGATGGCAGCGGCAGCGTCGGTGGCGGCAGCTCGGAGGCGTTTCCGGGGGCGGGGAGTAAGCGCCCGGCCCCGTCGCCGAGCGATGAGGGCAGCCGGAGGCACCAACGTCGAAGTGGTAGCCGAGGCCGCAACGGAAGCAGGGGCGATAGCCGCGATCGAGGCGGTGGTCACGGTGGTGGCGACCAAGCGGGCGGAGATGGAGGCGGAGGTGGAGGCGGAGGTGGAGGCGGGAGCGGGGTGCGGGGCGGGGGTGGCGGCGGTGGTGGTGGCGGTGGCAACAAAAAAATGCGCAAAGAGAAACAGCGCAAGGCTCGCCAGGCGGAACAGGGCCCTAGCGGGGGTGATGGTGGGGATGGAGGGGGTAGCGGTGGTGGAGGTGGTGACAAAGAGAAGGGCGGTTTGCCTCGTCGGGGCAGCGTCTTGGAACGGCGGGAGGGTAAAGTGAAGGTGGGTGTTGTTAACCTTGGCATCGTACTATTATGTATCATACCATGGTAGTTGTATGATATATCACGCCGTGGTAGTAGTAGTGTAATGTCGGCATCTGGTATCGTACGTGTTATCGTAAGTTATCACGCAGTATCGTGTGTGATATCATTCGGTACCATGTGCTATCGTGTACTGCTGTCATGTTTTATCCGCGGTACGGTATGATTTCATACGTATATCAGCTATTAATAACAAGATCAGTGGTATCGTGTCACATGACATTTCGTGGCTTGTCATGGTGTCGTACTCAGTGTGTTATCATACCAGGTACGTTTTAATCTGTTTCATATCATGCTATCATGCCATGCTGCCGATTAGTTATAGCCTGTTATCGTGCAGCACTTCGCACGGTCGGAGCAGCCGTGCGAAGGAAAGGCGCTCCCGTTTACCAGGTACCAGGTATGTCATATGTATGCGTGTCGCTGTTCTAAGCCTGTGCCATACCGGTACTCATCAACTAACATATAAGAGACGTAGTAGCATTTCTAATGCAACAAATGCTGCCGTAAGTTACCGCTGCTCAGACGGCGATGTGTGTCCGGATCGCATCGTGTCCGGGTCGGACTAGCTCGCGCTGCTGCTGCTGTGCTGTGGAATTGTGCGCTCTAGCGAGAGCCCAGTAGAACGAGGCCGTGAGAGGGAAGAAGGCCTTCATCAGGCCCCGTTTTACGGCGCTGTGCCGTCTTGTTTCGCAACAGCACAGAAGGGGGTGGGTGGGGGTGCGGTGATACAGCGGTCAGCAACATTTTTCAATACCAGGGTGCGTTAGCAGTGGTCACCTCGCGTGGGTCACGGGGGTGCGGTGGTAAAGCGACCAGCAATGCATCTGATATGCTGTTAGGATAGTAGTGGTCATCTGGCATGGGTCACGCTAGGGCAACTCCTGCCATGGACTGTACCAGGTGGTGTATAGTTACGACGAGATCGGTACTGGTTTGAGCCCCGGCGCATAGCGAGGGTGCTTCATGTCGACTCTGGTGCTTCGGTGCACAGATACTACCTTGGGAGACCGCGGTTTAACCCTTTGGCCGACCGCCCCCTTACATTGAAACTCGTGTATTACGGCCAAAAGAGGCCTTGGAGCGCCCAAACAGATTCTTCGACTGACCACCCGCCTACACTAAACTCGTATATTTAGGCCAACAGAGGCCTTGACGCGTAAGACGGGTTTCCTACGAACATACTCGTTTGAAGCTTGATGATGCCGTACGAAGATATTTCGCTGGGTTTGATCATGCGCGTACCTCTTGCCGTGGATAGACTCGGTACTTGCCCAAAAGAGGCCTTGAAGCGCCCAAACATTTTGACCACCCGCCTACACTAAAACTCGTATATTTAGGCCAACAGAGGCCTTGACGCGCAAGACCGGTCTCCTACGAACATACTCGTTTGAAGTTTGATTCTGCCGTACGAAGATATTTCGCTGGGTTTGATCATGCTCGTACCTCTTGCGGTAGATAGACTCGGTACTTGAGGTGGATTAGACCACCGTCTCTTGAGGCGGATTCGATCGCTTTTCCGCACACCCTCGCTGAGCTTTTGCTTTTCCCACTCTATGTATCGCCCTCGACAACAAAACCATCATTCTTGTTGTGAGTTTGTACTCGTAATCGCCTCCAGGCGCGGCTTCAATAGTACGAGACCGGTAGGCGTCTGCGCTAGACGCGGGATGGGTGGTTGATACATCGTCACTCGTCTAGCCCCACCTGCACCGACGCCCCCCTCCCACACGCGTCCCGTAGTATGATACCAGGTATGATATACACGCGCGCTTTCGGGACGTTGGTAGACCCCCGCGCTTCTAACCCGACATCCACCGCCCCCGCCCAAAATTGTTATGTGATGTTTGCGCTCGCCTCCAGGAGTTGAAGGCCCTGAAAAAGAAGAGGAAAGCGGTGGTGGCCGCCGGCGAAGCCATCGCCAAACAGGCCGAGAAAAATCGCCTGGAGCAGGAGGAGATCGCCATCCAGATAGACGCGGCGACCCGGTTCCTCGACCTGTACGACTCCCGGTCAACCGACCCCCCCCCCTTTCAGACGGGGAGCGCTTCCCGGTCAGGAAACGCCTCCGCAGGGACTGCGGAACCTCCGACCCCGCCACCATCTTCCCGGAGATCCCCACCGTCAGGGTTTGAGGCGGCCGCGGTTCCGCCAGAGTCGCCGTCGACGACTCTGTCGCCTGTGTCGGCGTCGGTGTCGCACTTGAGGTCGGAGCCTGCAGTGCGAGGACGGGGGGGAGCCGCGGTACGCGGCAGAAGGTCGGGGTCGCGAGCCGCGTTGGCGTCGTCGTTATCATCGCTGTCGTCGTCGGCCACCGCCCTCGGAGCCGGGGCGGGAGGGGGAGGCCGGGAAAGGGGTTCGGACGGGGTAAGCGGAGGTGGGGGCGGGGGGTCGTCGTCGACGAGGGATAAAAAGAAAAAATCGTCGTCACGTGCTTCGAGCAAGAAGAGCAAACGGGGCAGCAGTAGCAGAAATAGCAGCCGCCGTGACAACACTAGTAGCAGCAGCAGTAGCAGTAGCAGCAGCAGCAGCAGTGACGACGACGATGCCCGCCGCCGTCGCCGGGGGGGAAACTCGGGCGGCATCGATCGAAATGGGGAGAACCTGTTCGGGTTCATCACGAGCATGCCGCCCGCCGGTGGCGGTCGAAAGTCAAGCAGTTCTGGAGCGGGGTCCGGAGCCGGGATGGGATCCTCGGGGATGCAATGGAAGGCTCCGGCGAGCGTAGACGCCGGAGACGACTTTCCGGCTAGGGTGCCCACCGATAAGGATGGCGGAGGGGGGAGGGTGAGGTCGAGGGCGGCGAGTACCGCTGCTGCCGGCGGGGGGGGCGAGAGCGGGAGTGCGGCTGTGGGGGCGTCGCAACGGGGAGTCCAGGTGAACGCTGGATCGTTCAACATGCTCAAGCAGCTCATGTTCAAGACCGCGAGGTGGGTTGATTGGCGTTTGTCAGCGGCGGCGGGGGTAGGGTTAGGCTCGGGCTGAATTCTGTGCTTGAGCTGGGGCGCCACCCCAAGGTTCGATTATATTTTAGTGCCTGGTATGTAATTGCGAGGCACCTCAGCTGTGAGATCGAAGATTTTGGTTAACAGTATTGTTTTCGAGCTCTGTGTGATACTTCGATCGGTGTATATGTGCAGAAATTGATTTATTTGTTGGTGCTGTCTCTGCCCGTCGGCTCTGTGCGTGTATTTGTAGCTTTCAGATTATGTTGTTGTGTTTGTGACTATGGTGAGGTTGGTCAACGCGTGCCATGCCTTTGTTTAATCCCCTTTGCAACTTCAGCTATGGTTCGGCGGAGGAGCCTACTCGAAGCTTCGTCGTAGAGGTGGAAGGCTTTTTGCATTTTTTTGACGGGTAGTGAGATGGGTTGCAGGTGAACATATGTCGATTTTTCTGTGGCCGGCGCCCTGCCACCATTCCTCTGCGTCATGTCGGTGCGGCCGTTTTTGCACAGCGATTCCGGCGCCCTTCTCGTCTCGTCCGGCGCCGCTACGGACAGCGGTGCCACGTTGCACTACGGAATGTAAATCCAGCCCCGCGTTTTTTTCGTTGTGCTTGTGACAGTTTCCGTGAAGTCTGGGCGGAATGTAAGGACTGTTAGAGGTATTGCTAGGAATACCAAACGTATGCGTTCCCCTTTGTGCGTTTGTTCTTTCATAAACTATCACGCGTGGGGCGTTGGACGCGCCCACGTTAGGAGCATCAGTTTTCGATGCATGCAGCCGTTTCTTACGAATATACCGCGCGAAACCGTCCGGCCACTGTCGCCCGTCGCCCGTTGTGGTAAGCCGTGGCACTAGGTGCGTACCCCCCGCCCCTCGCACCTCTACCTACGAGGCTCGTCGCCCCTTTCCTCCTCCTCGCCTTCCTTTCTCTCGCTTCCGCTCGTACTGTCCCCTTTGCTTCTGATCAACGCGAATTGGTATCCCGCCGCCATCGCCGCTACCACCAGACCACAATCATGACTACTAACACACCGCCACCAACATCAACACTAACACCGACACCAACAACGCTACCAACATACTACGAACACCAACACCACCGACACCACCACTAACAAACCACCACTAACAAACCACCAGCAACACCAACAACACCACCAACAACAGCCAACTAACAACACCAACACCAAAGCCACCAACACCAACACGACCAGCACAACCACGAGCACCAACACCAACACCATTACTCCAAACAGACGAATGGTATCCTCCCTACGCAAACTTATTGGAAAACACAGGTCCCACAAGTCGCGGTCGATGGCCTTCAACCCGGTTGACCACGGGCTGTTCGCGGTCTGCAGCGCCGACCTATCGGTGGACCTGTGGAGGTACAATCGCCGAGGCAACGAGATGTCCAAAGTGTCGGACCGCAACGACGCCACTCCTGTTGGAGGGGTGAGCCAAACTTTTACCGTGTAACGGTATACCGCCAAAGCGTGTCCCATGCGTTTTTTTACCGTTTTTTGCCTACGGCCAAAATTGTCCCACGGTATTTCCTACGGTAGTCGTTTGGCAAAGCTTGCAGAACTCGCTTAAGCTTGCGAACCTTGCAAAGCTCGTAAAACTCGCCAGCGAATATATTGCGAACCTTGCGAAGCTGAGGTTCGACCGATTTGATCGCACTCGCAGGTGACGGTGTGAGTGCGTGTGGTGTTTTATAGAAAAAAAAATCTAAATACGTCAGCTGTGAGTGTTTAGAACACAGATTGATAGGAGAACGCGGCTATCGGCCAGTGCATGTAGGACGGGGGCAAGGTGTTGCCTTCCCCCCACCGCCTCATTACACATATATAGTATTTTTTTCATGTTTCATTCTGCAGTGGATGGGAAAAAAATATAGGTTAAGCTCACCATGCTCCACATGTGTGTCAAGTCAATTTGACCAAAACCCGAGTGCGTGATACTGGTACGTGATATTTGTACAACGTGATACAACGGTGATGCCGTGCCATTGGCAGCGAAAGCTGCACGACCTCCGGCTGCCGTGGTACTGTCATACGGCGCGCACACCCCACACCAACTCGTCCCCCTACCCACCCACCCGCCCACCCACCCCTAATGGTACGGTATTGTTTGAATATGGCTCGTACGGTTACCAGGCCCACATGGCGTGGAATCCTTCTGGCACTCATCTCGCGATCGGCCACACGGGGACTACTCTCGACAACAACTGGGCGGCGACGATAATTGGCGTCAATCGGCGGACCCACCCGGGCATGAAGCTGCGCTCCGACAGACATAACAAGTAAGAGATGAAACGAGGGAGGGGGGGGGGGGGGGGGGGGGGGGGTAGAGTGGAGGGGGGGCGGGGGAGCGGAGTGCGTGTGAGAGAGGAGGGAGCGAGGGACGTTAAGTTGCAAAAAGGGTGAGGTATATACCTGGTATGAAAGAGAGAGAAGAGAGGGGGAGAGAGAAGAAAGCAGGGCTGGGAGGAGAGGTAGAGAGCGAGGGAGAGACAGATATACAGATATTGTATTGTAGCTAATGGTAGACGAAGTATACCCAAATATCATGATATTATTTCTCTCGTGTTGTACGTACCATGCTAAATATGCTATGCTCGTGTACCAACTCATGAGTTCCCAATTGCCTGTGCAGGCCGGCCCAAGCTGTGGCTTGGGTGACCCCCTCCAAGAACAACCAGGACCACCTGGTCACGGGGGGGGAGGACGGCCACGTCGTCATCTGGACCAGAGTGCTCGACGCCAAGTCGGACCTGCACAAGGTTGCGGTGAGAACAGGCCCGTTGTGGTGGTGGGGGATGAGAGTGCGGGGCGGTTGGGCGGGCGGGGCGGAGGGGGGGCGGTGGTGGGTGGTGCGGTGGTGGTGGTGGTGAGTGGTGGAGCGGGTGGAGCGGTGGTGGTAGTGGTGGTGGTAGTGGCGGTATGCGGTAGCTGGTAGCGTGACATTAGTTTGTGGGTTTGTTCCTGGGTTGGTTGGTTGGTTCGTTGGTTGGTTGATTGGTTGTTTTGGTTGGTTGATTGGTTGGTTGGTTGGTTGGTTGGTTTGTTTATTTGGTTGGGTGGTTGGTTGGTTGGTTGTCTGTTACTTTGATTCACGTTTCCTCGGAAACTCGTCCCCAGGATGCGTCACACGTCACACATGTACATGTCGCCCAACGTGAAGAACTGTCGTCCCTGAAGCATTGAGCAGTAAACAGATGCCTTCCAGCGAACGAAACCTCTTCCTCCTCCTCCCGCGGATATCCCGCCCCCTCCCCTCCCGTCACCCCTCTCAGATACTTCACAACAAGCACACGTCGGCGGTGCGGAGCGCTTGCTGCCCGTCCATCTCTCCGACCGTCATCTCTGGTGGCGCCGACGGGCGAGTGGTGAGCTACAGCATCGAGACCGCGTCTGTACAGTGGGAGGAGCTGCTGCGCGTGAGCAAAACCTACCACCCGATGGTGAGTGCTTCTTTTTCGGTCCGACCTGTTCTGCTGCTGTTTCTACGGTAAGTATTATGCGTGGGGGAGTACACGAAAACATGAAATCCCGATACCACACTCCTATTTGCGAGACCCACCCCGGACAGGGTGGAGTATGCTGAAACCAGGTAAAAACACTAACATTGTATATACAGTATGCCCCTCTGTTCGGAAATGTAAGCAACATTTTATTTCAATATTAACCTTCAAAGGTTGCTTATAGCTCGGGACATTGTGGTATGCCAGGTGTGCTTTTGATTGATTCTTAAAAAAACCCAACCCAACACTAATAGTTTATTTTTGATTTTGACATGGTGGCGAGTTTGGTGACAACTTTTTCATTTTGTAAACTAAACTTGATTTTTTTGGGCTGGTCGCTGGTCGGTGTTACTTGGCCGGTTACTTGCGCAGTATATATATATATATCGGTAGCCAATTATTTTTCTTTAATTTTTAAGAGTTTTTTTGGTCGTGTTGTACGTACCGCAGTGGTATCGCTCATATCATGGGAACGCCGATGTTCCCTAGTTGTCACTTGCAACACCCCCCCCCGGAGTTTCAAGTCACATCCCGAATGTGAACGGTGCACTGTATAAATGGTCCCTCTTGGGAGTTGGGAGGGAGGGGAGCGACGACGAAGAAGGACGATCATGACGATACGATAATGAATGGCGATAGTGACGATGCGATAATGAATGACGGTAATGACGATGCCATGATGAATGACGGTAACGACGACACGATATTGAATGACGAAGGTGACGATGCAATAATGAATGGCGATAGTGCCGATGCGATAATGAATGACGATAGTGATGATACGATAATGAATGACGATAGTGACGATACGATATTGAATGACGGTAATGAGGACGCGATAATGAATGACGATAATGACGATACGATAATGAATGACGATCATAACGATACGATAATGAATGGCGATCATGACGATACGACAATGAACGACGATAGCGACGATACGAGGACGAATGACGGTGATGACGATGCGATAATGAATGACAATAATGACGATACGATAATTAATGACAATATCATAACGACGATTCGATAATAAATGACGATAATGATGATGTTGACCATCACAGCATCGTCCATTGCTTGGCTGGGGTATGATAATACATGATGATACATGATAGTACCTTTTGGTGTCCGTATGGAATGCAACAAGTCGTAGTGTAGGACACGTGCGCAGCATGACCCTACTCCTACTGCTGTGCGTTCACATTTCTTCTTCGGGTGCGTGGATAAGACATCATTTGTCGGATTTTTGTGCTTTTTTCTGGGTCCCAAAAGAGTGAATGGACTTTACTTGTGTACCCTGGTAGCATAAACGCTGATGTGCTCTGGTCGCGCGCTTCCTGTTTTCCGTCGGTTTCCTTGACAACCCCCCGACCGTTTTTAGGTGAACGAGCTGCTGGAATTTCCTGACAACCCGCACGCTATCCTGGTTAGCACGGTGGACACCGCCCGGAGTCACTCTATGTTCACGTGAGACGGTATTTGTTGTTGTTGTTGTTGTTGTTGTTGTTGTTGTTGTTGTTGTTGTTGTTGTTGTTGTTGTTGTTGTTGTTGTTGTTGTTGTTGTTGTTGTTGTTGTTGTTGTTGTTGTTGTTGTTGTTGTTGTTGTTGTTGTTGTTGTTATTGTTGTTGTTGTTGTTGCTGCTTTTGCTGTTGCCTCTGTACTTGCCTTATTCATTTTCATCGCGCATAGGCTTCTGCGTTCCCGTTGCTCGTCAATTCTCATCGATGTTTTCTAACTCGCGCTTACATTTTTTTTCCTTGTATTCTTGAGGTACCCGGGTCCGAAAGCTGGTCGTGGGTAGTGTACTCGGGTAGGCATCCCGGACCCCGGTAGGCATCCCGGGCCCCCAGCGTGTGTATTGTATACTCCCGAGTGTACCCTATTAAGCGCGCCCTTGCATATTTTCCCTCTGAAACCCCATAGGGGCTAATAAAAGCGAGTTGCTACTTTTCATGGCCGCCTACCGCCTAAATTATAAGGGGTCCTTTTGAACGTTAACCACCTCGCATTCATGTATGATTCGACGCGTCAAGCCCCCGCCCCCCCACCTCACGCTTGCTCCCCCGCGCCTCACACTTGCTCTCCCCGGCGGCGCCCTTCCGCGCCCTGCGTTCGTCGCTGCGCCCCCTCCCACGCCACCGCCGCCGCCGCCGCCTGCAGAATGGACACGCGACAACCCACGTCGCTGATGCACACGGCGAGGCGAATGTCTTGGAAGCGAAAGGATGAAAGACACGCGTTCAGCAGCTTCATCTACCCGTCAATATCTCCCTGCGGGCGGTATGTAGCGTGTGCCGGAGACTGGAATGGGTGCTTCCACATCTGGGACGTACGATCGGGGCGCAGCGAGCCGATGCAGGTGCGTCGGGCGGGGATCGAGGAATGCTGCTTTATTTAATCTTTTTGTGTTTCTCGTTCTCTGGCTCCCTCTCTCTCCCTCTCTCTCCCTCTTCTCTCCTACTCTTCCTCTCTTGTCTCTTTTCCTTGAGGGCCTAAACTTTCATTGCTTTTATGGGCAGAGTGGTGCATACTAAGGCTGCGAGGACCGTTTTCCCCACCTTTATGGGCGGCCAAGCCTTGACAACATTTTACGTGCGGCGGGTCAGTGTTGGTGCTTGTCCTGCAGGGTCTGAAACGCTTCCATTGTAGCCCGACGGGCGACGGCGTCGCTCGCCTGGTAGCTTCGATCGCGCACAATCGATGCTGATGTAGAACTACTCCCGTTTTTGAGTCGCCTCCCGTGTTCCCCACTTATTGTGCTACCCTTTTTTTAGTGTTTTTTGGTGCAACACTTCTTCTCTTCTTGTGTCTCCTGGTTTATGATGCTACCATACACATTTTTCTTTTTAATGCTAAACTACTCCTGCTGTTGCTCCTCCCATGCTGTTGCATTTCCCCTGTTTTTTTGTCCCTTTTTTGTTTACTTTTCTTGCGTTGCGATATGAGTAGAGTGTACTGGTGAACTCGTCGGCGCGAGTGATGCACACGGCGTGGCATCCGGATCCGAGTGCGCGCGCCCTGATGTCGCTTTCAGCTGGGACCGGACAGACGGGGAAGCACTTCTCCCTCCACTTGCACGGCGGGCTGCGGGCGTGACCAATTGTCACGCCTTGCACAATGTGTTGTACCGGTCTCATCGTAAATATAGGAGAGATGGGATTTTTTGCGGCATTATATGGGGGAGTGGTAGAGCTGTGAGTCGGAACGACTTGTGTCACGAACTAGTTATTTGTCGGACTAATAGTTAGTCGTTTACCGAAGGTGCCGACTATCCGACGTGTTCGGTTTCCATACTTATAGGAAGGATTGTTTAATGTAGGACTTTTTTTTTTGTGCGCCCGCCCCCCTCCCCCCCCCCTGGCCAAGGGGAGCTAATTTGGCTGGCTTTGGTCTCCTGACTTAAGTCGGCAAGTCGGCTGGACATCAGCTGGCTTCACCAGCCGACTTGTCAACTAAAGTCAGTTTGTCAGCTAACGGCACCTATCGATTAGTTATTATTCGTGAAATCCTGCAGACTCACAGCTCTTGAGAGATTGGGGCTTTTGTTGCAGTTTATTAAGGGATTTTGGGACCCATGCGGCGTTACAAGGGAGGGTGGGACGTTTTGCGGTACTACCAGGCAGACTGAGGTGTTTTGCGGCTGTAAGGGAGATTGGGACGTTTTACGGCGTATCAAAATTCCCTTATATTCACGATCAAGATGGAGCGTTGGCGCCGTGGGTTGATGCTGGCGTCAAGTGCTGTTGTCGGGTCGAGTAGCACGCTGTCCTCCTGAGGCACTAAACAACCATCCAGGCAACCCGGAAGTATTGGGAGTGTTGTAAATCGTGCCACGATGGTTCTAAGAAACAGAAGGAGGCATCTGCTGGACAGGGGGCCGGGGGAGCGATGTTTTGTTTTCTGGTCGAGGCGATCGAACCCGAGGCTGCTTCGCGCACAACACAGAATGTTGCGATTTGGGTAGCGCGGCTTGGTCCAGCACGCGATGCAGCGGGGTCGGTTGAGTTTTTTTTTAGTGCCGTTGGAGGACGGGAGGGAGTTCCACGTGGAGAGAGGGGGGGGGGGGGGTGTACTCAGTTTGTGCATGGCGGTAGTCGTATGACCATAGACCCTCGCATTCCTACTATGCCGGGACGGAGCACGTCGGGTTTTCACCAACCAGGCAGACATTGCTTGCACCAAGCGCGAAGCGCGGTGAGGTGTTCGGCGAGTCGCATGAAGAGTAAACTGCATCTTTCCAATGGTGGTGATGGGGGGGGGGGGTGATTCCAGAGAGTGGGGCCCCGTCAGCAAGAAGTGATTTTGGCCGAAAAAGGCCACCCTTATAGTAGCACGCGTCCTGATTCTTATGTGCACCATGAGTATTTCCCCAGCTTCTTGATGAGACGTTTTCCGAAGCTACTCCTTTGAAATTGAAGCCAAGTTTTTAAGATAAACTTGGAGTCGGAGTTGGCTAGCATTTTCGTTGGTACAAGGCGTGCCAACGCGCCAACGTGGTTATACCACTTCACATTATCGTCGAAGGCCCAGAAGAATACCACAGTGATAGGTATGCGAAAGCGCAAATATGGTCGTGTCAAAGAGCTGAAGCCAAATGTGCCGCGCCCGGACCCCTGCGGTTCCACCGCGGGCCGCCATCATCGAAAATTCGGTAGATATTCGTAAAGTCCACCGTTTGAATAAGCAATTCGGTAATTGGGCAATTCGAAATGAATGCATGAGCATCGTTTGCGGAATGCGCTCTATTTGTGTGTGCTTTGACTGCAGCAGCAGAAGAAGTAGCAGGGATCGAAACGACCTATTCCACGATTGGGTCCATTGTTCATTGTGTGTGTGTGTTTTTTCGCGATTATTTCGCCGAGTAACGGCAAGAGAGAAAGAGGTCCATCCATGTGTTTTCTGCTCCACTCCATTGTGGAGTGCTCGCTGGCAACGTGGAGACTGTCTTTTTTGTGCTCATACTCCGTGGACGTGCGTTGGCGCTGTAGATTATACTACTGTACGTGAGCGCAGGGCTGTGCAAGAGCTTGCAGGGTGCTGGTGTGTCGACCTGGTATGTCACTGGGACACGATCTTCGAATCACATGTTCATATGGTAAGAGGTAACATTTCCGACGCGTGCTACCATAGAGGCAGCACTTTTCGGCTAAGATATGTTCTGAATGACCTCAACCCCAAAATCGTCGAAAGGGCAATATTTTCGCGCAATATGTTGATGCTTTTGGTACCTAGACCTTGAGTCTGTTTTTCATCCAGTTTGCGCTTTCAGTTTACTCAAAAATCAGTTTGCACTTTCAGTTTACTCAAAAATCAGTTTTCGGGCGAGGTGTATAAATTCTTCTAAAGTGAGAAGATCCTCAGAAAAAAAGAGTTGCATGTGCATCTCTTTCGTATAGCATGCCTCTTTCCTCCGGTGAAAGGGATTGAACCCACAATTTCTGGCGCACGTGTAATTTTACCCCAACATGACCATGCCCCCCCCCCCCTTCCTCCCAACCTTTCATGCGACTCGCCAAACACCTCACGGCGCTTCGCGATTGGGGTGCCCGCGACGTCTGCCTGGTTGGTGAAAACCGGACGTGCTCTGTCCCGTCATCATCGGGATGCGAGGGTCCCAATGGTATCAAGACTACGTCTATGCATGAAATGAGCACCCCCCCCCATATACTATGCCCGTCTTTTTGCCGCGCGTGCTACGATGGAGGCGTGCACCACCTTTTTTCTAATACTACCCCTCGTTTTGGGAGCTCAAGACCTCTCCCAAAAACTGGTTTGAAGAAAAAGAAAACTGCCACGCCACCGGATGGATGAAAAATCCCATGACCGAGGTACACGACGAGAATCACGCAAAAAACGAAATGGCCTATTTCCGACGACTTCGGGTTGAGGAGCCCCCCGTCATATATATTCAGAAAACCATTTCGCACGAAAAGTGCTACCTCTATCGTACCACGCCTCTTTTTGTTATGGTTTAATATAGTAATATTTTTTTGTGCTCCGAAAAATGCTTTGGGGACCTCGCCTCTCTATTAATAACAGTCAGTGCCAAAATACACGTAACAAGACCGGCGGCAACTGGGGCGATTGAGGCTGTTGGATCGGAGTTTCCCTAAAAGTTAATTGGGACAGACTTTCCTGGGGTCGCGGGCTATTGATTGCTCACAACTTTTCGGGCTAGGGAGCACTTCCGGTGGCGTGGGATCAATGCACGCGCATAGACTCTGGATGTGGGATGAATGCACGGGCATAGACCCATCCTCCGACCCCAACCTGGACCCAATTCGGGCCAAAGACGCTGCTTCACCGCTTCCAAAATTTTGAGCGTCCCGAGCTGTGGATCATGATTTGCGAACAGGGGGGGGGGTAGGCGGCGCCACTCTCCGTTATCATCTTGTAAAAGATGTCTCATGTGGATGTCCTCGACGTCATTGAGACGTTCACCACCATCTGTGAGCGCTCGTCTTTGTGCACTGCGCACACACATTACCCAAATATAACACGCGGTCCAAACGGTTATTTTGTTTGACGGGGCTCATAACCTGTCGCGTTTTGCACCAAATTACATCTTCTGGGCGTCTGTCCGTACACACTCAATACACATCACCCAAACCTTATGATACACACGTTAAACCACTATTTACTTCGACGGGGCTGACAACCTGTCGGCGCTGCACCAGTGTGTATTGGCATTCTTCAATGGCTGGCGCTGCACAAAATCATTCGATTAAGAACACCTTCACGCATCAACAAAAAACGAGGAGAACAGGAGCCATGCCAGGGGGAAAATGCAGGCGTTGACGACGGTGCGACACGGGTGACATGGAGGCTGCTAGGACGGAAGCGCGCGGTGCGAATATGAGGCATGTAGTTGTTCCATTTTCGTACCAATAAATAAATCGTGCAACGTGGCGGTTCCCTACCGTTAGGCTCCTGATACGCCACTATCGACGAGTACGCGTGCGTTTACAGTATCTCGTTAATATATGGCGTGAACTCTGCTCACGTGCCTTCCTTCCACGACAACGGTTTGCGTATTAGATTATAGGGTCAGGTAACCGAAGGTACTCATGCGGCAAATCAAGTGGCCGGCGAGCTCCAACGAGCGAGTGACTTCAGGGCTTACAAACCCATTGGTTTCGCATGTAATCCCTTCATAGCAGCAACCACGCGTCGGGCAAAAACTACTTCAAACTATAATTGGGGGAATTTTCGACGCAGGACTGGCGCCGTCGGTCCCCGGCTGCATGGTGCCGTGCCCATTTTAAGTGCAGCGTCGCAGTTCTTTCCCGGAAAATATTCCCTCTTCACACCGGCAACGCAGTTACATTTGTTTACTTTTGTCGTCACTTTTACTTTTTTACGTCAACTCGTACTTCGAAGTAGGCGTTTTTACACCCTCGATTGCCTCGTGAGCAAGCCATGGCCAAAGGTGGCGCCCTTTCTCCCTCGATTGCCTCGTGAGCAAGCCATGGCCAAAGGTGGCGCCCTTTCTCCCGTCCGGTTCATGCCTTCATGTCTATCGGCGCAATGAGTTCAGCATTCCCACTGCTCGTCGATTTGCATCGATTTTTTCCAACTCGCGCACTCGCACTTTCTGCAGCGGAAGAAGACGCACAAAACGGTCCTATCTATATACTATGCAGAATATATACACCCTCTGACAACATCCGTAGAACAAACGAGCGGCCGTATCATGCAGCTTGCAAAGATGAGTATCGACCCTAAATTTATCGAACTCAAAGAGCTGACGTGTTTCGAAAAAAACTCTTGATCAAGGCTACGGTAGAGCGCCCCCCCCCAATTTTCTCTACCGACCGGGTCTGAGCTATCATGTCATACTCGCGAGAGTGACTGTACGTCGCACTTGGACAAAAACGCGTTCGGCGTTTTTTTTGTCGCGGCTTAGCTAACCATCCCTTTTCGTATAAATATCGAGAATTATGTTAAACAGCACAAAAAAAAAAGTGACCGCAAGGAACAGGGGGGTCAGGGGGGTCACTCGCGCGAGTGACACCGAGCCACTGAAAAACAAGTGCCCAAGAGAGGGTAAAATAACATAACCCCCCTTCCGTTGAATATTGGTCTCTTCAAAAAACGGCAGCCGAGATTCGAACCCCAGCTAAACCGCCAACAAAAAGATCAGTTCACCACCCACCCTCAGCCAAACTTGCCTGCAAAAAAAAACTACACCATTGTACAGTGCCGTCCGAACCAGAATGCAACGAATACCGGCGCTCTTGCAGCGGAGGTGCAGAGCTCGATGGACTGAGACCCCCTAGAGCAAAACATTTATTTAAAAAAAATGGATCGATCGACGTCAATCAGTAAAACTTCATAAACACAGGCGGTCTGCGCGATTCACGAAACTTGAAAAATATGAAAAAAATCGTACGCGGATTGCCCCGAGGTGGTAACGCAACAGATAAAACCACACAAAAAATAATTATTGTTACTATCGGAAAACACAAACGCCTGGTGACGTGGACATCAACGCCACACAAAAGACATCAAGGCCACATAATTAATTGTGTCGGGGCCGACAAAATAAACAGCATGCACCCAGCACAAACGCTAAAAGCAAATATCGTGCACCAGGATACAGTTCCTGGGCTATTGACCTGTATGAATAACACCTTTCTGACGGGAAAAAAACGCACGTCGGTACGTCGCACGTGCATGCAAAAAATATGTACTAACAGCACACAATATCTAGCTACTGTAGTCGCGCTGATGAACTTGTTCGAGGACTTAAGTCCTGCAGCGAGGGACTGCGTAATCATAGCGAAGCAACGCGCATAAAAAATGCCAAGCGTCATGGAACCTTATCGTACGCGTGATATGGTGCTGACGCTGACACCTTTACTGAAGTTGTCCTAGGACTAATAGTAATAGTGCTGTGTAATCGCCCCGGCTTCAAGACCATCAGCAGAGGCCCCCAACAGCCGAAATATCTAGTCGGCTGTCATCAGCACGCACCTAAAACGATCATGCGACTAGTTCAACCACGTTGTTGGGGGAATAAATTCTGGAACCCTATTGTACGCGTGATACGCTGCTGACACCTTTACAGAAGTTGTCGTAGGACTTAATAATAGTGATGTGTAATGCGCCCCGGCTCCAAGACCATCAGCAGATGCCCCCAACAAACGGAATGTCTAGTCGGCTGTCATCAGCACGCGCCTAACACGATCATGCAACTAGTTCAACCTCGATATTGGGGAACTAAATCCTACCTACGGCATCTAGACAAATGTATACGGAGTGGTACCATGCAGCATATTCTGCGTACGGTACATTGCCCCACCAACATCTACAAGGGCGACACTCAATGATAATACAACGTCTGATCCGTATAAACAGCGTGAAATCGTCGTGAGTGGTTCGCCCAAAAGTTGCGAGAAAACAGGCATTCAAAAACCAAAGTCTCTGTAAAAAAAACACCGCACTGTAACGGGCTACCATTCCAGTTCTTTTTAGACAGAGCGTGCCACCTTCCTCAGCCACGCACATACACACGGCCGCAGTTTAGGCCACTAGCGGTATCCCCACACAATGGAAGCTACAAGAAACGGTGACCCGGCTACGCCAAAGCACTAAACCACTCGACGTGCCGAATCATGAAAAAAAAAAAATGGCCCCATTTCCTCCTTGCCCTGTTGCGGCAGTTTTCTCCCCTTAGTAGACCTCCACCCGAAGGTTGATCCCAGCGGCACTAACCTTGACGCTATCTACTACCACCTCCAAGAAGCGGTTGTTGTTGGACTCCAAATCGTGGATCACGAACTGCGGCTCGGTGTTGTTGGTACCGCGGAGGGCCGGGCGCCGGGCGTGCTTGCGTCTTTGAGTGTAGTCCTTCACCGTGTTCTTCAGGACGCTGATCATTTTATCGGTGGCGGCCGTGATGCGGACGAAGTAAAAGTCCACGCCCAGCTCGTACTGTGCACATGCACGTGGGTCAACGTTAGACGAGACGCATGTTAAGACGGAGGTAGCACCGTTCGTCTGAAGTGGGTACTGAAGGACGAGGCTGTTTAAATCCAAAATCATCGGAAACAGGTTATTTGTTTAGCATGTTGATTCTCGTTGAATGCCTAGGCCATGGGATTCTTCACCCGGGGTAGCATTTTCATTTTTCTCCACATGAGGTTTTGGGTTAATAAGGACATGTCTTCCCCTCCAAAAGTGAGGGGTAGTATTAGAAAAAAACGGTGCACCTCTATCGTAGCATGCGTCACAATACCAAAAATAAAATTGTCGTCACACGAGTGGTAAAAAGCTCGGCCGTCGAGACGGGGGGGGCAATCCCGTAGGCACAGCCACACGGCAAGCGATCGCAGCAGCGGCAGCGGCAGGCATAGAAACGTGCTGAACCCGTTCGTGGGTCCTTTTCGCCGAGCAACTGAATGCACGGCCGAAATCGGAACCCGAGACTCTCAACCATTGACGTAATATATGAACGTGAGGGACGGCGGTATGTTTTACTCGTGGAGAAAAACGAAGACAAACACTGAACCAACGGTGACATTGGTGGGGGCGGGAGCGTCATGTCATACTGCACAGCCTAACCCCTAGTGGGGATGCATCCATCCACCAAGGGGTAAGAAGGTTCGCAATCACGGATGGCGCTATAGACCGCTGGTGAGAGCTGCACGAAACAGACGAGGTGGAAGCCACCGACGATTTACCACTATGCATCAGCACCGAGCCAAATATAGCACCACACGGTCCTTTGGCCTTCGTCTAAGGTTGCTGCGCAACCTGGGAGCTTTGCCGAGAGGTGTAAGTGGTGTCGGAGCCCATCCCAACGAAAAACAACGGTATACAACTTCCTTTCTGCCCAACAGCATCGCCCGGCTGTCAACCTTTCCCGTGAATATTGTGGACGGAGGATGAGGCGCTTGCGAAAAAGCTTCAATGTTCATCGACCAGCTTAAGTGCGAGTAAATACATAAAAAACCGTATACACAACCATACTAATGTTACAAGATTTAGGGTTGGCATGCACCTACAGGACGGGATTGGCAAAAAAACATGCGGCAAGTTCGGCACAAAAACACGGGTTAGTCAGCGGATACCTATAATACCTGCAGGGTGTAGAGAAGCTCGGATGGATCCAGTCCCTTGGGACACCCCCCCGGGTAATTGTCCCTGAAGCTATGGTATTTCGAGCCGTGACATGGCCCATCGGCAATAAGGATACAGAGGCGAACCGGGCTCCTCCAAGAGAGACCGACAGCGTGCTTCAGTCCTCCTGCGACGTCTTCGGGTACGTCTTGACCTGCGTGGGAGGGACGGACGCGGAAAAAACGCCGGTCAGTAGGACAAAAACATGCTTGCCGCCTTGCTGAGGAGGGCGGAAAGAGGGGGGCTCAAAACGACGACCCACACCGTCGGTGCTTCGCCATATGGAAGCCGCATTTATAGCGCATTTTTTCCACGCAGCAGACCGGCGTCAGCAGACACCCGAGAGCGAAGCGGAATAAGCACGACAATTCGGCCGTTGTCGGAGGATAAACAGTCCGAGGCGCTTCCCGGTCCAGACAAGAGGGAGTACTAAGAAAACACGGGCTTCATAGAGTGGGTACGTTGCCGGCTTGACTCGGTCTGTAGTTGGAGTGGGGTGCGGGGGGGGGGGGGGGGGGGGGGGGAAGCACGCCCCGGCACGACTTCCGGAACCAGAGCCAAGGGAGTAGTACGCGGATCGTATGCGGACGGAGCGGGGTCCGGGAGGGGGGGGGGGGGCGTACTCATTTGTAGCTTGCCTTAGTCATTTGACCATTGACTACGCATTTCTTTCGAGACGGAGCACCGTTCCTATTCCTAATAGATACCTTCAACATTTGGGCGCTCATTACGCTTTTTCCACATATTACATGAAACTGTTTGATTATACCCTATCCCCGTCCTGTTTTGCCGTCTGTGGCCACCATCTATTTCCTAGGATAGCGATCATATTCTCGCTACTCTCTCGTCTACCAAACTCTTCCATATCACATTCGTCAAATTTCCTTATCTCTAACAGATCCCGTTCCTCCTTGTGTATTTCACATTCTCCTACTATGTGAATCCTACTCTCTAATGTTGTGCCACGCAGGCACATATGTGCATCCACGTCCTCGTCCTCCCGACTACTGGTATATTTCTTTTTGGTAGGGCCAGGTCCCCTACACGAAATCATAGTTTCAACTTTTTCGCGTAGTCCATTGGGCCGTGCAAAAACGTTTGGGATCCGGGGTGGGGGGGGAGCACACGTTAGCTGGTTACCCTGGACGCGAGGCAAGGAGGAAAAGGGCGCAGGACTAGCCGCTTTGGCCTACCTCCCCTAGCTTTGATCAGAGCGAGCTTGGAGAGAAGCTTGGGCACCTCTTCCTCCGTGTGGAAGTCGTACGGACCCTCGCAGCGCATCTTGTCTCCGAAATCGCGGTACCTATTGTGTCAGTGCGTTGAGTGGCAAGGCCTTATATATCATTGGTCGTGGCGATACAACGTTGTTGTTGCGACAAAACTTTATAGTCTTTGTTTTTTGTACAAGGCGAAAGTGACGCGATCGGGCGGAACAGGGCCGGGCTAAAGGACACATGGCCGGAAGGGTGGGTGGGCGGGCGGGCGGGCGGGCGGGTGACAATAGCAGACCACTACGTTAGCACTGCAATGTAGGGGGCGACATGCCTGCGACCAAGCGGCAGCGACGAAACTTCGGGGGGTTGTAGATGATTACATGACGCCCTTCCACGCCATTACATGCGATACATGGATCATCATTTTTTGCGATAGTCAAGTTATAGTCAAGTTTAAAGGGGGTTTTCTGTCTGCAAAAACAGGCCGACATTATCCTCGGACTAATCACCGGTTGAGCCATCATTTTTTGGAAAGCTAGAAACACATGGGCGGGCATCACGTGGTAACATTTGCGCAACACACGTACACCGAGCCTCGACCACCGATAGTGAAATTCGACAGCACCAACATCAGCACCACCTTCGTTGGATGTTCTTGCTTAATGCACGCCCAGTGCCTGATGGTTTCGATCAAAGAAAACAACAATAAATAAAAAGCTAACGAAAACGGAATAACGCGAAAAACACACACATGCACCTCCTCACGCAAAAAAAGTACGAGTAAGCATGCCACCCAAGGCATCTGCTCGACGGCAGCCGAGGAGCCACATTGCTCTACTTTGTTCGGGTTCAGGCGTGGTGCTCACCCGACGAATGACACGCGAAGCTGAAGGTTGGAGTCATCCCTCTTCGCCTGCGAGATTATGTCGAATAGCTTGTCCCTGGCTTGGTCGATCCAGCTTTGCATCTGAGGGGACGAACGAACCGCCAGGGAACGACCCACGAGCGCATCAAGCGGATTTGGTGTGCTACAACCAGCGGCTTGGCCGGGGCTTTTCCGAAACGTTTCCGAGCTATATACGAAGTCGTGCAGAGAATTGGCGTGGACGACTGGGCCGCATAGTGTCAGCGCGACTTGGGGTCTCATCAAGCCGGTAAACTCAACCCTCGTCCTTAAGGGGCGAATAGCTGACGGGGCGCACCCGAAGACTGACCCACATTGGTCGTGGATCGAGACCACTGCGCGCCAATAATAGGACAGTGGGATAAGGTAGCCATGAAATATTCGCACATCTGCACGCCCCCGCATGACTCTCACGGCCCGCAAGACTTGATGCCTCGCGAGACCCGTGCGACCAGCACGTGCAATAGGGCGTCGCTTTTTTTTGTCAGGGGCACCCGCTACGGCTGTCCACGACAACTATGGCAAGACATCCTGGACCGCTATATACACAAGAATGCACTCTACACACAAAGCCCTCTCGCAAGCAGATCCTCATCACAACCCCTCGCGCGTGTCTACATGCAAAGAAAAGTGTATCTGCAACCCGTCCCGATTAATCCAATCACCCACCCGGGTGGCGTGGAGCGGTCAACCTCTCGTCACTCTTTCGTTTTTCGAATGTACCGTCTCGCCAACTCACCGAGCGGGTGCAGTCCATCACGAAGCACAGATCTACGCTCGTCACCGACGGCCCGGAAGCTCCCAGAGACCCTGCATATTTCGTGCACTCGGCGTCCAGCTTTGTCAGCGTCGCCTCCAGCGCCGCTACAAGTTCTGCCTGCTCAAACGTATGATTTGGTGACAACGAAGGGAGCTTCAACGCCAGCAAAATCGCCTCCGGAAACTGGTCGCCGAGCCCGCCTTTAGCCTGATCCCGAAGCCCCGTCAGCGACGTCTGCACCGCGCCGACATCCATGCGATCGCCACATCCGATGACGGCGTCGGTCCAATGTTTGACGGCCTCTTCTGGGTGGCCATCCACGACGCATTGGGTCCCGCGCGCCGCCAGGAGCTGCTGCCGGAGAATCGTAAGGGGCGGGGGCAGCGCCACTCGTTCCGCAAGGGGCACTGCGATTCGTTCGCCCATTCTCATGCCCGCGACACTGCTGCTAAGGCCAGATCCTCCGTAAGCACGAATCACGTCTTCGGCCGCATCCAGCGCTTCTCGGGCGGCCTTCTGTCGTCCCAGCTGGCCCCGTTCGAGCTTCGAAATCTCGAGGAGGCACTCGACGTGCCTCTGGTCGCCCTTGTCGCTCTTCCTCTCCGCGGCGAGGACCGCGCACTCGCGCATGAGCCGGCGCGCGTCGTTTATCGCGTTCAGGTCCGGACTGACCCCGGCGGGTACGGCAACGCTTCCCTTGGCGGCCAGGCACAGCGCGAGGTTGAACTTGCGGTTGGCCAGCTGGAGGGAGAGAGCGGAGAACGAGCAAAGATCGTCGTCTTCGGCGACATTGCCGCTGGCGGACGGCGCCTCCTTTCCCTTCTCCACGTCGGGGTCCGGGTTATAACTGGGCGATCGCCGCATCTTCTTCGCCTCCTCCTTCTCACCACTATGTCCCTTACCGGGAAGCGGCGACGATCCGTCCATCTCCTCCTCGCCTTGGTTGTACCCAGCGCAGAGCATGGCGGCGTCGTCGATGGCCAACTCGAAACTGACCACGGCGTCGCTAAACTTGTCGTTCGCCTGCTTCACCAACTCTGCAGCCGCCGGCGCGTTTTTCTGGGCAGCTGCTTGGGCAGCCAACAGCCGGGCCTGCAGGGTGTACACGTTGCCCAGGTTGTTGTTGACGATGCCCAACTTAACAGCGCAGCGCGGCGATGGGAACGAGTACGTCACGCAAGATGTAGCCGGGGGGGGGGGCGTACTCATTTGTTGCTTGCCTCAGCATTTTGAATAATGACCACGGATTCCTTTCAAGACGGCGCTGGAGGAAGGGGCAACTAGCGAGGTTGGTTGGGAGGGGGGTGCCGCAAGGGAGCAGAGTTTCGCGTCCATTGAGTGGATTAACAAGGCGCGCAGGAAGTACACGAAAACATACTCCGCGCCAGACGGCTATGTACAAGGAACGCCCCCCCCGGTCGCCAACGTTTTCACAAGCGTTCGACTCTCGCCAGCAACGTCGGACGATAAATTTGCCGCCAAATCGGGCTCGGCGCATACTGTTAGTAGTTGCTAGATTAACTCTACCGAAAAAGACGTACATAGGGCGAAAACAGTTTTTCGGTATTCCACGTACACAGCAATCCGGGCAAAAAGCGGGTATATTGCTTTCCATACCTTTCATCTCACTCAGCTACCCCAAGCGTGTTGTAACGCCTGCACCCGATATGCTGCCTTCTATTGCTGACAATACAACTCGAAACAAAGGAGGGCAACTGCCGCCGACGAAAAACGTATTATCAGAGCACGGGTGCGGTGCTCTCCCATTCGATCCAATGCTGTTGTTGGTTTTCTCACATTAACTCATGGTCAAAATTTCGTCCTTGGCTGCACAATTACTCTGTAGAGTGGAAAAATACCTCAGGAATGTACAGCTGGTCGAGTAAGCTCTCACCCCTCTATCATTTCCCAGCTTCGTGAAGAGGACCTTCGCGTCGAAGTAGTTCTGCTGGGCGACGTCGACGTCCCCGCTC
Organism: Undaria pinnatifida; assembly: GCA_012845835.1. Lineage (NCBI taxonomy): Eukaryota > Phaeophyceae > Laminariales > Alariaceae > Undaria > Undaria pinnatifida. The sequence continues at coordinate 27,958,186 of JABAKD010000025.1, forward strand.
CCCATGGTGACGTTCGCGAAGTTGATGACGGTCGTCATAGCCTCGAAAGCCATCATCAGCTCCTCCACTTCCGACGAGGTGATGTCGTTCACTATCCACGTCCCGGCGGACTAAAAGGCGTCGAGTAACAAAGTTAAGCAAGTTTGGAAAGCGAAGCGACGAAACCGACGCAGGACGGGGGACATGTTGGCGGAGAAAATTCACGGCATCGGAACAGACCACGCCGAAACCTAGACTGGCCTTCAAAATCCCAACTTTTAGACACCACAAACTCAGGACGAGCAATAGTCGGGATTGGCGAGGGGATTTTTCACGAACTTTCGAAGCTCGAAACCGACCATGCCGACTTCTTGATTGACCTCGAGAAAGCCCGATTCGGAAACACAATAAATTTCGGACGAGCTTCGCCTGCATCGACGGGAAAATGTCTACCTGGTACAAAGCTTCCGGACGCGTAAAAAACGACCACTCCAACTCTTAAACCGCCCTTTAAATCCGAATCTCGAGACAACACTACCTTGAATGACCTATTACTATGCACCTACCCACTTTAGTACCAGGGCACCAGTTAACATTTTCCGGCGGGGAATTTTCGGATGCCAAAAATCACGACCATCCCTCAGCACAAAAAACATCCCGAATTTCAATACAACAACAATTCAAAAACCTACGATGCAGCGCCTACAACTTAATACATTATCACTACTTGAAGACATTTAACTGATTTCTACGTCCAAGGGATACAATGCTGGGACGAGGGCAAAGTGGCTTGCGGAAGGGTAACATTTATTTACTGAGGTATTATCGTGTTGGTTTGAAAGGCCAGAGAGTGAGGCAGTTCCGTAGGCCAAACTATGTGATGTCGACCTTGCTGACTTGGCTCGTGAAGACTTCCTTTCCAATGAACCAAAAAAAAACACAAAGATGAGTTTCGATGAAATTATCCATCTCACATCTGAGTGTCTAATGTTTATTTACTTTCAAAACACCACCACGGGCGGTCATCCGCACGAAGCCACCAGCGCCATCTGCAACACTATGAAACGACGATAGAGAGAAAAAAAAAAGCGCGCGTAACAGAAACAGGCGGAAGGGCACATGCACGCTACGGCACCTGCTTCGAGAAGTCCATACGATTCAGCGTTTGCAGGACGTCGACAAGCTGGTTGACGGGCTCGGTGACGCTCTTGGACAGGAGGTGGGTAAAACCGGCGACGAAGCAGCCAATCAGCAGCAGCGCCACCGCCATGACGATGCTAGCTATTACCACGACTTTCCCGATCTGCAACCCCGTCGAGGCGAAGATCTTTCCCCCGACGAGCGATGGAGGCCGGGGTTGAGCAGAAAAAAGGGGGAGGGGTTAACATCCAGCGGCGCCTGTCGCAAGCGCGCTACAAAAGTGATGCCTGAAATCCACGCGCGTTCCAGAGCGACGTAATATTGGCGGTGAAGGCGGGCCATCTCGCCGGCGCTACTGGACGTGCTCTTTCGGTGCGGAAGGCGGCAACGGGGGGGGGGTGTTTTACGAGTGCACTTGTTCTGCGACATCCGTCGCCTGGTTGTACCTCGCCTGGTTGTGCTTCGAATGATGGAAACGGTTTTATTGAAGTGCCAGCAGGTTCTTGGCGCCGATTAACCAAAATTACGCGACAAGTGGAAGTTTCTGCAGGCTTCTCACGCGGTCGACAGAGTTCGTGCCCCATTTATGTTGTCACGTCACCATCACACACGTGGCCGCGATTCAACGCTGAAACAACTCAACGACAGCTATAACAACAGTCAATAAAAAATCGGACAACTTCGCGTCTTCTCCGTTCCCCACTACTCATTCGGCTCTTCCACCATTCCCTTCCCCTGCCGAGGACCACGATATATACCCACCACGGCAAGGAACACGCCGTGTTTGCTCTGGTAAGATCGAGTAACTGCCCACTGCCCGAACAGCGGGGGGTACGCTATAGTGATGGATATCGTACCAAAAGTTTCGATGTACCGAAATATCGAAGTTTTAGTATACCAGGTACGGCATTGAACGCGCTTTTCCCTCCACCCGCTGTCTTCCCTGAATAATTTATGCTGATACCGAACGAAACCTTCCTACAGTCAACCAATATCGAAGTCGTATCAATGTGATTTTCGTTTCTCGGATTCGTATCGTGTCGAACTCGACTATCGTTCGATATTCATCACTTATGCAGATCGACCATCGAAGCCGCAGCGAATTGATTTTGCTTCTTACCGGCATCGTATATCCTAATATCCATTTCGATCCTCGTTCGATATCCACCAATGTTAATAACATGCTCACCTCCAGCAGCGCGTCCTTACTGACGGTAACTACTGTGATATAGCCTCCGTTGCCGCAGACGCCGTTTCCATCGACAGTACCCGAATCACTCGCGGTCTCGTGGCTCCACGCCAATATCCAGGTGCTTTCATTTCTCGAGTACGTCGCATTCCCGGAGCAGTCTGCATTCATCCTCTCGACGATAAGGGCGAACTCATCGGGGTCTAAGCCCAACTCGAGCGCGATGATCTCTTCTGTATCGTCGTTTCGTCCGAGGTCCTTGTGAACCACCACATCCCCACCTCCTCCCGGGGCTAGCAGGTAGGCATAGCCTTCATCGTTAACGACAGTGAGATCTTTGATTGAGTGTTCGATGTCCGAGAAGTCCAAGTCTAAGGCGACCACTCCCATCACAAGCGTCGTGTCCCGGACATTGAACACCGGGGCAGCGACGGTTACGATGGGTATTCCCGTGTCCACGTCCGCGTAAGGGTTCGTGAATATAACCCCGGTGTTGCCGTCCGCTACCGCGTCTTGGTACCAGGGCCGGCAGCGGGGATCGTACGACGTGGGGAAGGTCTTACCTATATACTCGGTGGTTCGATCATCGCATTCCTGTTTAGGCAACGCCGCGAGAACGACGGTATGTTGGGTGGTCGCCGTCTGTTCCGAGAAAAGAGGAAGGTCGCGCTCGGAAGAGGAACAGGGCGGGCTATGTCGGGACCGGACAGCGGCATCAACCCTTTCGGGGAGCCAGGTCAAGCCACCGGGAAAAAAAAGACACATGTATCATACCAACCATCTAGTTTGAGCGCAAATCAATTCGAATAGTGTTTCATGCGGCGCGCGCAGCGTAACGGCAAAGCTTTGGGAGACACCCCGCTAAACCCAGCAGAGCCCAGGCTGCTTCGTGTAGCTGATGCTGTAATTGTTGCTTTTCGCGACATTTTCCTATCGAGTACTTTACTTATCAGCACATTACCAGCAGTCAGTCCCACATAAAAATGCATCTCCCTCTAACCTAGCAGCTCACGTTTGATCTTGTGGCTGATGCTATATCCATCATACATATTTTGGCGTGTTTTCGCTCTGAAGCTACAAAAAGTTATAGTCAATTCCCCTCCCCCCCAGACACATGCAGTTCACCCGTCATGAGACCCGCCGAACACCTCACGGCGCTTCGCGCTTGGTGCAAACAATGTCTGCCTGGTTGGTGAAAACCCGACGTGCTCCGTCCCGGCATGGTAGGGATGCGAGGGTCTATGATCATACGACTACGGCCACGCACAAAATGAGTACCCCCAAGACACATGCTCCTGCAAGGGTGCACATTTTTTTTCAAATACTCTACTATTATATTCACTTGAGGAGCTCCATACCCCACCCGAAAACTGTTCGTGAGTAAACCTTAAGGGCAGTCTGAAGAACAAACCCGTAGTACAGGTGTCTAAAACCACCATTTTGCACAACAACAGAGTCATCCCACGGTAGGGGTTGCACTTTTTTAGCCAAAAAAAGGTATATACCTGCTGGCTGGTTGAGCTCCTAAGTCATGAACTACCCCGGTTAGTCCAAAATCTTCACGAGTACAGTTTGTTTTAGGACTAGGGCATAGAAGCTTTGTCGGGTTGCGCGAACGAATTCGAAGTCATATTTCGGGTGAGATGTTGAGCTCCTCGTGTTAGGAGCTTTGGAACTTTCTGCTGTACCCCTTTTTTTTACACATCTACTTTCCAGCTTCTGGACAAAGTCGTGGTCACAGGTGTCGTCCCTTCTCCCCCCCGGTTCTTGCTTTCAAATCTTATCGCGCATAGGGTTCAGCAATCCCACTGCTCGTCGATTTTTCATCGAGTGTTGCTAACTCACGCTCTCGCGCTCTCCGCAAGTCAACTTGTGCACAAGAAAAAGTCCACACGAATTTATACGAGAATGCACTCGGGGGGATTCGAACTCACAAAACTGACCTGTACCAGGCTCGAGGATAACCTGATACGCCACCGGGGCGACCGGTCCCCCTACCGTGGGATGGCTCAAGAATGGCATTCCGACGATTTTCTTAATAGGTTAACGAGCCTCGTCGTTCAGAAAACATTTTGGCGCCAAAAAGTGCTACTTTCTATCGTAGCACATGCCCCCACTCCCGTCTCGCCCGAAAAAAAGGGGAGCCGGGGCACACCCCTGCGCGTACCGTTTATTCGCGCCTCTAGCTTACCACTCTCAGGCCATATTCCAGGTATCCAGCTTCGTCCATGTCAAAGCCCCCATAGGCCTGCATGCTGGATTCCGTTAGTTGATTGGCGGAGGCAGAGGGGTCGTTAAGCGAAGCCAGGTAAACGAGCGAGTGCTGTCGCTGTAACCCTCGGAACGGCACGTCCATCAGCGATGAGCGGTTGAGGAGACTTGCTAGAGAGTTGTTGGTTGGGACCTCTTCCAAGCCGACGCCGTCGGCATTGATGAACCTGGAACCGGCGAAGAGGAAAACAGCGGAAGTGCCGGGAGGGGGGAAAGAGGGGAGGGAGGGAGGGAGGGTAAGGGAAAATAAGGCTTGAGCGCGCGCGTCGTATTTGACGGGTCGCCTGCGGGTTTACGACCCCGACCTTTCGTGAAAGCAAATGTCCTCGTGAGCTCATGCAACGGCGCTGGGGTGGGCTGAGAGCGACGCGGAGTGCGCTAGAACAGACAAAAGGACGACCAGCCCGGGTCGGATCGACCAAACACAACAGTAGCAGCGGTGCGACGCATGAGCCACCTACGCTGCGTAACGGAAGCGCTCGGGAGATACTTCCGAGAGGTGGAGGGACCACAAGTTAAGAAGAGTGGCACTGCCGACTTACAACCCGCTGAGCGGCAGACGGACTGGCCAAGTATTTATACTTGACATCAGGGTCTTTGCGGGATACCAAATATAGGTGGGTAGGAAAACATATATCTAAATAATAGTAGTGACACCAGCGAATGTCACATTCCAACGTCAATCTAACCCACAAGAAAATACGTTAGAATACGATTTCCTACCATATAAAAAAGATCTAACCCACAGGCTGGTTCACGTTAAACCCCAAATTTATTCCCCGGCGAATGTCCACGACGTTTTATCGATTCAGACCGTGAAAATTTGCACATGTCTTTTATGTGCCCTTGCGAAACCTCACTTATCGTTGTTTTGTTTTTTTTTGCCTGATTTTTTGGAAAATGTGGACCACCTTAGCCCAACTGACTCGGGGAAAAAACAAAGAAAAAAAAAAGCGGTGGTCAGACCTCGAGATGGGCATGCAGAGTACGTGCGCAAATATTCAGGGTCTCTCTCTCAACAACGGAGAGGACATTTTGACTTTTGCGCACAGAAGAATATCAATACGTTGTTTCGTTCAAATGACTTGGTTTTAGTGTAAGATACAATTTTTTCGCTAGATTCTGCTTAAATTGAACACAGGCAGGTCAAATCTGAAATTTTGTGCGCAAAATTTTCTACAGACATGCCTTGGAGTACGTCCAGCCGATCGTGCAAAATGCGGCGCAACTTTGGTTTTCGCCCCCGCCTGGAAAAAGCCTGAATATTATTGAAAAAATTGAAGGCCGGAGATGAGGTACTCCAAAACTACCGACTCTACTACCTACCTGCATACCCACGTACAACCTACCCTGTTAGCTGGGCTGGTTAGTCATGTGCGTGGTGCGTGATTTCGCATCCTACTTATTACCTGGTATATATTTCCTTCCTGCCATACTCCGCACCTCTGATACTCGACACGTCGGATACGCAAGTAGCGGACGTTCGGTGCGGTTAGGGTTATCCATCCCTCACAAAAGGCAAATGGCGGTGCGAGCTAACCTCTCAAATGATGTTCTAGCCTTTTTCTCGATCGGGGGGTGATTGAACATCAAGTTCGTTGTTAGCAACCACTCATGTTTGATGCTATGTGCTCGTACAATGTGGTGATAAACGTTCGGGAGGATTCCCCGAGGGACTTGAGAAGTTTTGGATGCTCAACCGTAGTATCATAGCGTGTTGGCAGGGGATGCATTCGTTAACTCAATTCCCGACAGACACTTTGCTGGCGCTGTGCTGTCAACCAACATCTCAAAGTTGTGGCTTTTTTTTGGAAACCACAGCACCAGTTCCAGCTTCGGGATCCTCTCGTATATAATGCGTGTCTGAGAAATGCCAAACTTGTGGGTTTTCGGAAAGACAGCACCGGTTACAGCTTCGAGATCCTCGATCTTCATCTACGTACTGGTAGATCATACACTTGGAGAAGAGGTGTTTTTGTATTTTTTGCTGTCGTCCCTTAAACTTCAGTTGATGCTGCTAGCGAAAAACGAGCAAGAACGGCATTGCCCAGCGCGTTGCGTGCATGCGTCGAGATCAGCAAGCAGTAGCGCCCCCCGGTCCGTCGATGGGAACGTGTTTTGTATTTTATATAAATATTTTAAGGACGTTAGCCGTGAGTTCGACGAATTTCAGGTCAATACTCATCTTTGCAAGGTGCATTTTTGGTACTTGTAATATACTATGTGGGTGGGTTTTTTCTTAATGGGAGGGGTCCTATTCTTTTGTTAAAAAAAAACGTTTTCTCTACTATTATGGTTGGTGTTGGTATTTTTGCTTTCGGCGGGGAATTTTCAGCTAGATCTAACATCATACGAGTATCTATTTTATAAAATTATTACTGTAGTTTCCACTATTCTGCTCTATCATATGTATGGTGGATGGTTTGCGGATGGATGGCTTGGTCAGGGTTGTTGGTACTTGTGGTTAAGTGCGTAGGTAAGTGTTCTCTACCTGAGGTTGGACTTACTATTTTGTTTTTTGCGCCATAATGGCGGGTTTTGGTATACATCGGGAGTATGAAGACAGCCAGTAGTAGTGATCTAATATGTTAATAATAATCAATATAGCATTCGAGAATTAAAGTTGACTACCATCCTAAAAATAAAAAAGGAACGAGTCTGTATGACTCCAACCCACTTTTACGTCCAAATCATGTATGGTGGCCACGGATGGTCTGTGGGTGGATGGCTTTGTCAGGGTTGTTGGTACTCGTGGTTCAATATATAGGAAAGTTTTCTCTACCCGAGGGTGGTTCTATTATTTTGTCTTTTTATTTATTTATTTTGTTTGTCTTCGCTATGCGTTGAGGCTGTTTTATACAGGGTTTTATAACTCATGTGCTGGGAAAAGGCAGCCGGCACAGCTATCACAAGCTTTGTCGGACGGGCTAAATACAATTACTTCCCCGCCCACGAGCGTTCACGCCTGCCTGACTCGAAAACGCTTCAATCGTACCAGTTGTCTCGTAACAGCAAAAACAGCTGGCGGGTGACAACAGCAAAGCCCCCAAGCAACACAACAGCAGCCAGGATATGGGATACACCTGAAGATGCGCCGCTATACATAATACGCAAGCATTTTCGGACCTGTTTTTCTTCTCCTATAGTGCGGGCTAAGAATGGTGGAAGCACCTCCCGCGGTCGGTGCTACCACCCCTTCCCTTACGCTGCCACGGTCTATCAGAATCACGATATTCAGTTTTGTACTGTTTGTCGTTATGCTGATCGGGCCGTTTTCCCCCACTCCTCTCTTTGGGTTGCCTGTCCGTTATCCTTGGTGGTGGTGGCCTCGATATAAGCATCCAGGTCGGCGAAAGGGGTGGCAGACGAAAAACATCATGGCGATGGTTGGGGGTGTAACTTGGGGAATAGGGAAGGAGAGGTGAAACGGAGAGATGAAACCGGGACCACGCCGAGATGTGGAGGGGGGTGCGGGGACGAAGGGAGATGTTGAAGGTTTCAAACTATCTCTTTCTTCTCGCTTCTCTGTTCGGGAAGGAAGGCTTGGTCAAGACTGACGTGGGGGGGGCCCGGGCTGTCCGCAAAATGAGGCCTATCCTTTGGTCGGGGATAGAGAATCCTTCGGGAACGATCTCCATCCCGGTTCTGGATAACACGAGGAGACAAAAAAGTAAGGACACAAAAAAGAGAGAAAATAGAAAACGAAGCAAGGAAAGGAAGATAGACAACTCACCAACAGGCAGGGGGTCGCGAGGCAAAGGCAAGGCACACGGCGCTACGAAAAAGAAGAAGAAAAAAACCCGCGGTCCGATATAGGCAATTTTTTTTCTTGCATGATAGCGTTCTGACGCTCTGACGAGATTATTTGCAACCTCATTAATCACAGCTACGGTATCTCCCATTGGTCCTGCTGCCAAACTCCGACCACTGGTGCGATACGCTCTGAGGATTTTTTTCCAATCTCGTTGACCACAGCTACGATATGTCCCATCGTTGGTCCTGTTGGAGGTCCTGTTGATAATAGCTCTGACCTCTCTGGTGCGACACGCTCGTACGCGAGTTCGCAATTCTGTTTATCAAGCTGTCTTCCATTAGTCCTGTTGGATTATCTGACCTCTGATTCGACATTGCAATCTCCGCTGTTAGATCGAGTTCACGCAGCATTGGCTTCGCGGGACGTTAAGGATAACCCTAGCATTCCCCGGGTGATTTAGGCAATACTTGCTTTGTGGGTACTCTGGCAATAACATTGGGGTAGTGTGTCGAGTATTGCGGCGTTGTGTTGGTGTCGGCTTTCTCGCGGCCAGTAAATGAGTGCAGCCTAGTACTTCATCGAGGAATGATACGGCACTATTTAGACCGCGTCCGTGGTACGGCCGGATCTGTCGTACGTTTGTTTGGCTACGTGGTACATTACCGTGGTACATTGCAGGAGTGCTTTTACGCGCGTTGAGCACGAGGGGCTCTGAGTACCGTTGTTTATAATTGCGTCTTGTCGGCTTTGAGTGGGACAGGACAATTAAAATCTTGAAGGAGTACTTTTACGTGCGCTAGGCACTAGGGGATTTGATCCCCGTCGTGTATCGCTGTGTTGTGGGCTTTGAGCGAGAGAATTGAGGAGAATTCTTATATTTTGCGTGTCGTGGACTTTGAGCGGCTTTCGCTTCGTGCACACCAAAGGAGTGTTGAGCTACAGGAGTACCTGTGGGTGCATTGCGCACTGTAGGCTTTGAGCCCCGTCCATTTTTTCGGTAAGTTCAGGTCTTTCGCGGCGTTCGTAAGACTAAACAGTACTTTGATGTGCGCCAGTATTTCATGTGCGCGTTGAGTATTTTCATGCGCTTTGAGTGGGAGGATGGCGCTTTGAAGGTAACCTGGAAGCTTTGGACCGCCATATGCGTGTTGACTTATTTGGGGGCATGTCGTCAATATGCTCATAACTTTTACTCGAGGTATTGTGGGCTGTTGGCGGTTTCGGCTTCGTGGGACATTAAAAATGGTGCAAGGTTATGACACAGGGTAAGGTAGGGAGGATGTCAATACCACATTTTTACTACCGGATTCGGGCCACTCGGACGAGCGACTCCGTACCTCACGGACACAAATACTTTAGGCGATGGTCTTGGCGCAGCGTGGCTCACCATTACGGATTGATATCGCAAAGATAAAACAGCACGGGAAGCTAAAGACCGCAATGGAACAGGAGGGTTACTCGCGCGAGTGACTCCGAGCCCCGGCAAAAAACGCCTCCAAACAACATAACACCCCAACCGTAGCCTTGGTGCTATGAGTTACTTCTGAAGGTGTAGACCGTTGGCGGTTTTGGCTTCGTGGGACATAACATTGTGCGCAGGGATGGTATATGTGATGGACCGACGAATGAAAGGCGGAGTACAATGGCGATTATTAATGGAGTATTTTTCCTGGAGCATAGTGTGTTTTTTGCGGCGCTATGAATAGCTCATTCGTGGGCTTGTATTCTATCCATCGAGTCGGAATGCAATGGGGAAGTTTAATGGGAAGTTTTTTTCGAGCACCGCGTGCGTTGGTGACGTTGGCATCGCGAGGCATACATTCTGTCCTCGACTTTCAACGACCAATATCAAACAATAATTATTTGCTCCCAACGCCCGTTGTTACGAACCATACTGTCGCCCACCATCGCTGTCGAAGCCTTTGATTCGCCCATTGCGCGGGCGACGTCAGCCGCGGAAACCTTGTAATTGTACCTATTAAATATTCCGTCCGTAACATCTGACCTTGTAACTACTGCAAATTTATGTACGCAGAAGTAGCCCCATCGGCGGGAACCCCGCATGTGCTGTCAATATTGCCCTACAGAGTATTATTGCTGACCGTTCACAACTGAATCCGCGTTTCGGGGACAAACCAGCTTGATCTTGAACTTGGATGATATTGCAGTAGCTGTTGCGTTTCCTGATGAGCTCCTCTTGCCCGCAAGAAGAAAACACCGGTGTGATAGCAATATCATCAGCCGCCATCTATATTGAGCGACTAACACCCAAGGGTGATACCGTACTGTGGTAGGTACAACAACTCTATAGAGGGGGGTACAGCAGACGTGCCTTTAAGCGAGAACAAGCAGAGAAGGAGACGGGATTGAATGAGGGTGGCGGTATTCGGTGTCCATTGGCGTTACGTAACGCCGAAAAATAACGCGAGTATCCACTACAATTGAAATTAATTACCCATCGCACATTGTCGGAAGATGAAAGAAAAAGGTGGTGAGCGACTCCGCGCCCTAGCCTGTACCCCCCCGAGCTCGATCGCGTGCTTTCTTGCCCTTAATAAGGAGCGGAGACACCACAGCAGAGCGCTCCTCCGACTCGCGTGTGAATAGCCTACACACCCACCGTTGTGTATAGCAGAATGCGCGCCGAATGCGGGCCACGGCCTCGCCTTCTTGAGCAAATTTATCTACGTTAGGGTCGTCCCGCAGATGAAATACAATGAACCTGCACACACCATACAATTTTGTTGCTTACTATTAATTGGTGTGTTCGTGGCACCGAAAACGCTGGGTATATCCTCGTCTTCCTTTATCCTCCATATTTATGCTTCTCATGGAACGATCATTATCACGGACCGTGACCGTGTTGAATGTCGTTAGGTATACACGGTCACCTGCACTACTTGTTTTTGAGTGGAACTTCATGAAAGCTTCCGTGGAAGCTTCCTCTGCTTCCATAAAAGCTTCCACAGCTTCCATGAAAGCTTTCATCGAAGCAAGAGGAAACTTCCATGAAATCTTCCGTGGAAGCTTCCGTGAAAGCTTCCATGAAAAAAAAATCCCGGAAGCTTCCACGGATTCTTTCGCGAAAAGCTTCCATGGAAGTAGCTTCCAGGAAAGCTTCCACCCAAGCTTCCATGGAAGTAGTGGAAGATGCCGCGGAAGTCACTTCCACGAAAGCTTCCGCGAAATCTTCCACGGAAGCTTCCACAGAAGCTTCCACGCAAGCGGCAGCTTCCACGGAAGGTCGGAAGCTCAGCGGCTTCCACGAAAGCTTCCACGAAAGTTGCGGAAGTCACTTCCACGAAAGCTTCCACAAAATCTTCCACGGGAGCTTCCACGGAAGCTTCCACGCAAGCGGCAGCTTCCACGGAAGGTCGGAAGCTCAGCGGCTTCCACGAAAGCTTCCATGAAAGTTTTTCGTGAAAGCTTTCGGAGTAGCTTCCACGAAAAGTTGGAAGCTACATCCACGGAATTTTACGTTTTACTTCCATGGAAGCTTCCGCAGCTTCCACGGAATCTCAACGGCTTCCACGACAGCTCTCACGGATATTTTTGTATTGTACACTACTGTGCCTCCAGTAGAGCTTACCATATGTCGATAGCATGGTTGACGCACACTGTGTACGAGACGAAGGGGGTGTCAACGTACATTGGTTGTTGCATTTTATTGGGTTAGGGCTAGGGTTGGGGTACATATAATTTAAAGAGTATATCAACCAAATGCCGGAAGCTTTCACAGAAGCTTTCGTGGCAGTAATTTTCTTTCCAGAAGCTATCGCGGAAGCTTCCATGGAATTTAATTTTGAAAGCTTCCGTGGAAGCAAATTATTATTTATTATTTCTAATTTATTATTTACTTCCACGAAAGCTTCCGTGAGAGCTTCCGTGGAAGCAAATTTACTTCCACGAAAGCTTCCGTGAGAGCTTCCGTAGAAGCAAATTTACCCCCACGAAAGCTTCCGTGAAAGCTGCCGTGAAATCGTGGAAGCAAATTTAATTCCACGAAAGCTTCCGTGAGAGCTTTCGTGAGAGCTTTCGTAATAAAGCTTCCGTGGAAGCAACTTCACTTCGACGAAAACTTCCGTGAAAGCTTCCGTGAAAGCTTCCGTGGAAGTTTCTGTGGAAGTAAATTCCGTGGAAGCTTTCACGGAAGCTTCCGCGGAAGTATATTCCGGGGACGAATCCACGAAAAACTTTTCCGTGGAAGTAACTTCCACGGAAGCTTCCACCGAAGCTATCATGAACTTCCACCTAAAATACAGATAGTGCAGGTGGCCCGGTATATACACTTCGTACAAACAACGAAGACACCAACGCCATGAACACACAACACTAACACCAACACCAACACCAACACATTCACGACCAAAACATCACGACCAACACATCACGACCAACACATCACGACCAACACATCACACAACCAACACAACCACCAACAACAACAAAACCAACAACAATAACAACAACAAAAGGAGCAACAACAGCAACAACAGCAAGAACAAGAACAAGGACAACAACAGCAACAGCAACAGCAGCAACAACAACAACAGGAACAACAACTACACTACAGCTGTTGTGCTTGCCTACCACCACATGTACTCGAACTTTACGGTTCTGTTTCTGGAGTAAAACTGTTGTCCAACTCGTGTCGTCTACATATGGTTTGGGGCTAAACGAGGCCTCCTGCCACGATGAGCAGGAGGTTCCCGCACCCAGGGTAAAACATCATCTCCGCATCGACCTGGCCGACGCGGGTACCGCAGAGGGTGAATAATTACTATACACCGGGCGCAAAAAACGCAATAAAAACGCTAACGTACCCAGAACTCCATCCACGTTGTATTGCAAGGGAAAATTACTTGGAATTAGTGCGGTTTAACTTTTGCAGTGCCAAAAAGGTTGAGGGCTACTGGCAATGGGTTAACCGGTAACCCACCCGAACTAACCTTGTACCACCCTACCCCTTGAAACAGCAGGAGGTTTTATATATCGTAGAAGGCGCACATGGACAGGCGAATCAAGTATACGAGGTCGGAATTTTCAAATTGCAAAGCAAAGCGGTTGGAATTTTTGGGAACCTAGGCAGAGCATGTATCAGGCTTATTAATATTAAATAGCTGGTACATATGGCTGGACAACCTCAAACTCGTATCACATTTTCAAGTAGCCCAGTGCACGATAGTACGGCCGGCATGACCTCAGGGCAGAATGGCTTGGTCTGATTTTCGCTCTCTTCTTTCTACACCTGGTACATCTACAAACATCTATCATCTATCATCTATATTTAGTACTCTGTACGTCGTAGTGGATTTTGGTAAAGGTGCGGTGAACGCGTTGTGCTCTCCCGTCCGTGCGGGTGTCCTACATTATTGTGTTCATCACCATGGATGGAACTAACCCAACCCTAACCCTAACCCTGACCCGTACAAAATACCGGTCGGAGTGCTCCCTAATGACGTGACTGGGGTGAAATGGCTGGAAAGCACACACAATAATAATAATAATGTGTATCACCGCTCCAGCTCCGTGCCCTCGTTTCACGTAGTCATCCATGTCGACAATTGCTTCGAACCAACCTTGGGATTGAGTCCCGGTTGGTATCAAGATTGATTCGGCCTCAACGATTCTCACGATAAAAGAAGTCGGTCACAGAGACGGCCTCAGGGTTGGGTGCCATATAAAACCCCACATGTTCGCCAGTAATAGTCTTCAGTGTGCTCAATGTTGACGACAAATAAGAAATTGAGCCCCAACGCCTAACCTAATTGGTGTTCCTTGTTGTTTAATAGCACGGGCCTTCTTTATACGTAGTCGTAGTGAGCACTGGTAACCTTACGAATAGCACCTTGTTTTGGAGGCTATTGTTGAGGTACGGCCTTCAAAGGCCTGCAATTATTTGATTTGATAGGTAATTGGTCGTTTTCGTATGATACGAAGTATGTATGTGGCGTTATCTATTAGGGGTAGTCAGGAACTGAAACCGAGGCATGCACCTCGACTCTCAGTCGCTATCCGGGGCTCTGTGGAAATAATAAAGCTGCTTCTCTACTACGGCTAAGAAAGTGAGTACTCACCGAGGTCCTGCTCAATAGGCAGACCTGCAGGGGACACTCTGTTTCCCCACACGACTCTCAAGACTGTGAGATTGGCTGACTCTAAGTCGCCGTACAAGCTGTTGCAGTGGTGCCAACTAACTGCCACCTATCCGCCTGTTTGTTGTTTGGGTTTCCTTGTCGGTAGGGAGACGTATGTTATCATAACGTTAACAGGTGCCCGCGCACCCGGGGGGAACCTTTAGGCTCGCTTGACTTTATTATTCTAACAATAGCCGATTACCGCCAGTTCACTACGCAACAGTTTGGTAGCATCGCCACCCGCAGCTATACCCTTACTAGGCAGCCGTGATGCCCAGCCAACTCACAGCCTTGCAATGAGGCATTTTAGCACATCTTGCAATGAGGTGTCTTCGCCTCATTATTACGAGGTATGGGGGAATCTATAGCCTCATTTTCAATTGTTTCGAATAGCCGCATCTTCGATCCCCTTTCCAGTTCTGGATGTTTTGTTGACATCCTTTGATTGCCATGTGATCTGCATCCACGACTAATCAGGGTGGTCTAAAAGTGCTCCGGTCGCCCCGGTGGCATATCAGGTTATCCTCGAGCCTGGTATAGGTTAGTTTCGTGAGTTCGAGCCCCGCCGAGTGCGTACTCGTGTAAATTCGTTTGGACTTTTTCTTGTGCATAAACCGACTCGCGGAAAGCGCGAGAGCGTGGGGTAACACTTAATGAAAAATCGACGAGCAGTGGAATTGCTGAACCCTATGCGCGATAAAAATTGAAGGCAAGAACCGTGGGGGAGAAGGGACGACACCTGTAACCACGGCTTGTCCAGAATCTGGAAAGTACGAGTGTGAGAAAAAAAAAAAAAATGTGATGGAGTGCCCTCCCTAGAAGGATAGTTTTAGATTCGAAGTGAAACCATGTCATGGTCGAGGTGAAACCACGCAATATTAGATGTCACACTCACGTCAAGGCCATCATAGATGGGCGATAATGATGTAGGTGACGTTGATGGAACAAGCAAGACGCCCCTCATCTCATTACCCTGCACTATCGTGCACTACCATGCCCTACCCTGCGTAGCCCTGATATGCCCGTGTTTTAGCATTCTCTTTGGGGAAATAATGCATTGGTAAGCTTTGAGCCTAGCCAGCGAGCCATGAGAAGAGACTACCAAAGACACCGAAACCCATGAGGGGCGCGCTTCCCAATACCGACCAACCACGCATCCCCCACTCGGAGTACTGCTGTCACACTTGCGTCTGATGTGCGTATGCGTAGTGATGGGTGTACTAGACACTACGTGCAAATTTTAATATATACGTGGTAGTCTTTGCTGGGTGGCAAGCGGTTCAGTTTTTCCAGGCGCGAGTAGTGAGACGTATGCATTAGTATGGACCTGGCACATCATAGGCTAACCGGTCGCCCCGGTGGCGTATCAGGTTATCCTCGAGCCTGGTATAGGTCAGTTTCGTGAGTTCGAGCCCCGCCGAGCGCATACTGGTATGAATTCGTCGGGATTTTTTCTTGTGCACAAATTGACTCGCGGAAAGCGTGAGAACGTGAGTTAGCAACACTCGATGAAAAATCGACGAGCAGTGGGATTGCTGAACCCTATGCGCGATTAAAATGGAAGGCAAGAACCGGGGGGGAGAAGGGACGACACCTGTGCCCACGGCTTGTCGGCTTGTCCAGAAGCTGGAAAATAGAAGTGTGAAGAAAAAAAAAAAATGGCTGACTCCCGATTTCACTATTTTATAACTAATTTTCAAGGACGTCAGCCGTGAGTTTGACGAATTTCAGGTCAATACTCATCTTTGCAAGCTGCGTTGTTGGTACTCGTAATGTACTATGATGTGTGAGCGAGTTTTTATTGGGAGGTGTCTTATTTTTTGTCGACTATAATGGTAAGTATTGGTATTTATACTTTAGGTAGGACCTAGGTGGGGAATTTTGAGCTAGGTAAAGCATCACATCTATTTTATAAATGTATTACTGTAGTTTCTACTATAATAATATTGCTTTATCTTATGTATGGTAGGCGGTTTATTTTGTTTTTCTCACCCCGGGGCTTTAATATCGGGAAGAGTACGAATACAGAATATTATAAGTAATCTATATGTTGCTCTTAATACAGCATTCAAGAATTAAAGTCATCTACTCCCACCCCCAAAAGGATTAAAACTCTGTGGGACACGAACCCACGGGTAACCCGGTCCAAATTGATACGCTGTTACTCTAATATTTGAATACATGTATATATTTTCAGGACATCATCAGGTGTGAGTTCGACGAATTTTGAATCTGCTCCCTGATACTTTTACTATGCTACGTATGTGGGTGAAATGTTTTTGGGGAGGGGTTCTTTTCTTTTATAAACAAATGTTTTTCTCTATTTATATGTTTCTGGCGGAGGCATGAATTGCGTCAGCTGTGATATATGCGTGCACCACCTTTGGTTTGTTAGTGTTTTTTCACTGTGGTATTCCTCCACTCCAGAGTGACTGACCTGTCCCGTGAGCACGGACTTGATTATACGAGAACAACCTGGTGGACGCGAGCAAGCAAGCACACGAAGAATCAAATGGACGCAGCCCTCGTATCGAGGGCTCCACGTACGTACTTGTACGTCTACAAGAGGCCAAAGCCTCGGTAAACGAAAACTAAGGGAAAATATGAGAAAAATACGAGACCTTTCATGTACTACAGTAGTGCTGTACTGCTGTATACTCACTCACCCCTTGGCATGATGGTGTTTGGAAAGCTGCTGCAAATAGCAGCAGCAGCTGCAGCAGCACAGCAGCGTACAGCAGCAAGTGCCTCGCTTCGTATGCTACCCATGATCGTCTCAGTACTCACCAGACACTGTGATCCCAAGTCGTGTCATCCTGCTCCAGCCCTGGATACGCCATCACATGGCGGTCCACCACCATCGTCTCCGGCTCCTGCAGCAGCGCCTGAGCGGCGAACGCTTGCGCTTGCAGAACGCTTTCTTGCACCCCACCAAAAATCTCCGTAATGAAACTTGATTTAGCAGAAGCCAGCCTCAAGATGTTCTCCTCCTCGAGCTTGATCATAGCGTCTTCGGTTTCGTCACCCCACTCGGGTACTGCTTTCCTCGTCAAGAACACTTGCATCAGAAGGATCAGCATCACCCCGGCGAACACCGCGGACAGGACGGAGCATGTAAGCTTCCTCGCCAGGCCTTTCTTGCTGTCGGTCCGGCCTTCGCTCGGTTGCGAGCTCGCCCCCCCCCCAGCTTCCATCGGGGTTGGCTACTAATAATAATAGTCTCGTCCGAACCTCGATCTCTATACCACCACGTACTCTGCGGTGTACAGGTATGTAGAGCTATCTATAAATATGTACCGGGTAGGTACGGAACAGCAATTTGCTCTATTAACAGCGACCCCCACACAACATGAGTAGAGGCCGTTCCGCCTTTTCCCGAGCTAAACGTCGTAGGACGCAATGCGCAATGCGCAGGAGATTGCGATGGGCGTAACGCGCCCACGGTGGGTGAAGCCGCTAGGCAACCTGATCGCTGTTGCCGCGCTGCGAACGTACAGACTGCCAAATACTAGTCCAAGATTGGGAACCTTCCCAGGCAACTTACGTCACCAAGATGCTTTTTTTTCGTTTTCCTCAGCGAGTTTTTTGCCAGAGGTGCAGAAATCGTGGAACGTGGAGCTCTCTAAGCTCTGACCATCATCATCAGAGCATGTCAGAGCGTCGAAAACGTGACAACACTCAAAACGCCCGGAAATCTGCCGCTTTTCTTGGTATCCACCCAAGGAATTTTCTGAATTTCAAGAAAATTTAAACTGCGTGATTGTTTTTTCTTTTGCGGACGGACGGGAGACAGACGTGGGAGACACCACATGCGACACAGCAGCATATACACCGCGAACAACAACGACAACCTCCGCCAATCTCATCGACATCCTTTTTTTACACGTCACACATCACACTTGTCTGAGCAATCCATTTGTCGTGTACATCTACCTGTCTGTGTGCTTACTCGTACTACTGCTGCTCTGCCAGCCACTCCCAACGCTTCCGGTGCCTTTTCGGCATCGACTCTAACTGTACGTTGTAAGCGCGACCGCGATGGCTCCCGGTTCACGGACTGCTGTGGTTGCGGATGGTACAAGATCGTCCGCGACGGACGAAGTCTCTGTCCAAACCAAAAAGGTCCTCGCCAGAAAGCTAACTTGCTCCGTTCTATCGGCGGTGTTCGTCGGATGGTGCCTCATCCTCCTCATCCAAGTAACCCTCACGCTCACCGCCGTGCCCGACTGGGGGTCGGACGCGAAGCAGGCCATGATCGACCTCGAGCAGGAGAACATCTTGAAGCTGGCCTCGGACAAAGCCAAATATGTCACGGAAATTTTCGGGCGCGTGAAGGAAGGGTTGCTCCAGGTGCAGGTGTTTGCCGGGCAGGCTTTGGCCGCGACACCCGAGACGCTTGAAGTGGAGCAGTACGTGATGGACTATCCGGGACTGGAACAGCCTGGGACCACGTGGGATCACAGCGTCTGGTGAGTGCAGCAGCATCGGCACAGAGGGTGTTTGACATGGACTCCTCAGCAAGTCGTAGCGCGCTGTTTTGTTGTCGTCGTGTTCATCATATTCTTCAATAAAAATAACAACAACAACAACAACAACAACAACAACAACAACAACAACAACAACAACAACAACAACAACAACAACAACAACAACAACAACAACAGCAGTTATCATCAGTGCGGCGGAAGTACCGAGCACAACAAGTGTACAGCTGGGTAGTTGCGCCCTGATTATGCTCTAGAGGTTGAACTCGGAGGCAACACAGTCTGGCTCATTCATGAAAAAAAAACGAGACGACACTCCAACCGCAATCATATCGTCGTCCGTACCAGGTACCCTGGTATAGTCTATATGAGTATCGGTAACAGGTATGATATGAGTACCGATCCCAAGATCAGGTGATAGCCATACTACGTGCCCGTTGCAGGCAGATTTTAACTTCTGGAACCCGTCTCCATTTACTACGCGAAGGTTACCCACCTAATTTTCTAATTTTAGCACAAGATTTCCCTTCGTGGGGCGACGCAAGCTAGTATAATATAATATGAAGCCCCAAATCAACCTGAGAGTGAATACCTGCTGGATACCGAATGAATGTATGTGTGTGTTTACATTTTAAAACTGATATTTGCTCCCATCTGCATCCAGCACAACCACACACAGCAGCGGCAGTGTCACTGCTGATTTTGCCTCGTAGAGAGACGAGCTCTGTGGTCACAACGTCACACAACCTGCGAGACAGAGAATGCACATCGCAAATACAGCAAGCAAGGTGTTTTTGCCACCCTAGCAATAATGCCAGCAGCCGTGATTAGCACGGGCTGCGCGGGCAAAATCAAGAATGTGCAATCCAGCACACAACCAGAGACAAGTTGCTAAATGTAGTAAAAGTAGGGAAAAATATGAACACAAGACAGCAGAAAACAACGAAGTAAAAAGGATGCCTAAAATAACCAACCCTTTTTTTTTCGCACACTTCTACTTTCCAGCTTCTGGACAACAAGCCGTGGTCACAGGTGTCGTCCCTTCGCCCCCCGGTTCTTGCCTTCATTTTTTTATCGCGCATAGGGTTCAGCAATCCCACTGCTCGTCGATTTTTCATCTCGTAGTGTTGCTAACTCACACTCTCGCGTTTTACGCAAGTCAGTTTGTGCGCAAGAAAACTCCCCACGAATTTATACGAGTATGCACTCGGCGAGGCTCGAAAAAGCTGACCCATACCAGGCTCGAGGATAACCTGATACGCCACCGGGGCGATCGGCTCAACCCTAACTAACCTCAACCCATAACAGGTACAAAATACCGGTCGTACGAGTGCCACTGCTTGTGTGATGGCATCTGGGGGGAAATGGTTAGAAATGTCAACATAATAATAAATAATAATAATAATAATAATAATAATAATAATAATAATAATAATAATAATAATAATAATAATAATAATAATAATAATAATAATAATAATAATAATAATAATAATAATAATAATGAGTCTGGTGTGTATCACTGGAAATAGAGGGAAACGGGACAGCAGTACGACCCAACGTGTAAGATTGAACGTATGGTACAGGCAGAACAATTTGACCACAAGGGGTCGTACCGGTTTTTTTTCCATGGTTTTTTAGAGTTGACTGTCAGGTGAAACAAAATGCTCGAACGAAACGCACGGCCGAGGGGAACCCGAATCCGCTCTCAAAATAAAAAATCCATGAACAATGAATGGCCATTTAACAAAAAAAATTACCGCGTAATTACCCCGAAAGGCACAAAATTGAACCGATACGAAAGAAAATTAACCCGAAACGACACCACCAGGGTTGAGAACGTTACACCGAACACCGTGCACGGTGTTGAAAAAAAAACTCATGAATGACTCATACATCGAGCCACAAAATCTTCACCAATTTCTATCGAGGGATCCGATACCTCAAGGATCGAGGCTAAGGTAGGGGCATGATACTCCCAAGCTTCACCGCCGGGTCTGAGCTATCATACTATGGAAACAAATAATCGAGTTTGTGTACTTAGGTGGGACTATCACCGCAGACAGAGAACTTAGCATTGAAATACCGCGGCGTCTTCAGAGGGCCTGTGCGTGCTTCCAGTGGTACAAGATGGAAAAATCTATGATCGCCCGGGTGTGCCCTTACGGTTGAAGGTGCGGTTGCTGAAAGCCGAGGTGATCGAGACACTGCTCTACGGTTGCATGATGTGGAGCCCGAACAAGCCCGACTATGACAGGCTACGACGGGCTCACCACTCCATGCTCCTCCGATGCCTCGGAAGGCGGAAATCGAAGCGCGACGACCACACCCTATCGTACGCCGACGCGCTTGCCAAGACAGCTTCCGAGAGTATATAGGCGATAGTGCGCAAACGGAGGAAATTGTTTGCGGGATTCGTAGCACGTATGGGGGAGGAGCGTCTGCCTCAGAGGGTGATGTTCGGGGAGCTTGTTGGGGGTAAGGGCTACTCGAGGGGGCAAGAGAAGGACTGGTTGGTACATCTGAAGGAGCATATGTCTGTCTTTGGGATGAAATTCGGAGAGTGGCGAAAGGCTGCTCAGAAGGCCGGCAGATGGTTTCGGGTAAAGGAGGGAGCCGAGTTGTTCATGCGGAAATGTCATGAGACGGTGAGACGCAGAGCTGCAGAGCGACACGCAAAGGCTGCGCCAGCGCCATCCGCCGTCGGCATATCTAAGCGGCCGGGGGGAGGGGGGGGGGGGAGGGGGGGGGGGGAGGGGGGGAGGGGGCGGGGGGCGGGGGGAGGGGGGGGGGGGGGGGGGGAGGGGGGAGGGGGAAAGGGGGAGGAGGGAGAGGGGAGGGGGGAGGGCGGGGAGGGGGGGAAGGGGGGGAAAGGGGGGAGGAGGGGGGGAAGGGGGGGCGTCCTGCCCAAGAGACTGAAATCTGGGTCTGGCCATGATCGTCTTGAAATGTGGGCCTTACAACGGCCGTCACAAGTGAGCGTAAGGCCGCCCTGACTTCTTCGCCATGTTGCGTTCTCTCCCCAGTGCCATTGATGCACTTGATACCCTCAATGAGCCCAATGCCGTCTGTAGTTAGTTCCTAGGGTCTGCTAGTGTGACGTTTTTCTCTTTTCCTTTCCTTGCTTCCTCTTCTTGTCTTGTCTTTTCTCTTCTCTTCTTTTCTTTTCTTTTCTTCCCTTTCCTTTCCTTTTTCGCTTTCTTTTTCTTTTCTTTGTTTATTTTTTCCAATTGACTTGTGTCTGACGAGCGTATGCGTAGTGATAGGTACTACGTCTAATATACACGTGGTAGCCTTTCCTGGATGGCAAGCGGTATAGTCGGTTTTTCCAGTGAGACGTATGCACCAGTATGGACCTGGCACATCGTAGGCTGACTCCCAATTTCACTTTTTATATGTTTCTGGCGGAGGCATGAATTGCGTCAGCTGTGATATATGTGTGTACCACCTTTGGTTTGTTTGTGCTTTTTCCCCTATTCCTCAGCTCCAGAGTGACTGGAGCCTGTCCCGTGAGCACGGACTTGATTATGCGAGTCAATGTCAGAACAACAGCAGCAACAACAACAACTATCGTGCCATACTCGCGCGAGTGACCCTGTATCTCACAGACAAAAACACGTTCTCGGCGAATGTTTTGGTGCAGCGTAGCTAGCCATCCCTTTCCGTATTAATATGGATAATTACGTTAAACAGCACAAAAAAAAAAGTAACAGCAAGGAACAGGGGGGTGGGTCACTCGCGCGAGTGACACCGAGCCACTGAAGAACAAGTGCCCAAAAGGGGTTAAATCAACATAACCCCACTGCCGTACCACTTCCAAGCCCCTAACTGCTAACAACGACGAAAATAAAAAATCTGCCACGATGGTTCGATCCGCCTGAAAGAGAGCTTCCTGGCTATACATTTCATGTCTTGTGAAAACAAGTGCCCACCTCAAAACAATTCGATCATACATCATACTATGAAAATAAGAATACACTCCAGCTGTGAGATCGAAGATTTCGTCGAAACTCATATTTGCATGCTGTGTGTGATCCCCCGGTCGCGCGTACTTCTGGGTGTGTGTCCTCATTAAGGATGTAGGTGGGCGACTCCCCTTGGAACTACAGCAGTTTAGCTTGTACTCCAGGGTCAGCAGGGTGATGATAATCAGTCTGTGCGCGGAAGCTAAAATATATGTGGATGTGCTGAACTTTTTTAGGTAGAATTGTTCTGCCTGTACCGGAGGAAATCTGGGTTTTTTAGAGCGGGAATGGATCTTAAATATAGTTGGAAGGCATGTTTATGAGGGGGCATTCTAGCACCAGGCACTTGATAGCGAGTTCGTCGAGGTGAGCTCTATCATTCAGGAGGGAAGGAAGGATACGGAGGGTGGCACAAAAGCAAAGCGGATACAGCAGGGTACAGGGGACTGGTGGGTGTCTGATTAGCACGTGTACTATGTTCGGAACCATCGCTGGTGTTGTGAGGTGGGAGATTGGAGGCGGAAGATTTAAAGTTTGAAAGACAAAGCACAACAGACAGCAGATGACGCCATCCAACCAGCATCGGACCCACCAACCATATTGGGTTTCGAAAGACCATACTGCTGCATGATGTCATACGCATTAACTAACTGCTGCAGTACCTGGTGTCATATTTACACAATTGAAGGCAAGAACCGGGGGGGAGAAGGGACGACACCTGTGACCACGGCTTGTCCAGAAGCTGGAAAGCACAAGTAAGTGTGAACAAAAAAAAGGCACACACAGCAGCATCACCATATACATGTGTACCGCTTTACGTTTACGGCTCCGTTCCAAGCGCATACCTATCATACCTTGATCATACGGTACTGAAGTCGACGTCGGAATATTTTCTCGAAGCATCGAAGATGCAAATAGGAAATAGAAAATATGAGTTTCGACGAAATACTCGATCTCGCACCAGCGGTTGGTGATTCGTAGACTATGAATACATGAATACCGCGTCATACCCCCCGACTTTTAGCCCAGGGGTATGATTGTTGTTGTTTACCGATCAGTACCGATCACCTCCCTCCAGCCCTGACACTCCCCCGGGGTGTTTTTTCCACCAAAACTGCTTGTGCGTCCCGGGGGGCGTTTTCGAAGGATGATACGGTACCTTTTTCAATTTTCGTCAATTTTATACTGGTCTGATGTGAATACAGCGGTACGAGTTAAGTGGGACCAACAATGGACGTACCTGGTAGAGCAAGAGTCAGCGTGCGTGTATCATAGCTGTCCTGTTTGTTTCCCGCCGGAGCGCCTGCCCCTATGAGGTGTCAGTGTGTATAACGCGAGACGACGCTTCGCCCATTGTGGCACCCGTTTCCCCCCCCCCCGCCCGGCCCCCCCCCGAAACGGCACCGAAACGTCCGAAAACGGCGCATCTTGTACACCACACTAGCTAGAGGTAAACCACATCAGATTCTCCGCCGAACCTCCAAAATGGTTTGGACACCTCGCCGAAGCCCCTCCCCCGGGTATGCGTTTTGTGTAGGCGTTTCTGCGGGTAAATGAGTTGCTCTCATTGCTCGTAACGGCCACTATACTACTGCTGTAAACACGTTTGACCCAGGTTGTAATGGCGGAGTTGTCCCTAACGCATGACCGCATTGATTTGCCTAACGCGTGACCGCATCGATTTTCCCCCTTGTAAGGTTCGTCTCCGGATTAGGCCTCGGAGAAGACCCTGAAGCTGACAGCGCCATAGAAGGTCTCCTTAACCGCTCATCGCTTATGGACGTCCCCTTCCGGGGTATGCAAGACCAACACCTCCTCGTGTACCTGGCGTCTCTGGAAGACCCCTCGTCCGCCGAGGACACGGTGTCGGACATTAACATGCAGAGCTACGCCGGCTTCAACATGCTAGATGCTGGGTACCTGAGCTACGGCAACACGGCTGACGAGGTACGGGGGCGATCTCGTCCTGGTTGCCGGGTGACGAGTAAATGCTTCGATTTCGCGTCGAGTCCAGGCTGGTTCACGCTAAACGTCCGAATTGTTGTCCCCTGCGAACGCATGTTGCAATATC
The DNA here is from genome assembly GCA_012845835.1 of Undaria pinnatifida. NCBI lineage: Eukaryota > Phaeophyceae > Laminariales > Alariaceae > Undaria > Undaria pinnatifida. The sequence goes on from JABAKD010000025.1 coordinate 27,983,176, forward strand.
TTCTCAAGTAACCCGTATTTGGGTATCGTACTGACCTCCCTTGAACAGCGGAAGAGGGTGACATGCCAGATTTTTAGTCAGGGTAGAGGGTCGGGGCTAGCGGCAAAAACGTGTCTTCGCGTCTCCACTACTCGTTTCCACCAACCATAGCCCTTGAACAAATGCCAACAACAACCAGGCGTTTTCAATCAGGAAGAAATAAATATGGTTGTTTTTCGTTCAATGGACGAGTCGGTTCCAGATACTCCAATAACCCGTACGAGCTTTGGCACATATTTTTGAAAAACTGACGAAAGAGTTTTCTCCACATATCAAGTAAACATTACAATTGAAACATCATGCCCCACAATCGGTTAAAGGCTGACACTACTACGTACGGTAGTGAATATTTACGAGGCTGTGCAGATAATTTCGCACTTTTCCGAGACAAAGTCCAAAACTTCACACGCGTGCTCTAACTCGACTAGATATTGCTTCTTAGGTGTCACAGGGGTGACGTCACTCTAAGATCGTTCCTATCCCTGTTCCGGAGAATCCAGCAGTATCTTTGCGCCTGATCTTCTTCCGCTATAGTGTGGGTCGAAACAAGGGCATCACTTCCCGCGGCCGGTGTTGCCAACCCTCCCTTACTTTCTGCGATATTTTCCTCGATGAGAGAGGCCTTTACTGCGTATTTAGGCCTCCGTCTGGGGAATGAGCGTCTTCATTGTCTCTCCCATAGTCACTTTGATACCGTTCGTATCACTCCTATTCCTCACTAGCTCTGCCTTTTTAAACCTTTGTTCAAGTATCCGGTATTTTGCGAAGGCTGCCCCTGACCTACTCAGCTCGCTCAGGGGAAATTCGTTGAATTCCCTGTGCAGGTTCTCGGAACTACCCTCTACCCTGACATCTCCATCGTGCCCGGGCAGACTACCTTCCTTAGACGCCATGTCCCTCGAGGCCCTTCGCGGGTTTCCCCAAAACCGTTCTTTGCATAAGGTCAACGCCGAGTCGCCTGCTAATGCCCGTGAAACCCCGCCTCCTGGCCGGAAGGAGTGCATAGAGATTTCAAGTGTGCTCGCCGGCCTTCGTGGTGTGTCATTTTAGTATTTGCAACATTGGTTTCGCTGAACCACTGGCACCCTTGTACGGGCCAGTCTCCCGCTTCTCTTGAGGGGGGGGGGGTACGGTTGGAAACACAAACCTTTGCTCCCGTCCTATCCAAGGTGTGTGCGTACGCTGACCGACTGCTCTCACCGGGCACGCTGCCTGGACCAATTGCTCTACTGCTCTTCTTGGGCACGTTGCGATGCGTTCCTCGCTGCACGGTACCGTCAGCAAGTAGTCTGCGCCGTTCCGGAGTATTTTGCCTCACTGAAAATTGAGCGTAAGACCGCTGCGGTTGCGATATGAGACCCGGCCGAAGCGTTGCCGAACGGGGTGTTTCTTTTTTGTTCTGTCGCCGGAAAAATGGGGGCTAAGGCGGCCCAACTGTTAAAAAAAACAATTACAATTTTCTGTCGGGAAAAAGTAAAACATCCCGTTAGGTGCCGGTTGGGTAAGAGGCTCATATAACACACGTTCAATAATTCAGAGCCCATCTCGATAAAACAGCGTGAACTTCGGCCGGGGAAAAAATTGGCACGCCAAGCTGAACCAATCCGTAGCTACTATGCCCTTAAGTGCGGCGAGAACGCTCCCTTTGAGCGGTGTCGGGCACAAGAGTGGTATATAGCGTAAGGGCTGTATCATAGTTGAAGCGTCCTATTGCTTTTAAGGGCGATATGTGTAGTAATGTCGAGTGGCCCGCCTTTCCGACACGATGGATCGACCCAGTTGCAAGACCTTCGCGAGTGCGTGGGACCGGTCCTGGCGCTTTTCGTGCTCCGTAGTAGAACACATACCAGGTCGCCCTTGGCCGACGTGCTCGCGTTCAGCAACTTGCCCGAGACCGGTCATATCCTGCTGAGTGTCGTGCACCAGCCCCCGCCACATTTTCTGCTTGCGGAAACGGAAGTGCGCCGAGCTAGAAAGCAGTAACCGATGCTGTTTATTTGATGAAACGGCTGAATCCTGTTTTTGTGAGAGCCTCAGACAACCGCTCCCCCTCCTCGTACCCTTCCGTCTCTAGGTGAGATCTTAGAATCCCCCTCGTCAGAGAGCAAATATATTAGCGCTGTTCGGGTCCGACATCGCCTATCAGTACCTTGCTCCGATCACGACTCCGCTCTGTGTCAGGGCGACACGCCGCATTGGTAACTTTATTATACGTTACACATAGGAATGTTGTGCAACCTGAACCTAATGGGGTGCAACGTCCGCCGTTGAGTCTCTAGACATGTACATTATCTATGGAACCGTAATGTCTGACACATGCGCCCGTAACGTCACTGAAATAGGCATGCGATGAACGAGCCGTCGAGTACGACGATAGTAACAGCCCCACAGTGTACGACCCCCGCTGCCGGCCCTGGTACCAAGACGCGGTGGAGGATGGCAACACTGAGGTCATTTTCACGAACCCCTACACCGATGCAGGGTCGGGGGAGCTCATTGTTTCTGTGGCCGCTCCGGTATTTGACAGCAGCGATACGACGCTCCTGCTGGGCGTGGTGGGCATAGACATGGACTTCACGGAAATCGAACACTCAATCCAAAGCCTGAACGTCGTGGGCGACGAGGGATACGCCTACTTGCTAGCCCCGGGAGGGGAGGGAGAGGTGGCGGTGCACAAGGACCTCCTGGCGGACGAGGGCACCCAGTACATCACCGACCTCGAGTCTGGGGTAGATGCTGAGGAATTCAGCGCCATTGTCATGACGATGAGCGAGGACTGCACCGGTTCCGAGGCATATTCCCGGGATGGAAGCACCTGGCTGTTGTCGTGGAGACACGAAACCGCGAGTGATCCGAGCGCAGACGGAATCGACGATTGCGGCGACGGAGGCTTCATCGCCGTGGTTACCGTAGACGAGGCAACTCTCCTCGAGGTAAGCGTGGGGTGGAAGGGGCAATGAGACGTTTCGTTCGTACGGAAGATTATTGCACAAACTTAGTACTTGAGGTGGGGGCTTTTGGGCTGATATTTTGCGGAAATAAACATGTTGGTAAAACGAAGTAAGGCCCGTCACCTCAATAACCAAGCCGTAGGCACGCCTCAAATAGCCACGACACAAACACACGCGTTATGCACACATCACAGGCATCAGCTCACTTGCGCGATGTTCTGCTTTAGCTCCGTTAGAACTGTACCCACGTTTCCGGAGACTACTTGGAGCTAGTATTGCATGTTTTTCAAGCAGTACAAAGGTTAATGACGCCCTCTTCAACTGTCCGTGTGTATTCCTGCTGTTTCCTGTCCGTTTGCAAGGCTTTCTCCGAGCTGGAATCTGAAGTACCCAACGTGGTTGCCGTGGCAAGCGGTATTATGGCGCTGGTGTTGCTCGCAATTGGCTGTGTCACGGGGTACATCGCTCAGTCTGTGTCCATCAAAATAACGAAGCCTGTGAACCAGCTCGCGGATGTCGTGCACGCTCTCAATAACATGGATTTCTCGCGGCAGGTATGTGCGCATTGACAGGTTCACTGGCCGAGGTATTTTGCAACAGAACAAAATCGATCTACTCGTCAGCCTCCAAACCCCCCCTCAATTCGGTAGTCTTGGCCTCAGACGTATATGTGCAGCGATAAACCTGGTGAGTCCTAAGCACGTTACAAGTTTGCGGTAGTTGTCGGCGATGAGCCTACGACCCCCTTTTTTGTTGCAGCCCTGACGAAGGCAACGGGAGGTGCACTGGACGAACACAGGCCGTCCCACCATTCCTGGCTAGAAATCGAGTTTTATTGGTGATGTGCCTGTACGCGTCAAGAGGAATTAGGAAGTGTCCCACCGAAGCGCGAAGAGCGGGCACGGTACGTTCGACGTGCTGCTACAGTTATCAGTTTTTGTGTGGTGGTGCTGCAACCAAACTTGCCCACATTGGATGTGCTTAATTCCGAGACTAGACAACTTCGTGGGACTCCTCCTTTTCGTGCTAACTGCGACACAATCACCTCCACGCACGCTTGCATATCAATCTTCTTTGTTTTGGACGCTTCCAAACACATAGGGAGCAGGAACGTGGATAGTGAATGAAAATTCCTGCCCGGAATTGGAGGAGCTCATTCAAGCGTTCGAGTCAATGGCAACCGTCATCAAGTTCGCCAATATATCTCTGGAGAGTGGAGACATCGAGCTTGCGAAGCAGAATTATATTGAGGCACTCATCCTCTTCAAGAAGCTGGGGAATGACAGAGGAGTGAGCTCATGTACACCATAGACAGCGCAACCCAATTGAGAAAGCGCAATCCAAAAAACGGTACATCCCATTTGCAGACATCGCTGAACACGGCAGCAGGCCCACGTAGCGCGCGCATTTGTGGATGCCGCCACATTCTCGAGTTTTGTGTAACGTGTGCTGTGCTCGTCGAAAAACGTTATGCCGCCATTGCTTTCAGCTGTGCTCCTTGTCATTGACAGGCCAACCCTATGCTCGCTTCGCGTCACGCGCTCACCCTGGGTGTTTTTCGCAACCCCCATCATTTTGTTGGCCAATATCCGTTTCAGGTGGGCATCGTCAACAACAACCTGGGCAATGTATACACCCTGCAAGCTCGCGAGCTCTCTGCAAAAGCCGCCGGCGCAAAAAGCAAGGCCAAAGCCGCGAGCACCATGGCACGAGCGCTCGAGTTGTACTCCGACGCCGAAACCAACTACGGCCTGGCAATCGAAGACGCGCAGATGCTGTGCGCTGCTACCAAGCAACGTGGCAAAGGCTCGTCGCCGTTGCCGAAACCGACGCACCGTCATTCCGACAGTGATGAGTGGAATGGCGGTGAGAGCAAGTCCGAAGAGCGAATGTCTGCGGCCGATGTCGAATCCGGGGGCGCTACGTTCGCCGGTCGCGTCAGCGAGAATGACCTACGTGCGGATAGCGCTGTCTTGCTCCAACTCGCCAACCGCAAATTTAACCTAGCGCTATGCCTCGCCGCTAAGGCAAGCGGCAATGTCGCGAGCGGTGGGGGCATCCCAGACCCGGCGGTGATGCAAAAAATACGCGAGCTGATTCTGGAATGCGTCCACGCCACGGTCGACGCCAAAGACCCCAAGAGCAGCCAGCGGCAAGTGGAGTTCCTCCTCGAGCTCGCGTCTATCGAGCGCAATCAGAAGGACGGACAACGGGCCGCAGCAGAGGCGATACATGTGGCCGAACGCGTAATCGACGACTACAGCGCTCAGGTGGACGCAGGCCATGACGTCGACGGAAGGTTAGCGACGCCGCCGCCGCAGGGCATGTCACCACCCGCACCAGTGGCGGTGCTCCGGCAGCAACTGCTGGCGGCGCGTGGGGCACTCTGCGTCGCGGAAGGAAACCCCATCATGGCGATCCGATATTGGACCAGCGCCATCCTCGACTGCGGTGACCGGATGGACGTACCCGCGATCGTGTCTTCTCTGGAGGGACTTCGCGGCCTGGCGTCGAGCGGAAGACATGGCGGTCACTTTCCCCCGGAGCTATTGGTGGCGCTCAGTTTGCCGCAGGCGGAGGATAAGGACGTAGATTCGCTTATATACGCTATCGAGAACGCGTTGGTCAGGGTGCAGCGCCTGGAGGTTTCGGCGGGGGTGGAAGCGACGAAGTCCGGCCGCTACACAGGGAAGAAATATTCGATGACAAATGTGGACCTGTGTTTCGTCATGGACTGCACGGGCTCGGTAAGAAGTGGAGGAGGCAGAATGTACATGTTGCGCTGGGTTTCGCCTTGGACGTTAGAGTATAATGCATGTTTACACAGCAGACATTAACAATGTTTTTACAATTATTAATAGTAGCCGATTTTTGCGTTTCACAAGAACTAGAAACCCGCCGTACGGATAATCCCTTTTTAAAACCGGTTAGTCTCGCATCTGGCCATCATGGAGAGACAAGAGTGCCCGCCAAATATACCGACACCCCGCACCAAAAGGCACTGTTGTCTGCACTGACGTTGTATACTTTGTCGTACGATTTATCAGATGCAACGCTGGATCGATCAGGCGAAGAACAAGCTGATGGACATCATTTCGCAAGCCAAAAAAGATGTTGTCAACCTCAATCTGCGGGTGGCTTTCGTCGGGTAGGTTATGGAGATGGCAGCTGCGCCTTGTGTTTTCAATGTAACCTTCATTCGGCGATTTGAGCATTTTGCGACCAACGCTGATGCCCTCGAATACAGGTAACACCACTGCAGTTCTACTCTACACGGAATAATTGAGCGCGCTGCAACCAGTTAGTGCCAGTTTCCTGATGGCAAACCGTCGGCATCCCATGAATTGACCCACAGGTACCGTGACTATGGAGATTATAAGCGGTTCGAGGGCCCGATTGACTTCTGCGGCGAGGACGAACTCCCTAAGCTTCTCGCTAAGCTTCGAAAAATCAAAGCCTACGGAGGTAATAAATTATTTGCCGCGTTTCCATGACGTATCTACTGGGCGTTGACGATGACACTGTGCGGTGTGGGTTTTTTTATACGCCCTTTCAAGCCCAAGCCTGCTTTTGCTGTGCGCGCGCCACTGCGCAAGTCGTATTTTACCCTGTTGCTGCGGAAACTTGTGACGTGTATTGCGTATCACTGTATTTCGATGGGGGCACATAGGCCTATTTTTGTGCCAACGGGTGCGAGGCTTCACGGGCCAATTCTGAAGACTACATCTCGCTCGTTCCATCAATTTCCATCGCTGTAAAATATCAGGTGATGACATCCCCGAGGACCTCGCCGGAGGTCTCAAACATGCTACAGAGCTCTCGTGGAAAAGTCCTATCCGCCTGTGCATCCTCATCGCCGACGCACCATGTCACGGCCAGATGTACCACGGCAGTATGCGGGACAGATACCCCAATGGTTGCCCGAGTGGACTGGACCCGTCAGCGTTGATGTACAATTTGCAGGTATGAGTGCCCTTCCGTTCTAGTTCCGATGGCTAAGGATGCTGGTCCGCAATGTAGGACGTGTTACGGATTTTTGAATGCAAAACGTGGTTTGCGCACCCTGAGAGCCGGGAGCGCTCGAAAGTTTGGAATCGCCGCCGATTTCAACGTCATTAGGCTCGCGCGGCAAGTTTTCGTGCATGTTGAATTTTGACGTCAATGGCACCCAACTGAATGGTTTATTTGTTTCAGCTTAACAGCTCAATCTGCGTTGGGGCGGTGATCGCGTATGCTTCGTATTATCTACAAGCTCCATTTAAGTTTCCCGTTGCCGTGGGAACGGGGGGGCAGTACCATCTGTCACGCGAACAGGCTGGTGGACCGTATTCTTGCCTCTTGAGCAACGCGGGTTGAAGCAGCTGTCGCGGGTACTCTCAGTTCGTGAGGCGCTGCATGAAATCCACCTCCGACCCTCTTCTGCCTCCCGCACTCTGTCAATGCCGTGGGTGTGCTCTCACCATCACGGGAAATGCCTCTGCAGTACGAGCTCGGTGTCGACTTCTACTTCGTCAGTATTATCAAGCACCACACCGACACAATGATCGACGTGTTGAAGGATCAGCTAAAAGTTCTCTGCAAGCACAACTCGAAGAAATCCGGCCGAGCCCTCCCTGGAAAGGGAAACATCGAGCCCAAGTTCCTGGTCCACGACCTTGGCTCAAACGACAACCGCTTCCTGGAGACCGTGGTGAAGAGCGTCAAGATTAGCATCAACCTCCGCGTCGAAACCTACTGATGATGTGCGACTTGTAACAAGGACGGGCTCGGACGCCTACCATAGCTGCACACCACCGCCAACTAGCCGTTACAGGCTCGGAGTGAAGCTCGGTTCGCGCTGCCTGTGGAACTTGTTTACGGCGGACGGAAAAGCATGGCAGTGTACAGCAGTGTATATATGAGGTGGTAGTAGGGTATTTTCAGTTGCCCCGATCATGGTGATGATATTCGCAAGTGGCTGGAGTTGCAGCATAGTTTGTCGTCAATACCCACTTACGTGATGGGTAGTGGAGCCGGTCTGTTGGTGTGCTCAGTTCTTGACCCTTTTTTGTGTAATGGTCGAGTTTTTGTTCATGCCTTTGCTGGCTCCGGCTGTGTGTTTTGGTTCTCCGTGTGGCTTAGGATTGGGATGAATCAATTGTGAAGAAGTGGGTTGCAGGTGCAAGAACTAATATCTACCAGGTACATCGCAACACGAATTAAGGCTAGAGTGAGGGTTCGATAATGTCAAAACTTTGGGGACGACAGACTCGGTATGTGATCAGTAACAGTATATTGGCGAAAGGGGCATCGAAATGTTTTTGAAGATTGAAGTTTTTTTTTTATGTACGTACCGTTGGGCATCGTACCAAAATATATTTACTATTTCCCAGGTTATGCAACTCTTAGAACTCCGCTAGACCGACATTGCGTCCTTTTTCAATGGAGACCCTAAAAAAACTCGTATTGTACAAGGTTCCCCTTCGGGATGGGGTTGACCTGATAACCCTAGCCGTTGCAAGTCGAAGAAGGGGGAACACAGGCGTTCCAATTACATGTATGAGCTATTGCTTTTTTGTTGTTGCTGCTAGAAATGGTTCGTTTTCCTGGTATGAGGTCCAATGATGTGTGTTCACTGCTGTTGTTCACTGGCGGTGAAGATTTTATCGTCGTGGTTCGATCCGCTCCCGCTGCTTTGCACCAACCACACTCAGTCAGTTCCTCCGATTATTGGCCCGCCGTCTTGTTTGTTTTTTTGTAGGGTTATTGGCCGGTCAGCATTCCCTTTGTCAGCAAGTAGTAGTATACCTGGCAGTTGTATGTCAGAAATACGCGTCATCAGCTGCTTTTCAGCATCAGTTTTGTGCGGTATGTCTTCCGTAGGTATAACCACGACCTGGCGACCAGAAGGAACGATATCCCCTTCGCGCCTTGCTTTGGAATCTGTCCGTAGTAATGGTGAATCAATTCTGCGAGAACGAATCGGCATGTGCTGATACCTTTCAATTGTCGGCTTAGCGGCCTTGATTATCTTATGACTTGTTATGGCGGAGTATTGGTCTGAGTCATTATTTCGTTAGTCAGTGATCTGATGAAAGTTTCCCGAATCTTCAGTGTAGATTCGATTCGGGAAGTTGTAAAAAAATCACGCTGAATGGAAAGAAACGATATATCCCTTTTGCGCAATAGATTGGGAATCTGACGGTAGAGGATTAAACATTCCGACCGACCAACTAGGCATGTGCTAGGCGCGCCCCTTCTGTTGTTAGCATATACTTGACGCGCTCTTTCGACAAGAGGCTCCTCGTTTTCTATTAATGTTTGTGGTAGATTTGTTCCGTCTGTCGGCATTTCTCTAGTCAGTTCATAGGCTACTTGTCCGTCATCAGTGTACTTAAAAAGTAAAAGCTGCTTTGCAGTTTCGGTTGTGTACAATATTTTGTCGTTGGTACTATATGACAGATGAATCTGGCGGTAGAAGACAAAGCATTCTGAAGTTAACCGACTCGGGATGTGCTTGACCCGTTGCTCCGACTATTGGCTCACTGGCGGTAAATTTGTTTTGCATACTTCTTGGGTTTGCCGTCATTCCTATAGTAAGCCTTCTTACGGTTATCCGTCAACGGTAGTACGAGTGTGCGTAGATAGCTGCTTTCAGCATAAGTTCGTGCGTTTTGTTTTAGTCGTAGGCAGATTTCACCCTTCTCGGTAAACCAAAAGTACGTAGTGTAGCCCCGTCGTCGGTAATGCTTAAGAAGCTCGAAATCTGACCCGTACGTCAACTCGTTCGCCGTCTAAGTTGAACGTACCCAGTCTAGTCTATGTTAGCCCAAACTAACTGTTAACGTTTGATGGTTGTTCAGACCTATGCTACGATGGAGGTAGCAATAGCTTTTCGTCTGAAATGGTTTCTGAATGACCGGGCTCCTGAACCCCAAATCGCCGGAAATAGGTGCCATTTTGTTTTGCGTGATTCTCGTTGTGTACCCAGGCCATTTTTTATCCGGTAGCAGTTCTATTTTCTTCAAATCAGTTTTTGGGAGAGGTCTTGAGCTCCCAAATTGAGGGGTAGTATTAGAAAAAAAAGTGGTGCACCTCTATCGTAGCACGCGTCTTCAGGTTTTTGCAACGTTAATGCCGTAAGTGCGGGGCATCGATTCGCCGATGTTCTCGGTCGCTAAGTGTAGCAGGACATCGCAAAACGGCGAGAGGATACCGCTCCACGTCAACGAAAAAAAAAATGTGGCTGCTACAGCTTGATACCTGGAAAGACTACTGTGCGACGTAATACATAAATAGCTGTCAGTGACATAGAAAGAATGATCCGTGATTGCATGGTCCATGGCATGTTTTATTGTTCCTTGTCAGAGAGTCAATAAATACCGCAACCATCACCATCGTCAACGTGGGGGAAATCGGGCACTCGCTTTTCCTTTTCCACGCCAGGAGTGCGCGGGTGTTGCCTGTACCCGATAGTAGCGCCTTTGGTCGTTCGCCATATCCCAGCCGGGGAAGCATGTGTCATTCCGCGCGCGATCGTTTGACCTTGGACGTCAAATACAGTATGTCAATACTATCCTATCTCTCAACTGGCGACCCGAGAGTGGTATTGCCTTCATGTTGGATTATCCTCCACGCCATGAACCACGCTGAAGAAGCCTGCCTGGGGATGGCCGCTCCTTGGTTTGCTGAAGTGTATAATGTACAACGTATTAAGCTACGGTAACAAACGGTAGTTTTTGCTCGAGGCTCTAGTAGGTTTTGCGTCGAAACGATGACTTGTCGCGAAGGGCCGCCGTATCGAGCTCGCAACAAGGAACTCCCCCACGCAAAAGCAGTACATACGTCTAAAACGATAAGGGGAGAGAGTGGGGATAAGCGCAACGGGCGTAGCGCCGATTAAGTGAACGGATTAACAAGTTTACTACAGTAGCACAAGGTTTCTTCGCTGAAGCGCATCGCTCAAAACGATGCCGTCGAGTTGTCATGAAGAGCTTCCGCATTGAGCTCGCAACGAGAAACTCCCCCACCTGCTCCCACGCAAAAGAAGTGCATAGTCTAATACGTTAAAAGGGAGAGCGGGTATAAGCCCGACTTCCTAGCGACGATTAAGCTAAAGGGCTGACAAGTCTACTACAGTAGCACAGGTTTTCTGGGCTGACGCGCAACGCTTAAAATGGTACTTGTAGACGACGACGTACATGACGGGCGATGCCGGTTCGAGCGATGGGCGAGCGTGCGGGTGGACGGCGAAAAGCGGTGGCGCGAACAATCCGATTGGCGCCGCACTACGATAACACGATGAAGGGAGAGTGCGTATACCGTAGAGATAGTGCTGTCTGTATGTATCGGCAACAAGTCGGAGTGAGCATATATTACGAAAGGGGCAGAGCGTTCGCCGTCGACGTAACGTTTTCAGTCGTTCGTCGGTTCGCAAACAAATCATCACCAACAGACACTGATATAATAATCGATGTACGACATGATAGTGTATTCGCTTGTGTCCGGCGCGTCCTGGCAAGTCGTGGCGCCTGATGGTGATGCTGTTGGCTCATTTCCTTCAACTAGGTTGATTGTTGATTGTTTGGTCTGCGTACGGATCAGATAATAGCAAGGCTTTACACGGCGTAAAACCGTGTTATTTGCAGAATCCTATGGTGCGGTACGGAGCGGTTCGAAATCGTACGTTGCGGTGCGGTTGGTGAAAACCGTAAAAACCGTACAGCACCGTGCTTGCACCGTTGCCAACTACTTGGATTTTGGAGGGGCCGTCTGTTTTTTTTTCACGGTTTCTGTTTCTTTGAGAGTCAAACGGTGCGGCTTGGTGCAGATCCTCCTCTTTAGAATCACACAGGTGTGGTGCGGATATTTTTGCTTCAGAATCCTATCAAATACCAAAATCGTACGGCGGGGTGTCGGGATCGCACCGAACCGGGCCGCATCTTAAGAAAAAAACGGTCCGTGAAAAGCCTTTGGTGATGACCTTGCTGTAGTCGTCTGTCAACATAAATATGAGAATACGTACAAAACTTCTTCTCAGCATAAATGTAGTACGCAATGTTGTTGCAGGCATCTCAGATGCTTGTTAATTTGGACAAGGAGCCATTGACAATGCCTTTGCGCGTTAGCGATTCGGAATCTGACTTGCATTGTCATTTCTTCGTATACCGTTGAGCCGAACGTAAAGCACGGATTGGAGTGTTTAGTGGTTCAGGTTTGCGGGCTTGATGCCGTAGCTGCGGCGTATTGATTCGCCGACGTCTTCGGTCGCTGACCGCGTGTGGAAGAACGCATGGCGATACGGTTGCGTCAATATCAAAGGTTTATTTCTGCGGTTGTTACAGCTATGGATAGCTACACGTAAAGAGCAGTCAGGGCCCAGGAAGAGTGGCCCGTGATTTCATGGTTCACGTTGTATTCCACTGTCCTCGAGAGAGTCAATAAGTACCTCAATCATCACCATTGTTGATGTGGGGGCAATCAGGCAATTTATTTCCACTTTCCACACCACGAGTGTGCGGCTTTTGTCTCTTCCCGTTAGAAGCGTGGTTGGCTGTCCGCCATTTCCCAGACGGGCACATCGTCCCGCACGCGCTAGTGTGACTACCCTTGGACGCAAATATGTCGAGAAAAACGAAATACAAAACTGGCTATCCGAGAACGTAGTGCTTTCACCAGCATGTCGGAATGTTCTTGACGTCATGAACCACACTGAAGAAAGAACGTGCCTAGGCATGGTCGCCCCTTGGCCCGATGAAGTTGTTGACGCGTGGTACGATAGAGGTGCACCACGTTTTTTCCTCATACTACCCCTCACTTTAGGAGGTTAAGACACGTCCTTCTTGACCCAAAAACTGTGGCGGAGAAAATAAAACTGCTGGGACCGGATGACAAATCCCATGGTCTAGGTGTAGAACGAAAATCGAGTCATCCCACGGTAGGGGTTGCACTTTTTGCGCCAAAAAGTCTCTGGCCAATCATGATTGGCTGGTAGGCTTTGACCCAATAAGCTCACAATTATTTCGACCGAGTCGGGTTTTCTCGCATACTTCTCGCATACGGTAAACATTTGCAACGCGAGCGCAGTTCAATGAGTTATTTGCATGATAGGTCGCACAAAAAAGCGATTTTGAGCTTATCTGCTAACAGGTATATCAGGCTTGGTTGGCGTGCCGAGCAAGCACGCTCAAAATGAGGATGATAAACACTTGAACGGCAACAACAGCACTAAAAGCAATATAAATAGACGAATTAGAGCCATATGTATGCAGGATTCAGGGCCCCCAGGTTATCAGCACAATTAATTTCAAACATAAATGGGGTATTCAAAGAAAAACGACATAATAATATGCGGAACTAAGACCGGCACCACTCGAGCATAATAGCCAACCGTGGAAAAAAGCCTGAAATTAGGCCAAAACAGTGCGTATTTTACTCACTGTCATAATGGTCGAATAATCATGGAATACTTGCTGTGCCCGAATAATTACCTCTTTGTCGCTTATTATGCAGCACCGAAAAAATTGCTGAAAATTCCGATTTCATTCGCTTTTATTGGGTCGGAAACCTAAAGCTTGCTAATATTTTCGCGGGTTTTCTTGCATACCAGGTACTATAATACTCGCGTAGGGCAAAAAATTGCCATGCGACCGCTATTTGTACCAAACGCTCGACCTCAGGATGAATCACCGCTGTTCGTGCCCAGAGCGTCACGATAAAGACGTTCGGGACATGAGAAGAGCGGTCAAATCGCCATTGTCCCGGCATACCACCAGCCATATATATTGCCCACAACAGATAAGCGCAATGAGCGCCTGCTTCGGCTTTACACAGGGTGATCTTGAATCGGAATATTATACCCCGTTTCTTTCTCCTGTCTTTTCTATTTTTTCTTTTTTCCAATTGACTTGCGTCTGACGTGCGTATGCGTAGTGGTAGGTACAACGAGATATTTGTGCAGAAGATACCTATTTTTTATGATACCGCTATGTCGTCGATTGCCAGGAGATATTGTCAAGAAGATCCCTATTACTCTGTATCATCGGTTAATTCCTGGCGAACACGAGACGACATTCTTCAAGAAGATCCCTGTATTTTATCATACTGTTGTCATCAATTAATTGCCGGCGCACACGATGTATTGACCAGCAGCAACAACAACAGTCAGTAGCCGGCGCAATTCTTGCAACCACACAACAAAGCGTTCGAAACACTACTAGCTTGATTATCACACCTACCTTTAGAAGTGCATCCACGTTTCGTTTGTGGGAATAAATATACATGGAATTAGTGTAGGATATATATTATGCGGTCCTGAAAGATGGATGGTGGATCGTGGACCAATATATACGGAACGACACTTTGGAGCGGAGATGAAAAAGACTGACAAAACATTGTTTCTCGTACTGCGGTTTTTACAAGCGACTCCGATTGTTGTGTTTGTTTCTTTTTCTTTTATAGTCTGGCCTGTTTTGTTGTGTTCTCGTACCCTGTACGCTAGCATTTCACTTGCGTTATACCTTGATTAATTGCGACTGTTTGGTTTACTCTGTGTCACAGTCTGTGACCACATAATAATATCTTGTATCTCTCAAGGATGAAGAATCAGCACGGACACTGGGTGTAATGATGTTGGGTAGGGAACGGCCCCCCTCCAAGACAACGAACGCTCGAACGAAGGTATTTAACCGTGAAATCCGGTATCGAGAAACAACGACACAGCAGTCAGTCGTAGGGTGTGCACAATAGGCCGAACGCTTCGAGGTGTGACCATGAAAAAGTGTGGTGGGGACGAAATAAGAAGCCAATTTGGAACTGATGCCAACTTGGAAATAAATGCTTTCCCATCTATACGTTTTTTCGTTCAAGCTCTGCATATATATGCCAAGATCCAAGAATAGCTCGGGCGTATACCGCCTAAAATACCAAAAACTGCGCACTTCTCGCTTGTCTCGCTCAGCGCACGTACCCGATCCCGGCTAGATGCGGAACGGATACCGCAGGACGAGGGGCGTTTGAGACGCCCCTCGAAGACGGCGCTCGAACGAAGCTATTTGACCGAGAATTCCAGTTCCGCGAATCGCATACTGAGGCCGAGACGGAAAAAAACTCCTCACCGAATCCCCCCCAAAAACAATGATCATATATATATATGTATATGTATTTGTATATACTTTTTAGGACTAAGGCATGGAAGCTTGGTCGGGTTGTGCGAACGAATGCCTTCGAAGTCATGTAGTATCGGGTGAGATATTGAATTCCTCATGTGAGGACCTCAGGGACTGATGATGGTGTGCACCCTTACCGTGGGACGGCTCATACTCTTAGTTAATCCAACAACTGCAACCCCTACCGTGGGATGGCTCATCATCATCATCATGCCAAACATATGACGTAGTTTCGACGATTTTTGGTTAAGGAGCCCCGTCATTCAGAAAACGTTTCAGACCAAAACTGCTGAACACCTTATCGTAGCACGCGTCTGTAGTGCGGTATTTGCCCTGGGAAAACCTAGCCAAGATTCCAGGATGCGGGGTATGGATACGGGATGAAAAGGGTTTCACGTGCCTTTGAAGGCGTGCGCGTGTACGAAAAAGGGGATGATGCAATTGCTTCATAGATTTGTAGTGCGCTCAGCGCTCAGTGCTTCCTCATTCGCGTCTCTCGAATGCAGGCGATTGTTTTTTTTTGCGCCGCTGGGTTCCCGTTTTCTTCATGCTGTTTTGTTTGTTCCCCTTCCCTGCGTTAACCTGAGGAAAGCGATAGCTCTCGTGTCTGTCGACTCCGCCATAACCGCTGGGTTCTCTGATTTCCGCTTCCCGTTTTCCGTTTTCGGTTTCCTGCCTTAGCATTTTTCCTGGGGCTTCGTGGCCTCACAGGGTAGTATCGGTGTGGGAGTGGATGTTGAAGAGCCGCACCTTCGACTCATGTTCTAAACCATGGAACCGGTGCTTCCCCTAATATTCCACATTTTTGCATATGCGGCTCATCAGACTGGGCTAGTGTTGTGATATTGTCCTGGAAGCCTAGTAAACGCTTAACATCTAGCATGTACTTGTAGGGTATGGCGATACGGAAAAAAACGGTTGCACATGCCTCTGAAGCAATGTGCTTAGAGGAAAGGTGGACGTTGCAATTGCTTCACGGATTTGTAGCGCACTTAGTGCTCAGTGGTTCCGTGATGTTCAAGGAATGAAACAGAGAGCTTCTCTAAGGATACACTAGAGAGCGTACCGTGGGGCCTGCTTAGTAAAGAGACCCGCAAGGAGTTGCCTGTGTCTGTACCAGGGCCTCTGATTATAAAGTGGGTTCGTTTGTCCGTAGACGAAGTAATATTTGTTGGTTCTATAGAAGAATTGGGCATGTCTGTGTGGGGAATCTGGGTTCGAGTACGGATAGAAGCAAACATAACACGACACAGTCAGTCGTGGAGAATAAGTCATCGCGTGTAGCTTAGCAAACTCATTCCGAGCTTGACCGAGCCGGGGGTTCTGGTTGACTGAGAACGCGAGCAGACATAAAAGGCGGCCGCCAGGTTGGTCAACCAATCCAGAAGTTTGAGCCTTATCTTTTCCACCCGCTCCCCATTTTTTCTTTCGGGCGGTGGGCGCCCGGGTACTCATTCCACGCATTGCCATAGTCGTATGACCATAGTCTCTTGCACCGCTGCAATGCCGAGACGGGGGGGGGGGGGGTTACGTGTAGCCGGGATTCAGCATGTATTTTGATATATTTTTTTAATGGTTGAGTTAGGTCGAATGGTCGAATGGCACGAATGATCCGAGATAACTGTACAGGCGGTAATAGAATGGAACCCGGCTGGTATCATAGTAGGGAGAGTGAGAGAATAAAGTGTATAGGCAAGTTTCTCAGTTGAGAGATGGCAGGAGACTGCGACATAAAACACTGACGATTCGCATTTCTCCCTCTCGTGCTCAATGGCGGTGACATTGCATGACCACATGACCTCGCCTGTTGTATTTGGCAATACGTATCTCTTTCTTATACCACATCACCTCGCCTGTTGTATTTGGCAATACGTATTTCTTTCTTATGATTAGCGATGTCAGAAAATAATGGTAACTACAAATATTCTATCTTTCGATCCATGTACAATAACAAATTATGAAGATTTAACACGATGTTTACTACACCTAAACGCTGGGTTGTATACTGTATCGAACATCAAACCTTCTAGAATAGTAAACATTACCAGGCAGATGATATAAAGGGATGTCTTCTTGCTACAACCCTCAGATTTGTCCCCTTCAAGGATTTATAGTTTCCGCGCACATATTGAAATGTCCCGCCCGCCCCCCCCCCTCCCCCTCCCCCGGTCCCTCTTGTTCAAACGCCCCCCCCCTTCCCCCCCCCCCCTCCCCCGATCCCTCTTGTTCAAACGCCCCCCCCCTTCCCCCCCCCCCCCTCCCCCGATCCCTTCCCCCCCCCCCCCCCCCCTTCCTTTCTTTTTTTTTTTTTTTTTCTTTGCCCAGTTTTTTCAAACGCCCCACTTACAATCGAAATCGGCCAGAGTAATAAACACCTCTACGCAGTTGATATCACGTCACTATCTTTCTAACCATTCATGACGTAGTTTTCAATTCCCCCCCCCCCCCCTCCAACGCCCCCTCCTTTCCCACCACCCGCACGATCGCCTAGACCTAGCACCACGCGTATAAAAAGCCCCTACATATCTTTGATCTCACAGCCGGAGTGTATTTGAATATTATATGTGACCTAAACCTCCTAAAAAACCCTTCTCTCCCCCGCCCCCCCCCCCCGCTCTCCCTTGCTCAAACGCCCCACCTAATATTGAAATCCGCCAGAGCAATAAACACTTCCACGCACTGGATATCACCTCATTATCTTTCTAGAGCCATCCATGCCGCTGCTTCCCCTCCCCCCCGCGCCCCCAACGCCCCCTCCTTCCCTACAACCCGCACCATCGCCTAGACTTAGCACCACACGTATATATGCCACTAAAAGCCCCTCCTCCCCCCCCTCCCCCCACCCCGCCCCCCACCTCCCCCCCTCCCCCACCCCCCCACCCCCCCCACCCCCCCACCCCGCCCCACCCCCAGCCCCTCGAACGCTCTGCCCTCTACTCACTAGTTTTACGACTTACAGGATATACATGATAAAATGGTAAGTTATTTCCAAAACCGTCACATTTATCCCCTTAAAATAATGTATAGTTTCCACGCACAGATTGAGCTGCCCCACACGCCCCGCCCCCGGCCCAACCCCCCCCATGATAAACTGGTGCATTTTCCAAAACCGTCAGATTTATCCCCTTGAAAGATTTATAGTTTCCACCCACAGATTGAGCTGCCCCGCCCCCCCCCCCCCCCCCCCCCCCAACCCCGCTCCCTTTTGATCAAAACCAGGCCCCCACGTCCTTCAAAACTCCGCCCTCCCCTCACCGGTTATTCGACTTACAGGAGTCACTTGATAAACGGATGCATTTCCTTCCACAGCTGTCAGATTTTGTCCCCCTCAGAAACGGGTTGTATAGTTTCCGCGCACAGACTGACTAACATCACCCTGTTGACCCTGATAGCTACACTGTAGTTGCAAGGGGAGTCGCCGACTTATATCCTTAATGAGGACAGACAACCCGTAATACGCGCGATCGGAGTATCACACACAGCTTGCACTTGATGAGTTTCGACAAAATATTCGATCTCACAGCTGGAGCGTATTTTCAATTTTATAATAATACGCTAACGTCGTGGTAGTGGCGTTTTTTTATCTTTGAACTTTGAAAATATTTTGGCTATAACACCCCCCCCAAAAAGCTGCGACTTCCGAGCTCCACTCGGCCTCCGGCGACCTGGCGGTGCCGCCACGCAAAGTATTACCACGCAAAGTAGTACCAGAAGGTACGTGTAACAGGTACTAAACGGTGCCTTGGCAAAGGGAGTGCGACTGCACTTTTGAGATGCTTGTGCTCGAAACCAGTCAGAGTTCGTACATTTTGATACGAAAGGGGTAGAGCATCTTCCGCCGTCGACGTAAGATTTCTGCCGTTCATCGGTTTGCAAACAAACCACCCACATACATGTACTACGCGTCGCTACCGTGGTAAAAATATCCTATCTATATATACTAATCGTGTGTACCGTGGTACCTGGTATGAATGCGTCCCGGCACGCAGTGATACACAGCTGTATTCGACATTTTCATCCATTTTATCCCGGTGACGTCATTAGGGGGCACTTCGATCTGCATTTCGTATGGGTTAGCGTTAGGGTTAGGGTTTGTTAGCATGGTTGAAAAAAACAATAATGCAAGACACCCCCGGCACGTCGCAGCGCCCGACGCTGATCAGGATCGGGCTCGATTCCTTCTTACAGAATAGGACACCTGCCTGTAACAAGGAGCGGGGTTGTTGTTGTTTTTTTTCGTAGCGCTATGTATGCATAGTAGCTTGCCTTACCTCGCTGCATTCCCCCTGCTGGCGAGTCCACGTAGGAGCTTGTTACGTACCAGGTACGCAATATGATAATTTTGCTTCATTTTCTGTTCCTCTCGTTTTTTTGCTCTCCTCGAATTTGGCCATTGGTTTGGTTTCTTGAGTGGCATGCGGTGTGGTGGGTTTGAGCTGCAAGTCTTGAAGAACGTACCAGGTATTATATTGTATACCTGGTATACCAGTATGGGCCTGTTAATACGTACGTGCGCTGACTTCCAATTCCACTTCTTGATCATTTTTTTTTGGCGGATCGATGTGCGACTTTTGCTTCATTCAGCAATTAAAATGATATTTTACGCGTGCCCCTTTCGGTTTGTTTCCTTTTTTCCCAGGCAGGGATATTCTTCCATTCCTGAGTGGCTGGAGCCTGTCCTGTGACCACGGACTTGATTATGCGAGTTGATGTGAGAACAACAACGGGGTAATAAGAAATCAGCGTGAGATAAAAAAAAAATAATAATAAAGCTGCGCGAGGTGAACCCTGCGCCACAAATATGAAAATGCCCCATACCCCCGCCAGGCGAAGCACGACCGCCTTGGGTCACCCTGCAACCGGGACCGATGGCCGCGCGAGTAACATATTTTTAGCTTTTCAGCGAACAGTATAACTTTCAGTTTTGACCCGGTACTCTGTATAGCGCAGCAAGTAAGCCAGTGTTTTCGTCGACGATGTTCCTTTGTACGGCATTTCTGGCCGGCGAAATAAAAGCGTGGCTCAATGAGAATAAAGGCTGCGAGAAAAACGAAAAGAAAAAGGACATCCAAGTTAGATCCCTGTTTCTTATGTCCTGTACTGCTGTACGACAGTAAACTAAACCGTAGTATGCCACATGTTTGTCTGTCTGCAGACAGACACCACACGTGTGGAGGAAGGGATCGTAGGGCCAGACGGATCAGGTCAGGAGTGCCTGCCGCACCTCTCGCCACGAAGAGAGTTCGTTATTATGTTACGGATAGTGCAACTTTACTGAACATGCCTGTATTTATAGTATGCAACATTGTAATAAACCGTTATTCACCTGAGTTTTTGCGTTGAGAGAGGCAAATCCCCTCGCCCCCCCCCCCTCGTATCGCGCAGCCACACATTAGAGACGTTGCCTGCAACACACAAATATATATATGATCATTCTTTTTGGGGGGATTCGGTCAGGAGTTTTTTTCCGTCTCGGCCTCAGTATGCGATTCGCGGAACTGGAATTCTCGGTCAAAATAGCTTCGTTCGAGCGCCGTCTTCGGGGGGCGGCTCAAACGCCCGTCGCCCTGCCGTATCCGTTCCGCATCTGGCCGGGATCGGGTACGTGGGCTGAGCGAGAAAATCGACAAGTGCGCAAATTTTTGTATTTTGGGCGGTATAAGCCCGAGCCATTCTTGGATCTTGGCATATGCAGAGCTTGAACGAAAAAACCATATGGAAAAACATTATTTCCGAGTTGGCATCAGTTCCAAATTGGCTTCTAATTTCGTCCCCATCACACTTTTTCATGGTCACACCTCGAAGCGTTTGGCGTATTGTCGTACGACTGCTGTGTCGTTGTTTTTCGATATCGGATTTCACGGTTAAATACGTTTGTTCGAGCGTTCGTTGTCTTGGACGGGGGGCGTTCCCTATCCAACGACATCATCACGCCCAGTGTCCGTGCTGATTCTTCATCCTTGAGAGATACAACATAGTATTATGTGGTCACAGACTGTGAGACAGAGTAAACCAAACAGTCGCAATTAATCAAGGTATCAAGCAAGTGAAATGCTATCGTAACGGGTACGAGAACACGACAAAACACGCCAGACCATAAAAAAAATACCAGGTAGAAAATAACACAACGAACGGAGTGGTCGCTGTTAAAAACCGCAGTAGTACGAGAAACAATGTTTTGTCAGTCTTTTTCGTCGCTGCTTCGAAGAGTCGTTCCGTATACTGTATACAAGTATTGGTCCACGATCAACGATCCATCTTTCAGGACCGCATAATAAATACCCCACACTAATTCCATGTAAATTTATCCCCACAAATGAAACGTGGATGCACTTTTAAAGGTAGGTGTGATAATCAAGGTAGTAGCGTTTCGAACTCTTTGTTGTGTGGTTGCAAGAATCGCGCTGGCTCCTGCCTGTTGTTGTTGCAGGTCAATCCGTTCAGCACCTCGACGTGAACGCGGATGGATGCTGATCGAGACAAGCGAGAAGCGCGCAAAATTTTGTGTTTTGAACGGTACTCTCCAGTTATTCTACGGATCTTGATGCATGGAGAGGTTGCTGAAATAAAACTTGGCAAGACATTATTTCCAAATTGTCGTCATATTTTGTCCCAGAACAAATAATAATATTTACTGTAAAAAAATTCCCCATCGTACATCGGTAGATATCATAGTAGTTATTTTGTTTATTGAATTTCGGTAGGTACACGTACATACATACATGGATATAGACATGGCAAACGCACGCATGGCTAAAACGAGGAGGAGAGGTAGTAGTGATTACGACTACTGCCCCAGAAAAAGCCACACAGCAACATTGCGAGTAGCTGCGTCCCCGGGGCCTCGAGGGTGGTATTTATACAAGTTCGGGCAAATCGACATGGTTTGTAATCTCGTGCAAGTAAAATAGGTACGTACGAGTAAGACCATACACAGCGATGCTCTATGTATTACACACAACATGCTTTTTGTCTGTGACATATTTTATGTCATGGCGGGAGGGTGTACCAAAAAACAGGGAATACATTTTTGACACAAAAAACAAGGGAAAAAATAATCGTTCCTCCTGTTGTTAAGCTGCGCCACGCGAGGGTCGTAGCAAGTAGACAGTATGATATCC
The DNA here is from genome assembly GCA_012845835.1 of Undaria pinnatifida. Classification (NCBI taxonomy): domain Eukaryota; class Phaeophyceae; order Laminariales; family Alariaceae; genus Undaria; species Undaria pinnatifida. The sequence continues at coordinate 28,005,433 of JABAKD010000025.1, forward strand.
CCGGAAAAAACCAGCGAGTGGCATGCATTCGTCCCGGTATCGCATCGTTCGGTGTTTTTTTTCCCCGAGAAGACTCTTTGGAGAAATATAGGAGGTGTGTTTGTTGTTGCTGTGGTCCCTGACTCCGTTGCTGTGGTCGTTTGCCGGTCAAGTGCAAGTGGTCGTGTTGGTACATAACTGACAAATAAGTTTGTGTTGCTTCGTACTTGATGTATTCCTTGGTGCTGATTGCTGATTGATCATCTCGTCTAGTGAGTTCGTTTTTTTGGGGGCACACTTCTACTTTCCAGCTTCTGGACATACAAGCCGTGATCACAGGTGTCGTCCCTTCCCCCCTACCGGTTATTGCCTTCATTTCTTTTTGCGCATAGGGTTCAGCACCCACTGATCGTCGATTTTTCACCGAGTGTTGCTAACTCACGCTCTCGCGCTTCCGCATGTCAATTCGTGCACATTTGTCAAGAAAAAGTCCCAAGAAAAATTATATTATTATGCACTCGGGGGGATTCGAACTCACGAAATTGACCTATACCAGGCTCGAGGATAACTTGACACGCCACCGGGGCAGTGAGTGATATAGAGCCAGTCGCCCCGGTGGTCTAGTAGGGTTACACTATTAATACTAGCGTTGGTCCTTGAGTTAAATAACCACCGCGTTGTGAGCTTTTAGGTACAATTCGACGCGAATCGACGAGGGAAGACAATGCTGAATTCTTCTCGCGATAAAAATTAGGGCATGTACCGTAGTAGGGAGGGGGGAGGCGAGCCCGCTATATGACCCCGGATCTGAGTTATACTACTGGGAGGGCGAGAGTAGTGCGAGCATCACAATAAATGGGATGGAAAAAAAAAGTAGTGAAGTGCATTACTGCTGCTGTAATAATACGATACCCAAGCAAGTTGCACCGATCGACTCGATTTGGACCGACTGCTGTATATTATGCAATTGGTCCATGTGCAACTTCTCTAATCACAGGCCAGTATGAGATGAGACTCATTGAACCTGCTGAACTTCTTAGTGAGTGGTGGTTTCCTCTATCCACGAACCCCGGCCGAGCCGATCAATCGAAGGTTGGGTTACACTGTGCGGGGTGGTATCGAGGCAAGGGGTCAAATGAAATGCCCGTGTACCGCGGAGTTGGGGTATACGAATAAAAATTCAGCAGCAGCGCGAGTTGCCCCATTTTTTTCTAGTTGAAAATACCTTGAAGGATTTCTGAACCGGGGTTGGACCATGTTATGTGGTTCTGGCGTTGTATACAAACCTCAGCTAGCTAAGGCTTCCACACCGTGCGGTGTGGTGTCGACTCGGGAGAAGACGGTTTTCGTCCCCGGTTTGTTGAAGTTGATGGGATGTGGAAGGATTTCTGGAACGGCGATGGAGCCCTATCCTCATCGGGTGCGTCGGAACGCCCCCCGCCCGTTTGCTGGTTTATCTCCTCCCCGGGTGCCCCTGACTCTACGAGATGCATAGTCAATCAACGATAAGCCAATGCGAGTAATAGATAATTGTTGCACCATCGTTCGGGGCTGTGTCGATCCGCGGAAGAAATCCGTTATCGTCCCCGGTTTGTCAGGATTTCTGAAACGGGCACAGGACTCTATATCCTCCCATGGTGGCGTTGCCCTCATGTCCGAGCCCCAGCCAATTAGGGGTAAGCGAATATGGTTGGGGTTCCACGTCGTGCGGAGTGGTGTCGACACGGGAGGTCATCGTTATTGTTCCCGCGTTTTTGGAGCTTTAGAGATTCGGGGGATTCATGAATCGGGGATGGGACCCTATCTTCCCCGTGTGCGACGGAAATATCCCCCATTGATGGGTCTCTATCCGCCTAGGACGGCGCTGTGGAGCTCGAACCAATCAGCGATTAGCCAACAGGATTGGGTTTTTTTCACCGTGCAGGGTGGTGTCGACCCGCGGAAGCTCGGTTTGCGTCCCTGGTTGATGGAAGTTTTAGAGATGTGGAACGACCTCTGGACCGGGGACGGGACCCTATATCCTCCCGAGGTGGAGCCGGCTCAACATACGAACCATGGCCAATCAGAAAATCGGCCGGTGGGGTTGGGATTTCCACACCGTGCGGGGAGGTATCAACCCCGATGATATCCGGGTTCATCCCCGGGTTGTCGGAGTTGTAGATGTGTGGATGGATTCCGATCCCGGCATGCGACCCTATCGTTCCCGGGTGACGCCTACTTTGTGTATAAATCCTGGCCAATGATCAGACAAAAATTACATGGTTAATTTATTTTCGTCTATAAAAACTCGAGTCCGAACTTCTTAGCTGTCAAAATCGCAAGCGCAGTAGTCGCGTACTGTATCTACAAGATGTACTGTATCTACGCAGCTAGCAACAAGCAGCAGCATTGCAATAGCATTCAAGGAGTTGAATCACGAAGGCATCCATACCACCGTGTTTCGCGCCTGGAACAACGTCAGCACATCTCTCCACGATCAGACAACACAGACAGCCGATCTGGGAGGCTCGGATCAAGATGATACTATTACATCATGCATTGTATATTTCAGAAGCGGGCTCATTACGCGCCTCTCAGTGGCTACGAAGAGAACACGCAGCGGACATGGTCAGTCACCTTACTTACTGGCCCCGGATGCTGGATTGACTTAAAATATAATAAGAAACGCACTCGACACGTTTCGTCGCCAGACTAAAGGGTCAGTCGGCGAGTGCTCGGATTTATCCGATCGAAATCTGATTAATGAAGCTCGGAATCGGATTCACTTAAAAAACGGTAGATATTAATAGTAGTACGTTTTATGATTGTTAGTCTATATCGAACTCTTGGCATTACCTTACATACTGTACGCGCAGACTATGATTGTGTGTGGTGACTTTTTTATTCTGCCAAGTATTGAATCAAACAATTCGAAGGGCTGCCCTGCCCTACCCGAAACGTGGGCGCCGGCGAATGCCGGCACCCATGCGGAGCCCTGGTATATATATCCTTCCTGATTATATAATACGATCGGCCAGAGTAATAAACACTTTTACGCACTTGATATCACGTCATAAGAGCATCCATGACGTCGCTTTCATTCACTCCCCCCCCCCCCAACGCCCCCTCCTTCCCCACCACCAGCACCATCGCTTATACCTAGTACCACGCGTATAGCAAACCCCTACATCTTTACGACCTAACGATGTTGGTTAACCCCACCCCCTCGAACGCTCCGCCCTCTCCTCACTGGTTGTACGACTTACAGGGTAGGATTTATAGTTTCCACCCACAGATTGAGCTGCCGCCCCCCCCCCCCCCCCCTTCCCCTCCCCCCCCTTCCCCCCCCCCCCTCCGCCCTCTTGATCAAACTCAGCCCCACGTCCTTAAAACTCCGCCCTCCCCTCACCGGTTATTCGACTTACAGGAGTCACTTGATAAAACGGATGCATTTCGTTCCACAGCTGTCAGATTTTGTCCCCCTCAAAAACGGGTTGTATAGTTTCCGCGCACAGACTGACTAACATCACCCTGCTGACCCTGATAGATAGCTACACTGTAGTTGTAAGGGGAGTCGCCGGCCTATATCCTTAATGAGGACACACAACCCGTAATACGCGCGATCGGAGTATCACACACAGCTTGCAAAGATGAGTTTCGAAAAAACCCTCGATCTCACAGCTGGAGTGTATCTTCAATTTTATAATAATACGCTAACGTCGTGGTAGTGGCGTTTTTTTGGATCTTGAAAATATTTTGGTTATAACACCCCCCCCAAAAAGCTGCGACTTCCGAGCTCCACTCGGCCTTCGGCGGCCTCGCGGTGCCGCCACGTCCCATCCGCACAGCAGCACTACGACGTGCCGGCGAAAGAACGGCCGTCCGTGCCCCACCTCGGCGAGGGGGGAGCGTGGAAATCGCCCTCCCAGGGACGGCTCGCTTGCCCCCACCCCGCTTTTTCTTCGTCGCTGCCCGCTTTTTGTTTCTTTCGAACACCAACTATATTAAACTTTCGAATTGCTTTTTGGCCACTTGAGCCACATGGACACAAGACGACAAGCACGCTTGCGTCAACAGCAAGCACAACAACACCAGGACCAATCACAGCAGCGTCCAGCCGTCGCCGCTCGCCGTGCGCAGAATTGGCAACGCGAGCGCTTTTCGTTTTTGGCCCCCGGCGTGGGGGTGAAGAGAAAAAATTAAGATAAAAAAGTGTCATACTAGCAGACCCTAGGAACTGGCTAATGACGGCATTGGGTTTAATAGAGGGTATCAAGTGCATCATCAATGGCACTGGGGAGAGAACGCAACATGGCGAAGAAGTCAGGGCGGTCTTACGCTATCTTGTGACAGCCATTAGAAGGCCCACAACTTTCAAGACGATGATGGCCGAACCCAGACTTCAGTCTCTTGGGCATGACGCCCCCCCTTCCTCCCTCCCCCCCTCGCCCCCTCCCCCCTCCCCCCCTCCCCCCCTCCCCCCTCCCCCCTTCCCCCCCTCCCCCCTTCCCCCCTCCCAATTTTTTGTCCGCCGTACCGGCCGGCATCTGAATCAGGCTTACTTCGGGAGTACCACTCTCTAGTAGTAATAATATATAGTCTAGTAGTTTTGTCCGCTATACCGGCCGGCATCAGGCTTACTTCGGGAGTACCACTCTCTAGTAGTAATAATATATAGTAGTAATATAGTCTATGTCGCGATCTCATTAGACTATATATTGTCAAGAAATTGTTATCGGCGGCATCAGCCTTTTGCCACTTATCAATGTTCATTGCGAATTTACAGTTCCTCCACGAAAGTAAGCACGCTGCAGCGCCACAGCATTATTAGCAGCCAGCCTGTCTGTACAGAGTTGTTCATGAGTGTGACAATGCCATATCCTTTATACAGAGTCGAGGAAACAAGGTCGCAGCACCCTCTCCTGCCTACTTTTATGTTGTCATCCAGCAATCTTGAAACTTATCGCACACAGCAGTTCATGGTCCTAATGTTAAGGTACGGCCTTTAGTCAAGCGTCATCAACTCAAATCCTCGACACAGCGTGTCTGCTAGGTCGGTCTAGTGACTACCGGCACCAGGTCCAGCCTTTGCAGCCTACCATCGAGTACCATCTGGTGGTGGTACTCTCCATACATATCATACATATATCCGCCTAGACCTAGCACCACGCGTATAACAAGCCCCTACATATCTTTGATCTCACAGCCGAAGTGTATTTGAACATTATTTGTGACCTAAACCTCGTCAAATCCCCCCCCCCCCCCCCCCCCTTCTCTCTCTCCCTTGCTCAAACGCCCCACCTAATATCGAAATCCGCCAGAGCAATAAACACTTCACGCACTGGATATCACCTCATTATCTTTCTAGAGCCATCCATGCCGCTGCTTTCCCCCCCCCGCCCCGAACGCCCCCTTCTTCCCCACCACCCGCACCATCGCCTAGACCTAGCACCACACGTATAACAAACCCCTCACCTAGAACCCTTCCCCCCCCCCCCGCCCCCTCCCCCCCCGCCCCCCCCCCCCCCCCCCCGCCCCCTCCCCCCCCCCCCGCCGCCTCCCCCCCCCCGCCCCCCCCCCCGCCCCCACCCCCCACCTTCCCAAAACCCCCCCAACCCATCCCAACCCCACCCCCTCGAACACTCCGCCCTCTCTCTACTCACTGATTGTACGACTTACCCAAGGATATATATGATAAACTGATGCATTCTTTCCAAAACCGTCACATTTATCCCCTCAAAATAATGTATAGTTTCCACGCACAGATTGAACTGCCCCACACGCCCCACCCCTGCCCCCCCCCCCCCATGATAAACTGCTGTATTTTTTATTTTATTTTATTTATTTATTTATTTATTTCCCCAAAACCGTCAGATTTATCCCCTTGAAAGATTAATAGTTTCCACCCACAGATTGCCCGCCCCCCCTCCCCCCCCCCCCCCCCCCCCCGTCCAACCCCGCTCGCTTTTGATCAAAACCAGGCCCCCACGTCCTTCAAAACTCCGCCCCCCCCTCACTGGTTATTCCACTTACAGGATTCACTTGATTAACGGATACATTTCCCTCCACAGCTGTCAGATTTTGTCCCCCTCAGAAACGGGTTTTATAGTTTCCGCGCACAGACTGACTAAAATCACCCTGTTGACCCTGATAGCTACGCTGTAGTTGTAAGGGGAGTCGCCGACCTATATCCTTAATGAGGACACGCAACTCGTAATACGCGCGATCGGAGTATCACACACAGCTTGACAGATGAGTTTCGACGAAATCTTCGATCTCACAGCTGGAGTGTATTTTCATTTTTTATATAATATATCCGACCTATAAGTATCCTTACGTCTACTACGCAATGAGGACACAACCCGCAATACGCGCGATCGGAGTATCACAGACAGCTTGAAAAGAAAGATGAGTTTCGACAAAATATTCGATCTCACAGCTGGAGTGTATTTTAATTTTTACTCCGTATAATATATCCGAGCTTCGTACACAGCAGTACCTGGTACCAGGTACTAGTTAATGTGAGAACAACAACAACAACAACAACAACAACAACAACAACAACAACTGCTTTACATACAAACGGCGCGAAATACTTCCTGCAAAAACCTCACGCGCCAGTCCCAGTTGTAACTCTGTGGTTGGCTTCTTTGCCCCTTCTTTGTGCTGTTCTGTGCCTTTTAAAGATACGGAAGCCTGTGGCACTTGACTTTTGACTTTTCGCTCGTATCCTGCCTACCCGAGGAGTTTTACAAAGAAGTTTCCACAGTCGTATTTTTAAATATTTTCAGGTCAGCAGTGGGTTCGACGAATTTCGATTTGTTCGTGTCTTTCGGACCGGTGATGTGGACATCGTGCAGGCGGGAGACCTCCGGTCCCTTATTCCGTCCGTCGCACGCCGACCAGCACGATCACTTTCTCGTGCACACATATACACATACCTGTCAGAGGTGTACTGCTCGTCCTGCTGTTGTGCCAGTCGCAGCGCTTGCCGTGTCATCGGCATCAGCATTGCGTGCGGCCGCGATCGCTCCGGGGTCGCGTGCTGCAAGTTGGGTGGTACAAGTTCGTCCGCGATGGACGGTGAGGTCCCTCAAAATGCAAACAAGGTGCTCGCCAGAAAGCTAACTTGCTCCGTTCTATCGGCGGTGTTCGTCGGATGGTGCCTCATCGTCCTCATCCAAGTAACCCTCACGCTCACCGCCGTGCCCGACTGGGGGTCGGGCGCGAAGCAAGCCATGATCGACCTCGAGGAGGAGAACATGTTGAAGCTGGCCAAGGATAAAGCCATATATGTGACGGAGATATTCGGAGGCGTGAAGGAGGGGTTGCTTCAGTTGCAGGCATTTGCCGGGCAGGCTTTGGCCGCAACCCCCGAGGCTTTTGTGGTGGAGAAGTATGTGAAGGGCTACTCGGGGCTGGAGCAGTTTGGGACGACGTGGGACCACAGCGTCTGGTGAGTGAGTGTACGAGTAGCTTCATGCATCGATCGGCACATATCGGCACACAGCTACCTCGAGGGAGGGTCGAGAATCGAGAGTTCTCAAAGCAAGTCACGCCCTACGATATGTTGTGTGTCGTTGTTGTTGTTATTGTTGTAGACTAGTCATAATAGGGTACAACAATACCAAAATATGATATTAATAGGTGTTGTTGATGTTGCAGTGTGTGTTGTCTTCTTTAATAGCATGCTTCCTTCAATTTTCGAAAACCCCGCCCAATACTCATGACAGCAGTCATCAGCGAGGCGGCTGAACCGGAAGCACACAGCTCTTTTTGTGGCTGGACCCTTGGTAGTTGTGCCCGGATTCTGTTTGATTGAGATCTTCGCGTTGCTTTTGTTTTTAGACTCATGTGATGACAAAATGAGGCAGCAGACTTCACTCGTAAACTCCTTAGACTAGACTACTTACCAGGTATAATACATAATGTCATGTACATCTTGATTCAGTCGTTCGTGCACTCGTGTCACATAGTAGTACCGGTACCAGCTGTGATACGAGTACCGATCCCAAGAACAGGCCGGCACGGATACGACCACGTATCATTGTACGAAAGTACTCTGTTAGATAGCAGCTCAACTTCTCTGTGACCTAACCTACCACGCTACCACGCAGCACAGGACGGCGGTGCTTTATTATAAAAAATGAAAATACACTCCAGCTGTGAGATCGAATATTTTGTCGAAACTCATCTTTGCAAGCTGTGTGTGATACTTCGATCGCGCGTGTTACGGGGTGTGTACACCCTCGTGAAGGATACAGGTCGGTGATTCCCCTGCAAATGATGCCAGGGTCAGTAGGACTGGGACGTTCAACAAGTTCTGCGCACGGAAACTGTACATAAACCCTACATTATTAACAATTGTGTGTGTGTTGTTTTTTTTTCTCACACTTCTACTTTCTAGCTTCTGGACAAGCCGTGGTCACAGGTGTCGTCCCTTCTCCCCCTCGGTTCTTGCCTTCAATTTTTATCGCGCATAGGGTTCAGCAATCGCACTGCTCGTCGATTCTTCATCGAGTGTCGCTAACTCATGCTCTCGCGCTTTCCGCAAGTCAATTTGTGCACAAGAAAGAGTCCCAACGAATATATACGAGCATGCACTCGGCGGGGCTCGAACTCACGAAACTGACCTATACCAGGCTCGAGGATAACCTGATACGCCACCGAGGGTATATACGGCCCTAACCCTAACCCATACCTGGTACGAAAAATACCATTGATGAGAATGCCCTTCAATGAAGTCACTGGGGTGAAATGGTTGAAAAACACAATAATGTGTATCTCTGGGCAGAAGGTTGCAAAGGCTGTGCGGGATTGCTGCCTGATACTGCCATCGGTCATGCTTTCATACCCACGCCCCGAAAAACTTCGCCTTACCCTCACCGGTTATACGACTTACAGAATACACTTGATAAACTGATGCATTTCCTTCCACAACTGTCAGATTCTGTCCCCCTCAAAAACGGGTTCTATAGTTTCCGCGCGCAGACTGGCTAACGTCACCCTGTTGACCCTGGTACAAGCTACACTGTATCATGCGTTTTTAGGCGGGAAAGCGTAGTATTTCCCTGACGAATTTTGATTTCACTTGGTTTCTCGGATCTTCCTAGGTCTCCAGCACCTTTGTGTGACCACGGACTCTAGATTTTTGACAAGAGTTAATGTGAGTAAAACAACAACAACAACACTGCTGTAGTTCCAGGGAGAGTCGCCGACCTACAGTATATACACCCACTCAGTGATACGCGCGATCGGAGTATCACACACAGCTTGCATAGATGAGTTTCGACAAAATCTTCGATCTCGCAGCTGGAGTGTGTTGTTTTTATTGCTATAATATACCACTCCTTCAAAACTCCGCCCCCCCCCCTCACCGGTTAGTCGACTTACAGGATTCACTTGATAAACGGATACATTTCCCTCCACAGCTAGCTGTCAGATTTTGTCCCCCTCAGAAACGGGTTTTATGGTTTCCGCGCACAGACTGACTAACATCACCCTGTTGACCCTGATAGCTACACTGTAGTTGTAAGGGGAGTCGCCGACCTATATCCTTAATGAGGACACGCAACCCGTAATACGCGCGATCGGAGTATCACACACAGCTTGCAAAGATGAGTTTCGACAAAATCTTCGATCTCACAGCTGGAGTGTATTTTCATTTTTTATAAAAATAGCTGTAATACCAGGAACCAGGGATAACTTTTTTTGTTTTTATTTTTATCCTCGGGCGGATGGGGAAAAATAAAGATTTAGCTCACCACACTTACACGTATTTTCATACGCGTCGTGTGTCGATTTAACTCAAGTCATATTCCCCTTTCTTGGTAATACGAGTACTCGCATGTGTTCTTCACATTACATTGATATTTCCACCAATCAATCTAGATCCAGCACAACCTGTGTCCGTACGATGACTCTTACAAGCAGTAGATAGCTTTATACTCCTACAGAGACAATATCTGTGGTCTGGTCACAAACTACGAGACAGATAAAAAGGATACAAGGAATACAGAATACCATTGGTACGCTTTAGTAGCACGGACACTGGTTGTGCTATGTGCAGATGGGTGGAAACGTCAGTTTAATGTGAATAACACACATATTGCAAATACAGTAAGGTAATTTGGTAGGGCTGGGCCCTGGTCCAGTATGTCCTGCCAGTAGTACTGTACTGGAAGCACTACTGTACTGGCTGCGAGGGGGATGCCAGGGTGCCAGTACTTTGACTTTTTACGTACGTCCTACAATAACGCCCCGATAAACAGCGAAAACCCGTCAATATTCACGGCGTAAGAGCAGAGAGGGCACGCAGAACAGCGGCTAGAGAGGGAAGAGCTCAAGAAATATATACCAGGTACTAACTAACTCGATAAGCGCGGGATTTTTTGTCTTTTTTTGTTTCCGGCGGAGGATCTGAGTCTTTTTTTTGTTTTTGGATCCTCCTGAAGATCCGGGTAAAAAAAGCTTAAGCTCCATACACTTTCGTTTGTGTCCAGTATTTGTCCATCTGCAGAACTCAGACTTTGTGTTAACCTCGCCCCTCCGGTTTAGTCAACACTATACTATAGACTTGCCGGCCTTCTTCGGCTGAACCCCATAAGGTTCGGCCAAGAAGGTGAGGTAGCCACCCAGGAATCGACAGCTCATTTTGCTCTGTCTTTGACCTGGGTAGTGCGGGGTTTGCCTGCGCCTGTACATTTTTGACTCCTTCGACGGTGGGTCTCCACCTGCCGTTAAAGAAAGGCGCACCCGCTAAACATCATGGTGGGAAGAATATTGAATATTAATGGGGTTGTTGTTGTTGTTCTCACATTAACTCGCATAATCAAGTCCGTGGTCACAGGACAGGCTCCAGTCACTCTGGAGCTGAGGGATACCCCAGGGAAAACACACACACAACCCAAGGTGGTACACGCATATATCACAGCTGACGCAGTTCATGCCTCCACCAGAAACATATAAAAGTGAAATGGGTGTGTGCACATGAATATTGACGTCTTTGAGGCCACGATTTCGCAAATTGTACGAGCGATTCGGTTTGGCACACGTCAAACGCGGTTTTGAACCCATGTCCCACCTTTTCGGTATCTAGGCTGCGCGCTGCAATGTGCCGTATTCCTGCGCACTCCTGTCCATTATACGCTCTGCTCGCTTTTGCTCTTCTTACATTTTTTTGTTAGCTAACATTGCACCAAATCTCAGTTGAAAACGTGGTTCAAAAACGACGCATTTTTTAGCTCTAGTGAAGCCAAAACGCGTAAAAACGTGCCTCCGGCAGAGCGCCTCCAGCGGGACCCTCGGGGGGGGGGGGCGGGAGGGCCAGGGGTCGCGGCGAAGCCGCGACCACCAGTGCACTGGTCGGTTCCAGTGTACTGGCATATGACGCAGCCAGTACATACTGTACTGGCTAAAGCTACTAGGGCCCAGCCCTATGATTTGGCCACGCAATACCAACCGCAACGAACAAGAGGGGCAACACATATTGTGCAAACCTGCACACCAGAATGCTTGCAAGGAAACAAGAAAATAAAAATAAGACAAAAAAATAATAAAAGAAAAATGGAAAGAAAGAGGGAAACAGGAACGCTGGGGAGAGGGAAGAGGTACCCTCCAGGAAGAAAAAACAATGAGTCAACCAAGGGGGACGGCAAATTAAAACAAAGCAAAAGAGACAGCCAGTAACTATTGTTAATTATATTAACAAAAATTTAAATACACTCCTCTAGCTGTGAGATCGAAGATTTCGTTGAAACTCATTTTTGCAAGCTGTGTGTGATACTCCGATCGCGCGTATTACTTGGTGTGCGTCCTAATTAAGGATGTAGGTCGGCGACTCCCCTTAGCACTATTAATAGCTTGTACCAGGGTGAACAGGGTGATGTTAATCAATCTGTGCGCGTAAGCTAAACAATCCGTTTTTGAGGGGGACAAAATCTGACGGCTGTGGAATGCACCATTTTAATACGTACCAGGTATATCTTGTAGCCGTATGACCGGTGAGGGAAGAGGAGAAGTTAAAGGGGGGATAGGATTGCATAAATGAATAGGAGCTTACTGCACGCGTAATGCTAGTAGGCGATGGTGGGGGCGGCGGGGAAGGGAGGTGGGGGTGGGGGAGGGGTACTCAGTGTGTGCATGGCCGTAGTCGTATGACCGTATATCCTCGCATCCCTACTATGCCGGGACGGAGCACGTCGGGTTTTCACCAACCAGACAGACATTGCTTGCACCAAGCGCGAAGCGCTGTGAGGTGTTCGTCGAGTCGCATGAAGGATGAACCGCATCCTTCCAAGAACCGCTCGTAAAACGGACTTCGGCACCTTGTGCCTACTTTCTTGCTTATGGATGACAGCGACCAATGGGTTACTTTGTTTTCTGGTGTGTGTGGCCACTCCAGAGACAGCAATGGGTACCAGGGCATTAATTAGTGGTTTGGCGTCTGTTGCGCGCCGCAGCCTCCGGAGGGCCGCCGGAGGCGAAAAAAATGCGATATATGCGCGAATATACTGAAAAACAAGTAACGAACTGCGTTTAAACGCCTCCCGAACCTCGAAAAAAAGACGTTTATCAGAATGCCTTGGGGTGTCTTCAAGCAGAAACGAGCTGATCGAACTTACACTACCGAAGTCGGGAGCATCGCTGCGCCCAGGTCAATAGATATAAAGAGACATATTCATATCGTGTTCGCCATTCGCCATTCGCCATAGTGGATGATCGGTGACGTTCCCGATGCCCAGTCTCTGTGCCGTTTCCAAGTTACCGCTCGAGTAGCACATCAGCAGCAGCAGCAGCAGCAAAACCCGAGGATAAGCCAGTGTATAGTCGAAGACGCCACACCAGGAAGGTATGACAAAAAGGACGAATTCTACGACAGAGGTAGCACTTTTCGTCTGAAATTGGGTCTGAATGACGGGGCTCCTTAGCCCATAATGGTCAGAAAGAGGCCATTTTGTTTTCATGATTCTCGTTGTGTACCTAGGCCATCGGATTTGTCATCCGGCAGCAGTTAACTGTTCTATTTCTTTCCCAAATCAGTTTTTGGGAGAGGTCTTGAGCTCCTAAATCGAGGGGTAGTACAAGAAAAAAAGGGGTGCGCGTCTATTATCGTAGCACGCGTCTTTTCCCTGGTGTTCTATTTGCCCTGCACGCAATATCTGCCTGGCCGGTGAAACCCGACATGCTCCCAGCATTGTAGGGGATGCCCTGGTCGGCGCTCAGCAGGTCTACGAGCTTTCGACGATGGCCATGGATGAAGCGAGTACACCCCTTCCCCCCCCAGTTCCCGACCTTCATGAGCTGCAACTTCCACACCGTCACTGCGGTAGTAGCTTGCTGTCGTTATCGCATGATGTCACACACATGACACTATCACCGTACAGCAGCCAGCAGCGATGTTTTTTGAGCTCAAACGCACTTTGGTGCCTTGTTCACTTCCGCCTAACAATCCCAAGATATTTTGTCGAAAATATCAGCGACTTCGGTGAGGATATCATCCGATGATTGAGCCGCGAGATTAACGCCTTGCTGCTTGTTCAACGATGAGAGCCGCATCAAAAGCTCAAGGCGTTCCACCGAAAGGGCGTTTCCGGTCTTGGACTTGATCCCGTTTGGCGCGGAGAACCCGCGCTCGCACTCAACCGACGGCTACTAATTGTTTTCGACTATGGCGAATAGGAAAATGGGCCTAAAAATGTTCAACTACGGCCAATTGGACAAAAGGCGCTTGGAAAAAAAACGCCTACGGCGATTTAGAAAAAAGCACCCCCTCAAAAAACGCCTGCGGCGAAAAAGACCCAGATCTTTTGTTTTTTTTCGCCTGAGACGAAAACAAGACCCCCCCCCCAAAAAAAAATGGCGAAACAAAAAAATCGCCTGCGCGGCGAAAAATGTTGCGCGCCAAAATCGCGTGTTGCGCTGCGCGCAACCAGCCTCGCGGCGACTGTTGCGCAAAACGTTTTTTTTACCCAAATGTAACTGCCTCGTGGGTGCCTTACCATATTCACACTGTATTAAGGTGTTTCTTGGGAGGATCCTTGTCCATAGGATCCTCAGAAAGGACAGGTGTTTCTATCGCGAGACCACAACTGACAGCAGTACAAAACCCAGCAGGTAGTAGATTCTCTTATTATTGTTATCGAGCAAGACTTGCTGATATTTGGTCAGGACACAAGAGTGATCGAGAGGGGGGAGGAGAGGAGGGAGGGGGGTGGAGCTTGGCTCTGGCCAAGCTCCAGGTACCGGCTCTCATACTGGCGAGGTATCCAAACTTCATGCCAAACGTCAGTCCTGAGTGAAAGCTGCTAACTGCCTACGTCGGCCACTTCTACAAGGCCACGTGTGTGTGACTCATTGCATACTTGGAGTGGGAGTATGAACCAACTCACAACACAACCAATCACATCGAGTCCTAGTGTTCTCCTAAAAAAGTTCCTACTCTTTATGCGAAAGTGCAGCTAGTGTTCTCCTGAGAACCATCCTACTCTTTATGCGAAAGTGCAGCTACCTACTATAAACCAATCAGCGCAGACCAACTCACAACACAACCAATCACATCGAGTCCTAGTGTTCTCCTGAGAACCATCTTACTCTTTATGCGAAAGTGCAGCTACCTACTATAAACCAATCTGCGCAGACCAACTCACAACACAACCAATCACATCGAGTCCTAGTGTTCTCCTAAGAACGATCCTACTCTTTATGCGAAAGTGCAGCTACCTATTCTAAACCAATCAGGGCAGACCTACTCACAACACAACCAATCACATCGAGTCCTAGTGTTCTCCTAAGAACCATCCTACTCTTTATGCGAAAGTGCAGCTACCTATTCTAAACCAATCAGCGCAGACCAACTCACAACACAACCAATCACATCGAGTCCTAGTGTTCTCCTAAGAACGATCCTACTCTTTATGCGAAAGTGCAGCTACCTATTCTAAACCAATTAGCGCAGGACGCGTAACATAGGGCAGGATGCTACCACTACTGTTGTGTTTCCTGCGTGCCCCGCAAATCACGTGGTTCATTGTACTAATGTACGCGCGATCGGAGTATCACACACCAGCTTGCAAAGATGAGTTTTGACAAATATTCGATCTCACAGCTGGAGTGTTTTTTTATTTTTAAAATATGTGTACGTGCCGAATCCTGGATCGCACGACAGCCGTCCTAAACAATTTATTGATTCCGAATCTCACGATTGCGATTCCGAATCGCACAACAAATGAAGTAACGGAAATCAGACTTAAGTTATCAGCCGAGATATGACTTATCAACATAGATATGCGGTTGGTCTATAGCTAATACGGATAGCTGATACCTAGTGGAACACTACAACAACTACGTGATGCGACCATTCCCCTTGTGCGGGAGTTAAGGTTCTCCACCACGCACAAAATGATCTAACTCGATAACCGTCATGGTGACCGCCAAAAAAAAAACAAGACGGTACCCTGGTTGTCTAGCTCACGCAGTGATGGTCATACTTTACAGCGTCGTTGCCAACCAACGCCACCTCTAGGTAGGGGGGGGGGGGGCGGGTTTAATTGAAACTTGAGACCAAATAAATGAAATGGAGCTACTGCATGGGTGGCTCGAATAGTAACAAAAATAATATCACCTGTCGGATAGTGTTTATAAAACTCTGACGGATTTGGCGGATTAACTCTGGCAGATTTAGATTTTCGGTGGAACGGAGGTCGAGGTGAGGGGATTGGGGGCCGGGGGGCGGGGGGGGGGGGTAGTTGGAGGGGGTTTTCAGGGCTGGGGGGGAAGGGGAGGCTGCGGAGGTGGAGAGGAGCAAAATATTCTACCTGCATGCTAAATGCAGATGCCCAATATTTCAAATAAAACCTATGAGGTGGATGGGAGCAAAATATACGTCGTGTTGTTTTTACATGTACGATAATGGTGTTATTCATCTTAGTGTTTTGTTTTTATTTTCGAGTACTACGAATGGTACTTACGGTATCTGTTGTTGTGTTGCTTTTCTCTTATGCACCCTTGGCATGAATTAATTAAATATCGTCTATATATATCAATTCGCGATGATGGTGTCACCTGGGCAAAACAACCATTTGGGAGCTTTGGCCATCTAGGTATACCTGTGTGAGAACAACAACAAAAACAACAACCTGCCGTCAATATAGGACTAGAAACAACCAACAAAACAAACCATCAACCAACGTCGGAAACCATCAACCAACGTCGGAGGTGACTGACATCAATGGGATTTTTACTATCATGGAACTGACTCTAACCCTAGCCCTAACCCTAACCCATACGAAAGCCTGTAGGGACTGGGTCCCGAATGCACCTACTGCTGTAGAAGTAGGAGCGTTGCCGCATGATCTATCACCTGCTTACCCCTTGTCCCTTTCATCCCATTTTCTCTTTCTTCGTCCCTTTATTTTTATTTTTTACACTTTTGCTTTTGCCTTTTCCATTTTTTTTTTTGGATAACCTTGGGGGCTACTGAGGCGATGATGTCGGTATAGACACCGCGGTCGAGGATACAGTAAGCAACGAGGACAGACCAGGCCGCAGTGCTCCTAACCCTCTACATCGTAGACTGCCCCGGTGGCGTATCAGGTTATCCTCGAGCCTGGTATAGGTCAGTTTCGTGAGTTCGAGCAACGCCGAGTGCATACTGATATGAATTCGTTGGGACCTTTCCTTGTGCACAAATTGACTTTGCGGAAAGCTCGAGAGCGTGAGTTAGCAACACTCGATGGAAAATCGATGAGCAGTGGAATTTCTGAACCCAATGCGCGATGAAAAGTGAAGGCAAGAACCGGGGGGGAGAAGGGACGACACCTGTGACCACGGCTTGTCCAGAAGCTGGAAAGTAAAAGTGTGAGAAAAAAGAAAAAATAGTAACCCACTACAGAGTAACCCTCCACATAGTAGTTGCATTCGGAACCCAGTCTGGGTGCTGCCCCGACGCCGTCTGGGTGGTACCATCTGCTTTGCTGCTGCTAATTTTTCTTTTAATTATCAGGCTTCGTTTGTATTCGATACGGGGGCGACGATGACGGTATTGGCACCAATGCACCACTGCTGCGCTGTAGTCAGACGAAGATGGCTACCCCTCTTTGCACGGCGCACTTGCAAATAATAACGTGCCCGACTCGAACCGCCTCCAGAACCACACACCCAGAAACCCATTTCGACACTTGAAACAGCAACGCAAACACCACAGCATAAGACCATCGCACCAGGCCACACAGCACGCGCAAAGGCAGACAACACAGTAGACCACACAACAGACACGCAGACCACACATCAGGCATGTCCCTGATGGATTTTGCCGGGAGAATCACGTCGTCAAGCGTTTTTTTTGCAAAATTTGCTACATGAAAATAACAATACACTCCAGCTGTGAGATCGAATATTTTGTCGAAACTCACATCTCTGCAAGCTGTGTGTGATACTCCGATCGCGCGTATAACGGGTTGTGTGTCCTCGTTCATGTGGTATGTAAAACACCAAGTAAAACACAATACTTTGAGGTGCATAAAACACCGTACTTTTGAGGTGCAGGGCTTATAGGGGTGTGGTGTATACTTCGAAGTATCTATTTTTAATCTGCGACATTGTGACGTGGCCGCAGAAAAGGCCCCGGGATATGGCTAATACATGTTGTTGTTGTTTTGTTGACTTCATTCGTGCCGCCTCTGCCACTCGATCGTGGGGATGCTCTGCTGTCAAGATATGGCCTCGAAAGGCCTGTGATTATCCGAATTTAGGTAATTTGGATGGGTTTCGTATGATAAGGTTGGCGTTTATATTCGGGATAGTCAGGAAATAGATCGGAGGCACGTGTCTCGGATCTCACAAGCCATCCGGGGATCTGGTGGAATCAAATAAAGCTACGTCTCTGCGAAAGCTAAGAAAATGTGTACTCTCCGAGGACCTGCTCAATTGGCAGACCTGCAGGAGACATTCTGTGTCTCCGCCCAATACTCTTACACTGCCCAGCCACAACATAGACGTTACCACGTTCTCTAACCTCCGAACATACCAGATACAGCTGGATACAGTATCAACAATGCTACGCTTTTTGAGGTCGTCCGCTCGATTTTTCAGATACACTATCCAAATCGCGCGACTTCGCAAGCGTCGTAGACTAAGTAGCTTAGGGTTAGGGTTGGGTTTACACGCCCTCATGTAATCTGTGAAAAAAACACCCCAAAACACGAAAAAGAAAAACAGCCAGAAGTCTCTGTAAAGCGTAACAATGGCTGTGCCAGGGCACTCGCATGATTCACGTTCTTCCGAAAAGGGCGCATACACATACCGTTTTATAGGCGTTTCTCCGGGTAACCCAATTGCTCCTATTTTGTCCCTAACGGCGACATATACTAGACTCGCTCGACCCAGGTTGTATCGGCGGAGTTATCCTCAATGTAACACCGCGTTGATTCGCCCCCTTTGCAAGGTTCGTCTCCGGATTAGGTTTCGGAGAAGTCCCTGAAGCTGACAGCGCCGTGGAAGGTCTCCTCAACCGCTCATCGCTCATGGACGTCCCCTTCCGGGCTATGCAGCACCAGCACCGGCTCATATATCTAGCGTCACTGGAAGACCCATCGCCCGCCTCGGGCACAGTATCGGACATTAGCATGCAGAGCTACGCCGGCTTCAACATGCTAGCTGATGGGTACCTAAGTTTCGGGGACACGCCTAACGAGGTGCGGAAGTGCGCTCGTGCAGTGAATCGCGTTCGGGAGTAAATACTTCAATTTAGCGTCGAGTAGGTAAAAAAAATATAACTGACCCAATTGTCCCACTCTCTCTCCAAATAGTTTTGCCTACAAAAACCTGGTCGCAATTTTTGAAAGGGTTACTGTAAGCTCAGCAAGAAAGCCGCTTTTGAGCGGTGTCAGGCACAAGAGCAGGACGTAGCGTAAAGGCTGTAGTTGGAGTTTTCTATGACATGGGAAGGCGACATGCGTGGTATCATAGGTGCCCTACCTTCCCGGTACGATGGATCGACCCAGTGGCGAGACGTTCGCGAGAGCGTGGGGTCGATGCCGGCGCTTTCCGAGCAACGATGATAGTTTACAAGGGCTCCGCTCCGCGGGCGACGTCCGTCGCCCGGTACGCTTGCGCAAGGAAGAACAAAACAAAATGTGAAGGGGGAAGAAAGATTTTAAGATACCCACGATTTGGTGCAATTATTACAGAGAGTTAATAAT
The DNA here is from genome assembly GCA_012845835.1 of Undaria pinnatifida. NCBI lineage: Eukaryota > Phaeophyceae > Laminariales > Alariaceae > Undaria > Undaria pinnatifida. Next base: position 28,024,590 of record JABAKD010000025.1, read on the forward strand.
GCCCAGGGAGACTTGAGCGGATTGCCTTGTGCTGTGTTGTGTGCTTCCTGGCGATGTCACTGTGTATGGGTGTAATAATTTGTGGAAAAAAAAAGAAAACACAACAAGGGGACAAGAAATCACTGAAGAAAGCAAAAAAAAGAGTATCGGTATTAATTAATAGCGTGGGTCATAAGTACAAACACGTACATGCCTGTACTTTGTACCTGGTACTTCGCATGTTACCTGTTTGTTGCCGTAGTGCGTACGACATAGACAGCGCAGCACGGCACAGCGCCAGCCCGCAGGGCAAGGTATGTCACTGCACGGCACAGCACAGCGCTAATGAGCTAGCTGAGCTGAGCTGAGATGGGAGTGCTTTTTGTGTGATGTAGTACGTGCACACCTGGTGTACCGGTACCTAGTATGAGACTTCGTACAATGGCATGTACGAAAGAGTAAATACAGCACAGTACACGACACAGCACAGCGCGGCAGGGCACAGCAGGGCAGGGCACGGCGCTGCGATGCTGAGCGGAGCTGAGCTGCGCGGGGCTGAGCCAAAAGCTGAGCTCAGATAAAAGTGACTTGGGAAAAAACGAGAAAAAAGAAAAAAAAGAACGTGACTCGAGCAAACAATAAAGAAAGCAAAGAATTTCAGGAAGGTTCCCTGAAAAAATATATGTTTGTCGGTAATTAAGAGCTGAAGAACGCTAAGAGGGTGGGTTAATATACCGAGGGAGAGGTCCCAGGGGGGGGGGGCATACCTGTAAGTATTTTTATACCGCCCGCCTTCGATCGGCGTGCTCGCGTCAGCATAACGCCCGAGGCAGGTCAAATTCTGCACAATGTCTCTCAACAGTCCGGCGCTTTGCTCCCTGCGGAAAACGGGGTTGTGCCAAGCTACAACACAAAGCAATAACCACTGCCGCTTGCTTGATAAATGGCTCCAGCATTTTATCGTAGGAGCCTTCGACAGCCGCATCCGCTCAGCATCTCCTTCCGCCTCGAGGTGGCATCTTAATCTTCCCCTCGTCTGAGACATACTACATTAGCGCTGTTCGGCTCCAACATCGCCCGCCATTGCCTTATCCCGAGCACGACCTTGCTCTGTTTCCCCGCGATAAACAAGAGCGGTATCATAGATGCGTTACATACTCAAACGTGGAACGTGACGTGGTGCAGCCGGAGCTAACTGCGGTGCAACCTGAGCCAGTGAGCTCCAGCACATGCAGGTAAGCTATCTTGACACACTTTGCCCGTAACATCGCTGAAACAGGTATGCGACGAACGGGCCGTCGAGTTCAACGAGGAAAATAGGCCAACGGTGTACGACCCTCGCTGCAGGTCCTGGTACCAAGACGCGGTGGCGGACGGCAACACTGGGATCATCTTCACGAACCCCTACTCAGATGCAGGGTCGGAGGAGCTCATTGTCACCGTGGCCGCTCCGGTGTACGATATCAGCGATACGACCCTCCTGCTGGGCGTGGTCGGCATAGATATGGACTTCACGGAAATCGATGACTCTATAAACGATCTGACCGTCGTGGGTGACGAGGGCTATGCCTACTTGCTAGCCCCGGGAGGGGAGGGAGAGGTGGCGGTGCACAAGGACCTGCTGAAGGACGGAGGCAAGCAGTACATTACTGACCTCGAGTCTGGGGTAGACGCTGAAGAATTCGGCGCCATCGCCATGATGATGAGCGAGAACTGCGATGGTTTCGAGACATATTCCAAGGATGGCAGCACCTGGCTGCTGTCGTGGAGGCACGAAACCGCGAGTGGTTCGAATGCAGACGGAATCGAAATCTGCGGCGACGGAGGCTTCATCGCGGTCGTCACCGTAGACGAGGCTACTCTCCTTGAGGTAAGCGTGAGGTGGAAGGAGTAAAAGGGCCTGGATTGACGATTCAAAAATATCCAATTTGGAATTATGTAAAATCTAATTTGGATTTGGTTGTTATTATTAACAAATGTTAGGCACCTCTGATTTCGGTGTTTACGAAATTGAGTTGGGCGAAAACGACAAAGTTCCAGAGACTTTGCTTTAGTAAATCAATTCCAAAGTGGGGGGCCAACTTGACGTGGCATATTCACGGTGGGACAACGCACCCGGGGTAGCCTGGCGCGATTTTTGGCCGCGTCGTCGGCCACGCTCGAGGCGATTAAACGCAAACCTCAACGAGAAGCGACCGAGGCAATAGCCGCGTCCACGCGTCCAGACCATTGCATAGTGCACCCCGGCGGTGGTGCATTCAAAAACTAACACGAGCATTCGCTCAAGAGTTCGATAGCTTCATCGCCGTCGCTGCTCCGAACGTAGCGTTTAGGGCTACCTCCGCTCACCCAAGAGACCCTGAGGTGATAGCTTCCTGGCCGAGGCCGCTGGCGGCCGCGCGCACGCGACGGCGCATGTCGTCGCTCTCGTCTACTTTCGTCGGTTTTCGTCAGCAGGTCGTTGAGTGACTTGCTGCATTTTGCCGATTTCACGCATATTTGAACAGTAATGGGCTTTTTCCTGACCGGAAGCAAATCAGTTTTGTTCGCGAAATCAAATAGATTTTGAAAAATGTTTTTCCAAATTGGTTTTTGTTTTATTTAGGTAGTCATTAGTCTCGGCCCTAATGAAACGTAAACCCCGCCGGGTAGACCATTATTTGGGAGATAATTAATCTTTCCATCGGCGATATTCAATTTTCCGGAGCTACGATACACACAGCCTTTTATTGGGTTGGTACATAACGCGGGAACAAAACACCTACCTGCTGGTAGGTAAAACGATTGACGATCAGCCAACCCCATAACAAGGCCATAGGCACGCCCCAGTCAGACACGGCACAAGTACGAAAGCGGTGCCTACATCACGAAATCTGTTCACGTGCGTATCATTCTGCTTTAACCCGTGTAGACCCTGTACCCACGTTTTTTGAGACGACAAGCTAGATTAGGGTTTTTTTTTGCGGTAGTAAAAGGGTCAATGGCACCGCCTTCGACTGTCCGTGTGTACCCCACCTATTTCCTGTCCGTCTGCAAGGCCTTCTCAAAACTGGAATCTGAAGTTCCCAACGTTGTGGCCGGGGCAAGCGCAATTATGGCGCTGGTGGTGTTCGCGATTGCCTGTGTCACGGGGTGCACCGCTCGGTCTGTGTCCAACAAAGTAACGAGGCCCGTGGAACAGCTTGCGGCTGTCGTGCACGCCCTTAATAATATGGACTTCTCGCGGCAGGTATGCGCACATTGGCTTATTTTGATATGCTGTCTCATCCTGAACTAAAAGGACCTACATAGTTGTTTCGAAACAAGTACAGTCGGTCCGCTGAACAGCCATCGAAATTCGCCATCACTGCGAAATTTTGGCCTTCAAACGCTTATTCGCGGCGGTAAACCTGGTAACTCCTGATGTGTTCCCCGTTTGTGGCGGTCGTCGGAGATTGGCCTACAGCACCTATTATTGACGCAGCCCTTACGAAGGCGACGGGAGGTACGCATATCGGACACTGGCTTTCCCCCCGTTCGTGGCAAGGCTTATGGGGTTTTGGTGGTGTGCCGTTTCGCGTAGACTCCATTAGAACTGCACCAACGCTTTGAGGAAAAACTACTTGGAAATAGAGTAGGATGCTTTTCGCAGCACTAAAATTAAACTGGTGGCAATCCGCCTAAGCACAAACGGTGGACGCGAGTCCAGTTTTAATTTGGTGGTGCCTCAACCAAGCTTGGGCATATAGAAGTCGCTCAATTCCGAGAACACGCAACAGTGTTGGACTTGTCCTTCTCCTACTAATCGCGACATACTCGCCTCCCCCCTACACGCTTGCACGTCGACCCTCTTTGCCCGCACGCGTGCAAACACACAGGGAACAGGAACGTGGATAGTGAAGGAAATGTCTTGCCCGGAATTGGGAGAGCTTATTCAAGCGTTCGAGTCCATGGCGACCGTCGTCGAATTTGCCAACGTAACCCTAGAAGGTGGTGATATCGAGCTTGCGAAGAAGAACTATGTTAGAGCACTGTTCCTGTTCAAGAAGCTGGGAAACGAGAGGGGGGTGAGTGCATGCCTTGTACCCTATAAAAACAGCCAACAACAGTGTTCGGTGCAGCCCATGTGCATTCACAGCTGTGCACGGTCGCAGGTCAATCGTGCGCTCGTGTGCGAACGCCAACGCATTCTCGAGCTTAGTTTTTTGTGCTCATGTTCTTCCTAAAAGGTTGTCCCGCCGTTGCTTTTGGCTGTGCCACCGATAGGTCGAGCCGGTGCTCCGTTTGCTGCAAACTGAACACCATACGCGCACCCTGGGCGTTTTTCGTAACCACCATATTTTTGCTGGCCAACATTGGTTTCAGGTGGCCATCGTCAACAACAACCTGGGCAACGTGTACACCCTGCAAGCTCGTGCGCTCTCTGACAAAGCCGCCAGCACGCAAAACGAGACCCACCGCGCGAATATAATGAAACAAGTACGACATTTGTACTGCGATGCCGAGACCAACTACCACCTCGCAATCAAAGACGCCCAGGGTATGTGGGATGCCCTCAAACAAGGTGCCAATGGCGCACGTGCGGATGACGCTGTCGTCCTCCAACTCGCCAACCGCAAGTTCAACCTTGCGCTATGCCTCGCCGCTAAGGCGAAAATCGGTGATACCTCGCGTGGGGATTGCCCCCCGGACCCAGTGGCGATCAAAAACATACTCGACTTGATTCTGGATTGTGTGCTGAAAACGGTTGACGCCAAGGATCCCAAGAGCAGCCAGAGAAAAGTGGAGTTCCTCCTCCAGTTCGCTGCTATCGAGTGCAATCAGGAGGGCGGGCAACGGGCCGCAGCAGAAGCGATACATGTGGCTGAACGCGTAATCGACGACTACAGCGCTCAGGTGGACGCAGGCCATGACGTCGACGCAAGGTTAGCGACGCCGCCGCCGCAGGAGGTATCGCCTCCGGCACCGGTATCGGTGCTCCGTCAGCAAGTGCTGGCGGCGCGTGGAGCACTCTGTGTCGCGGAAGGCAACCCCGTCATGGCGATCCGATATTGGTCCAGCGCCATCCTCGACTGCGGTAACCGCATGGATGTGCGCGCGGTGGTGTCTTCTCTGGAGGGACTTCGCGGCCTAGCGTCGAGCGGGAAATATGGCGCACACTTTTCCCCGGAGCTATTGCAGGGACTTGATTTAACGCGGGGGGGGGGACAGGACACCGATACGCTAACATACGCTATCGAGAGTGCTTCGACCAGGGTGCAACGCCTAGAGTTTTCGGCGGGGCTGGAAGCGACGAAGTCCGGCCGGTACACAGGGAAAAAATATTGGACGACAAATGTCGACCTGTGTTTCGTCATGGACTGCACGGAGTCGGTGAGGAGTGGTCAAATCAGCATACCCGTGTTGTGTTTGTGCCGTTGAGCTTCGTGCATGTCTAGACCACAGCACATTGCGTTTCTACTTTTGGTCGATTTTTGCGTTTGACACCAATGTCAGCACCCGCCGCGTGAACAACCTTGCACCAGGCCATCATGACGGGACGGGCACCCGCCAAATGTAACCGATATTTCGCATCAAACCACGTTATGCTCTTGCATTGAAGTTCGTTGAATTTGCCGTACAATTTATCAGATGCAAAAATGGATCGACTCGGCAAAGAAAAAGGTGATGAGCATCATTGCCCAAGCCAAGGCTGACGTTGTCAACCTCAAGCTGCGGGTGGCTTTCATCGGGTGAGTTTTTGCGATGGCTGCTGCGTCTTGCGCTTCACGGCAATTTTTCTTCGAGCATTTATTGCTTTGTGTGACTCCGATGGACGCTGCTGCCTGGAAGATAACCGAAGGCGCACATTGCTCTTTGACGTGTCTCATTTTCTTGTACGATGTTGACATCAGACGTGAATGTCCTGAGTATGTATGCCCCAATCGGTTTCTACCAGTTCTCCCAACGGAAGCCCTTTGCGCTCATCACATTGACCCAGCAGATACCGCGACTTCGAAGACAGAGTGCGGTTCGAGGGCCCCTATGACTTTTGCGAAGAAGAGGAGCTCCCTGAACTTCTCGACAAGCTTCGCGACATCAAAGCAGAAGGAGGTAATCTCCGCCAACTGCGTTTTGCGCTTACTGTTACGCATTTTCTTGGGCGTTGACGGCGTGAGTACGCAGCGTCGTAGCGTTTGACACGCCCTTTTAAGCACACGCCTGCTTGTGCTGGGCGCAAGCCACTGCGCGAGGCATGCTTCACCCTCTTGCTGTAGAAATATATAACGAGTACCGCGCATCACCGTGAATCGACGGTTAAATAGGCAACGCCATGCCGACGGGTACAAGACTTTACGGACAAATTATGAGTCTTGTCTCTCACTCGTCCCGTCCATTGTCGTCGCTGTCCAATATCAGGTGATGACATCCCCGAGGACGTCGCTGGAGGTCTCGAACAGGCCACGAAGCTCTCCTGGAAGAGTGCTACCCGCTTGTGCATCCTCATCGCCGACGCGCCGTGCCACGGCCGGATGTACCACGGCAACATGCGGGATAGATACCCCAATGGTTGCCCGAGTGGACTGGACCCGTCAGCGTTGATGTACACTTTGCAGGTACAGGGGCTCTTCCATTCTCCCTTCGTTTCTAACTCAATCCACCACTTGCGGTGGTGTATGGCACGCCCTTGACGGAGCCAACACCCCTCTTCTATCCCCCACCCACGCGTAATGCGGTATGGCTTAGGATACCGGTTTGCGACCTACAGAAGGACACGATGCGGACTTTTGAGGTGGACGTAGTTTTCGCATCCATCCAGAGAGGCAAGATTTGTAAAAAGTTCGAAACCGGCGCCTGTTCAAACGCCATTAGGCCCGCGCGGCAGCTTTCTGGGCATATTGACGTGAATCCGCTGGCTGCAGATTGGATGTAACGGATCTCCCCCTTTAGCCTCATACCCCAAACTGTCGGAGACGGTCACGACTTAGGCGCCTATTTTTCTAAAGATAAAGGTTCCCTTTAGAGCTTGCTTCCGTTGTGGGAGAGCGTCTAATAATATAAGGTACAGGAGGTTGCCGCTTTGGGTAAACCTTCTCGAGCAACGTGGGTTGAAGCAGCCGTCGCAACAAAGTGCGTGTGGCACCTTTTTCTCCTTACAATTATTTATTTGCTCGACAGTGGGTTTGTGCCGGCGCGGTGACTGCATGAATCAACCACTGGATTCCCTCTTTGCCTCCCACCGTTGTCTCATGCTATTCGCCACGCGTGTACCCTCACCACCGCGAAAACCGCCTCTGCAGTACGAGCTCGGCGTCGACTTCTACTTCGTCAGTATTATGAAGGAGCAGACCGAAATAATGATCGACACTTTACGAGATCAAGTAAGAGTTCTCCGCGCCAAAAACCAGAAGAAGTCCGATGAAGCCCTCCCTGGATCGGAACTCGTCGCGCCCAAGTACGTCTTCCACGAACTTGGCTCGGACGACAACCGCTTCTTGGAGGCAGTGGTGAACAGCGTTAGGCAAAGCCTTAACCTCCGCATGGAGGAGTATTCATGATACACGGGTTGTGGCCACGACGATCTTGCTCGCCTACGGTAGTGTAGCTGCGCACCACTCGAATTAGCTGTCACGGGGTTGGAGCGGGACTCGGTTCGCGCTGCGTGTTGGGTCTGGTTTGTATATATAATTGTAACGAGGGTCTTAAAGTTGTTCGGACCATGGGGATTGAATCCGCAATTGGTTAGCGTTGTGTTCATCGATTTGGTGGCGCAGTCAGCAATTTCCCTCTTGTTTGATGAACAGTGGAATCGGTTTGTTGGTGTGCTCATTTTCTTGACCCTTTGTTTACCTAATGGTCGAGTCTTTAGTTCATGTGCGTTTGCTGGTTCTGGTATTGATAGTGTTCTCATTTGCCGTGTGGCTTATTAATAGGAAGGGGGAGAATAGTTGTCAAGAGCTAGGTTGCCACGCTGAGTAAAAAAATAAGCTAGGCAGGCCCAGCACAAATTGAGGCTAGCGTCAGAGAGCAGTAGTGGCAAACACGATGGGAACGACAGAGTGTTTAACGCCTCCTTTCGAGTGTTGTCTCGCTGACTTTGTGGAGATTTTTGTTGGGTTCGTGATCTGGCTTCGTTTCCTTATCGTAATAAAGGCCTACTTTGCTCTTCATTAATTTTACGTAAGAGCCTGCTTCGTGGCATCAGCTGCTTGTGCGGAATGTTGTTGCAAGCGTAACAGTTACCAGGTATAGGTGAATCGGAAGTAACGAGATCCCTTTTGTGTATTGCTTCAGAATCTGGCAGAAGCAGATATGGCACTGAACGACCGACTCGGCATGCGCTTGACGCATTCCTTCGGGTGTTGGCATGTGTTTGACGCGTTCCTTCCGCTCTTGGCTCGGTGGCGTTCCATTTTTTTTAAAGGTTTATTTGGCCTGCCGTCAGTTCCTTAACCAAACAATGGTTTTACAGTAGTTGTCTGTCTGCAGCACGAGTACGTTTACGTTAATTGTTGTGCAATGTGTTGTCGTAGGCATAACAGCCGCCTGGTTAATAGGAACGATGGAGTTCCCTTGTGCGTAGTGCTTCGGACCCTCGCTCTCTGACCCTCGCTGCCCCTTCGCCGTTTGGGTTCAACGCGTAGCATGGACTGTAGTTTTTGATGGTTCAGGTTTGCGAGTTTCACAGAGAAGGACATTTTGTGCCGTAAGCGCGGCGCATAGATTCGATGGCGCCCTCGGTCGCTGACTGTAGCAGGACATATGATAGGAATAGCGATGTCACTGCGTTAATGTGACAAATAGTCTGGTTGTTGCAGCACAAGTATGTGATATAGTCCAGAGCAGTCAGTGTAGACCAGCCAATGGTGTTTCGTGATTTCATGGTTCAGGTTGTCTTTCATTGTCAAGGGAGTGGTTAAAATATATGCCACCGCCATCACTACGATCGACGCAGGGACACTTCCTTCAAAAGGCCTCAGCCCCACGAAAAAATGTATCTACCAGCCCTACAGTGGAAAACTGGAGTGGCGGTTCCTCATTTTATCTACGCTTCTTTCCTGCAATTTGTTTTGCGTTAAAAGCAATACATCTAGCGTTTGTGTTTACCCTTATTGTCTTTCTCCTTGCGATGTGCCACCTCTCCGTTCGACGTCCTGCAATAAAAATAAACTCTCTAAACGACAAGCATGGTTGGTGGCTGAACAAGTCGGCGTGCAATAGGAAGTAGGAAGTTACTGCCCATTTCCCCGCCTGGCGTGCGCGGGTTTCGTCTGTTCCCCACAGCAGCGCCTTTGGCCACCCACCGCTTCCTAGACAGGCACATCGCCCCGCCCGCGATTGTTTGCCGCCCTTAGGCGTCCACCATGTCGAGACTATCCGATTCCCCAACTGGTTACCCGAGGGCGCGATGGCGTCACCAGCATGTCGGAACGTTCTCCCGTGTATCACATGGAACAAGGAACCTTTCGAGAGATGGCCGGCGCCCCTTTTTCTTGTCGATATCGTCCAGCCAGATATGTTGATCCCGCGCACTCTATCTCACCTTGTTGGTGCTAACGCCTCGAAATCGTTCCTACAGACCCTCACGGGACCTGCCTGTGACGTTCTTCGACGGGAACTTGTGGGTAATGAGATGTTGTTGCCCACGCTCAAACTAGCCCCGGTTAACCATCGATGTCGTTTATATGCCCCTTTCCCGGTCGATCAATTGCCGGCCAATCTTCACCCGGACACAAATCTGGGCAAACGAGGTATTTGGCAGGTGTAGACGACGCCCCCCCTCCCCCCCCCCCCCCCGGGTTCACAGGCTCCAAGGACCGTCAGCCCATCGATATTTTCAGAGAGGTCTCGCATTGACTCTTGCAGTACTTTTGTCTGCCATTGACGGCTCCACTCCGGATCTGTTGCCGATAGCCGCTCACAACTCGCACGCCCCTACTTCGTATAACTTTAAGCTTGTGCCGAGTCTGCTCTTGAGCCGGACGACAACACGTTTTGTGTGACTACACCGTTTTCGGCTGACGTAGTGCTTCTCGTGTATAATGCTGGTGGCCGACGGAACAGCTTCCCGCACGCATGAAATTACCACGGGCGCACCAGCGCGCGATAACGCTCGATTTGCACGGATCACGATGACAGTCAACTGTTATCGCCCCGTCGGTGAACGAATTTCGCATCATTCTGAGGTATTGTCGGCACACAAACAAAGATTAGGACCGTGCTCATATTATGTAGTTCCGTTTAAGGGATTGACAGGCGTAAAATCGTCGAGCGCTACAATACTCCAACTTTTCTGACGTAGCCTTCGAGATAAACTTGGGGTTAGGGGAGGAGTCGGACCTATAAATGGATGGATCGTCAACGTTTCCGCATGCTGCTCCTTCAGCAGGGGTACTGTGATCTTTCGTTTTCGAACGAAGCAAACCTTGATAAAATGTCATAGTACGGACACATCGATATGTTTCTTTTCTGCGAGGCTGAGCCAGTTTTGTCGGCGGGGCCATCCCCCCCCCAAGCTGTCTTTAAGAGCCTGCGCACACGGCCTACATTTTCCTGATGTAATGAGCGATCGTACTGTGGCAGGTCAGGGGGTGGAGTGCAATCGTTGTCATGCATGGCCGTAGTCTGACAGACCATAGACTCCCACACCCCTGCAATACCGGTACGGGGCAGGTCGGGTTTCCATCCACAAGGCATACATTGCTTGCACCAAGCGCGAAGCGCAGTAAGGTGTTCGGCGAGTCGCATGAAGGGTGACCTTCATCCTGCCAAGACGGCTAGGGGTGGCAGGGGGGGTCTACATACGTTGCTCGGAGAAACAGAGGGGGGTGGTTCGGCAGTCACTATATAGGCTGCTGCAACGTCACCTCGTGGCGCGATACCGTCGGCGCACCCCGTCTGCAGCGCCTGCTTGTCTCTGCCCGAAACTCGGGCGGCATCTTTCCCAGCGCCATAACTCCTTAAATCATATCGACAAGGACGGTGGGTGGGTGGGTGGGTGGGTGGGTGGGTGGAGTGTGGATGGGGCGGGGGGGTTGATCGAAGGGGAAGGGGGGGGCGAGTCCGTGCTACAATATGGGTAGCACTTTTTGGGCACTTTCTTTCTGACTCACGAGGCTCCTCAAAATAACAGCTACCTTGCAGTGTTGCGGTACCATGGTTGTTGGCTGTTTTATACCTAGGCCATGGGAGATTGCTGGTCGGTTTGCACTTTCCTTTGTTTTCAAAAAGTTGTTTTTGGTAAGGTGTTGAACTCATCCAGTTGAGGACCCTCAGAAACAGGTTCTTCCCTGCCGTGGCATGCTTTGGGGTTCAGATACTATAATAGGTCTAGACGGGCCCCGGGTTGCGCTTTCTTATATCCTAAAATGTGAATGGGCCGGGGGGGGGGGGGACTCAGTTGCCGGGAGGACCCCGGGTCGTGGTTTACTTCACAACACAACCGCCCACTGTGAGCTATGAGTCAGCTGTTGGTTGGGGGGAGGGCAGAGGTCACGCGGTCCTCGGATGGCGCTTGAAGCCATCAAATAGCCGCTTGCTGTGAACCAACAGTCAGCGCTGACTACTATGAATAAATGGCTCATTCAGTGGCTGTGGTGTACCTGTTATGCTGACAGTCTCTAGTGGTATGTGTAGTAGGGCTCTCTTTTCTCGCGAGACGGCCTCCGCGATCGAGACACCGCCGGGATATCTTCGGCCCCTTTGTGGCCATTCCTCCTGATGAATTTGTCCGCCACCTCCATCTCGATTGATTGTACACCGGATCTCGATGCAGTTGGTCCCCCTCCCCCCCGAACTACCACCCGCATGATGACCTCGTTCATAACGCTGTCGCGCCGCCGTGCTCACATTATTGCGAACCGAACGCTTCTCAACGACAACAACGGCGCTGCTTTGATTACCTTTCATGACAATATGGACTCCCGGAACGCTTTGTGAGTTCGGCTGAGTCTTGGCATTGATCTCCGAGACTCTCCCTTCATCACACACAAGATATATATATATATATTATAAAAATACAAATAAACTCCAGCTGTGAGATCGAAGATTTCGTCGAAACTCATCTTTGCAAGCTGTGTGTGATACTCCGATCGCGCGTATTACTGGGTGTGTATCCTCATTGAGGAAATAGGTCGGTGACTCCACTTGGAACTACAGTGTAGCTTGTACCAAGGTCAACAGGGTGATGTTAATCAACCTGTGCGCGGCAACTATGAAACCCGTTTCTGAGGGCGACAAAATCTGACAGCTGTGGAAGGAAATGCATCAGGTTATCAAGTATACCCTGTAAGCCGTAAAACCGGTGAGGGGAGGGCGGAGATTTTAAGGGCGTGGGGGCCTGGGTTTGAACAAGAGGGAGCGGGGGGGGGGGGGGGGGCAACTCAATCTGTGCGCAGAAACTATAAATCCTTTAAGGGAACAAATCTGACGGTTGTGGAAGGAATGCATCAGTTTATCATGTATATCCTGTAAGTCGTACAACCAGTGAGGAGAAAGCGGGGTGTTCAAAGGGGGGGTTGTATACGAGTCAGAGAGGAGTTCACCTTCTACGCCTTTTCTCCCAACAGGTGGAAAACCTACGACGAGTATAATATATACTACACACTGCTGAGTCGCCTTTTACCGCAATTCTTGATTATTATATAGGATAAAGTATCGCAATCGGGGAATATGGCTTGGCCCACGTGTCGTGCTTCCATTATTATTGTGAAAAAGGAGATATCCAAAACTGCCGACAACGCCATTTGTTAAGGTATTCGTGGGGTATTAGTCCGTTTGACCACTTGCAAAAGGTTAACCACTAGCTTACCCAAAACTAGGCCTTATAACACTAGTAGTGCGTCGTCGACAGACCATGTTTTTTTTGGGTCGTGGGTTCAAATCCCACATCCACCATAATAAAGTTTTTCATACTTTCCCCATGTCGAACTTGAAAAATGAAACGGCTTGGATAATTGACAGGTCCGCCGGTGCGTCCGGCCAACCTGCTATCCCGCCGCTTTAGGGCGGAAGAGTGTTATAAGGTTTAGTTTGGGTAAGCTATTGGTTAACCTTTTGCAAGTGGTCAAACGGGCTAATACCCCACTAATACCTTAACAATATCCAAGCGATTTCGTTTCCTGGGTACACCGGGGAGAGTATTTTTCAAGTTCGACATATAGATTTTATGGGGAAAGTCTGAAAAAGTGTTTTATTTATTGTGGATGGTGGGATTCGAACCCAAGACCCCCAAAAAAACATGGTCCTGCCGACGACGCCATTTGTTAAGGTGTTGGTGGGGTATTAGTCGGTTTGACCCACTTGCAAAATGTTAACCGATAGCTAGCTTACTACCCAAACTAAGCGTTATAACATTGCTGCATGTATGTCGACTCCACCCAACCCTAACCCCACCCCAAACCCTCACCCCGGCCCCAACCCTCCTACATATAAATACCCATAATCATAGAACTTTGTCCGGGAAAAAAGTCAACTATTTTGTTGAAAATTTGATCGACCACATTAAAACCCATAGTCTAAACGATTACAATATTCCCCGATTGTCAATACGTTATCCTAGATAATAATCCAGACCGAAACTAACTGCCGTTGAAATTCTACTCGTTTTTTAAAAACTACGATTGATTATTGTTCGCTCTTGAAAAAAAAATGATGTCATGTTCGTGTTATGGTATTCTGTAAGGGTATATATATATTATAAAAAATGAAAATACACTCCAGCTGTGAGATCGAAGATTTCGTCGAAACTCATCTTTGCGAGCTGTGTGTGATAATCCGATCGCGCGTATTACGAGTTGTGTGTCCTCAGTAAGGATATAGGTCGGCGACTCCCCTTACAACTACAGTGTAGCTATCAGGGTCAACAGGGTGATTTTAGTCAGTCTGTGCGCGGAAACTATAAAACCCGTTTCTGAGGGGGACAAAATCTGACAGCTGTGGAGGGAAATGTATCCGTTTATCAAGTGAATCCTGTAAGTCGAATAACCGGTGGGGGGGCGGAGTTTTGAAGGACGTGGGGGCCTGGTTTTGATCAAAAGCGAGCGGGGTTGGAGGGTATAGGCGGCCCCTGGGAGCCTAACAAGGGCGTAAGATATGGGATACGGTTGGGGTATAAAAGGGTTTCACATGCCTTTGAAGGCATGTGCGTGTAGGAAAAAGGGAACGGTGCTTTTGCCTCGCGGAATTGAACGCTATTCAGTTCGTCCGTACGGCGTGTGTGGAACTAATACAGGAGCTTATGTACAAGTGAGTGACCAACGTGGAACTTGCTCAAGTAGAGAAACCTGCAACGTAAGAAGAGTGGCCTGTGTTTATAACAGCCCCTTAATCTCATTATACATTGCGTCGACGGCAGGACATTCTCTGTTCGCAGCCCTCCCATCGATCGCTCATTGCCCCGACTTACGAGTAGAGTACGCAGATATAGCTCTCATTTTTTTTCTCCGTGTCACCGATGGACCCACCTTGCACGGGCTCTCCCCACGTCCCTCTGAGACAAGCAGAGCGACCCAGGATGAGCCCCTTGCCATCAGAGCCTTAACATTATTTTCTGACCGTTGCTGTTCCGATTTGGAAGTCGGCGCCTTCTATTTTTATTTACATTTTTTTTTTCTCCCATCCCATTTATTATCCTCGCACTACTCTCGCCCTGTCCCTCCCAGCAGTATAAAAGTAGTAGTATTAAATAGTAGTGACTCAGATGCGGGGTCGCATATCGCGAGCCCTCCTCCCTCCTCCCCACCAAGGTGCGTGCCTTCTTTTTTTATCGCGGGAATAACTCAGCATTTTCATCCGTCGTCCACTCGCGTCGCGTCGAATTGTGCGTACCGACGCTGCTAGGTGCTCTCAGCGGTTAGTTATTAATAGCTGATCCTTTTTTTTTTTGCATTTTTGCAAAAAAAAGTGAAATCTCACCACGCACGGTGTGGGAATCGAAGAACTCAACGACCATGGCAACGCTGGTAGTAGTAGTAGTAGTTGTAGTAGCAGTAGTAGTAGTAGTAGTAGTGGTAGTAGTAGTAGTAGTAGTAGTAGTAGTAGTAGTAGTAGTAGTAGAAGTAGAAGTAGTAGTATTCGAGGGTAACCACTAGACCACCGGCCGGGGCAACCGGCTTCCAAAAACATTGGAATCCTAGAATTGCTGCATTCATTCTTCGTCGGTCCGCTGACGACACAGCGGTACAAACAAGGTGGTTAGTGCGCTGTGATACACATAATCAGTGTTGTGTTGTTGACTGAGCTCAGGCGGCCGTTCAGTCGTACTATTATAAAACTTAAAATACGCTCCAGCTGTGAGATCGGAGATTTCGTCGAAACTCATCTTTGCAAGCTGTGTGTGATACTCCGATTGGGTGTATCACGGGTTGTGTGTCCTCATTAAGGATATAGGTCGGCGACTCCCCTTGCAACTACAGTGTAGCTATCAGGGTCAACAGGGTGATGTTAGGCAGTCTGTGGGCGGAAACTATACAACCCGTTTCTGAGGGGGACAAAATCTGACAGCTGTGGAAGGAAATGCATCAGTTTATCAAGTGAATCCTGGAAGTCGAATAACCGGTGAGGGGAGGCGGAGTTTTGAAGCACGTGGGGGCCTGGTTTTGATCAAAAGGGGGCGGGGGGGGGGGGGGGGGAGGGGGGGGGTACGGGCGGGGCAGCTCATTTTGTGCGTGGAAACTAATCTGACGGTTTTGGAAGAATGCACCAGTTCATCATAGGGGGACGGGGGGGGACGGGGGGGGGGGGGGGGCGGGGCAGCTCAATCTGTGTGTGGAAACTATACGTTTTTTTAAGGGGATAAATATGACGGTTTTGGAAAGAATGCATCAGTTTATCGTGTACATCCTGTAAGGCGTACAACCAGTGAGTAGAGGGCGGAGTGTTCGAGGGGGTGGGGGTAGGGTGGGGGGGAGGGGAGGTGGGAGGTGGGGGAGGGGGGGGGGAGGTTGGTCGCATATATGTAGGGGTTTGCTATACGCGTGGTGCTAGGTCTAGGCGATGGTGCGGGTGGTGGGGAAGGAGGGGACGTTGGGGCGGGTGTGTGTGTGGGGATTGCAGCAGGGGCATGGTTGGCTGTAGAAAGATAATGAGGTGATATCCAGTGCGCGGAGTGTTTATTACTCTGGCGGATTTCGATATTGGGTGGGGCATTTAAGCAAGACAGAGCGAGGGACGAAAAAAAAAAAAGGGCGGCGGGGGGGGGGGGGGGGGGGGGGGGGGGGAGGGTTTTCAAGAGGTGTAGGTCACGTAGAATGATAAAAAACACTCCAGCTAGCTGTGAGATCAAAGATTTGGTCGAAAATCATCTTTGCAAGATTGTTTGTGATACTCCGATCGCGCGTATTAATCATATATGTAGGGGTTTGATATACGCGTGGTGCTAGGTCTAGGTGATCGTGCGGGTGGTGGGGAAGGAGGGGGCGTTGAAGGGGGGGGGGGGGGGGGGATGAATGAAAGCTACGTCATGGATGGCTAGAAAGATAATGACGTGATGTCAATTGGGTATAATTTATTCCTCTGGGCGATTTCGATTGTAAGTGGGGCGTTTGAACAAAATAGGCGGGAAAAAATAAAATAAAAATGGAGGGGGGGGGGGGGGGGGAAGGAGGGCGGAAATGAGTTGGAGCTACGGCATGGATAGCTAGAAAGATAATGAGTATGATATCAGCTGGCTGGCAGTGTTTACTACTCTGGTAGATTTTGATTTTGATTTTAGGTGGGGCGTTAGAACAAAAGGGATTGGGGGGGGGACGTTTCAATATGTGCGCGGACACTATAAATCCTTGAAGGGGGCAAATCTGACGGTTGTAGTAGACATCCCTTTATATCACCCGTCTGGTAATGTTTACTGCCAGGTATTCTAGAAGGTTTGATGTTTGATGCAGTATGCAACCCAGTCTTGACAAGGTGTAGTAAACAACGTATTAAATCTTCAATAACATGTTATTACATTAGTCTGTACTAATTTGTTTTTGTACATGGATCGAAAGATAGAATATTTCAATCGAGATAGCTACAATCATGTAGTTACCATTATTTTCTGACATCGCTAATTATAAGAAAGAGGTACGTATTGCCAAATACAACAGGCGAGGTGATGTGGCCATGCAATGTCATCGCAATTGAGCACGAGAGGGAGAAATGCGAATCGTCAGTGTTTTGAAAGGAACGCTTGGTGTACACGCGCTCAATTACGTTACGTCGTTAGTCATATCTCGCTTGGCATAGGTTGGGAGGCGACCATGCAGACGGTATGTACGAAATACCTTACGTACAATAGGTTTGGCAGTGTGGTTTAGCGCAATTTTAACATATCTGCATGGACTTCCTTTTCAAATTATTATGGTGTCAAATGTACGATTTTACGCCCATGATTTTTGCCGTGCCGATTTGGGGCTCTGAGGCCGCCAATTTCAAGACAGAGATACATCTTATAAATACAGCAAGCGAGGTGACGTGGGCATGCGATGTCACCACTTCTGAACGCGAGGGTGACTTTACTTCGTTAGGTATGCTACTGCGTTTGGTAGAGGTTGTCAGGCGATCATGCAAACGGCCGGAGGCACGAAATACCCTGCGTAATAGGTTGGTCGTGTGGTTTACCGCAGTGTTAACATGTCTGTCTGTACTTCTTTTTTCACAATATTATTATCTCGTGTACACGATTATACGCCCTGTTTTCTCCCCACTGTCGTCGAAGATGTTGTGGTCCTGTAGATGTCGCGTCCATGTCTGGTGCTCTTGTTAGTGGTGCTCATGAAAACATGCCCTAGCGTGTAGTAGATGACCGCTGAGTGGTGTTGCTTTCCTTTACATCAAGCTAGCTAGGTAGTATGTGTCGACGCAACCGCCTGCTTGAAACGACAAAGAAAATTCCTCACACACCTGGTACAGAGGAGACGCGGCCCGAAGATTGTTCAGTATACCGACGGTCAGGAACAGGTTATCGAGCAGCGCACTTGATTTTTACTAACGCTCCTCACTCCACCTAAGACACTACGGGCATGCGTTGGACCCAGTTCGCTGATGCCCAAAACCAATTGCAAAGGTTTATAGGCGCCTGCATTCAACAATGGAGTTAATGTGAGATCAACGTGTCCTTCATTATTATTGTGCTGCTCACAGCAGTGGATGGAACGAACTCTATCTCCAACCCTAACCGTACAACCCATGCTAAATCCGTGTACCGATGAGTGCCCTCTATCTAGTCTAATGATGACGTCACTGGGGTGAAATGGTTGAAAAAGAACACAATATTTGTCGTAATATCAACAGTCTAATAAATGTGTACGAGTATCTCTGCTATAATTAATACGTGAACGGGTGCGGTGTACATGCGACTGCTGTGTGAGCCGACGACGATTTTTCTGAGAAATTATTTTAATCCAATTGCTCCGTTGAGAATAATAGTGGTATATCTTGACTATGTGGTTAACGTTATCTATGTTGTAGTTCAACAACACCCTGACAACATCATCAAGGACAACATCCGTACGAAGGACAAACGAGCGGCAGGTGGGCCGTATCACGCAGTATCACGCAGTATCACGCAGCAGGTTGCAAAGATGAGAAAAGCAGTAGTAGTATCGATCAAACTCACAGCTGACGTGCTGACGTGTAACTTGAAAAAAGAAAACACCATATTTATCATGATAAATGTTGTATTTGACAATACGTATCTCTTTCTTATAATTAGCGATGTCAGAAAGTAATGGTACCTACAAATATTCTATAAAATATTCCAGCTTTCGATCGATGTATCATACAACAACAAATTATGAAGATTTAACACGTTATTTACTACACTTAAACACTGGGTTGCATGCTGCATCTAACATCAAACCTTCTAGAATAATAAACATTACAAGCCAGATGATATAAAGGGATGTCTTATTGCTTCAATCGTCAGGTTTGCCCCCTTGGAGGATTTATAGTTTCCGCGCACATATTGAAATGTCCCGCCCCCCGCCCCCCCCCCCCCCCCCCTCCCCTCCCCCTCCACTGACCCCTCTTGTTAATAAAAAACCCCAACCCTCCCCCCCCCGCCCCTCCGTCCCCCGATTCCCCCCCCCTTCCGCCTAGTTTGTCCAAACGCCCCACTCACAATCAAAATCGGCCTGAGTAATAAACACCTATACGCAGTTGATATCACGTCATTATCTTTCTGACCATCCATGACGTAGTTTTCAATTATTTTCCCCCCAACCCCCCCCCCCCCCCCCCCCCCTCCAACGCCCCCTCTTTTCCGACCACCTGCACGATCGCCTAGACCTAGCACCACGCGTATAACAAGCTGCTACATATCTTTGATCTCACAGCCGAAGTGTATTTGAATATTATTTGTGACCTAAACCTCCTAAACCCCCCCCCCCCCCCCTCTTGCTCTCCCTTACTCAAACGCCCCACCAAATATCGAAATCTGCCACATTAATAAACACTTCACGCACAGGATATCACCTCATTATCTTTCGAGAGCCATCCATGCCGCTGTGTCCCCCCCCCCCCCCCCCGCCTCGAACGCCCCCTTCTTCCCCATCGCCCGCACCATCGCCTAGACCTAGCACCACACGTATAACAAACCCCTCACCTAAAGCCCTTCCTCCCCCCCCCCCCCCCCCCCCCGCCCCCACCCCCCACCTCCCCCCCAACCCATCCCAACCCCACCCCCTCGAACACTCCACCCTCTCTTTACTCACTGATTGTACGACTTACCCCAGGATATACATGATAAACTGATGTATTATTTCCAAAACCGCCACATTTATCCCCTCAAAATAATGTATAGTTTCCAGGCACATATTGAGCTGCCCCCCCCGCCCCAACCCCCCCCCCCCCCCCTCGCCCCCAATAACATACTGGTGCCAAAACCGTCAGATTTATCCCCTCGAAAGGATTTATAGCTTACATGCACAAATTGCCCCCTTTCCCCCCCCCCCCCCCCCCCCCCTCCAAACCCGCTCGCTTTTGATCAAAACCAGGCCCCCACGTCCTTCAAAACTCCGCCCCACCCCCCTCACCGGTTATTCGACTTACAAGATTCACTTGATAAAAGGATACATTTCCCTTTACAGCTGTCAGATTTTGTCCCCCTCAGAAACGGGTTTTATAGTTTCCGCGCACAGACTGACTAAAATCATCCTGTTGACCCTGATAGCTACACTGTAGTTGTAAGGGGAGTCGCCGACCTATATCCTTAATGAGGACACACAACTCGTAATGCGCGCGATCGGAGTATCACACACAGCTTGCAAAGATGAGTTTCGACGAAATCTTCGATCTCACAGCTGGAGTGTATTTTCATTTTTTATAATAAATGAAACTCAGATGTCTTATGTACCAGCGCAGATTGCAAAGTTGAGTTTAACCATTCAATCGGTCGTACTCACAGCTGACGTTTTTCAATCTTTTGTGAAACAGTTTACGCGGGTGGTGCTGTCATACATGAATGACACGTACGCATGCATGGCATGTGTGTACGTACCCATGCATGTGGCATGTCTAGACTACAAGACTTGCATTTATTGTCTTGTCCAATATCTTATCACCACCACTTCCACTAGGAGTACTAAACTACTTCTAGATATACACTACTACTTACAGTGATACTACCACTACTACTACTACTGCTACTACTACTACTACTACTACTACTACTACTACTACTACTGCTACTGCTACTGCTACTACTACTACTACTACTACTACTACTACTACTACTACTACTACTACTACTACTGTTACTGTTACTACTACTACTACTACTACTACTACTACTACTACTACTACTAACTACTACTAACTACTACTACTACTTACTAATACTCCGTATTATTAATAACTACATACTGTTTGTTGTTGTAACGTATGTAGAATCCTACCAGACCTACCAATAATAATACACGCATCGCACCATTGGCAACAACAACTAACTAAACCGTGTAACTGCAAGCCAGCAGCAACAGCTGCTAATAACATTGTTCCTAGAAGTCTCCACGCGTATGGAGGACTCCACAGACAGCGCTCAACTCCCTGAGAGGAGAGTATATCGCGACGTATATTATATACACCCCCTCTACAATCTCCGATATACCCACATATCTCCCAAACAAATCTCTCTTTCTCCTGCCGCCGTCGAGTAGACGGTGAAATCTTTTTTGGGGATGTTGTTTGTTGTTGTTGTTGTTGTTGTTCTCACATTAACTCGCATAATCAAGTCCGTCCGTGGTCACAGGACAGGCTCCAGTCACTCTGGAGGAGCTGAGGAATGCCCCAGGGAAAAACATAAACAAACCAAGATGTATCCCCTACCCCCTCTCTAACAATCCGCCTCCATTTCTCGTGGCATTCTCGCGACCGGTCCGCAATTTCTAAGATTTCAGATTTTTATTCGATCGATTTCCTGATTGATTGCCGCGCCCCTCTTGTTCAATCTGGAATCTCACACATCATATTGTCCTGTTTGTTGTTGTGCTCTTCACTACTGTGGTTGTGCTCTCGGTCACACACTACTCCGGGCTCGAGGGCTAACTAACACACGATATACACGAGGCATACCCGCCACCATCACCACCATGCCACCGTCGTCGACTGCTACTGTTGCTGCTGCACATGGGTCCGCGACGGCTGCACGTGCAAGGTTCGGGTCTACCGGAATATCGACTTCTTCGAGTGTGGATCCGCGATGGCCGCGCGGACAAGAACCGACTGCTTTCGACGAAGAAGGTCTTCATCCACCCCAGGTGCTAGCAAGGAAGCTCACAAGCGGCGTGCTATCCGTCGTGTTCTTAGGGGGCTGTCTGATCTTGCTGATTCAGGTATCCCTGACGCTGACCGCCGTGCCCGACTGGAGCGCCGACACGAAGCAAGCCATGATCGACCTCGAGCAGGAGAACATCTTGAAGCTGGCCTCGGACAAGGCTGGCTACGTTGACGAGGTTTTTGGGCGTGTACGGGGAGGGTTGCTCCAGCTGCGCGATTTTGCCGGCCAGGCTTTGCTTGCACTGCCCCAGACGATCGTGGTGGAACAGTATTTGATGGACTACCCGGGACTGGAGCAGTCAGGGACGACATGGGATCACAGCGGTTGGTGAGTGTGAACACGACGTACGTACAGCAAGCAGTACTTGCTATAATAATAGCATTAGGTGCACCTACCAGAGACCTGTAATACTAGTAGCATCTACAAATTGCTGCTTTTTGTGGCACTGCTGGTAAATAACATGTTCGTGTGATTCTTTCGGGACAACTATTTACCAGGTGCGGGGCCCGTTTCCTCAGCGTTCAAATCGGACGATTTCCTGAAAATTGAACTTCAAACAAACGCTGAATCCAACCCAAAGAACTTTCTTTCCATTCGCAGCTGCGTATCAGTGTTGCTGTCAGTCTTTGTGGCGTCAGCGGCGGCAGCAACAAAAAAAAGCGACAGAGCTTCAGAAGTAGTATTAATAGTAGCAACAACAGCAGTTAGTTGTGCGTCGTAATCGTACCTAATACAAGGTTCCCCTCCGGGGATTGCCTAGGGGAGTGGCGTAAGCACACATGACATGATGATTGGTCACTACCGGACGCAATGACCATTTGTTTGTACTGTACATACAAAAAAATTGCCCGGAAAGATGATGAATTCGCATTTTACCCGCAGTACTTCTTGGGTGTAGCACTCAATACAGTTCAGTCTGTATAGCAGCAGTACTTTTAGCACACTTTTTGGGTACTCCAGATAGACGTGCCCACGACCGATCTGTTGTTGAGAAAATGCACACAAGACACAAAACTTTTACACCGTATGTATGTCATATGACATGTATGTATGATTTCGAGAAGAGCGTCAAACTTCGACCTCCAGTTTAGGGACCGCCAGGAATCGAGAAGGGGCACGTGTGGCGTGGGATGCGGGTTACTGTAGAATACTACGTAAAAGAGCACCTATTGAGAACGAGGGAGCAAGAGGACAATACGTGACAGGCTATGGCAAAAGCAACTCGCCGCCGTTAGGAGAGGAAACGGCACGCGCACATGGTCCTACCACGGTAGTAGCGTTTTGCTTTTCGCACGTTGTCTGCTGCTGTCTGTCATCTGCGATCTACGCAAAAAAATCAGAAAAAATACTCCTAATTAAAAAACTGCCTCGGTGGACGTAAATGTGTAGACTTCTAAGGATAGGTTGGTTGGTTTGTCCAAATTATTACTACTTTTAAAGGTTCCCATGTACAGCAGAAACGTGTGGTGGGGTGGGGTGACAAATAAATGACAGGCTCCGAGACAAGCAACTCGCCGCAGCATAGCGAGGACACGCCACGCGCACATAAATGGTGTTGCCTACCGCTGCTGCTGCGGCAGGGTTGTAGCAGTGTGCTCTCCGCATGTTGTCTGCCGTCTGTCATCTGCGATTTTACATAAATGGTGTTGCCTACCGCTGCTGCAGTGCGGCAGAGCTGTAGCGTTGTGCTCTCTTGGTATGGTACGATATCATATACGAAGTACACCAACCTGGACATAAATATAAGGACCGTTTGATTACTAGTATCATATTCGAACGATCCTTAAAATTTACGCCGGCATGTCACTTGACACTGGACAGGAGCAGCAGTAGCAGCAGCAGCGAGAGATAGCGGCGTTTAGGCGGGTAGAGCATCGCAGGCTCCGATCGAAGCAATCAGCTACTGCAACAGCAGCCACACGCGCAGAGAGTTGCAGGCTGCTGCTGCTAGGGGGCTGGACTGCTGCTGGGCGGCAGGATCATAGCATGGTGCTTAGTGCCAAAATAGAGAAATGTACGTGTACGAAGCACGCCAATCTGGACATAAATATGAGGACCGTTTGATCACTAGTATGATATTCGAACGATCCTTAAAATTTACGCCGGTATGTTGCTTGACACTGACAGGAGCAGCAGTAGCAGCAGCAGCGAGAGATAGCGGCGTATAGGCGGGTAGAGCATCACAGGCTCCGATCAAGCAATCAGCTACTACAACAGCAGCCACACGCGCAGAGAGTTGCAGGCTGCTGCTGCTAGGGGGCTGGACTGCTGCTGGGCGGCAGGATCGTAGCGTGGTGCTCTGTGCCAAAATTGGGAAATGTATGCGTACGGAGCACACCAACCTGAACATAAATATAAGGAACGTTTGAATACTAATATAATATTCAAACGATTCTTGCAATTTACGCCGGCATGTCACTTGGCACTTGACAGAAGCAGCAGTAGAAGCAACAGCAGTGAGAAGTAGCGGCGCAAGGCGGGTAGCGCAGGCTCCGATCAAATCAATCAGATACTACAACAGCAGCCACACGCCCAGGGAGTTGCAGGCTGCTGCTGCTAGGGGGCTGGACTGCTGCTGGGCGGCAGAATCGAAGGGCGGTGCTCTGTGCAAAAAGAGGGAAATGCGCCTACGTGTACTCTCTACGAGCAGAAAAACGCGGTTTGCATCAACATCTTACGTGCGTACACGGGGATAAGGGATGCAGTAACCCAAACCCCGGGGATGTTGCGGAAACCCGGGGATTTGCCTTAAGTGTGCCCAAGGCCAAAAATGTTTTAAAGGTTTGCCACGCGCGACACACTGTACGGATCGCGCCCAAACCTCCGGCAACGTGAGCCCGACGGTCGAATTGTGCCCACCCCATCCGACGTCTCGGGAAAAGGTGCGAGCACAAAGAGATGTGCCCGAAGAAAAAAAAATGACAATTATTCATAAATATGTAGTAAGATAAGAGCACAGGTTGCCTCGATTGCTCTTCCTCTGGTCGACCTGAAAACGCAAGTCAGCAGCCGCTAAAATTCGGCCCTGCATGCATATATAGGGCGGGGAAGAGACGGATTGAGCTCTCCCTGAAAGGGAATTTTTGTTTTTCAGATCAGCACCTCAAGCTGCGTGGAGCAGTTAGTTTTTTTGGGACGGGGGAGAAGGGTACCGATTGGAATTGAGTGTCAACGAGAGCAAGTGCGAAGGAGCGGGCCGAGTGAGCTAAGACGATGAGGTGGCCATGGAGAACCACAGCAGAAGGATGGCACACGGAGACCTAAGACCCGCACGCACACCATCATCATGAGAGCATTCGATCGTCTTTTTTCAGTTTTTTTTTACGAGGCAGTAGTACAACATGTTACTTACTTACGTCACTGATTTTTGTAGAGTTTGCAGAAGAGTTGTATATCCTTCATAGGGAACGACCCCCTGCAATTTTCAATTTTCAGGCACGGGTGTCGTAGCTGCGCTGCAACCTGTCAAGTATCTCGGGAAGGCGGGGCGATCATTGATATTTGTATTGTGGTTTTTGGTTCGATTGCTATTGTTTCATTGCATGCCCGCGGGTCGTCACTTTGACAGCACTCCAGACAGCAGGCGCGTTCGTCTTTGCTCACGATTACCGTGCGGTTCGTACGGGGCAGGCAGCCCAACCGCTGTAGTTTGTAGCCACGAGTTGGTCAGTTGTGGGAACGTGGGAACTCTATGCTGTAGTTGAGCGGATACCCGCGGCCATGTGAATGCAGTTTGCGCATTGGACCTTTTCACTTGTGCGCCTTCTTCGTATCGTGCGTTTTATGCGGGAAAGTGCAGTATAAACATAATCCCTCATCTCGGTCGCGGTCGGTCGTTAAACTTCCGTTTTTTGGACTTTTGGGCTGTACAGATTTCCAAAGCTGCACCTGCTGCTGGACCCTTCGAACAGCTTCCACAGCTGCTGGGCCATTCGAACGGCTGTCCCAGAACGTCAAAACGTCAGCTATGTTTTGTCATTTCAATGCTGAGTTAAATCGACACACGACGCGTATGAAAATACGTGGAAGTGTGGTGAGCTAAAGCTTTATTTTTCCCCATCCGCTGGAGGATGAAAAAAAAAAAAAAGAATTCAATGCTGGTGGTGCAAATGTTTCATC
The DNA here is from genome assembly GCA_012845835.1 of Undaria pinnatifida. Classification (NCBI taxonomy): domain Eukaryota; class Phaeophyceae; order Laminariales; family Alariaceae; genus Undaria; species Undaria pinnatifida. The sequence continues at coordinate 28,050,403 of JABAKD010000025.1, forward strand.
AGCTGCTGCTGCCGTTCGTTATTTCCCCCCTATCCGCTGCTGCTCACAACGTCAGCAGATTCCGCGTTGTACTTGGTGCTGAATTTTTACCGCTATACCACAGCGGTGTCGCCAAAGCTTCCAGCGCCACCGCCAGCCCCCCCGCGCCGCTGCTGCTGCTGCTGCCGCTGCTGCTGCTGCTACTGCTGTTGGCGTCTATACTGCGTAAGTTTTTGAAGGTAAAAAATCGGCTGTCTGTGGTCATGACCTCGCCTGGCCTATCTTCCGTGTTACATACTCGTTCCATGGCGGAGTGTCTATGCGTGAGGAGCATGGGAGGGAGGGAGCTGGCTGTGATAATGGCACTAGTGCTATATGTGACTGGGCACCGTAGGGGACTCAAGTGCTGGCTGCGGAGGTCGCCGTTGCTGCAGCAACGTGTTGCGCGAACTCGCATCGTTTGTTTCGGATCGCCCAACACAGCTGCTGCTTGGAGTATTTATTTACACCAAGATAGCAGTCAAATCGCACATACATCAAAAAGTACCCGCAAATTGTTGCACATGGCCGGTCACCCATCGACCAGTCAGTGTATTTTCGAAGAAGATCTGGAAATACCTGGTAGGCTACAGCAGCATCAGATCACCATAATTTATCTGGACCGTCCTTACAGCAGTAGTATCACAAACACATACCTTCCTTATTTCCGATACTACACCCGGATCAATTACATTGCAGTATAGCTGCATGCTCTATCTGCCGTAAGGATGCGGGCGAACGCACGGGGGTGCAAAATGCAAAAAAAGCATCCGCCTCTTGCGTCACCCTTCCTCCGAAGGGGAAACTTGTTTCCCGGACAAATTTTGATTTCATTTGGTTTTTCGGATCTTCTTGCGGCTCCAGCACCTTTGTGTGACCACGGACTTCAGATTTTTGACAAGAGTTAATGTGAGGCAACAACAACAACACGGACGAAAGCGGGGTTGAACGCACGATGGTAGGATAGGAAGACGCGAGGAAATGGGCCCGTTCTGCTCCAAACGATCGTGGTCTACGGCGAGCCTTGAAGGCGACCACCAAACAGCTGAAACACACGCGGGCGGAAGCTGTCCAGAGGTTCTTCGAAGATTACGTTAGCCAACTCGAAGGGCGTATCCGAGAAGGTGATCAATTTGGCTTCTACAAACACCTCAAGGGGATGGATGTGGAAGGGAAGAGAACGCCTAACTCGCAGTACATCAAAGACGAGGAAGGTCGATTGCTGCGGGATAATGCCCTCATCCGCGAGCGGTGCGTGAAGTGGTTTCACATACTGCTTGACACCAAGTTGCCGACCCTTGACCCGAGCATTGCGGACGAGCTTAAGCAGTGGCCCCCGTGCAGACCACTGGACGATGTCCCGTCTAGGTACGAAGTAGAGGAGGCGATCCGTGCGTTGGCGAACCGCAACGCGGTAGGGCCCGATGGTCTCCCGGCCGAGCTCTTGAAGGTTTTGGCCGACGAAGGAGAATTAAATACTCTCGGAAAGTTCCACGATATCATCGTCGCCGTGTAGAGGGGTGGTCGCGTGCCGCAACAAAGGAAAGATGCAGCGATTAAGGTGCTTCACAAGAAGAAATATTGAACTGAGTGTGGCAATTATCGTGGCATCTCCCTCGTGGCACACGCCGGCAAAGTACTCCTCAAAGTCATCGCGGGTCGCCTGAGTGACTATTGCGGACGCGAAAACATTCTGCCGGAGGAACAATTGGGGTTCAGACCCCAACGCTCGACGGTTGACATGATGTTTGTAGTACGACGACTGCAGGAACTGGCGAGGAAGAAGGACACCCCCCTGTACTTGTGCTTTACCGACCTCACCAAAGCATATGACTCCGTCGACTGAACCCTTCTATGGGATGTCCTTGCTTGTTGTGGCGTGACACCGAGAATGCTCGCCGTCATCCGCCAATTCCACGACGGCATGCATGCATGCGTGCCGTTGGATGATGGAGAGTGCTCCGATAAGTTCGACGTGGGGCAAGGTCTCAGGCAAGGATGCGTGCTCGCGCCACTGCTGTTCAACATATTTTTCACGGCGGTACTGCGTGTGGCCGGGAAACGCTTCCTCGCTGATGCAGCCATCACGGACAACATGGAGCAGCTCCAACGAAAGGAGAATGACGAGAAAAAGGGCACTTCACGCACAGGCAAAGTCGACGGGCGGAGGGGGAAGGAGGGGGAGAAGGTGCAGAGAGTGTGGGGTATGCTGTACGCGGACGATGCGGGCATCGTATCGCGATTATCAGAAGGGCTGGAGAGGATGATGATGGTGATCGTGACTGCGTGCTCGTCGTTCGGGCTTACGGCCTCCGAAGCGAAAACAGAGATAATGTTCCTGCAAACCAAAGGCTGGGGGAAGGTGTCGTTCACAATCAATGCAGCTGGCCAGGTATACAAACAAACAATCGAGTTTATGTACTTGGGCGGGGCTATCACCGCATACAGAGACTTTAGCGTGGAAATAACGCGGCGTCTTCAGAGGGCCTGGGCGTGCTTCCAGCGGTACAAGATGGAAATCTATGATCGCACGGGTGTGCGCTTACGGTTGAAGGTGCGGTTGCTGAAAGCTGAGGTGGTCGAGACACTTCTTTACGGTTGCATGACGTGGAGCCCGAACAAGCCTGACGATGACAGGCTACGGCGGGTTCACCACTCCATGCTCCTCCGATGCCTCGGATGGCGGAAACGGAAGCGCGACGACCACACCCTATCGTATGCCGACGCGCTTGCCAAGACAGCTTCCGAGAGCATATAGGCGATAGTGCGCAAACGGAGGATATTGTTTGCGGGGTTCGTATCATGTATGGGGGAGGAGCGTCTGCCCCAGAGGGTGATGTTTGGGGAGCTTGTTGGGGGTAAGGGCTACTCAGGGGGGCAAGAGAACGACTGGATGGATCATCTGAAGGAGCATATGTCGGTCTTTAGAATGAAGTTCGAAGGGTGGCGAGAGGCTGCTCAGAAGGCCGACAGATGGTTTCGACGAGTAGAGGAGGGAGCCGAGTTGTTCATGCGGAATTGGCATGAAACGGAGAGACGCAAAGCTGCAGAGCGACGCGCAAAGGCTGCGGCAGCGCCATCTACCGTCGGCATCTCCAAGCGACCGGGGGGAGGGGGGAGGGGGGGGAGGGGGGAGGGGAGGGGGGAAGGGGGAAGGGTGGGGGGGCGGGAAGGGGGGGCGTCATGCCCAAGAGACTGAAGTCTGGGTTTGGCCATCATCGTCTTGAAATGTGTGGGCCTTCCAATGGCCGTCACAAGATAGCGTAAGGCCGCCCTGACTTCTTCGCCGTGCTGCGTTCTCTCCCCAGTGCCATTGATGATGCACTTGATACCCTCTATGAGTCCAATGCCGTCTTTAGTCAGTTCCTAGGGTCCGCTATTAAATAGTTTAACATTTTTTCCTCTTTTCCTTTCCTTGCTTCCTCTTCTTGTTGTCTTTTCTTGATTTTCTTGTCTTTTCTTTTCTTTCCTTTCCTTTGTCGTGTTTTCGCTTTCTTGCCTTTTCTTTCCTTTCCTTTATCTTCTTTTATTTTCTTTGTTTTTTCCAATTGACTTGCGTCTGTCGTGCGTATGCGTAGTGATAGGTACTACATGTAATATGTACATGGTAGTCTTTCTTGGGTGGCAAGTGGAATACTAATAGTTGGTTTTTCCAGGCGCGAGTGATGAGACGTATGCACCAGTATGGACCTGGCACCTCGTAGGCTGACTCCCGATTTCACTTTTTATATGTTTCTGGTGGAGGCATGAATTGCGTCAGCTGTGATATATGCGTGTACCACCTTTGGTTTGTTTGTGTTTTTCCCTGGGGTATTCCTCAGCTTCAGAGTGACTGGAGCCTGTCCTGTGACCACGGACTTGATTATGCGAGTTAATGTGAGAGCAACAACATATTATAGCACTATTGATAGTAGTTAGAACAGACGCCTGAGCGCTTTGCTTCAACGCTGCTGACAAATAACAGAATCCTGACTACTACTACAACAACTGCTTGTGGAAGTACCTCACTGGTTGAACGTCCCCCACACTACTCCTCCAGTCCATAAGACGGGCACTCAGGACGACATGTTCAAACCATAGCATGGTCTTCATGTAGTTGCAGTGTGTGTCTGTCTCGTAGATTGTGACCATACATAGCAGAGCTCGTCTACCTAGGACCGCATCTCGGCACGGACTTTTTTCGTTTTCTTGCCCTCCGGCGGATGGGGAAAAATAAAGCTTAATGAAGCACGAACACTATTATTATTAATACCTGGTAGTTTTTTTTATAAAAATTGGAAAACCTCAACTGTGAGTACGTCCGATTGAATGGTGAAACACAACCTTTGCAAGCTGCGTTGTACATATATTTATAAACATTGCAAAACGTCAGCTGCTGGCTGTGAGTACGACCGATTGAATAGTTGTGCTGGATGTAGATGAATGCAAAAATCCACTCTTAAGTTCTGTAGGATTTGTGGATTCCGGGTAAGGGTCGTATGGGGGTCTTGCAAAACTTCCAGAAGTTTCGGGTACGGGCATAGAAGTGCTACAGAACTTCCAGAAATTCTGGGTATTGTGGCACAGGCATACAGAACTCACAGAACTTCCGGGCGGGTACAAAACATTATGTACCCGTACCCCGGGTATTGTGGCACGGGTCTAACAGAACTCACAGAAGTTCCGGGTACGGGTATGAAAGTCGTACAGAACTTCCAGAAGTTCCGGGCACGGGTATGAAAGTCTCACAAAACTTCCAGAACGTCCGGGTATTGTGGCACGGGTGTACAGAACTTCCAGAAGTTCCGGGCAGGTATAAACATGCTGCACCCGTACCCCGGGCCTTTGTGGCACCGGCGTACAGAACTTCCAGAAGTTCCGGGTACGGGTATGAGTGTCACAGACAACAGTCGTTCCGGGTGCGGGTAGAGTTGCACATAACTCACAGAACTCCCGGGCACGGATACTTCCCGGGGAAAAAATACCCACCTCAAAAGGGGTGAAAAAAAAAATATTGACTGATCGAAATAAGACACAATTGTCAACGCATTTCCAATTACTGCGATTGGCCTACTGCATACCCTTCTGATGCTCTCACAGGATAACACGTCTTACGTCTACTACTCCTACTACTACTACTACTACTACTACTACTGTTCTTCTGTGACAACATAGATGATACCATAGCGTACCCCGGCTGTGGCGCCTGAAAAAACGTACCAGGTAATGGCGGTCGCAAGCCCATTTTTTCCACTGGCTCGATAAGCGAGGAAGGTTGTCGTTAGGGCAACCTGGTGTTTGGGGGTAAGGGGTAGAAAGACGTAACAGTAGACGAACGAAATTTCGCGGGGTTTGTCCATGTAGGATAGCGGGATGTCTGGTACGGGGTAATATTGGAGAAAATGAAAGTCCCACATGAATATGAGGCCGAGAGGATAACGAAGGATCAGATGTCAGCAGAGTAACCGAGAAGAGCCAGCTAACGGGCGAGGGCCTGCACGAGCTGAAGAGGACCGTTGCACTGGGCAAGGGACGTCAGGGGTCTTCATTTTTTTTTTTTTTGCAGGAAGCGGGGCAGCAGGGATTGGAGAAGAGGCCGACGACACCAAACGATGGTAGAGTGCGTCGGAATACGCTCGCTAACCTGGGTAGGTCGAGTAGGAGCGCGCGGTTCTCGCAAGGTGTTGGACAACAGAAGCGGGACGGATCTCACACGCGGTCGGGTACGGGGAGGCACGGGTCGGCTAAGGCTAGTCGGTAGGGGTCAGGGTTTTCACTTCCATGAAAAACGCTTTATATTAATTGACGAAGCCTAGATGATGGGAAGGGGGGAAAAGGGTTGCACTGCTCCCGTCCCCCCCCCGGATGCGTACACCTCCCTACCTTTATCTAAAATAGCAGGACGGAGGAGAGGAGGGAGGGCCGCTCCCTCCCTTTCCCCTCTTGATTACGCTTCCCCCACCCACACAAACGAAACGCGGTCGACCTACCTACCGGTCGCGCTCCGCTAGTGAGACGCCTCCCCACACGAGACCGCGATCTCCCCACCTCTTCGTCCGGGTATTTGTTCTGACCGCTTGGGTTCCTATAACAGTTCCCCAAGCGGTCCTTACATTACCGGGCGGAAATGCACTTATCCCATTCCGCGCCATCTAGTCTCTTGTCCCGGCTGTCCCTGCCAAAAAAACTTTATACATGTATCTAGCTGCCCCTAGCCCCCTCAAAATATGCATCAACTCCTCCACCCGCCCCGCCCCTCTCTTCCCCCCCCTCCTGCCAAACAACTATATATATGAACTCCTCTCCCCTCTCCCCCCCCGCCCCCCGTCCCCCACTCCTCCCCCTCCCCCCCCTCCCCTCCCCCCCCCTCCCCTCCCCCCCCACCTCTCCCCCCCCACCCCTCCCCCCCCCCGCGGCACCTCCCTACCCAGGTCACCGCTGCTTCATTATCCGCCCTCACCAGAATCCCCTTCCTCTCTTCTACGCGGTCTCTCTCCCCTCACGTCTATCACAACGAACGCCGTCATCACCATAGCCATTCCCTCGAGCACGTTAACCTGCTACGGCCCGCCGCTCTTTTACCATTCGTTTCTGCACCTCTTCTCGCCGGTCGAATCTCCAGGACACACCAGTCTCCATGCACAACCCCCCTATCGCTGCCAAGGATGCATCCTAAACCGTGCCTACATCTGTCCCTGGCGTAGGCATTATGCCGTCTCGATCAGGTGACGGTCAGACCCACCTCGATCACTTCCTTTCGCTCACCATCAGTTCTCATCTGCTGATCAAATTAATCATCCATCGACATATCGGCGGCTTGGGGTCGCCGACCAACGAACTTATTTTCTTTTCTTCTTCGAAGCTCTTCTACAGGCACCCTTAACCGTGAGTCTGCGTTAGCCTCTGAACATTATACAGGCTGTGTCTTGATCGAGTCATCCGCAAGCGAACCTACCGAGCGTATACCAGCTACGGTCTGACACACGCTACACACCGCCACCTAAAGGTCAACATCCTGTACCTGCCCCAGGCCCCCGGCCCGCTCTGCCCCTTAAGATGCGGATTAGAAAGCTGCAGAAGCCTACGGACGAAGTACCGTCCGGGCCGGATTACAAAGGACGTGTGGTGCAACTTCCCTTCCAACAGTAACATTTCCCGCACCGATACCGACTGCCGCTCCGCCGGCCACCCTGCAAATCGCCCCCCCCCCCCGCCACTACCCCCCTCCCACACACACCAGAAAACAAAGTATAACTTGGTGCTGTCATCCATAAGCAAAAAAGTAGGCACAAGGTGCCGAAGTCCGTCTTACGAGTGGTTCTTGGAAGGATGCAGTTTACCCCTCATGCGACTCGCCAAACACCTCACGGCGCTTCGCGCTTGGTGCAAGCAATGTCTGCCTGATTGGTGAAACCCGACGTGCTCCGTCTCGGCATAGTAGGGATGCGAGGGTCTATGCTCATACGACTACGGCCATGCACCAACTGAGTACCCCCTCCCCCTCCCCTCTTCCCCTCCCCCTGCCGCCCCCCCCGGCGCGCAAAAGTTACATAAACACCTCTACTCCCCATCCCCCCCTCCTCCCCTCGGTCGTCGTCCCTCCCCCCCACAAATATATATATGAACTTCGCTAATATTAACGCCCGGTACTTTATCCTCCCCCTCCTCCCCCCCCCCCCCCTCCTCCCCGCACCGTTACTGACTGCCGCTTTGCTGGCCACTCTGCAAATCGCCCCCCCCCCGCCACTAGCTCCCCCCGCCCCCACCTCTCACCCCCCCCCCCGCCTCCTCCCCCCCCGCTCCCCCCTCCTCTCCCCCTCCCCCTGATAAAAAACTATATATACATCAGTTTGACCAAGCCCCCCCCCAAAACAATATGTTATTCCAGGTATATATTAACTCCTCTCCTCCTCCCCCCTCCTCTCCCCCCCCCTCCCCTGCCAGAAACTATGTGTATATATCAGTTTGACCAAGCCCCCCCCAAAACAATATATTATGCCAGGTATATATGAACTCCTCTCCTTCCCCCCCCCGCCTCCCTCCTCCTCCCCCTTTCTCCCCCCCCCCCCTCCCCTGCCGAAACCATATATATATATATACCAGTTTGACCAAGCCCCCCCAAAATCATTATATTATTATATAGATGAACCCCTCTCCTTCCCACCCCATCTCCTCCCCCACCTCGCCCCGCCAAAATAATATCTATGAACTCCTGTACCCCACTCTCCCCCCCCACCCCCCTCCCCCTCCTCCCCCCCCCCCCTCCTCCCCCCTCCCCCTCCTCCCCCCGGTCCCCCCGCCCCCTCCCCCCTCCCCTCCCCCCCCCTCCCCTGCCAAAAATTATATGCATGTATCCGTTTGACCAATCCCTCCCAATAAAACAGTATATTATATTATAAAAATAAAAAAATACACTCCAGCTGTGAGATCGAGGATTTTGTTGAAACTCATATTTGCAAGTTGTGTGTGATACTCCGATCGTAATATATATAAACTCCTCTCCTCCCCACCCCCCGTCTCCTCCCCCACCCCGCCCCGCCAAAATATTATATATGGACTCCTCTTCCACCCTCTCCCCCGCCCCTCCTTTTCCCCGGTCGTCGCCCCCCCCCCCCCGTCCCCGTCCCCTCCCCCCTCCTTTCCCCTCCCCTCCCCTGCCAAAAACTACAGGTATATCTCAGCCTGACCACGCCCCCACACCAAAAAATGTACACATAAATGAATGAATAAATAATACATCAACTCCTCTACACACACCCAATCTTACCCCCCCCCCCCCCGCCAAATAATATATTTAAACGCATCTACCCCCTCTCCCCCGCTTCCCCCCGGGAGTCTGCCCCCCCCCCCAAACTATGTATAGATAGATATCAACATCTCTTCTAATATTTACGCCCAGTACTTTATCCTCCCTCCCCCCCCCCCTCTGTCCCCTGCCAAAAAACTGTATATATGTATCTGGTTGACCAATTACACCCCAAAATATATATACCAACTCCTCCACCCCCCCCCCCCCGCGCCTCTCTCCTCCCCCGCCCGAAAAACTCCATGTATATTACAAAAATAAAGATACACTCCAGCTGTGAGATCGAAGATTTTGTTGAACCTCATCTTGCAAGCTGTGTGTGATACACTGATCGCCCGTATTACTGGGTATATCGTTTGACCAATCAATCGACGGCGTGACAGGATACAAATAACCCAAACATAGGTTAATTCCAACTATGTTGTTGTTGTTCTCACATTAACTCGCATAATCAAGTCCGTGGTCACAGGACAGGCTCCAGTCACTCTCGAGCTGAGGAATACCCCAGGGAAAAAACACAACACACCAAAGGTGGTACACGCATATATCACAGCTGACGCAATTCATGCCTCCGCCAGAAACATACAAAAAGTGAAATCGGGAGTCAGCCTACGATGTGCCAGGTCCATACTGGTGCATACGTCTCACTAGTCGCGCCGGGAAAAACCGACTATTAATATTCCGCTTGCCACTCAAGAAAGACTACCACGTATATAGTACATGTAGTACCTATCACTACGCAAACGCACGACAGACGCAAGTCAATTGGAAAAAAAGAAACAAAAAAAAGGAAAGAAGATGAAGGAAAAGAAAGAAAAGACAAGAAATCGAAAAACGAAAAAGGAAAGGAAAGAAAAGAATAGACAAGAAAATGAAGAGAAGACTAGACAAAAATAGGAAGCAAGGAAAGGAAAAGAGAAAAAAATGCCATACTATTTAATAGCAGACCCTAGGAACTGACTAAAGATGGCATTGGGTTCATTTTTTTTATTTAGTTTATTTTTTTCAACACACATTTACTTCCCAGCTTCTGGACAAGCCGTGGTCACAGGTGTCGTCCCTTTCCCCCCCCGGTTCTTGCCTTCAATTTTTATCGCGCATAGGGTTCAGCAATCCCATTGCTCGTCGATTTTTCATCGAGTGCTGCTAACTCACGCTCTCGCGCTTTCCGCAAGTCAATTTGTGTACGAGAAAAAAGCCCCCACAAATTTGTACGGGTATGCACTCGGGGGGATTCGAACTCACGAAACTGACCTATACCAGGCTCGAGGATAACCTGATACGCCACCGGAGCGACCGCTCATAGAGGGTATCAAGCGTATCGTCAATGGCACTGGGGAGAGAACGCAACATGGCGATGAAGTCAGGGCGGTCTTACGCTATCTTGTGGCGGCCATTGGAAGGCCCACAAATTTCAAGACGATGATGGCCAGACCCAGACTTCAGTCCTGTATTTCCATGGAGTCGAGGATGTTGTGGTCCGCCAGTAGATGTCGCGTCCAGGTCTGATGCTCGTGTTAGTGGTGCTCACAAAATCATGCCTTAGCATGCAGTAGTAGATGATCGCATATATATGATATTATACGATTTAACGTCAAACGCATTTCAACTTTTTGAAGCTGGGCCAAGGCCTGTGCGTATGCTCGCACCGCCCGCGTTGTACGAGCGTGCCGGTATTTTGACCACGCCGAGACCCGATCATGAGGCCTCAAAACTGTAAAGAAACCACTCCGGATGATTGCTATTTGGCGATTTGCTTTTTTATCATCCGGTGTGGTATTATGGGGTGGGATGGTATTAGACTACTTGTGCCTATCGAACCCTGGAGATAAAGGGCATGTTTTATTCGATTTTCTTGTGTTTTATCACCCGGGTTGCTTTCTGGTAGAGGGGGGGTGACATCGATCAGGGGGTGATGAAAGTATAGCCCGATGTTTGAACAATGTGCACACCCATCCGCATGCAGCAGCGGAGATGATAATAAGTTGGGTACAACAGCAAGCTGGGGAAAATTGTCACTTTGCCATTTTCAGGTAGGTCCACAGGGGTCGATAGCAATACAACTAGCTGTCCGTTTTGGTTGGGTACCTTTTGCTCAACAAGGGTCAGGGGGGGTACACGCTGCTGTGGTCGGCGCGTCACGGCGCTGCTGTCGGGGGGTAAGGCGCAGATAGATGCAGCAGAGTTGCTCTGAGGGTACGTGGAAGCAGATGCGATCGTGGCTCCACTCGTGGCTTGAGGCTCGTCAGTAGGCAGTGTCTGGGCAGCACGTGGTGGACGGAGCCACAGACGCCTTCTGTACGCGGTAGCGGGAAACAGCGCGCCCATTCAAATGCTCTTTCCTTCTTCGTTGCTCTCTTTCCCATCTGTGGGTGCAGTCGCGCACCTTTGCGCTGATCTGTATGAATTCCGAAGTTTTTTTTTCCTGCCTCCTACGTACCGCATCAGAGAGGTGGCGTCTAACGAACTCAGGGTGCTTTTTTTTTTACGCTTGGGAAAGAAAATTAAACGATAACTTATATATTTGTATGCGGTGCTGCTTGACCCTTATTCAAGGTTCATCTCCGGGTTCGACATTGGAGAAGTCCCTGTCGCTGACAGCGCCCTGGAGGGTCTCCTCAACCGCTCATCGCTCATGGACGTGCCGTTCAGGGGCATGCAGGACCAACACCTCCTCGTGTACCTGGCGTCATTAGAAGACCCCGCGCCCGCTGCGGGCGTAGTGTCGGGTGTCAACATGCAGATGTACGCTGCCTTCGACATGGAAGAAGCTGGATACCTGGATTTTGGGGAAGGACAGGTAAAACAGCGCACCATGGTTGCAAATACCGATTACGTTATAAAGCTTCGTTAACTCTTTTTGGATCTGCACTCGCTTTATGGAGGTAGAGCACTTGGAATTATAACACGATAGTTTTAGGAGTTGGAGAAGGGTGAACGGACCTGTATCTACCGTGGTATTTTCGCGTCGCATCCCTGGTCTCTGTACGGTAAGATCAGTTCTGCGTAGTGTTGGGGCACAACAGTGGCAACGCACGAACGAGTCGGCTTTAAAGTTCGAGCTTCCTGCATAAAAGGCGGCATGAGTGTTGTTGCGTCGTTGAGTATGCAGCCTTTCCGGCACGATTGGTCGACCCAGTGGCTTGATATTCGTGAAAAGGCGTGGGGTTGTCGGAAATCTTTTGTCGTTACTTTCCGCGCGCGGTTTTAAGAACTGTACCCGCTCACCCTCGACCGCGCTTGAAGTACCATGGTCACGGCGGAGTATCATTACGCACGCCCCCTCCAGCGCCTGAGGTGCCCAGGGTGGGCCACGCGCGACGGGAGGGCACAGTGGGGGGCCGTAATAGCCCGGCGGCGGTCTTGCATCATCAGGGCGCCTGCCTCTCCCCAAAGCGGCCGAAAACCTCAGGGGCGATGTTGGGACCTGTGCACCCCCGTTGTGGGGACTCGAGCTTATACCTGCTTCAACCTTTTCCCTCCCCACCGCTCCCCCCCGTCGAAAGAAAAAAAGCGGGAGGGGAAGAGGACAAAGGGAAAGACACAGAATTCTGGCAGGGTTGGTCAACCCAGTGACTACCTCAACCAGTTGACGCTCCCAGCAAGAACCTAGACTCATTTGTGCTCGACTCAGTCTTGCTAACCTACGCGTGAGGTCTGCTCTCAACACTGAGGGAGGAAGGGCGCCAGTTTTTGCGCTCGTCTAACCCCAAAATCTTAGCCCCCCCCCCCCAGACGCGGATATAAACATGCCTAACCCACTCTTATGATAAGCCGTTATATACCGGTTACTGCATCTACGAAGACCGTTCCTTCGTCTACCGGAAAATCTATCATTTTCCTGCTCCAAAAATTACCTCGTTCTAAATCCAAGTAGTTTTCCCCCACAAACTGTGTGCACGACTAAAGGGGTTATTTTAGGGCTGTAGCCCAAGAAGCACGTACACACGGGGTACGCTAGCTCCAAGGCGTAAACTTGACCTGGGCGACAAACGGAATGTGGACTATCCGTGTAAGAGGTGGGCCCACCAGTAGCAATAACTAGCAGAAAACCGACTGCAGACACGACCATCTCCACCCGATTATGGCGTTGTCATTGCATTTTTGTTGTGGGTTAGATTCGCCCTTTTCGGAATTTCGGAACATTTTTTTGTTTGTCCTGGACGCGTGCTACGATCGAGGTATCAGTTTTCGTCTGCAATGGTTTCCAAATGACGGGGCTCCTTGACGCAAAATCGTCGAAAATAGGTGATTTTTTGTTTGCATGACTCTCGTTGTCTACCTAGGCCATGGGACTTTCTATCCGGTGGCGGTTTATTTTTCTCCAAATCAGTGTTTTGGATAGTGTCTTAAGCTCCCAAATTGAGAGGTAGTATTAGAAAAAAAATGTGTTGCACCTCTATCTTATCGTGTAGCACGCGTCCCTTCTTAACCCAAACACTTTCCCCTCCCCCCCCTCCCCACCCCCGCACCCCTTTACTCGAAACCCACGATGAAATCAGGAATGCGACGAACGGGCCACTGAGTACGACGATAGCAACAGCCCGACAACGTACGATCCTCGCTGCCGCCCCTGGTACCAAGACGCGGTGGAGGCCGGGGTCATCTTCACGAACCCGTACTCAGATGCCGGGACGGGGCAGCTCACCGTAACCGTCGCCGCCCCAGTGTTCGACAGCACCGACACCACGCTGCTGATTGGGGTGGTCGGCATGGATGTAGACCTCTCGGACATTGAATATTCAATCACAGACCTGAACCTCATCGGCGATCAGGGACATGCCTACCTGCTAGCCCCGGGAGGGGAGGGGGAGGTGGCGGTGCACAAGGACCTCCTGACGGACGGGGGCACCCAGTACATCACCGACCTCGAGTCTGGAGTAGATGCCGAAGAGTTCGGTGCCATCGTAACGAGAATGAGCGAAGAGTGCGAGGGTTTGGAGACGTACTCCAGAGACGGGAGCGCCTGGTTGCTGGCGTGGAGTCACGAAACCGTTACCGGTGCCGGTATGGTTGAAGACGGCTTTTGCGGTAGCGGGGGATTCATTGCGGTAGTTGCCGTCAATGAGGCCGTTCTTCTTGAGGTGAGCACGCGATGCAAATTGTTTTTTTGAGGCGGATAACCCGCAGAGAGGACGGATGTACATGGGACTTCAGGATTGAGCGGCAGATCTACAATTGGCAAGTACACGATAGGACGAGAAGTATAATTGGTTGGTTGAGAATGGTCGTGTGTCAGCTGTTGCGCCACGCACTACCGAATGGTCCAGGGCTATTCGTTTCATAAGTGCAATGCGTTATGTACCGCACATTGCAGAAAGGCGAAATAACTAATTGCTGGCTAAGGGTGAGAAATCCTAACAGTACGTTGGCGAGTCACGACTAACCGATCCTACAACTAGGGCCCAAGAATGCGTGCTCCAACAAACGATTGTACACGATTGTATGCGCATCACGAACGACAATGTCGCGTTTAGGATGTGTAGCTGATACCCCCTTTCTTCGTCCCTCGGTATATCACCTGTTTCTTGCCCTTTTACGTTTTGAAAAGGCCTTCTCCAAACTGGAATCAGAGGTCCCCAAGATAGTAGCCTTGGCAAGCATACTCATGGCGCTGGTGGTGTTGGCGATTGGTTGTGTCACGGGGTGCATCGCCCGGTCCATCTCCGTCAAAATAACAAAGCCCGTGAACCAGCTTGCGGACGTGGTGCACTCTCTCAACCACCTGGACTTCTCGCAGCAGGTATGCTGATAAGACATGATTTGGCGTCTTGCACACTTCGACACTAAGCGCTTCAGTAGCAGATGCAGGACCGGCAATAAAACAACTCCAGAATAAGATAAAATATGGAAGAGCCAAAAACGCAATATCTGAAATTTAACATGATCCAATCTTATAAAAATGTAATGTTTTTGCAGCATTGTTTCCGGACATATCCCATGCGAGAGTCGGTCATAGGTCAAGGTTGAGGTAAGGGATGAGAGGTAGGGGCTTGTCAACGAACGTCGATCGGCTGGGCGGCGGTTAAAGTGCCACCTATTGTATACATCGAACGTTTCACACACATCGGTAACCCCCACGATAATCGGCAGCTTCTTTTGCTATGTGGTTGGTAGTCGTTGAAGACGGGTCCACTGTGCCGCTTTCGGGTAACCCTGACGAACGTGGAGGCGCACAAATCGAGCGTCATTCTCCCCCATCGTTCTCTACTAGACCTTCGCACAATGTTGAAAATGGCTGG
This sequence comes from Undaria pinnatifida, assembly GCA_012845835.1. Lineage (NCBI taxonomy): Eukaryota > Phaeophyceae > Laminariales > Alariaceae > Undaria > Undaria pinnatifida. The sequence continues at coordinate 28,065,448 of JABAKD010000025.1, forward strand.
TACACGGCGGGAGGGGTCAATCTATCTACAAAAATAATCCCGAGGGCGTGTCACCTTCGGCTTAGCACTGTATATCCGTTTTATATTCAACTTGGTGCTGCAAGTAAGTTTTCCGAAGATGCTCCATTCCGAGAACATAAAAAGTTTTTGCAGCGTCAGAGTCGGTGGGCGTCGGATGCGTCCGGCACGTATGTTTGCAGCCACGGAAAGGACTCCAGCTGGGTAGCAATCGTAATGACCATGGTAGTTCCGAGCCGTGCAGTGATAGAGATTGCATTTTGCAGCCCAAACAATCCCCACCGACAAAATTCTTCAACCCTTCAACAAATTTCGATCCGATCTTTATTTTTATCTATCTTTCATCAGACACTTCGCCGATGGGACGGTGTGTCGGGCTTAGCGCATAGTTGTTCTCAAAGCCTGTGGTTGGATGAGGTATATATTTCGTCGATACAAGTGAGAAGCTCCAGAAAATTCAGGTCCTCTTTCCTAGCACGTGCCTCCCGCACTCTTGTGCCAAACGTGAGATAGCCACCCCACCCACGTTTGTAAGTCAATTATCCTCGTATTGGTGGCGTCGAAATACACAGGAAGCGGGAACGTGGATGGTGAACGACGTTTCTTGCCCGGAATTGGAGGAGCTAATAAAAGCGTTCGAGTCCATGGCAACCGTCGTAAAGTTCGCTAACATGTCCCTGCAGGGTGGAGACTTGGAACTCGCGAGGCAGAACTACGTGGCAGCACTGATCCTCTTCAAGAAGCTAGGCAATGACAGAGGGGTGAGGGCATGCACTGCACGCGGTAGAAACGATGTATAAAGGTTTTCTGTCATAGCCTCTAGACTACCGTGTTCTGTGGCATCATGTTGGACCCTGGGGGACGTTAGGGCTCGATCGAAATTTTCTGGCCAATCAAAATCGTCGCTCAAAACCTTGACCAATAGGAAAACTGTAGGCAGGAAATACCTTTCTCGTAATTTGAAGTGCGCTGTAAGGACCATGTGGCGGGTGGCCTTCATTTCAGGTGAACGCGACACGGTTTGTTTGTTATCAAGTGCGGTACCGCATAAGTCCGGATGTGACCTATGAATGCATTCTACACCGCACTGGCCGATGGAAGTTCGCGGTCTTTTTTCCCACCGTCAAATGCTATTCCGCCAAGGCCTTCAACCACCACAGGCCAACCCTATGCCTCCCGCGTTGCGGAACGCACGCAGTGCGTTAAACTAGTTATGTTTTCAACCAACGTTTCAGGTGAACATCGTCAACAACAACCTAGGCAACGTGTTCACCCTACAAGCTCAAGAGCTCGCCGAGCAAGCCAAGGCCGAAAAAAGCAAGGAGAGATCCGCGAAGCTCCGGGCCCAAGCGCTCGTTTTGTACACCGACGCCGAAACCAACTACCGTCTGGCAATCGAAGACGCCCGAATGATGTGTGATTCAATCAAGCAGCGAGGCGGAGCTTCGTCGCCGTTACTGAAAGCGGCACCCGATGTCGAGGCTGGAGATGCTAGCACACCCGTCTGCGTGGATGATGATGATCTCAATGCGGATGATGCTGTCTTCCTCCAACTTGCCAACCGCGAATTCAACCTCGCGCTCTGCCTCGCCGCTAAGTTGGGCAACAATCCCGCTGGTTGTAACGACCCGAACCTGGCCGTGATGAAAAACGTACGCGAGCTGATTCTGGATTGCGTCCAGGTTACCGCTGACGCGAAGGATGCCAAGAGCAGCCAGAGGCAACTGGAGTTCCTTCTCGAGCTGTCCAATATCGAGCGTTCTCACGGCGAGCAACGGGCCGCAAAAGAAGCGATGGACGCGGCTGAGCGTGTTGTTATTGACTATGGCGCTCAGGTAGACGAGGTCGGTGAAAGTCTAGGAGTACCACCTGAGGGGGGGTCGCCGCCCGCGCCGATCGGAGTACTCCGACAGCAGCTACTGGCGGCGCGTGGGTCACTCTGTTTCTCGGAAGGAAACCTGGAGGCGGCAAGCCAATATTGGGCCAATGCTATAATCGATTGTGGCGATCAAATGGATTCACGCGCGGTGCGGTCTTCTCTGGAGGGATTAAGCGCCCTTGTCTTGAGCGGATATGACGGCGATCGCTTTTCTTCGGAGCTTTTGGTGGCACTCAGTTTGCCACTGGGAGGGAAGCAGGACGTGGAATCGCTGACACACGCTATCGACAACGCTTTGACCAGGCTGCAGCGCCTGGAGGCGTCGGAAGGGTACCGGGTACCGAGAACCGGCGGTACCGTGGGCAAGACAGCTTGGAAGACAAATGTGGACCTGTGCTTCGTGATGGACTGCACGGGTTCGGTAAGGGAGGGTCTACAACGAACACGTGTATGTATATATACATATATTTCTTTTGATTCAGTAACTGCGGTCAGGGTTTCGCGTATTTGGTCAGTGGTTTATGCAATGGATGGTGCGCTGGTGTCTGGTTTTGCGTTCTCCAAAATTGCGGGTTTAAGACCGTTCGAGGTTGATGTCTTTGGCCGTAGGATCGTTAGATAATGTGTCGAATCGTCATGGTGAGACGAGTTACCGCCAAATATACCGTTGGCTCGCACCAAAATACACTGCTCCTCGCACTAAAGTTGATCAACTGTGTCGTGCGATATATATCAGATGCAAAAGTGGATCGATCAGGCAAAGGACAAGCTGATGGACATCATTGCGCAAGCCAAGAAGGATGTTGTCAACCTCAATCTGCGGGTAGCTTTCGTCGGGTAAGTTGCTGCGATGACTGCTGCAGATTGCGTTTTCACGACGACCTTCCTTGAGCGTTTTTTGTGACTCCGACTGACGCTGTTGCCTTGAAGATAACCGAACGCGCACCTTGCTGTTTGTCGTGGTTCAACTTCCTGTGCGATGTTCACATCAGACCTGTGTGCCCTGAGTATGTTTGGCAATCGATTTCTACCAATTCCCCTCCTAGCTGAAGCCCTCGGCATCCAACCGACTGATCTGCAGATATCGTGACTTCGGAGACAAGAAGCGATACGAGGGTCCGTTCGACTTCTGCGGACAGGATGAGCTTCCTGGACTTCTCGCCAAGCTTCGGAAGATCAGAGCGTACGGAGGTAAAACTGGTACCGACACGTTTCACTGTGCTGTGGCGTATATTACTACGCTGCGGAAGATTCATGGAGTCCTCTCTATAGTGCGGTAGGGTTTTCACGTTTTGGGCCAAAAAAAGGCATACCTTACCGGTGGATCTCCTCAGGTGTGGAACTATTGGTTAGTATGATATTTTTGCGAGCAATTTGCTTTAGGACTAGCGCATGTAAAGCTTGGTCGGGTTGCGCGAACGATCGCCTTCGAGCTCACGTTTCGGGTGGTGATGGTGATGGTGATGGTGGGATACTGACCTAGCTCCTCCTGTTAGGAGATCAGAAATTTCTTAGATCTTCTGCTGCGCCCCTACCGTGAGATTGACCCGTGTACGATCTCGACGCGTACGACGTGCCCTTTTAGCCCCCTTCGGGGTCCATGCAACAAACAAAAAAAACACGAAAAGTGCGATACTATCAAACCGACGAAGAGCACGCAGCCAGCCGCACGAATAGCAGTATGCTTGCGCGCGTGTCGCATATACTACTGATGCTGTGCATCGGGCGCATCCCCTACCCCAGCGGCCCGGGCTGTGAAATGTGGTGGGTGCCGTAATCGTAGCTTTTTCTACGCTTTCCCTTTTTGACGCCTTGAAGATTTTTTACGTAACACAAAAAAACTACCGCAGAGTGCGTTCTGCCATGCAGATCAGCTTCCTTTTCCTGCTGCAGAAGGGAGAAACGAAAAACAGATACGTACCAGGTGTCAACGTGGATTTAACGGACAGACAATTGACCGTGTCGGTCGAGGGGTTTCACATTCCGATACTTTAATTTTTCCTGTCGTTTGATGCTCACCTCTGAACCCTCTCAGGTGACGACATCCCCGAGGACGTTGCCGGAGGTCTCAAACACGCTGTAGAGCTCTCCTGGAGGAGCCCCATCCGCCTGTGCATTCTCATCGCCGACGCGCCATGCCACGGCACGATTTACCACAACAACATCCGTGACAGATACCCCAAAGGTTGCCCGGTCGGCCTTGAACCGTCGAAGTTGATGTACGCCTTGCAGGTAAACCCAAAACAATATTGGGGGCTGTAGACCCAATGGGCGCAGACTGGTACCCAATCAGGACAGTTTACGTGTCAAACGCGGTGGGGATCACTGAACAGTCCCCCGGTCAGTTAGCATTCGTCGGTACTGCAGCAAAACCGGGACAGATGTAGAGGTTGTGTATGATATTCGTAGCGCAGATACTTGCTTACGTTTTCAGTATGGTGTTACCTACAGAATTGGACGCATTGGGTCGTTCCTATAAGCTTCACAGCCAAACAATCACGTGGGGCCGGCTCCCACCAAGGTGAGTTCATTCATAATCTTGCAGTACGCAACGTATAAAACACCCAGAATGGCTGTTTGAATCGACCGTACAATTGCGAATCGAGAAAAGTGGTTTGAAGAAGTCGTCATGGAGGAGTGGCGGTGACACCTACCTGGCACCAGTTTTACCATTTGAACTGCTAGCCCTGCTATTAGTTCTTCGCGTGAGCGAGGTGCTTTCGGGGTGTGCAGGCGTCATGACTGCAACATGATCAGCTTTACTGATCTTCCTCTGCCCCTTATTTTCCAATGACGTTCGCTGCTGTTTTGTTTGTCACCGTCGCGGGAATCGCGGCTGCAGTACTTGCTCGGCGTCGACTTCTATTTCGTGAGCATTACGCGCCACACCAACACTATGATCAGCACTCTTCAGAACCAGTTGTCGGCTCTCTGCAGGAAAAAGTCGGCGGCGTCCCGCCGTGCCGGCTGTGCAACGGGAAACACCGAGCCGAAGTTCATTGTCCACGACCTTGGCTCGAACGACAACCGTTTCTTGGAGACGGTGGTGCAAAGCGTCAAACTTAGTATTAACCTTCGCGTCGAGACATACTAAGCTCAGTATTAGGCAACGCGTCGAGGATATTTGAGGCCAGTAGTAATTTTTTGAAGGGTGGTCTAATCTGCTGCAGCTGCAGATAGATCTGTGCAACTCTATCGGCGAAGAGTTGAGAGTGAGACCCAACGTGATGTGCGCTGAAGACTTGTCTATGGGGAGAGGGAAAACACGCAGTAGGTTTGGTGGCATCGAGAATTTTTAGAGTTGTCCAGACGACGCTTTATTCGCCTTTGCCTCACATCGGTTAGTATTGTCGGCCCTTCCCCGTTTGTGTGAGCGTGAAGTTTATTTGATCATAACTGTCGTCGGTTTTTTTAGCAATGCTTTTGCGTCACAATTTCAGTCGGCGTTTACTTGATGGGGTAAAAGGTTGTTACGAACCCATGACGCTGTTGAGTGGAAGCATCAACACCGCAACCCGAGCTGGGGCTAGAGTCAGGGTTCGGTGGTTGCCGGGGAATCTACTGCACCAGCGGTTTGGCGGGCTCTTGACAAATTTGTTCGATCGTGTAGGAGCATGCAACGATAGAGGTATACCTTTTTTTGGCTATTTTTTTCTGAATGACGGGGCTCCTTAACCCCACAATCGTCGGAAAATAAATAAATAATAGGCCTTTATTTTGCATGATTCTCGCGTCGTGTACCTAGGCCATGTTTTTTTTTTTATCCGGTAGCAGTTTTATTTTCCTCCAAATTAGTCTTTGGGAGAGGTCTTAAGCTCCCAAATCGAGGGGTAGTATTAGAAGAAAAAAATGGCGTACCTCGATCGTAGCACGCGTCTGTGCATGGTGTTCATTTGTGTGAAACTTGTTTTTTTTGTTTCTTTGCCGGTCGTCATGTGCTGTGTTTCGTCTTGCCACCTCACGGCAACGTTGTAGATGACGAGTAGCTTCTTCGAAACAACATTTTTGTGCAGCTTTTGGCGGTAGCCATGAAGGCTGTTTTGAAGGAACGTAATTGTTACCGCACAGTAGTGCTTCGGAATCCTACATAACCGCACTAGAACATCAGCGCGCCACGAGTCTGTCGCTGGCCGAGGGTATTTTGAAGGTTCCGACCTAGCGGAACCGTTGAGCTATAGGATCAGTCGTGAAACCAAGACCGGTGAAACCAAGACCGGTGAGGTCTTCCTGAGACTATTTCTCGACCAGGAGGCCGCTTTTTAAGATTTGGGCTCGGTGGCTGTTTTTGATACTTGGGCGCGGGGGACCTCTATTATTGTGGTGTATAAATAACTGATTGGTCTTAATAACATGTTTGTGTTGTCCTCGCTAGAAATAGAATCTACCTGTAGCAATACACGAAGTCGCCCTTTAATAACGGCGCTTAGGTTTTAAGATTGTTTGAAGATTACCGGACTCACTCCCCAAGGCTGCGGTGGGTGTGGTTACACATATGATAGGTCTGTAGCATGTTCCCTTCCGGTAACTCGATTTTTGATAGGCCTCTGCCACAGATCTGATGTGTGTAGCAGTTGTCCTGTACGAAACCATATTTGAAGGGTTTCCTCTGAGGGTTAAATCTGTTCAGGAGAGCTCAGCCGCGATCGTGCTGTTGTGTGAACATGTACTTGGGCGCCTGCATTACAGCCGGGGTCCGTCGCATCTCACGTATGGTGTAGGGTTAATGCGAGCGAACTCGTACTGGAAGATAGAGGGGTTTCACGTTTAACTGCGATTGAAGCACCATCCGGTACGGATGAAAATTCAAATGACGCTTGCCATGTAGTTTAGTGCGGATACCGTCAACATCGTCAATCCGTGTAACGAACGGCCGCAAGATGCGGGCGTATAGCGGCCGGCGGTTTGCCATGTATAGACTATTTATGTTTGTGTGCTTTTGTACCTGGTATGTACCAGGTATGATATGTGCTAGACGAGCTGTGCGCGTTCTGAAGTTTTGTTATGTTACGTTTAGAGAGTGTCAATATCTGGTTTATCAGGCAGTACGCCTTTTACTATCAAGCATTTCGAGTACTTGGTCGGCACGGCGTACTGATGGGAGTAGCTAGATGGGAGATTTTCGGCCCATATCCGTCGATATGCTGCGATCGGAAACTATGGTTCGTTGGCAATATATGTCGCCGACGACGGGAGTGATGATTAACGAAAGATAACCACTTGGATTGCTGCCGAGCAAATCCGGCTGCGAGCTTCAGCTCAGAAGAACTAAACGTGTTGATGTTGAAAAAGGGCCTCCGGGATCCGGAAGATCATTAACGGATCAGGAAGATCATTTTATGAGACTAGCGGTACGGCTGCGGCTCCGCCCGTGGCGCTAGATCTGCGTTGCCCATAGCGGTATTATTGTGAACCTGGTAGGGCAGAATATTTTTCGTATGCTTAGCGTGCAGTGTTGTACCCCTCCGAACGAAAACATACGGACCATCGGGGTGTAACTGTAAAGTCACTGAGCGGTTGTATTGATGTACACGGCATGAAATGCATGGCACGTGCAAAAAAAATAGTACCCCGACTGGGGAAAACATTCGTACTTCTACTACTACCCGTATACTACATAAGAAACCACCGCCACAAACGAAGCCACACCCCGCACAGAAAAGCGCGCCCCGGTGATATTGTTGGCATTTCAAACGAGGAGGCGAATTATCACCCGGGTTACAAAAGATAACACCCCCCCTGAGGTTACGCCGCATACATTCACGGGGTCCCTCCTCCTATCACCGGGGTGATACAGCATTTGCCTGGGAACCACACAGAACACGCACATGTTCGTGAATCTCTGCAATCGATGCCAGATTGCGCTGATATCGCGTTAGCCAATCAGATACGGAGATTGACGGTTACAAAGTATTTTGTTTATTTATTTTATGTCAACGACTGACTCTTCTGCGTCGGTGGGTTGTGTATAGGTTGTGTGATCTGATGCTCCCCTATCGGGGGCACTCCAAGCTGTGAGCCACCTCAATCATACAAGATTATCGTCTATACTCTTGAACTCTCTCGACCTCTCGGTCGTTAGAGCTACCTTCGGCAGGATTATATGAAAACACTGATCGAGGATTGTGACAAGTCTGCCGAGGGGGGGGGGGGGGGGCGATGACGACGAAGACGAGGGCGATGAGCCCGAGTTGATCGAAGCTACGCGGGTAGCAGAGACAATACCGCGCGAGTGCGCCAGCGATGGCGGGCGCGAATCTTGCTCCAACCACAGCGGCGAGAGCGGGGGTCATACCCCTGCCGGTGCCGAGAGCGTGCCCACGGACTCTGGGACCGAAGAGAGCTCATCGAGTTCGTCAACCGCCGAGAGAATAGTCAGTACTCCAGAGGCTGGCCCATCAGGGAGGGCAGCCCATGAATTGCGTGACTTCCTTCCTGGTCGGGAATCCGCTCGACTCAGGGAGGGGCGCACGAGAGGCGAGGCGCGACGTTTGCAGGAAATGGCCACGACGGCGATCGATGAAGCTGTGTGCGCCCTTGGTCAGCAAGCACGTGACGTCCAGGATGATGCTTGGGTGCTTTTGGCGGAGGATCCACAAGATTCAGGGGAGTGTGGTGTTTTTGTGCCCCTAGGACTTTAATCGGGGGAAGTTGAGAAAGCCCCCGAAATCAAATGCAGCTATTGAGAAATCCGAGTACCGGGAGTTGTGGATGGAGTCTGACCGAACAGAGCTCCATAACCTCTGGGACCCCGGCAGATTTTACACCTGTCAATGAAGTGCCCGCGAGGCACAAGGTAATTGGATGTCAATTTGTCCGTACGTGGAAAGGTAACGAGGTGGGCGCCGTCGTCAGGCCGAAATCGAGACTGCTAGCGTTAGGCTATAGTCAAACCGAATACGTCAACTACTTTGAAACGTTTTCACCTACTCCCTCCCCCTCGTCTATCAAACTAATAACCTAGATTGGGGTAGAGCGCGATCTGCCCATTAACCACTTCGACGTGGAGCAAGCGTTATACGCGCTGACCTCGACTGTGATATTTACATGAGGCTCCCACCTGCTTTTAGAGAGAAAAATGGGCAGGTTGTCCATTTAAATAGTAGTCTGTAAGGGTTGAAGCAAGCAGGGCGCGGGCGCGTGTTCAACTAACTTCTCGTAAACGCGGTCGTAGGTTACGGTCTTGAGCAGTGCAAGACCGATCCATGCGTGTTCCGCCTCATGAAAGATGAAACCGTGATACTGATCGTTGCGGTTCACGTGGACGACCTCTTCGAGGTAGGGGGTGCGAAAAAGGTTGCCGAGTTCCACGACGCTCTGAAAAACAAATTCCCGGCTAGTATGGCCGGGGAACTTTCGGGGGACTGTCGTGGTGTACAGGTTGCGCATTAGAACGAAATTCCAAAGACGGGACCATTAAAATGTCCCAAAACTGCTTTCGTGGAGGAATTACTGAAGCGTTTATTTTAGTTTATTTAAATAGTAAAACGTCATCTGTGAGTACGACCGATTGAATGATTTAAACTCAACTTTGCAAGCTGCGTGGTACACCTATGGTTTGAAAACCAATTTCCCGCACTAAAACAAGCACGATCCCCGCCAATCTGTAGACTGAGCTAGGTCAAAAGGCGGAGGAGGACCGCGGAGGAAAATGGCCTTATCGGGAGGCAGTTGGAAGCCTTCTGTCGCTTTCCAACATGACGCGGCCGGACATTTCGAATGCTGTCCGACCGGTGGCACTTCATAGCCACAACCCTGGCGAAGAGAGCACTGGAATGCTGTGCTTAAGATCCTCTCGTATCTGCTTGGTACGAAAGGACGCGGTCTTACGTTTTCTCGGTGTCAGGGACTAGGAGTACCTGTGTAAGTAGACGCCGGCTATGCCAAAAAGGCTAATGACAGACGGTCGGTATCCGGGGTGGCTGTTATGTGTGGTGGTGTCTGTGTATGTTGAAAGTCAACGACGCAAAGGTGTGTCACTTCGTCTACTCATAAGCCGAATACGTCGCTTGTGGGGATGGAATAAAGGAGGCACTGTTTGTGTGTGCGGCTTTGGAGTCCTGCAGCCGCATCTGCGAGGCAGGCCGATCGTTGTATTCGACGGCAATGAGAGGGCTAAAGCTTTGACCGAAAACCCCCTTAGCTCGGCCCGCAGTAAGCACATTGGCGTGCGTCATCACTTTATCAGGATTCTGGTAAGGTGCGGTAAAATCAAAACGAACTTTGTCAGTTCAGAGCAACAACATGCTGACATCCTCACAAAGGACTTAGCGGTTGCACCTTTCAACGCGCATGCTGAGTTTTCGATGAATTCATCGGCGTAGATATTTGTGATGGAAATTTTCTCGATTTGGTCAAGATGACGAAAAAGACCTTGCCTAAACCATGCAGGCGCAATATTTGCTGAGTAGCCACCCCAAGGTATTTTGTGGGCCGTGGGTGAGTCGGGCATATATTTGGCATATATTTTGCGTCTGCCTTGGTCATCGTAAAGTAAGCTATTTTTAGCAACTGTTTAGGGTTTTCCTGGAGACCAGGTCTGTCTATCTTCTCAGTTATTCGTTGTTGTAGTTACGACATTAATGCTCTGTCATCTCCATTGTAACATTCTGTCCAAGATGTGCAGATCCAGGGAGGGTGTTCGTTAATCTCTGCAGTCGATGCCAGATTGCGCTGATATCGCGCTAGCCAATCAGATACGGAGATTGACGGTTACACAGTGTTTTGTTTATTTTTTTCATGCCGACGATTGACGCTTTTACGTCGGTGGGTTGTGTATAGGTTGTGTGATCTGATGCTCCCCTATCGGGGGCGCTCCAAGCTGTGAACCAACGAATACAAGATTATCACCTATACTCTTGAAGTCTCTCGACCTCTCGGACGGTAGAGCTACCTTCGGCAAGATTCTACGAATAAAACACCCTCTGTGTGCGGGGAAACACCCCGTATAGAGACCTCCAGCAACATGAACGTGGAGGGAGAACAGAATGCCGCCGCCAGCACCTCCGCTCCTTCGGCAACTACTTCGACCGCAGCGGTGCAGGCGCGACCGATCACCTCGTTCTTTCGACCCGAGCAAGCTTCTTGTACAACTGCGGCTCCTTCTACACCTGCGGCTCCTCCTGCTGCTCCTCCTGCTGCTGCTGTTGAATCGACAGCAGCAGTAGCAGCTGGCACAGCAACAGGCGCCAATGTGGCAGCCAGCGCACTGGCTCAGCAGCCAGTTGCTGACTCACTCGCAGCAGCACACACAAGCACCGCAATACCACACCCTTCAAGTGTGCGGCAGCAGTACAATTCGTTACAGGCAGTGTTATCACACCTCTCATTACCACACCCCCTACGCCCTCCTGTGGGCGTGCGGAAGTGCTATCACACCCCGTGGTTTATCACACCCCCTTCGTGGCCCCTGCGAGCAGCACTTTATCACCCGGTTTGCATAAGATACCACACCCCCCACAGGTTACCACACCCGGACCTAGGCTACGGTAGGGGCGTCAGTTTTGGGGCATTTGTTTTGCAGTGACTCGGGGTCACTCGCGCGTTGTTCCACGTTATACGTTATAAATATTTCGTGTTGTTTTAGTTTTGCGGCATGAATCCGCAACGGAATGGCAAGCTCCTCTGCGCCAAAAAGAAACGCACAACATCTTCCCACCGGTGAGGCGCAGAGTCACCGGCGCGAGTGCGGCTCAAATCCAGTCGCGAAAATGCAGGCACCCCCCCTACCGTAGCCGTGGTCCCCGGTAATATATGAAAAAAAAAAAAACGAAAATGTGACCACCTGGGTGTGGTTTCTTGTGCAGTATACGCTTCAAGTTACTGTTACTTATTAGTCGCACGCCAGGAACATCCCACGGTCCCCAATGCGCAGGTCTAGCACGCCAAACAAGCAGAAATCAGCGGCTGGGGGTGGGGTTTCCAAACCATGCGGGGCGGTATGGACCCGATGGGTCACCGTTTTGTCTGGGGGATGTTGTAGTTGTGATGTGTACGGAACGATTTTTGATCCGGGGATGATGTTTTATCGTCCTCGGGTATGGTGGAACCTCGACGTTGTCCCGAAGGGCAACTCTCGCCACGCGCTGGTCCCATAAATCCTAGCCAATCAGCAATCAGCGGGTGGCGGTGGGGTTTCTACACCATGCGGGGCGGTATCGACCCGGGGGGGCACCGCTTTCGCAGGGTTAGTGGAGTTGTAAATGTATGGAGCGATTCCTGACCCGGAGGTGGGGTTTTATCCTCCCCGCGGGTGCGGCGGGTCCTCGACCTCAAACCCCAAAGGCAACTCTCGCAGCGCATTGGCTCTATCTGCCCCAGCCAATCAGCTATCAGTGGATGGGGGTGGGGTTTCCACACTGTGCGGGTCGGTATCGACCCGGGGGATCACTGTTTTCGTCCCCGGGTTGTTTTTGTCCGGGGATTGTTGGAATTGCAGATGTCAAAGAGAAAGAGAAAGGTTTATGATCCGGAGATGACGTTTAATGTCCCCGGGTACGGCGAAACGTTGACGTTGTCCCTAGGGGCAACTCTCGCAGAGCGCTGGTCCCATGAGCCCCATCCAATCAGCAATCAGCGGATGGGGTTGGGGTCTCCACACCATGCGGGGCGGTAGCAACCAGGGGGGTCGCCGTTTTCTTTCCCGAGTTGTTGGAGTTGTAGATGTAGGGAGGGATTTCAACCAGGGGATGGGACCTGATCTTCACCGGGTGCGGCAGGACCTTGACGTTGGCCCCAGGGGCAACTCTCGCAGCGCACTGGCTCTGTTAGCCCCCGCCAATCAGTAATCAGTGGCTGGGGGTGGTATTGCCACAGTGCGAGGCGGTATCGACGCGGGCTATCACTGTTTTAGTCCCCGGGTTGTTTTTGTCGGAGGGTTGTTGGAATCGCAGATTATATGGAGGGATTTCTGATCCAAGGATGACGTTTTACCGTTTTCGGATACGGTGAAACCTCGACGTTGTCCCAAGGGGCAACTCTCGCGGGCCCTGATCAAATGAGCCCAATCCGATCAGCAATCAGCAGATGCGGGTGGGGTTTCCACACCATGCGGGGCGGTATCGACCGGGAGTTCACCGGTTTCTTTCCTGGGTTGCTGAAGTTGCAGATGTATGGAGGGATTTCTGATCGGGGGATGAGATTTTATCCTCCCCCGATGCGGCGAGACCTCGACGTTGTCCCGAGGGGCAACTCCCGCAGCGTGCTGCCTGTATAAGCCCCAGCCAATCAGCGACCAGCCAATGGAGGTGGTGTTCCCACACCGTTCTGGGCGGCATTTACCCGAAGGTTCATCGTTTTCGTTCCCAGGTTGTTGGCGTTGAAGATGTATGGAAGAGCATCTGACCCGGGTATGGGAACCCATCCTCTCCGGGTGCGGAGGGACCTCGAGCCACAGCCTGGGTTTCTACATGTGCTAGAGGGTGTCGATCCGGGGGATCGCTGTTTTCGTCCCCGATATATAAGGAGGGGTTGCTGACCTGGGGATGAGACACTATCCTCCCCGCCTGCGGAGGGACCTCGATGGCTTTATGGCTGGAGTATATATATATGCTCAGCATCAACCTTCTAGAACAGAATCAGCGACGTCTGGCAGGGATTTGATAGCCTAGTCAGCGGCCAAAAAGGGCATTCAGAATTGTACGTCAGCAGCAAGGCTGGCTTGAGGGCTGTGAGGATTGCGTCGAGATCGCCGCGAGTGCTCATCACGCCACGGCCACGGCTCGGCGCGGCACGAGACCTGGTGTTCTGCTTGTTGTGCCGCCCACCCTCTCTACCCATACGGCAAGACGGGGCTGAGACCCCTAAGTGGCGAGACCAAAACTACAGACAGGCGTAAGACTGACAAACAGACAGACATACGGGTTTTCTGTATTACATAATAGGAATATGGCCACATGATATGAAGGACAAATATGCCGTCTATCAACTCATCAGGAAGACGCACGCTCTACAGCTAGATTCAATCGTATAGGGTCAATGTATTGACCTACCTACAACAATGATCCTTGATGCTTGCTCGTGAAGGTCAATATTGGTGTATTGCTCAGCTTGCAAAGATGGATATTGGTCCTAAAATTGGCGAACTCATAGCTGACGTTAAAATGGTTTTATAAAATACCTCCTCGTGGCAAGTTAGCTTGTTCGTGCTGGCATATTGTCACATCCCCGCGAACACCGACCAAGATTACTATTGCAACGCGCTTGTGCACACGGGCTTCTTGCGCACAATACCGAACGGGAGAACGGGAACTACTGAACAAGCGAGCCAATCGTACTTTGGCTATCAGACTACGGTAGTATATTCCGCTCGTACATGGAAGGAAGTAAAACGAGTTCTTCGAAGTATGTATATCAGGTAGTAACAGATAGACCGAAAAATGCGGCCTGGCACATCTATCCCTCAATAGTACTCCATGCTAATGAGCACTTGCTCCAGACGACTGTACTTTCGATCTGCGACTTGGTAGGTCACTGGCTGCTGCTGTTGAAAAAGTACCTGCCACCAACACGGCCCTTCGATGGAGGTGTCATCGTCAAATTTCCTATTCAGCTTCGATTAAAAATATGAACTCACTTGCGGATGTTAGCTTGCTAGTGACTCCAACCCGACTCACTTTCCAAAACGCGCGCAGCAATGATACTTGTTGCATGAAAAGGTTCAACACAAGTAAAATAAGCGCTTGCAGAGACCTGCATATAGCTGCAGATCAGCCCATCCTCCAAATAATCCTCACTGTTCTCGCGGCACTTTCCAACGCAGAAGCTTTGGCGCTTTACACCACGGTCTCTTAAGGAACGGTTGTCGTCCAAGCCGAGGTTGTTGGCAACGCACTTCGGCTCGGTACTTCCATGTTCACCTCAGGCCGATCAAAGTTTCTTCGACTCGTTTCCGCAGAGAGCCGACAACTAGTCCTGCAGAACGCTGTTCATGGTGTTGGTGGGGGGTGTCATACTCACGACGTAGAAGCCGGCGCCACAAGCTCGTACTGCGTATGCGTTTCTCAAGACCATGGCGATAACACACGTGCAACGGAAATGGCCAAAAAGGGGTCAGAGGCAAACCAGATTAGGCGAGTAATACAGACATGCCACCTTCTGCTGATAGTAACAGCATGCACCAGGTAGGTGCAGTAGTTGTTCAACCGTTAGTTTCCCCAGACGATACCGCCGCTCGCCGGGTAGAGGCTAGAGTCGGGGTTCGGCAGGGTCATGGAGTCTACCACACCACCGACACGGCAAATATATGCTGTACGAGTCCATTCGACTCGTACAGAGTGAATGTTCGCTTCTTCCCGTGCGTGAATGCTAACATTTGAAAAAAAAATGACAACAGCTTGATAAGTGCTGTTAACGCTGTAACAGTTTAAACGCGCGGGACCCATACGTCGCCGTGTGCACTACCGAGAAGTGATTGCGTGGTAGCCTAAATGAGGAGCGATAGGACAGCAATTTTTTCCTGTGAAGCACTTTTACCATAGCAGGTCGACATACTTGCGTCCCGACACACTTTTTCCGTTGGCGCCGCCGATAATTAGGGTTCGATTTCGAACAGAAGAGAGTGTTACCCACACTCACCCTTTTATCATTTTGGACTTGGAAGACGAGCCTTCAACTTTCCCGCCACAAAATCTATGATGGGTTCAATAATAAGTATTACTTGCTGCTTCTTTGCACCGAATTAAGCCGGCTTTTAACTCGCGAGCAAGGAATACATTTTTCGTATCGAGAGGCTACGGCTTGTTAGCCACCCGTCAAGTGTGGGACCACCATCCATCCCGCTCGATCGTGGTGCCTGTCGAGGCGCACGTATCTGCGGGAAAATATACAGTACCTGGTATGCATAGATAAGCGACTCGGTAGCATCTATCACAACACGCGGTGCTCCTGGGACGCGATAGCTGGATGCGTTTCAACATCTATCTGGAGCAAGCACACCAAAATCAAGCAACGTGTGTGCACTGGTTTTTAGTTATTTCGATCTGGGACGACAAACCAAGACTGCACCTTTTTATTCCCCCGTACATAACGATGCACCCTTGCATCCCACAAGACGGATTCCGAACGGTAAATAACTCGTACCAGGTACATGTACTATCTGTAGGCGGTACCGAAAATAAGATAAAACAAACTAACTGCTGCTGCTGCTGTTGCGCCACCGTACGTACTGTTGTATAATAATGGGGAGCGGGGGGTAGTACATGTACCATAGAGAACACTCCTGCTAGCTGTGTCGAGGTGCTGCCCATCATCTACAGAGGAGCTACAGACCTGTGGCTGTGTTTTCTATCTCGTTTGTGGTTGTTCACATCGTGTGGCTGTCGCACGCGCCTGCGGATCCCAGGAGTTTATTTTTACCGGCCAACTCGCCTTACGCGCAGCACAAAACTGTGAAAAACGGTCACACGGGCAGTTTTAAAATCCCAACAATTATTGTAAAAACGCTAATCATATGGAAACCCAAATTCTTCCCTCTCATCTCTCACCTCTCACCCTCCCACTCCAACTTCACGCAGGTTTCCTGTTTTTGAGAATCGACCCTTGACACCGCTACCTCTCAGCTCTCAGGCGCACAGATCCGGCTGTGAGGTGTTCACAATCTGCAGCGAGTACCTACTCTTAGAGGGCTCCTGCTTGGTGCAGCCGAAAGCGGCGTATGGGCAGCGACTCGCCCGATTGGTTCAGGATTGCGGTATTTCCCTGCAGCTTAGCGGAATGTCTCCACAATCCCTCTCACCACCCGCAATGAGAAGCAGCAAACCAGCTCTAGAGGGATCACCACCCCCACCCGACGAAGCTTCCGACATGGTGGCACCCTCAGCAACAGCCATGGGTACCAGTACCAGTAGTACCGATGTCCCTTCCGACCCTGAGCCGGAGTTAAGCAAGGTCAGCGTCTCCTTGTACGTGCGCGAGCTGGCGACGACGGTGTGTACTGTGTTCGAGGAGGCGCCTGCGGTGGGCGCTGTCTGCAAGACCCTGCTCTCAGTCGAGAAACTGGTGAGGACGGCGAAGGTGAACAAGGACGAGCTCGAGGTGCTTCTAGAGCTGTGTGACGTTGTCACCAGAGGCTTCCTCGACCGCTGCAGCGAGCCCTGCGTCCCCCTGGAGAGGGTCTCCTCGCTCCGGAGGCACGTGGAGAGCGCGAAGAGGGTGACGGCCTTGTGCAACAAGGGCCGTTTCGCTCGGTTCGCTCTGGGTCGCAAGATATCGAAGAACATCACCTCGGTCAAGACCAACGTTGTCAACTTCGCCACCGTGAACAACCTCGCCCTCAGCGGCGACCTCCATGTGAGTCAGGGTCGGGGGGTGGACTACTGTCGATGTATGTAGAGCCTGCTGGCTGGTTTGCCCCTTCCTCCCGCCTGTTGTGTGTCCGACCGCTTGCTTCAACTTTGTTGAAAAACGTGCCTGCCACCGCTGCTGCTGCTGATGCTGCTGATGCTGCTGGAAAATAATCGCTCACGATGTGATTCTACGTGAGATTTACACGTATTTGTGGTATCACTTGTTCGTAGACTGGTTGCCGTAAAATCTGTAAAATATCCGTCAAGGATTTCAACGGTTTTTGGTTGTGTTCTCAAAATTGTACTACTGATAGTATAGGCGGTTTTTAAGGGTATCATACATGTCACATGTTCACTTTAATGGTCTGGTCGATACCCTGCATCCGTAGACAACAGGACAGCACCACCGCCGTACAACACGGAAGAAGGCACACCCCGCTTAGATTACCCCCCCCCCGCACATGAGCATACCCGGTGATATATATTTTTGGCTCGTTCGTCGACCGTCATTCCATCGCTGGGGGTACTTGGAATATCACACCTCATTTTTTTTTTTCTTCACTATTATGCTTTCCAGCTTCTCTGTCTGGACAAGCCGTGGTCACAGGTATCGTCCCTTCTCCTTCCCCGGTTCTGGTCTTCAGTTTTTATCGCGTATAGCCGGTTGCCCCGGTGGTCTAGTGGTTACCTTCGAATGCTACTAGTGTTGGCCCTTGAGTTCGATTCCCACCGTGCGTGGTGAGATTTTCAATATATTTGCAAAAATGCAACAAATAACAGAAAAATGATCAAATGTTGAGAGCGCCTACGTGGCACCGTGGGTAGGCACAATTCGACGCGAGTCGACGAGTGAAAAAAATTGCTAAAATATTGTCACGACAACAATGAAGGCACGTGCCGTAGTGGGGAGGGGAAATGGGGCCGCTATGTGACCCCGGATCTGAGTTACTACTGGGAGGGAGCTCGAGAGAAGTGCGAGGATAGTAAACGGGGTGGAAAAATAAATATATACCTGATAAAAAATAGGGTTCAGCATTCCCACTGCTATTAATAGCGGATTTTTCATCGAGTGAGTGTTTCTAACTATATAAGGAGGGAGCCTGAAAACAACATCGAACTCCAAACTTATCACACCGCATAGTGGATACCATTCACCCACAACACGCACCGGTACGGACATCAGCATGGAGGCAACTGCTTCGCTCCATCAAGGTGTGCGGAACGAGTCTGCGGCCCCGACCCCACCGGTACCTGTTGCTCCCGCGCCCCGAGCGACGACCACGTCGTTTATTTTTCGACCAGCTGGCTCGTGTTACCGGTACTGGTACTACCGGTACCACATCTACTTCTACAGCTACTGCTGTGCTCCAAGCCCTGATAACCTGTGCCGGTACCGGTTGTAGTTTTGTGGCCAATCACGGCATTTGTCGCGAACCGTTGCATGTACTGGTGTCTAAAACACAACCCAGTGCGCACTGCTACGGTGTATTTTTGTTGTGCAGGAGGCATCGGCTAGAAGCGTGTTTTTCAAGCGATTATACTAGGCTACACGGCAGCAGTTACTATTCAGCAGGGCACGGGCCTCTGATGTGAAATCCTCGGGAGTTTTCGCATCATCAAATACCTATGGCACCAGTAACCGAGGCATGCGGAAAGTAGGGCCCCGGCGTCTGTTGTGTGAAGTACAACATAAGCTGGAAGGAGTTCGCTGACGCCGGCGGACGCAAAAAATGCTACAATTGAATAAATATCCACCCTAAGCCCGCTTCACAACGTGCGTTTAGACACCTTTTTTTAAATGTTTTTAACCTCTGGCGGATGGGGAAAAATAAAGCTTAAGTTCACCGCACTTCCACGTATTTTCATACGCGTAATGTGTGAAGTTAAGTCAATTGCACTACCTGGTACACCTAAAACATTTTGTTCGCCTACAGCGAAAACAACGAAGATACCTACCTCAATTATCGTTTCTGCCTCCGGCGCCTGTAGAGCTTGACATCAATTAAACCCGATCCGAGAGTTGCGCCAGCGCAACAGCAAATTAATACAATATTGGTCCACGGTCCACCATCCATCTTTCAGGACCGCATAACCTGCCAGTAATGTTTTCTTTTGTCGCAGCAAGGCGGGGATCAATGCTGTCATCTCGGGTTCATGTATGGGCTTGGCACCATCGGCTTTGCGTGGTAATGGAACAGCAAACTGGTTGCAGATTCTCACGTGTTCGCACACCCCTACTTTCCGGCGCACCCCGGTTATTGTCGAACCCCTTGCTATCGCATCCTCTTGTTATCACACTGCTGTCTACAATCTGGACGAGGTCTGTCAACGCTACTTAGCAATCATGGACACCGTTAGCACGCCCCCTCGCCATCATACCCCCCTCGTTACACACGGCGGGCTCCCGTCCGTATTGCTTTCACTGGGGATGATGCCCCCCTCGTTACACACGGCGGGGCTCCCGTCCGTATTGCTTTCACTGGGGATGCGTTAGATAGCACACCAGGCTATTTGCAACCAAACGTACCTGGTATGATCGAACAAGGGCTCCGTCCGCGGGCGGCTGACGCCGCCCGCTACGTTCGCACGAGGAAGAATACAACTAAGTTTTTGAAGGGGGCAGAAAAAAGAGACTCAGGGTTGGTGCAAGTAGCGATTTGATATTGCGAAGAACTACTTATGCAGAGCTGGTCGCACTGTGCTGTGAAGTGTGCTTGCTGTCGATGTCACTTTCTGATCGGCAGTACGGGTGGAATTCGTGAAAATAATAAACATGAAGAGGACCGAGAGAGAGGACCGGCAATCAATGTAGAAGCAAAACGACGAGTACATAGCAGTACACACGTACATACCGGTACATAATGTAATGCTTTGAAGGCTGAGTACGCCGAGTGCTCTGCTGGTCTGTCCTTGTGATAAATGCTCGGCGGCAGCATGCTGCTGTTGTCGCTCTAAGAGCTGCGGGTGAGTGCTTTCTGTAGCCTAAGAACAACGTCTAAGAACAACGTGTCTTTTGATATGATACGTGCAAAATACGCTCCGCTCCGCGGGCGGCATCCGCGCGCTACGCTTACAGTGACACAGCAGTACTTGTAGGTTTCAAAATTTGATATGCTGTGACACACAGCAGTAGTTTTGGTATCCCAGTAACCAAACTACCCAACACCAACATCACATGCAAGCATCTTGTACACCGGTAAGGAGCTGACCCACGAGCCCACGAGTATGATGTCTCGTGGGGGGGACGTACGTGTGTAAATGGTAAAGGTAAAGGTTCGATTGCGAGCCATTTCAGGAGAGCCTTCTGACGATCACCTTATGATATTTGGTGATACACATAAGGCGCTTCGCTCTGCGGGCGGTATTCGGCGCCCGCCCGCTACCCTCGCTCAGGATGGAAAAATAGAACAAGCATATGTAAAGCGGACGGGGTGTTCATGGCTAGTCGTAGATGCAAGATGTCGACTTGCAAATGCTATGAGCCCCGCTGCCGCGTCCTCCCTCCCTTCGGAGCCACCCTCAGCGGTTGTTCTTTGCCCTCTCACACTATTCTCAGCTCTTAATTGCCGACCGAGAAACGTACCTATGATCCTGAAAAAGCGGAATAGCAACACACACAGCACCAGTGTATCCGCAAAACGAGGCGGCTGTTTTTGGTCAGCCTCACAGATATTTCTAACTAAAAAAAGTACGTGGCTCTAGACGGCGGGTCGTCACAGGGCTGAATGTTAGCGGTATTTGGAAAATATTGTATTGCTGGTGGCTTTGCATCTCTGCCACACGAAAAATGTCGTACATATTGTAGTCTAGTATTACATTGTATATATATGGCCGAGCTTGGAACAACAGTGGAAAAGGCACCAATAAAACCAAAAAGCCAAAAAGTGATAAAAGAAACACTTCACAGATCGATCGTGAAAATCAGTTTCCCCGTCGGCAACAATGAGGTGAGAGGCCAGACAACTGCCGAGGGTTGCCCCCGAAGGCGTCTCTAGACCACAGCAGTAATGAAATCTATTTTGATCACTACTGTATATCCTGGTCCCTGGTAACATTTTGCTGTGAGACGGTATAGATCATAGGTACAGGCATGTCACTGGCACGGCGGTGCTACTGTTTGCGCCCGCCCTCACGTTGACCCTCGGTCGAAATGTATCGTAAAGTACACCCTTTCGACGCGACCCTTTTTATCTCTGGCAGGCGAAGCTCGGCAAGATGGAGGAGGCCTTGGCCGCCAAAGAGAGGGAGATGCAGCTGGCCGAGGAGAGGGAGAAGAAAATCGCCGAGGAAAACGAGAAGCAACGAGTCGCCGAGAGGGCGAGGCAAAGGGCCGACGATAGGGCTAGGAAAAACGCGGAGGGGAGGGAGAGGTTAAGCTTGGAGGGGAAGCAGAGGCAAAGCTTGGAGAAGCAGAGACATAGCTTGGAGGGGACGGATAGGCAAAGCTTGGAGGGGAAGCAGAGGAATAGCTTCGGGGGGATGGATAGGGAGAGCTTGGAGGGTTTTCAGAGACCGAGCTTCGAGGGGAGGGATAGGCAAAGCTTCGAGGGGAAGGAGAGGCAGAGAGAAGAGGGGAAAGAGAAACAAAGGGCCGAGGATGAAGCGCGCGCCTCTGCTGCGAAGACCAGAGCTGCATCGGAGCAGGTGAGCAGACCGATCAGTGTCGACAATGCGATAAGGCGATCGCTGAGTACATGTGCAGTCGACATGCTGTTGCTGTACTCTGCTATGCAATCCTACTGCTGTTGTTGGTCGGTATAGATAACGCCTACCAGGTAAGTACGTAGGGTCTACACCGGTTCAAGAAAAAGTGGCCCTCTGTGAACATAAATAGCCTGGTAGCACAAGTCCTTTAGACGATCTTCAACTTCCTTTCCCGCCCGCCCACCGGCTGGTTAATTTAACGATCATATTACTTCTGCCCTCCGACTATGTAGCGTAAATGTCGCTCCGATAAAATCGAGCACCCTTGCGTAGGGCAGCAATGTGGCTATTTTGACACCCCGCCAACCATGTACCATTTCCCTTGTCCATATATTTTTATTTCATTATCTAAAAAGCTTACGGCTTCCACAGACAGATAGATAGTGTTCCCTTAACCCCTTTACAACTGGAAACCCGTTTTTGGGGACAAAATTGCTTGGATTTAGTATAGGGAGGGGTTCGGGGGCTCTAAAGGGGTTAATAAGGGGTTGTGTACTTTCCGTGCTCAAAATCACCTGTTGTAAACCTTGGTGTGATACATTCACCAACACCAACAGCTTTTGTTGAATACCATTACCCAATCCTCATACATATGTCTTAATGAGGACACCCCCCCAGTAATACGCGCGATCGGAGTATCACACACAGGTTGCAAAGATGAGTTTCGACAAAATCTTCGATCTCACAGCTGGAGTGCATTTTTATTTTTATAATGTATATATCGAAATCTTGAACCACTTGCGTTAATTTAAATAATGAGCAAGTACAGCAAAGTAAGTGATCCCCGTTGTATTTTTGCGTCTCCAGCCGTTCGTGCAGTAGCTCCTATTCATTGTGCGAGGTAAAGTTGGTTTAAGACTCCCCTCCCCTCAACGGTAAATATATTTCTTCTAAATATCTACTGGTGCATATGTATATCTAAACATCTGGTGCAGACCGTCAGATTTCGTCCTCCTCCAAAGGGGTTCTATAGTTTCCGTGTTTCCGTGCGCAGTGATTAAATTGTTCAAGACTGAACGTCTTTGTATTGCCTTGTTGACCCTGGTACTAGCTAGCGCTAAGGGGAGTCGCCGACCTATATCATGGGGCGATACACACCCCGTAACACGCGCGATCGGAGTATCACACACAGCTTGCAAATATGTGTTTCGACGAAATCCTCTATCTCATAGCTAGTGTATTTTTAGTTTGAAAAACTAGCATAACCACGAATGCCAGCTTATATAGTTCACACCGCGCCTAATGAATAGGGACTCCTTTGGGAATGGCTAAAGCCAAATACAAGTATTACTTTTGTTGTAAGGAATTTCGACCGCATGTTTGAGTACTTGATTCTGAAGGGACGTTACGACCGCCTAAACAACAGCCAGGCATTAGTTTCTCGTGCTTTCTCTTTTACCAGCCACGTATTCTTTTTTGCGCTGTTTCTGTCTGCGCACTGCCGTTCTGCTTTTCTTCGGTTTCGTCCAATCAGCTATCGGTTTTGTATCATACGTGTTTTCTGAATTTTCTGTCCATGTTTCTGCTTTTTCGTTTGGCATTGTATCCCCCCGATCTCTTATCTGCGATAAACTCTCTCGGTCTTGTGTCTCGTGGCTTGTGACTTGAGGTGGGCACCGGGTAACTTTGTCGAAAAATCGAAAAATCGGTAGAAACACCTTTATTTTTTTTACGGTTTTAACCATTGAACCAAAAACCGGTTTAACCGGTGTTGAAGGTTTCAATAACCCAACATATTGAAAACCAGGGGTGGTCTTTTCTGATTTGCATCTTGTTGCGTACTCCCAAGGGCATGTTTTTTTTTTCGCAAATGCCCTTTTTCTGTTGTTGCTGATGAAGAAGCGCCACCGACTTTCACTTTCACCGTGTCATGTCTACCGGTGATACGGAACCGGCTGCCCATTGAGCACGTTTTTCGCTGCTGCAGGCACGTTTTAGCGTGGGCACTTTTATTGTATTATTAATGATGGCAGTCATCAAAATGACAAAGAGTTTATTAAATGGGTAATGGCAAAAGGAGGTACACCCCCACCCTTCTCAGCCAACCGGGCAGGTAGGGAAAACGGGCGCGCGGAAGGTGCCCGCTGTGCCCCAACCTGCCTCAATTATATTTTGACGCGCCCACAGCCCATGCCAAGGACTGACACATTCCAGTTATTACAGTTATTTTACGGGAGTTGTTGGCGTCAACAGCACCGTGGCGCCGGAAGGGCAGTAGAATCCCCCCTTTTGACTTCAAGCTGGGGGGTGGTGGTATGCCTGCGCATTTCTACTATTAGTACCAGGTATGTTGTAAAGGTAAAAGTACACTCCAGCTGTGAGATCGAAGAGTTCGTCGAAATTCATCTCCTGCAAGCTGTGTGTGATATTCCGATCGCATTACTGGTTGTGTGTCCTCGTTAAGGACATAGGTCGGCGACTCCCGTTAGAACTACGTACAGTGTAGCTAGTACTAGGATCGACAGGGTGGTGTTAATCAATCTGTGCGCGGAAACTAGTATATGTACCAGTATAATGCGTACGACTTCTTTGTGACCATCATTTCACCCCACTTGACCGAGAACATATCGTGTACGACTTCTTTGTGACCACATTTAACCCCACTTGGCCGAGAACATCTCGTTTTTTGGCCGCTCCGAACACACCGTTTTGGCTGAAAAAAGCGGGGGTGTATCCCCTTTTGACCATTGCCCATGTAGTCATACGTATTTTTGCTCTTTTTCTACTCCCCCAAACCTGGAGTGCTTTAATGGACATACTAACTCGGAAAAAAGTAAACCTGCGGTACTTTTGAGGTACTAACGTTATTTTTCCAGACTCGGGCGTTTTGGTTGGCTGCAATTGTAGGTCGGTAGTAGCGTGTCCTTCGTGTCCTGCGTTTGGTGCTGGGCGCCGTTGCATGCATGCTACAGCAGCAATGCACCTAATTTGGACCGGGCTTCTCAACTAAGGGTTATGGTTAGCACCCAAGCACTTGGGTTTGACCAACTTGGATCTTGTATTTTTCCGCTTATCCCGGTGTACATTCCCGTGGCCTAGGTATACGCAGAATGAATAGTGAATTGGTGGAACACAAATGAGGTGCGAACGGTGTTGGATAGTTCTGCAGCTGAGGAGCCCCGTGCATCAATATTTTCAAGGCTTTTCACGGGTCATGACCCGACCCGCGGGCCAGGCCAATAGGTATATATCGTCTCGCGGGTCGAGTCGGGTCGGGTCGGGCCGGGAGGGATCACGGGGCGAATCTTGTCGGCCAGGAGGTTTTCAAATGTCGCAGGTTGGGTCAGGTCGGGTAGAGCCACCCTGACCGGACCCGACCCGCTAGAGGTGAAGAACCCTGAATAATTTGGCAGAAATGTGCCACCCTTGTCGAAGCGCGCGTCGTTAGATATAGTCCATGTGTAGCCGGTATCATACATGCATAAAACGGTTTGCGGCATTTTTTGGTTGGTTCATGTGCTGGCTGTGGTTGGCAAACCGCGTGGCAAGGTTTTCGCCCGACTGCAGCAGAAGAGCTGGAAAATAATATTATAAGCTGGTGGTGTTGCTGTTGCTGTCTGCCTGTATTTTTACGAGCGAAGCGTGTTTCTTATTTACGATGTGGGAGAAGAAGAGGGGCTCCTTTACACCCTCGCGTACAGCAGTTGACGACAATTACAAACATGAATATCCACCAGCGCGAGTTTATAGCGAGAGATACAGTAGCACCTTATTTTACTCTCGCCAACTGAGTTGTATGTTTTTTTGTTTTTTGTTCTTTTTATCCTCCGGCGGACGTGGAAAAGTACAGCTCAAGCTCGCAACACTTGATCCCTGGGGGTCAGGTGCGGTGGAGATAGATAGCCACCCGGAAAGTCATTCCTCCGGGTAGTGTGGGACTTGCGCAAGCTCACCCACTAGCTAAACTCCCGGCTATGAGAAAGCAGCCTCCCGCCGGGCTTGGTCCAGTTACGGTCCACCCTACCCATTCGGGCGTTGGTCCTGAGTTGTATGGTGTTTCTCTCTGTCCTCCATATATTTTTAACAACAGCAGTTTACCCTGGCGCCTATTTACAGTAATAGGATATTGCAGAAATCATGTCCGATTTGTGTGTTCTTGCATCTTGTGTCTTCGTTGTGTTTTCTTCCTTCACCGTGTCTCTTTGCCCTCTCCTACCAAGCTACTGGTACGTATGGAAAACCCGTAGTGCTGTGATTTATTTGTGTTTCTATTGTGCACTTGGTTCCTATTGCTGCACGGACGTTACGAGCGTTGTTACTCCGGACGGTACACGTCGGAGTATCGACGTGAAAACGGCCTCAATTTGGGCGAGCTCAGTGGAAGCTCGGACGACGAGACAAGACACGACAAAAAGAGTGGCGGGTACCGTCGGGTACAGCCCGTCCTGGCGCCAGGGGTCCGCCGACAGAAGGGGCCCTACGCTGATGCATGGGACACAACTCCCTCACCGTGTAATGGGACAAGGAACAATCTTAGGGATGCACTCAGCCTGTGGGGGTATGAGAGCACTCCGTCGTATCGGATTTTCTCCATGGTGTGACGAAACCATCGGGGGTCCGTACGACAGGTTTGAGGACACCGTTTGGTATCGAATCTTCCTGGTGATGGGATAATCTCCTCGACATCTGGAGTGTTTCTCTCGGTGGCGCTGTAGGTACTGCTGTTAATACCCGAAACCAATCGCCAGATGTCAGATGCGTGCTTGCGAAAAATCGTTCGTGAGTGAAATAACCTTGATCGAACAATAGGCAGGTATTGCAGTGTCTGCCAGTACCTCTAGAATCCGGAGCGACAAACCGTGTTTCATTTTAACACTCCGACAGTATGGAAACATACCACGGCGATATTGTAACAGGACAACACGCCTGTAAACAGACCAACACTCGACCGAGAATTGGCGGACAAAGCACCGGTAAAATAGGTGAACAAAGGCCAAGCTACACCCTTGATATCTGGGATGTCCCACGATGTCAGCGTGTCCTTATCGGCGCGCAAGCCATGGGACACTTGAAAAAATTTGCCAATACTGAAAAACCGGACACGGAATACCATATACCAGGTAAAAATAATCGAAATATAGCTCTGCCTATTGAAAACTAAACAAATGCAGCAATGCTCTCTATGCACAGCCTACGTCGAGAGGTAAGTCTACCGATGCACATGTACTCAGACGCCGACTGAAACGTATACCATACACCAGGTGAAATGATATAAATGTAGATCTACCTGTCAAAGAGTAAACAAATTAAGCAATTCTATATGCATTGTCTATGTCGAGAGGTAAGTCTACCGATGCGTACAGGTATGTACTCAGACACCAACTAAAAAGTGTTGTAGGAAAATGTGTAGGCAGATATTGTAGCTCAAGACCGCCACGAGTGAAATATCAGAGAGGCAATATTTTTTCTTTTCAGTCGCCTGTCGGTATCGCCTGTTTCTAATCCAGTTTACCTCCCCACGTTGAGCAAGTAAACCAGAATCAAGGCGATCGCCCTGCGGCACTATTTTGAGCCACGTACGTAATACCCGGCACGTATGATATCATTTATTGTTCCTGGTGCAGCGGTTTACGAAAACAAGAGGAAATACGCCTACATAGTACTGTATCTTCTTTCATAGGTCGGAATGTGAGCAAATTGAATGGGTGGGAATTCGGATGAGTTCTCTGTTAATTAATAAGTACTCCGGAGTATTACATACAGTGCTTGGTTTCAGAGTACCCCTCTTATCTTGATCTCGAAAAAAAAGATTGGGGTGTCATTTTTTTTTCGTGTACTCCTGGCAGGGGCAGTTCGCGTTCAGTATCGACCTCTTTCGCATGGGTGGCATACGTTTCACGTTCGATTTTCCCAGTCTATCGATATATTTTAAAAATGAAAAATTCACTTCAGCTGTGAGATCGACCAAAAATGATTTTTTGATCAAAACTCAAGCTGTCTCTAATATCGTGTATGTCCTCCGGATTCCCCTGGATCCAACGAAAGCACTATCAATGGGCGGGAGGACAGACCACGTTTTCTACAGGGCACGCCTTCATTGTCGCCTGGGGGCAAGCAAGGTCAACATTGGCCCTTGTACGATTCCCAAACTTGTTCATAATTATATGAGTCATCGAAGGGCGACATCGGAATGTGGTGTAATCGCTACCCCCCCCCGCCCCTCCTTCGTGAATAAGTTTGCTCTCAGGACAAAAAAGTCGATTCGGCGTGCAACGAGAAGAGTTCGGTCAACAAGTGGAACCCCCTCCCATAAACTTGAAAGAGAAGAGGTAGCTCGGGAACATTGCATAGACCCCCAAACTGTAGTCAATCCGCATTTTCCCGAGGACGCGCGCTCCGCCACATCTGAAATATAAGCGTGTATGCTGCTCTGCTCCCCTGCGTGCGATACCAACGAGGAACCACTTTTGTTATTGTTGTCGCCCTTACGTATACGATTAAACCTTTGCCGGTGTTGAATATATCCTGATTTCCTTCCACGCCCGGAACAGCAGTGCGCGACGGCAGTTGAGAACTTACAAACATAAAACTTGAGCATGTGGCTCGGCTCCTGGGTGAAACGAAACATATGAAGAAAACCAGAATCGGATCTGAAATCAGTGCAGGACGTTCATCCCATTTTCCTTCTTGTATTGCCTTCTTTTATACTCCGGAGTATTTTTTTTTTCTTCCTTGCAGGTAGTCTGGTGTGCTGGCTTGTTCATGTTCCGGGTTCGTATTCATCGTGTTTGGGACTGCACGGCTAAATAACCTTACGTACTGTACTGTGTTTGCGATGTATATCTCTGCCTATTGTACTTCGTGACCGCACAGCTCGTCTCCCTAGGAGGAGGCATCGGCACGAACACTGGTCGTGCTGGGTAGGGATGGGTGGGAATATCAGTTTAATGTGCACAACACACATCTGTCAGACACCTTTTTTCTATTTTTTTTAGAGCCTCCTGGAGATTCGGGTAAAGAAAGCTCAAGCTCCATACACTTTCGTTTGTGTACCAGTTTTTGTCCATCTGCAAAACACATCTGTCTCACGCACTCTTTTGAGCCTTATCTGCGTTATGCCGCTGGTGCACGCACATGTTTGGAATGCCCTTGTTCTTGTTGTGACCCACAGTGCTTGTTTGGTATCGCGTACATTTTGGTTATCTTTTTGAGTGTACCCATGTTGAAGTGCGGACGTAATGCTAAAACATCAGGCACGCGCTTTTCTCGCCCGGAAAAAAAATGTTTTTGGTTTTGAGTTTGAGCGAGTGTTTTCAATAGTGTAGCTTCCTACCCTACATGTACCCCCTTGATATATTTCCCTTACATTTGCGGTATAATAGAGGTGACTCTTGGATTCAGAAGGAGGAAGAGCACTCGCATGGAAGTATATGGGAAAGCACGAGTAGACCAGCCTTTGCGTGCAATATCAACGGGAGGAGCTGAAGTTGAGGAGATGAAGAGGAGGAGGAGGAGGAGGAGCACTCGTATGAAGAGAAAATGGGGATGCAGGAGTCCATCGAACCATGAAGAAGGAATAATCAAGAGGTGCTCGTCTTTCGTACGTAAGTCGATCATATCCTGCTTCACTGTTTCCTCTCCATTGGAGGGGATCGCCATATCCTGTACCAGGTGCAGAATATAAGAGAATGGAGAGCAGGAGCACCCGCATGCGGAGGAAATGGAGGAGCGGGAGATCACCGACCTATGCACGGAGCATGAATATCTTCCATCACATTCCGTGCATAAGTCGATGACTTCCTGGATATCTACTTGCTTTACATGCGAGTGTACCTCCTCCTCTCTCTTGATCCATGGGTCGATGTTCTCCCGCTTCACCCTCCTCCTCCTCAACTTAAAATCCTCCTGTTGAACATCTTCCGGGCACACGTCAATCGTCATCTTCCCAATTCCTTATCCATGAGGAGAGAGTCGGTCCAGTATGTGCAGAAAACGAGAGGACGAGGAAGAGGAGGAGGAGTACTCATACCCTGTATTTCGTACATATTTAGAAAAAAAGAACAATACGCTTCAGCTGTGAGATCGCAAATATAGTCAAAACTCCTCCTTGCAAGCTGCGCGTGATACTTCGATCGAGCGTGATACGAGGTTTTGATACCCTCGTGAACGATACAGGTCGATGACTCCCCTGTTGATTCCAGGATCAACAGGTCTAAGGCGTTCAGCCTCGTTCTGCGCTGGGAAACTGTATAACCCGCATTGAGGGGGAGAAAAACAGGCAGCTGTGGTACTCAGCATGTACTTGAGTATAAAATAGCTGTTAGTAGGGCAAGGTTTTGGGCTTTCTAACTACCAGGTACGGAATACTATCAAGGGGAGGAAGCTTCCTCTTGGTCGTGTCCCGTAAATGTATCGATCCCCTCGTGCTTCCCCTATTCCTCTCCATTCGGGTTCCCTGCTCCCCCCTCCTCGTCTTCAGATGTTCCTGTTGAATAGCTTTTGTACGTAAGTCGACCACCTTCAGCTTCCCCTTCCCTCTCCATGCCAATGCCCCTCTTCCTCCTCGTCCTCCTCCTCAACTTCGCTGCGAACGCCAATGACCTAGGAACACATGTCGAAAAGGTGTTAGGTTGGAAGAGCAACTGCTTTAATACTCGCTTACAACCACGGCGATATACGCAGACGCTCTATATCACGCGGGAGGATGTAGAGTTGTATCATGTTTTGTACCTGGTACCTGGTAGTGTTTTCCGTTGTATGTTTTGCGCCCCGGATTGCAACAGCCGTGCCAGCTGTCAGATTCTTTTCGTTCATACTTCGTACAAGCCCCCCCCTCGGAATGGGTTTGACTTGATACCCCGGGGGCGTCGATAGTCGAAAAGGGGGTACACAGGCGTTCCAACGATATGTATGGGCTACAGGCTGGTTGACGCGAAAACCCCGTAGTTCTCTCCCCCACGAATGCCGCTCGCAATATCTAGTCCAATCGTAGATATTTGGTATCGTACTGACCCCCATGACCAGTGGAAGGAAGAGGGTGACATGGTCAGTTTTTTTCAACGGCCTCGGGCTGTTTCTAGAATCGAAAGATCGTATCGACCAATGGTAAGCCTTGATTTTTTCAATGATGTTCAGGCTCTTTCCAAGAGGAGGCGAAAAAAAATGCACGAAACGGTTGGAGGTTCTCCAAGGCATGTGTGTAGAAATTTTCGCGCAAAAACTCAAAGATCTGACCTGCCTATGTTCTATTCAACATTAAGCAGAATCTAGCGAAAAAACTGGATCCCACACTAAAACCAAGTCATTTGAAGAAAATAACGTATCTTACTCATTTTTACGCGCAAAAGTCCGAGTTTCCACGCCGTTTTTGAGTCAAGACCCTGATATTTTGCGCACGTATTCTACATGCCCACACCGAGACCTGACCTTTGGGGGGGTGTTTTTTTTCTCTTTTTTTCGACGATAATTTTTGTCTGAGGTGGTCCACATTTTCCTAAAATTCTCAACTGTCGAAAAATCACGCAAAAAAAGAGAAAAAACGACAGGTGAAGTCTTCGCAACGGCATTATAGAAGACGTGTGCAAATTTCACGGTCTGAATCGGAAAAACGGCGTGGACATTCGCCGGGGAATACATGTCGGGCGTTTAACTTGTACCAGCCTGCACTGGTTTTCGTGCTGCTTTATGCTTCGTACCTGGTATGAAATCCGACGATGAGTGTTTGATTGTTGCATTGGACGGTAAAAAATGTCGTGGTTCGATCTCCTGCTGTGCACCAAACACATACACGTATCCCCGGTGACTACTGGGACAGCCGCAAAAGCTTCAAGCACGGCTGCCGTTGTACCGCGGCTGCTTTGTTGCTGCGGTATACGTACTGACTTTGTGGCTGCGAGGCTGAGCGACTGCTTTTGAAAAATCAAATCCACGGCTCTCCTTGATCGTTTTGTTTGCCTACGATAACACATAGTCACACCTACAGAAGCGCACATACACATACACACAGAAGAACCACTGCCACAAGTACAGAGCCCGGAGGGCCATGTGTGATGCAGCACTAGAGCAGCAGAGCGAGCACCAACATAAAAATATGGGTTTCTATGGGCCCTGCGTGGCTCGGCGAAGCGGAACGCAACCTATCGAAAAAATGCTTGCTCGAGCAATTTTGAACGCCCAGAGCACGCACGGACCTGGACTTTGATCTAGACGTCCATCGTAATGTGCCGACGACCCTTCTGCGTGCCCCACAGCCGAAAGCGCGAGAAAGAGCCTTCGGATGACGGAACAGAAAATGCGAATGTGCAGATAGAGTACATATTGTACACATTAATACATGGTAGCGCGCGCGAACACGCTTT
Source organism: Undaria pinnatifida (assembly GCA_012845835.1). NCBI lineage: Eukaryota > Phaeophyceae > Laminariales > Alariaceae > Undaria > Undaria pinnatifida. The sequence continues at coordinate 28,097,628 of JABAKD010000025.1, forward strand.
TGACCTAGCCGTTACACCCGTCTGCTCATTTTCAATTTGGGCTACCCACGCATGCGCCTATTGGAACTAAAATGCCTCCATATTCGTTTGGGTGCATACGCCTTCAATGGCGATTGCATGGGTTGCAGAAGAGCAGAACGCCTTGATACGCGTTGCACAATACGGGTATTTGTCGTGTTTGGTAGGGGAACGTTGCCTTCCTTACGCCTCCACTTATATCTGCTTCGTCTGTGTTTCCTCTCCCTCAAAAATATGGTGTGAAATATTGACGCGGCTGCGAGGCAGCCGAGGCATCAATGTAGTCATGTTATTCTTACGTAAAATCTGTCCCATCCGTTTTCACCCTTTTCGCTTTTGCAGATACCTGTTGCACCGCTGGTAGACGGAGCAAAGATCCCAGCGACTGCTCCCCGCATTCGAGTCTGGTACGCCGAGCGCGCGGCGATAGTCGCAGAGGCGTGCGACCGCCTGTGTCCTTCGAACGACAGCGACACCGCTGGTGATGCGAATTCGCCAAGAACCGTAGGGCTCGCCGGGCCTGGTGGCGCGGGGAAGACCACTGTCGCGTCGATGGTCGTCGCACGTGAGGATGTAAGGGTGTTCTTCCGAAGCGGGATCCTGTGGCTGCCGGTGGGTCGCGGCGCAAACCACCGTCTGCCCGAGCTTATGCTCTCCGTCGCCAAGATGGTGTACGAAGTCGTACTGGAAGAGAAAGTCCGACCTCCTTTAATGCCCGCTTTTGGGGGTAGCTCGGAGGACGGGATAGCGTACATTCGGGAGGTGGTAGGTCAGGGCCACCACCGCTACCTGTTGGTCGCTGACGATGTTTGCGAACCAGAGGTACTGGAAGCGCTCAAGAACACGGGGGCGTGGGTTCTCTACACCAGCCGAAACGACACGATGCTCCCCGAACCGCCGATTCGCCTAAACGAGATTTTTATTGAGGAGGCGGCGTTGGTTATGCACCGATCGGCCAGGCTCCCCCCTTCTTGTCGTCTTCCCAACGTAACGTACACATTGATGGAGCGTTGTAATTTCAACGTAATGGACCTAGCGTTCATTGGAAGCTGGGGCGCGGTTCACGGCAGGACGGACGCCGAGGCATGGCGGACTGTATTGAGCCGCATCGCGGATACCTGTGAGGGGGAAGAGGGCGGGCCGTCTCTCCCTTGGCGTACTGCGGTGCTACATGCGGGCCTTGACGCGCTAGAGGAAGATGACCCGAACAACAAGGAGCTCTATCTCTGTCTTGCGGTTATCCCGAGGAGGCTCGGATTCGCGGCAGAGAACGCGGCGGCGCTGCTTTTCGGCGAGGATTTTTCGGCGGACGACCTTAAGGCGGCAACCCACGTCCTGGCAACCCTCGAGCGCTGGTCGATCCTCGCCCTGGATGGCGAGGGTAAGTATCACTTGCATGAGGTACACGCCGAATACATTCAAGAGCTCCGTCCGATGCATCAGGACGCGGGGATCAAAGCGCTGCAACGGTGGCAAGCCCACATTTCGAGCGTCCGCGCCCTCTTGACTTGGTCTGACGAAGAACTTGTGGACATTTGGAACGTCTTTGCTGCGTTGGAAGGGACGCCTGTCGCACCGCGCCCGTACGATGCCGCCTTAGAAGTTTTGGAAATTTCCGATTGCCGGCTTTCGACCGCGCTTCGACAAGCGGGACACTTCCACTGGCTGGCCGGGGACCCCGCGGAGGCTTGCAAAAAGTGGACGAAGCTCCTGGCGATCACAGAAGAAAAATTGGGCGGCTATCACCCTCATGTCGCGGATACTTTGCAGCACCTCGGAGAATGCGCTTTAGTCGCGGGACGCACGAAGGAAGCGGAGGGGTTGTACCGGCGAGCGCTCGGGATTAGGGCAGAAAACTTGGGCCCCGCGCACCCGCTTGTGACGCACACCCAACGCTGTCTCGAATTGTGCGCACTAAAGCAAACGACGTTCCCGGCCGTGCCCAAGAAGCCCGTGGCTATTCTCGTCACTGGGGTTTTGTTGGTAGCGATCTGGGGGCAGCGACTTGCTCGGAACTCGTCCCGGTGAAATGTTGGTGGTTTAAGTATTTTACGGTGCCCTCGCCACCTGTTGTATGTACGGTGACGATACGGCAGCCACGCGGGACGGTTGGTAACAACTGTTGAAGGCGATAGGACGACAGCGCGTTGTTATTTTGCTCATTTTTAGCCACTCTTGACAGCGTATTGATTCCCTCAGGTTTGTCCTCTCTGTTGTATTATGTAAAGCCCGTGATTTTTTTTGCCCGGTCCGGACAACTTTGCCCGGACCTTTTTTTCAAGAGCGCTTCTCAGCAGCGACTGTTGAAAACGTGACCACTCGCTACCGGACGGTATTGGAGTTTCGGAGTGCTTGTACCTAAAAGAAACGTTCGATAGTTGGATATTAGTTCGGTACTGTGGTTGGATATCACGGTACGACTTGAGCGGTCATCGAGTATCGCCAGGGCACATGTGGTGACAGTTTGTTCCGGTATTGTTTAGCCCGAGTCGTGCGACGACACGTTTCGCGAAAGCTTGTTCGATGTGCGAAAGCGACGTTTAGTTTTCAATGGCACTCGCTTCATCACGGTACGCTTCATGAGGTTGTGTGATCCCGTGGACGTTTTGCATTTTGTTATCAGGGCGTGTCGTAGTTTGTGGGCGTTTATCGAGCGTTTCAGCAGTTACATTGTAGACGGTGGTTCAAGTGGCGAAAACGGTCGGGAGCCTTTTCGTTTTCGCCGGTACAATAGAACGGAGGCGGCGGAAAATTGCCTTTTTGGCTGGTGATGACCTGAACGCGCATGTCAACATCCAACGCCACCCGTAACTGAATAGGTTGATGACCTGAACGCACGTGTTAACACCCAACGCCACCCGTAACTGAATAGGTTGCGCGGTATTGGTTTGTGCGGCAATGCATGGTAAATCGATGTTCACACGGTACTGCACGGTAATTCAGTATTTACTCGGTGTTTGATGGTACAGTAATAGTAAATCGACACTTACACGGTATACGTGTTTTATGTTGTAACGGTAATGGATATTTGCACGGTGTCCGTTAAATGGGCAACCATTGCTAGATTTTGCGCGGTATTCCGATTTTGTTTCGAATATCGCTTTCTTACCTGTGGATCGCGGTAGCTTTATAGAGAATAATTGAGATTGTATCCTTACGTTGCAGTTTCAAGCGTGCGCTAGAAAACATTTGCGAATATCTTCCACGTACGAGGAGGCGTTATACGTACGAGGAGGCGTTATCTGTTTTTGGTTGCTGAAGTCAGGTGCGTCGTATTATTGCCCGCGTCATTGACAGCGCGGGGTCAAATTGAAGTTGTATTGCCATGATGAATTGAGCCCGGAGGTTTGCCGCAAGCTAAACGTGTCGTTTTTTTATGATTTGGACGTGCACTGCGCAATATCGTGGGGCAGGCTGTGTTCCTTCGATTCATTTCACCAATAGCCATCATGCTGTAGACTGCAGTGCGCAACAGTACACTAGGTCTACAAAGTACGAATGTAACCTGTGAAACCTTTGCAAGAGTTTCATTTTTTATGAGTGTTCCACGGTGCAAGCACCCCCAAGTAGATAGCGGCACCTTCGTGCGCACGAAAGGCCCATGACAGCAAGGCGCATACCAATGTACGTTAGCGCTCGGATCAAGCGTGTGAGTCGCTGGCATTTATCACAAGAAGTAAGCGTCAAATGGATGATGCCGTCAAGCCTATCATATTTGACTTGTCAATGGGTAACGCTGCCTTCGGAATAACCGTTTCATGACTGTCGAAAGAAGCGTGTGGTTCCACCTGCCCGGCTTCGGTGTAACCGTGGGAAACAAACACCCAATAATAGCAATTCCATTATTTTGGTATTTGTAGCCTATGACGGTATCGAGTGTACTGCCCGCTGTGCAGTGAGAACATGCGCTCTCAGCCAACATGGACATTTTTGGACGAAACCGTACCGCCAACCCGCGTTCTGAAGCTTTGAAATTGGCCACAAGGCCTCGAAACTAACTGCGTATGGCTTGTGCGCGTCGTGCGTGGATATCTCCATTACATGATACAGGTATGTTTTCACAAATACATTCTCGACTGCAACGCAATGCTGTGTTTAGAAGAAGTCGCATGCCCCCTTGCTGAAACGGGCCTCAGTGCCTTCTTGTCCCGCTGCCTTTTCCAATGCCCTGCACTACAGTACCAACTTGAATAAAACGATGGCCGTACACATCTTTGCGTGAACACACAGAAAAATAGCGTCGAAATGACAAAAATAAGCTGAAGTATAGTCGAAGCCTGATGCCTCCGTAAGTGTTGGTCTGAACAGCTGCAGATTCGTACCGCCTTGGAATGGGCTACACTATGTATTATGCATGTGTAGCTCTGGAGGCAAGCTGGCCATATCAATATTTTCCAAAGATACCGCAGCACCTCTTCTGCCTGAAGGCGGTGAACCTGCGCGAGTCCTCCTTGATACCAGGTATCACGAAGAGCACACGCTCGGGACGAAACGTCAAGGCGACCCTGCAGAGGTCTACAGTAAAACAATCCCTACGCAGGTCCGACGCAAAGGAAGCCCCGCTTTACGAAAAGGGTACGAGAGTCACGTGACTATGGCTTTGATGGCTGATGATTCGCTTCTTCTGGTCATGACGTGTGCGGGTTCGGGTCCCAGCACGCTAACTTTTTCTGGGTTGAACAAGGCGCGAAGGTTCTTGGTTTCCCAGAGCAGTCCGCGGCGAGGGGTGACGTGCGTCCCTGGGATCAATCCTAGAAGCCGACAAGGTTCAACAAACTCTTACGTATATATTTTGTAGGGTACAAGCACTAGTCTCGTGACTCTGTGGTCTAGTATTGAGTGCTATATAACCAACATAACCCCTGTGAGGATGTGCGTTATTTGAACTTTTTCATGGTGCGTCACGGCAGTCCCCATGACATCTCATCGGCGCTAGCGGACTTTCACGAACTTTCATGGGCATCAATGGCGATGCCACTAAGTACCATGGAGCTTTCATTACATTTCCATGGTTTTTCATGCCAACGACTACCATGGCATTGCGGTGAGCGTGTCCCATGGCACTGCCGTTGCCGTCGTGATATGGCACACCCACGGGGGCGCTCCTCATGGGCCGAGATATGACTGCCGTAAAAATCCTGTGGGAGTTCATGGAGGCCCGTGGGGGTTCATGGCACTGCCATGACAACCCTCCAGAGGACCACGGCTGTGCCATGAGAGTGCCACCCAAAACCCGTCATAGTGCATAGAAAGCACATGGAAGCCCCATGGTTATCAACGGGAGTGTGGCAGCGCTCTAGCAGTACGTTGTTGGCTGGCGTTATAATGCCAGTGGCTAGATGGCCAATGCCATGGCAGTGCATGTCTTCCCCCATGTGCAGGACGGCCTTGCAAAGCACTTCCTGCAGTATACCTGAGGTCAGTTTCACTCTTGCGCGTCGACTCACTAGCTAACCGGACCCCACACCTAAGCCCAACGTTAACCCATCGGGATCTCGAGATCGGAAGGCAGGGGCGGTCGCGCGGCTCCACAGCGTGTTTGGTGGCGTTAATAACAAAAATGGGGCGGTCGAAAAAGCGGTCTCGACCAATCAGACCAACGTCCTGCAGGAGCTTTTGCAAGGCCGTCCTGTATTTAGGTTGAGCCGCAGTCCATAAGAGTTGCTGAAGAACGGGCAATGTCAGTATAGTCACGGCAGCCGATAGCCCAAGTATACCCTTGCGGGGTGCATTGGCGGCGCCACGGCGCGTCCCATGGCCTTGCCACCTCCATGAAGGCCCATGGCGGTGCCATGGCAATACTATGGAAATGTCGAATAATTCGCATAATTGGGGATGTACTCATCATACGTTATTTGACTTTTGCGTTTTTCATGGCCGTCACCATGGCAAGCTATGACATGCCACGGCACGGCCATGGGCCTTTTACGGCACTCTCATGGCAATATTTGGAAGATGCCGTGGGAACTGCCACGTCGATGCCATGGGAGCCGTCCATGGGATAGCACGAACGTTCATGGGCTTTCATCGCAATGCCATGGCAGTGAGTGCCATAGGTTTTTATGGCGTTGCATTGCGTTTTCACGGCATCAACTACCATATGTTCATCCCTTAACAAATGGCGTCGTCGACAGACCATGGGCTTTTTGTGTCGTGGAATCGATCCCCACCATCCACAATAACAAACTTTTCAGATTTTCCCCATGTCGAACTTGAAAAATACTCTCCCTGGTACCCCAGGGAATGAAACGGCTTGGATAAATGACTGGCCCGCCCGTATATCCGGCCGACCTGCTATCCCGCCGTTTCAGGGGGGGAGAGTGCTTCGTATAAGTCTTAGTTTGGGTAAGCTACTGGTTAACCTTTGCAAGCGGTCAAACGGACTAATACCCCACTAATTCCTTAACGCATAGAAGGCTATTAAACTTTTGCATGGAATCGACATGAAAATACCCTATGACAATGCCACGGGAGGTCCCATCCTGTGACGGGACTGCCATTGCCGCGCTATGGCACTCCCATGGGTATTCCATGGTGATGGATGAGAGTTAAAAAAATAAAAGGTAATGATAGCAAAGCCACGGCAGCCCGTGCTAGGTTATCCTTGTGGCGTATCGTCGTGGTGGCATGACACGTGCCCCTTTGCCATGGCGTTGCCATAGCTCGCACCATGCCAGCTTCAATACAACACCATGACAGAATAGTTATAATATATAAATGCAACGCAATGACACTGCCACAGCACTGTCATGGAAACGTCAAATGACGTCATTGCGGCAGCAGCATCGGCTAATTGCTTGCCTTTTTCATGACAGTGTTAGTGCCATTGATGTGCCATGAAACCCAGGGCGGTGTCATGGAAGCCAATGCCATTGCCATGACAGAGCCATGAACGTCCGTGGCAGGCAACACCACGACAGCCGATGGAAGTTCCTTGACAGTACCCTACCTCTAACCACATCGTTAAACCCACCCCACACAATAGCCTGGTGCTTGATTGGTGGGCTTAGCAAGACTACAATAGGGGGTATACTATTGCGTTCTAGCGCGGGAGCCCGTGGGAGTTGCCATGGGCGCTCTTGGGCGCTCTTGGATTCCCATAACCTTTCATGAGAACCCCCAAAATCTCCGGCGGGATGTCGTGAGACACGCAAGAAAACACAACAACGTGTCAATACTACCGGCAAGTTTAGGTGGATACAGGCAAGTGTTAAGATACGGCCTCGAAAGGCCTGTAGGTATCCGAATTTGAGATCATTTGGATGGGTTTCGTATGATAAGGTTGGCGGTTTATATTCGGGGAAGTTAGGAATTAGATCGGAGGCACGCGCCTCCGATCTCGGAAGCTATCCCGGGCTCTGGTGGAAACGAATAAAGCTACATCTCTACGAAGGAACGAAAGGGAGTACTCTCCGAGGACCTGCTCAATTGGCAGACCTGCAGGGGACACTCTGTGTCTCCCACCTATTAATTTCACAAGTGGCGTCGTCGGCAGGACAGAAAAGAGAAAAGGCCTCGCCATAGTACCTTTTCTGTGGTTGGTTTACCGTAGAGCCTTTCCTGCCCCCCCCCCGCCACACCGGCGGCATGCGGCAGGTTCTAGAGCCTTTTCTGCCCCCCCGCCACGCCGGCGGCATGCGGCAAGTTTTTGATGGGTGACTATTGCCTTGCTGTAGGGTCTGCTTTTCTTTCTACTGCTTTTCTTCGCGTGTTCCTGGCTCCATAGCCAGACGGTTAGAGGTGTGGGAGTGGGTTTTGAGGAGCCGCATCTTCGACTCATGGTCTAGTTCGTAGAACCGGAGTTTCCCGAATCTCCCATATTTCTGCATATGCGACTCATCAGGGTGGGCTAGTGTTAAGATACGGCCTCGAAAGGCCTGTAGGTATCCGAATTTGAGATCATTTGGATGGGTTTCGTATGATAAGGTTGGCGGTTTATATTCGGGGAAGTTAGGAATTAGATCGGAGGCACGCGCCTCCGATCTCGGAAGCTATCCCGGGCTCTGGTGGAAACGAATAAAGCTACATCTCTACGAAGGAACGAAAGTGAGTACTCTCCGAGGACCTGCTCAATTGGCAGACCTGCAGGGGACACTCTGTGTCTCCCACCTATTAATTTCACACAAGCACAGATGAATTTAGACACGCATATGTAGATTCAGGTGAATAATACCGGTCGCCCCGGTAGTCTAGTGGTTACTCTGGAAAAGTACTAAGATTAAGGTCGAAAACCACTGTTTTGGAGCCCTGCCATGCAGTGCTTTGTCCAAATCGACTGCGAAAAACAGTGTTGTACCCTTCTCGCGATAGAAATGAAGGCGTGTATCGTAGGGGGGGGGTGGTGGTGGAAGAGCCTGCTTATTGACCCCGGATCAGAGTTACACCTAGGGAGGGAGAAGGAGGATGAAAATGTCCGACGATAAGTGGGATGAGCAAAAAACATGTGTACAGGGTGGTTCATGTAAAAAAAAGAAATTATCTACCCCAGGAATGCCGCTCGCAATATCTAGTCAACGAGTGAATACTTGGTATCATACTGACCCCCATGACCAATGGAAGAGGGTGGCTTGGCCAGTTTTTTTGTTAACGGCTTCGGGCCGTCTCTAGGAGCGAAACTCGTATCGACCATGACAGGCCTTCAAATTTCTAAATAATATTCAGTTTTTTTCCGAGCAGAGGTGCGAGAACAAAAACTGCGCCGCATTTTGTACGAACCGGTTGGAGTGTAATGGAGTGCCCTCCGTAGAAGGATAGTTTATAGATTCGACGTGAGACCATGTCATGGTTGAGGTGAAACCACGTGACTTTAGATGTCACATTCACGTCAAGGCCATCATAGATGGGCGATAATGTAGGTGACGATGATGGGACAAGCAGGACGCCCCACATCTCACTACCTGCTCTACCTGCTCTACCTGCTCTACCTGCTCTACCTTGCTCTGCCCTGCGCTACCGTGTGCCAAGGGCCTGTTTTGTCTGTCTTTTAGAGTTAAATGTAGAGGAAATAATGTATAAGCTTTGAGTCTATCCAGCGAGCCATGAGGAGAGACCAAACAAGGGCACGGGAACCTGTTATAAGGCTTAGTTTGGGTAAGCTATAGGTTAACCTTTTGCAAGTGGTCAAACGGACTAATACCCCACTAATAACCTTAACAAATGGCGTCGTCGGCAGGACAGAAAAAAAAAAAATGGAACTTGAAAAATACTCTACCCGGTATCCCCAGGAAATGAAACGGCTTGGATATTGACAGAGGTCCGCCGTATATCCGGCCGACCTGCTATCCCGCCGTTTCAGGGGGGGAGAGTGTTATAAGGCTTAACTTGGGTAAGCTACCGGTTAACCTTTTGCAAGTGGTCAAATGAACTCATACGACCCTAAAACCTTAACAAAAGGCGTCGTCGACAGACCATGGGTTTTTGGGTCGTGGGTTCGATCCCCACCATCCACAATAATAAACTTTTCAGAATTTACCCATGTCGAACTTGAAAAATACTCTCCCTGGTTTCCCCAGGAAATGAAACGGCTTGGATATTGACAGAGGTCCGCCGTATATCCGGCCGACCTGCTATCCCGCCGTTTCAGGGGGGGAAAGTGTTATAAGGCTTAGTTTGGGTAAGCTATTGGTTAACCTTTTGCAAGTGGTCAAACGGACTAATACCCCACTAATAACCTTAACAAACCCATGAGGAGCACGCTTCCCAGCACCGACCGACCACGCATCCCCCACTCGGAGTACCACTACAGAAGGTGCTCCAAGGCATGTCTGTAGTTTTTTTTGCGCAGAAAATCGAAAGATCTGACCTGCCTGTGTTCAGCATCAAGCAGAATCTAGCGAAAAAAACTGGGTCCTACGCTAAATCCAAGTCATTTGAAGGAAACAACGTATCTTACTCATTTTACCCATACATAAGAGTCCAAATGTCCACGCCGTTTTTCAGAGATAGACCCTGAAATTTTGTACATTGGTGTTTTACGTGCCCATCCCAAGGTCTCACCTCCGGGCTTTTTCTTTTATATTTTCCCAAGAATATTTGGGGTAAAATTTTCCACATTTTCCGAAGAATCTTAGCCGACGAAAAATCAGGCAAAAATAAAATTAAAAAACATCGGGTGAGGTCTTTACAAGGGCACACAGAAGACGTGTGCTAAATTTCACGGTGTGATTGAAAAAAACGGCGTGGACATTCGCCGGAGAATAAATTTAGGGTTTTTAACGGGAACCAGCCTGTACGACAAAATGTAATCGGAGTATCACACACAGCTTGCAAATACGTATGAGTTTCGACGAAATCTTAATCTTTGATCTCACAGCTGGAGTGTGTTTTGATTTTTTTCATCAAATATGCACACTTCGATGTACCAAGTAACAGGTACGATGCTGCACTTTTATGTATCCCTTCCACGACTAGGGCGTAACCCTACCCATTATTAATACCAAGATATGGTGACATTTTATTGCGGGAGATCCGCAAAAAAGAAACTCAGGGAGTTGACTATTTTAATAGTCTAAACCTATACACTCTACGTTGGCCGCTGTTGTTGTACGTACCATTTTCCATTTTCATAATAAATAATTGTGGCAGTACCATGAAAGACCATGTTATTGCCATGCTGTACGTCGGGGCAAGCAGATAGTGTGTATCGCTGCCTTGACTTGAAAACATGGAAGGCGCCCACGTCTACCTGTTTTTTCTTGGTGTTTGAGGATTCGGCGGTCGTGTGTGTCGTGAGACGTTGCCGACGCTGCTGTGGTGACCGGGGAGACTGAGGCCAGCATTGTGGAAGACGACAAGTCTGACGACGGGGCGGCAATTTTCTACTACCTTTTTCCCGGCCGAGGATGCTACTCCCACCGAGCTAGTAGTGCCTGCCGCCAAGTCTCGGCTGTGCATGGATTTGGCACAGGCACAGGCACGGGCATCGCCCGCATGGGCAGCATCCAGCTTCCAGGGAACTTTAGTCCTGGAGACTTTCAGCGTGGTGTCAAAGCTCGAAACATAAACATGTCATACCATGGGTACGTATGATATCAGGTATAATACCATTTGGAGTACCGAAAATGTTACTTGGACGATCCTTTATACTTTGTCTGATATGTTGTGTGTGGCACGACCGGTAAAAAAGCCGTCTTCGCACGAGGCTACACCGGCAGTAGTGCGCGGCCTCGTACAGGGATGTATACACGCTGTGAACCAGGCACATACCTATGCATCATCGTCGGCAGGTAGACCGACCTCTCTCCGATGCAGCGCGGGAGTGCCCTTAAGTAACATACCACCACGCCATGATGACGAGGTGTTGGTATCTCCCAGGGGTTCCCGGATATCCGCAGGGACAGCGACATACAGCAGCAGCAGCAGAGGACATGTGGTCCAAAATATCTTCCGTGGTGTATACGCGGCGGCCGCGGCGGCGACGGTGGGCCAACGTAGTCATGTTGGCCACATGAAGCTGGCCTCCTGTGGATGTGGTGCGTTGTGTGTGGCGTGTGGTGTGTTGTGTGTGGGCGTGCGGGGTGTGGCTGTGGGTGTGAGTGGTTTTACGCGCGTGTTGGTGACTAATAATAGGTGAAACGAACAGGCAAGTCGGTTTCAAACAGTAGTTGGGCGCTTTTTCCCCGCTTTTTCCCATACAGAAAACGCCAACCATTGAGTTGAACTCCGCGCGACAAAAGCACGAAAGCACGAAAGCACTTGCTGGCAGAACACACGCTGACACCCTGACTAGCGTGCTGTGAGGATAGAATAAAAGGTGAGGGCAGCCGGGTAGGCGAAGGGTGGCCAGCACGCTGCGATGGCACCATGGGTTGCGTATTGCCTGGGCATGGGTGTAGCAGAGTTGCGCAATGTGTTTTTGTCAGGCACTAAACGTATATCATTGTTTACCGCAGCACAGCTATTATTAGCAGCAACAGCAGCAGAGCAGCAGCAGCAATGTGTGTCCAATGAGTTCTGACAAGCAGCCGAAGTACCATGTCGCTCCATTAGAAGCCAACGCCTGAGCCAATGCCATGGTGCACGATATTCAGCTGCGTTGCCCTGATTGCGCAGCACCTTGCTTCTGCGCTGCTGCTGTGCTGCTGTGGTTCCCAACGAAGAAGGGAATGAGTCTCATTCCGCTTGCGGCGATGATGCAAGCGCAGCTCTGATTTTCTTACTACTGCTGTTGTTCCTGTCGCTCACATATGCGGGCGTTGTGACTTGTTGCATTACCTCCAAAGGCCTTCTTCCGCAATGCGCAGGACGGACCCCTCCTTAGCTCCTTCCTGGCTTGGCTGTTTGTGCGGGCGGTCAGTGTCCTTGCTCGACAACGTTGGACAGTGAAAAAACAAAAAAGAGTACTCGTTGGCGGACGAGGCATGGCAATTGCCTCGTGTGATACATACCGGTAGGCCACCGCCGTCGTTCACTAACATGCATACGAGTACATACAACTCGTGCCACCACGTACTATACGCTGCTGCTTCTTCCCCCTTTGCAGATGTTGGTACTAGCTAGAACAGCTGTTGCGCGGGCAGCAGCCGCAACTTCAGGGGGTGGTCTCTCTCTGGCGGCGAAGCGAAGTGTTGGCTCTGCTAGAAGTGTCGTGAGCACATCTCGCCAGGCGGTGGCGGTGGCGTCGCTAGGGAACGGAGGCAACCAGAGCATGCACAGCTCAGCGTCGTCGGTGAGGTCTCAATCGTGTAGGCAAAGGTTCCGTTCCCGACTGCTTGCTCGCGCGTGTTGCATGCGGTACACGGTGCAGCGAGTGGGCGCTCTCTGAGGTCAAACTTGAATATGTAGCTGTCGCTGTTAGTAGGAACTCGCGCACCAGGATACTAATAATGGCTACCTGGATACCATTTGTAACTACAGCAGTACAGTAGCGGCTACGGTTTAAGAGAGGGTCGTGCCAACCCAGTTTTTTTCTCTCAAATCCGAACTTCTGTTATACCGTTTTGGATATGTACGGTTCAAGATAATTTTCTCTTATAACGTACCAGGTATCTCACTTTAGGAGAGTTTTCTGTTAAACCGTAGCCAAAACGAACGGCCGTGAAAGATGGACGCTCTCGTCCCAACTAACTGCCCTAAGGGTTATTGAGAGCGTACCATTAATGTCGCACAATGCAGCAAGCGTCAGCACCTTGGGCTAACTGCACACACCGCTCAATCTATTGGTTGGCGACCAATGAGACCAAGTACAGCCGCTACTGTACGTGGTGCTCTCTTGACACCTGTGGGAAAGAAATCATGGTGTCGTGCGATACATGTTGGTGCACATGGATAAAGTCTGTACATTGTCTTGTTCATGTGGTATCATATTTTATTCACCTCATCTAGAAGTACGAGCCCCCGGATCCACCCGCACCCACCAAGAGCAAATCTACCCACCCACCCACACACCCACTGAACCACTCGTACCCCGCCATCCCTGCACCCAACACCCGCAACCCACAATCCCATCCATTTTAACCCCCGCCAAAAAAAAAACGAGCCAAAGATTAAAAAGCACTTCACAGAAAACCAACGCACCCCTTTCGGCCTGTCAGCCTCAACACTATGTCTCCAGAAAGCCTCTCATGCACGTCTGCTTGGTACCCCTCGATCCGTAGGCACTCATCCAAGCTAGCTTAGCCTTGCGGGTCAACCACACCACAGTTGCCATGGGGGTACTGCCCGCAGAATCCTCTGCATTGGTGGGTTGTGAACCTTGGCGGGCCTGGCGTGTCATCGGGTTGAGCGCAGCGCCTGCCCGCTGCGCAGGGCATGGTGTCTGCAGCTACGTGTGTGTTTTTATGTGTGTGATTGCCTCGTGGCTCTTCCAGGGTTTCGAATTAAGCGAATATCTCAGAAATAATCCAAATTCTTAAATCGATTTTGGTTTGACAAGCCAATCCACCTCTCTTACATCGGTACTTTCTCTTGAACATTTTCTCTTGAACCGTAGCCGCTACTGTATCGTCAACTTGAGTGCGTTGGTCTTTGGCGGACGCTTCAAGCAATTCGGAAGGGCCCCTTGTCGGTCAACTTACCATCAGTGCATGGCAGGGAAGATTGCCGCCCGAGGACCATACTGTTGTCGGGGCTCCGGGTCGGACGGTTGGTGTCGGTTTGCAGAAGCGGCACGAAAGCAATCCATCGATTATCTTTCACCTTTTCTCCGGCTATCAATAACTCCTTTTTCGTAACTCAAATCCGATCACTTAGTAGGCACTTCCTCCTCACTACGCATACCTCATACCAACGCTCATGGGAGTATCTCTCCCTCCACCCGAGGGCGCCCGAAAAATATTTTTCCGGCACCTCACGTCAATTTTTTCAACTTCGAGCCTCCCGACAGGGGGGGGGTCGGTACCTGACACCGCCCCCCCCCCCACAACGCCATACTAAATTCTATACAAACCGAACGCACATACACTAAATCCTAAACCCTACACAAACGGAAAACGGGGTACAGTAGAGAGCCGCCCCTCCCCCTCCCTGCTAGATACAAGGCCTTCCATATTGAAACGCCATAATACTAAATGCTATATAAACCGAACACACAGGCGACGGTAGACGGCCGGTAGACAGCCCCCCCCCTCCTACCCAGCTAGATACAACGCCTTCCATAGTGCTATATACTACTGGGAGGCGACCTATGCAAGTAGGCCATAGCTGCGTATAGTGACGGCGACTTCAGCCGTAGTGAGTGGTATCAAAAGCAGCTATGAACTCGCTCCTAGGTGGAGCAGGAGGCCCCGAAGAGCCGTGAGATCGGCAGGTTTTATCGCGCGGCGCGCGGACTACTGTTTGCTGTGGCTGTGCGGTAAAGCCTTGACACCCTAAGTATATAATATCCTGTCATATCTGGTACCTGGTATCCGGTATCAAACTCGTACCTGTGGTACCCATGTGTACCTGCTGTGGTCCCATGTGGTACTACGAGGGTACCACCACGTGACAGTTTTTTTTTTGCGCTTTGCCTTGCGGGCGAGTCGCAGCAAAATCCTTGCTCGCACAGGCATATCTTGGCACTACAACAGCAGCAGCAGTAACGCTTCCCGCAACTACAGCAGTCGAACACTCCGAGCCGTTGCTTTGTGTGTGTTAAGGTTGCCGCTGGGGGGACTTGGGTGCCCTGTTTTGACGAGGCACCGATTCATGGTTAGACGCTGTTACTGCGTCACTGCTGTACAGCACCGGTATACTACTATCTCGATAGCACTAGACTATCTCACGACCAACTCCAATGGCGGCGCCTGATGCCATTAACACCACGTCTGCTACCTGCGTTTGCTTGTACATATCCTGTACACCACTGTATGTCGCCACTGTCGAAAAAATAGAATATGTCGTACCTGTTACATACGAGGAATGTAAGATGTAACGTTACTTTTTTTGCATTGATGTGAGGGTATCCCTCTTGCGAACGATTGCCACACCAATAAAAAAAAAAGGGTGCCAAAAAAAGTAGTTTTTCGGCCCCTCGGGGTGGTAGTTAGGTGTTGCTATCCCAGTCCCCGGGCGCCCTCGCTCCTCCCGCCAATTTGTTAGGAAGCTACGCAACGTGATGCCGTTGGGTTGGATGACTGACCAACCCTGCTCTCACCCCCTTTTGCGTCGCGTGGTTGCAGGGGCTTGAGATGCACGGCACGACGATTCTGTGCGTCCGGAAGAACGGGAAGGTGGTGAGTCCATTATTACTGATTTGTTATTTCATGTAATGAAAGCTGTCACTAAAAGCTGCGTGTTCGATCGATTGAGTTTTCGATACTCGACTCCAAAAGTGACTTGATACGCCGGCCACGCTTGCAAAAAGCAGCTGGGAAAATACTGAATGTATTTGACCTGCGGCGGCGAAGCAAGAGGCTCCCCCGCGCTTGTCGTACCGTTCTACGTCTACCCCATTTTGTTTTTGTTGGCGTGTCGCCCCCATCCCGCGCAGGTGATGATGGGGGACGGGCAGGTGAGCCAGGGAGACATGGTTGTCAAGCCCAACGCAACGAAAGTGCGAAAGCTGTCGGAGGGACGCGTCTTGGCGGGATACGCGGGGTCTACGGCCGACGCCTTAACTCTCATGGAACGCCTCGAGGGAAAGTTGGAGGAGCACGAAGGTAAGGGGTTGCCAAGGCATTGATAATTTACCCTTGTGGGAGTTGAGAAGGAAATATGTTGTAACATGCCGAACGTGAAAGACATCTGCAGCATCGGCCTTTTGATAATTCTTTCGGGAACTAAGAGAAAACGTGGCGAAACAAAATGACTACGGCACCCGCCGCTCTAAAAACTCGTTCGAGACTTAGGAGGGGACAATTGACCAGAAACAGGGACGGTTACGGCATCAGCCACTCGAAGCAAGCCACCTGAGCGACTGGAGTAGAGGATGCCATTTTCGTGCTCAAACCATTGCAATGCTTGGAGTCGTACGACACGCGCACAGCAAAATACGATCCGCGATGCTGTACGCTCACTCTGTCGGCTGACCAGACTGCACTCTCATTGTTTTTGGCTGCTTTACCTTGGTCCCAATATGTTATCGTGCGTCTGTAGTGATCGTAAAGTTCGGCATGTTCCCGAGACGGGGTGAGGAGCTTGGATGTCCATTTGACGACCCGCAATCGCGCGTGCGGTGGATTGGCGCGAAATGGGGGGAAATGATAATTTCTTGGTGTGTAATAGCGCTCGTGGTCTCGTAATTCTGTGCACTTGCCTCAAACGGGTAGTCCTGTGCTGTATCCGTTAATTGTTGCGTCACCCGGGCACGTCGTGACGGTTGACTGCCGGTGTAGGCGTGTTCGCTGCCCTCACCGTTTCAAGTTGATGGTGTTAGATGGAGTGTGGAGACGCGGCGGGTGATGTGTGTTAAAGCCAAAGCTTGAAGCGCACGAGCACGATGGAGCCACGACAAGCACAGCAATACAGAGCAGTGCGTGCCCGTACCAGTTTACAAACTGGCACGGTGGTGGCGTTTTTTCTTGTGGACGACCGGCGGTCAAAACCTTCCGTTCGTTGGCTATGTGGGTGCGCCTGTCGTTATCATTCACCCCTAAAAAGGTAGAGAGCCCTGGCGTCCTGTTGTTGACACTGCGACATTCTGCTGCGCGCCAGTCTGGGACTCTACCCTCGCCAGCACAACTCAAGCGGGCTCGAAACTGCATTCCGTCACACAGACTAGCACGGAGCGTTTTCGTACCTGCTGGGGTGACCGGCACGTAACGTACAGTGGAGTTGCGCAATGATTTTGGGGAAGGGGTGCTCGATCTAGCTCCCTTAGAACCGCAGCTCTGCTAGCGTGAACCGGCACGTAAACGTACATTGGAGTTGCACGTTCATTTTGGGGAAACGGTGCTTGATCTAGCTCATTTAGAACCGCAGCAACACATCGGGCACAAACTGTTGGCGTTAGAGTTGGGTCGTTTTGGCAATTGTAAAAAGGTTAATCACTAACGACGCGTACAATGCCCGAACATCCCGCGCCGACTCCGCTCTCCATCGGTGTGTTGGCGGCACTTAGTGTCCGCGATGCTGTCCGTCCAGTTATCTTTCTGTCACCATAAGCTACCCTTGCAATCCTCACAAAAAAAGAGCTACTAATGCTGTTGTGTTGTTCTCGTGCGTGCAGGGCAACTCCAAAACGCGTGCGTTTCTCTCGCTAAAGATTGGAGGACCGACAAATACCTCCGCCGACTAGAGGTGATCCCCATCTGTTGCCTGGTCCTATCGCACTTGCTGAATGTTAGACTGACGTGGAGTCTGGCTGTGGCTCAGCATCAGCCATTGGGGCGACGGCTTCTAACACTTGTAGTAGGAAAAGCCGCGAAGAGCGGGGTAGAGGCTTGAACGTTTCGTGGTGTTTGGGGCATTCCTTTTCATTTTCGATTATTGATCGTTTTTGAGTGTTGTTTTCTTTCTGCAATGTACGTACGCTTGCGACAAGTTTGTACGCACCGTTCGAACGATGGGCTTGGCAATGATCGGCCGACAAAATACCGTGCACGCCGCCGAGCAAAGCGACGTAACGCACTGTGATGACAGCTGCGAAGAGTGCGCCGCATATTTTTCTCTGCTCGCAAGGGTTTTATTGTGTTTCAGTCCCGCCCAGGCCATGTTAGTTAGGATACAGTGTGTGCGAGGTGAAGGGGGTGGTCCCCACATTGGTTTATTGGGTTTGATTGGGTTAGGGTTAGGGTCGAGGTTAGAGTGAGAAATATTTCGACGTGTGTGTCACCCGCTTTCTTCAAGTGGTGAGTTACCCACGTCCGGGCGGCAGACGTCGGGTGGATCAGTGATGACTGAAACGCTTGGATCCGACCAGTTTTTCGGTGTTTGGTTAGCGTTGCAGTCATCGCTGAGATCCAGTGTCTTTTGTGCTTTTTATTTTACTTGGGAAAGAACATGCCGTGTGATTGTCGGGCCATCCGTTATTGGCGAAACACCATGTTTGGCCTGTCACCCGTGCAGGATAAAATATAACTTTTTTTCTACCGTCTATGCAAAATGCGATCGTTGTTTTGCCATGCTAACTCTCAAGCGGGTTTTGGGTTTTTCCTCGTGCCCGCGCTGTCGGTGTGTTTGTCCCCTTGACGGCCGCCCTTACGTCATATGTGTACCTGCTCCCCGACTTTTTGTTATGGGGATGGTCGCAGGCGGTGGTACTGGTGGCGGACAGCAAGACATCACTCAAGGTGACGGGGTTGGGCGATGTCCTAGCACCCAGCGGAGGAGTGATCGGTGAGAAAAGAACTCACACAGCAGACGGGTGCTGTTGTCGTACGATGGTTTTCAAATTCACGGCCGCGATCGACCTCCCCACCCTCCGACGGGTACTGTGCTATTTTCGTTGTCGTGTGTTGTTCTTGGTGGTGTTGGTGGTAGTGTTGGTGGTAGTGTTGGTGGTGGTGCTTGCTTGCGTCATATAACCCCGGCTTGATATGAGTGCGTTTTTTTTTTCGTCCCTTGTAAAACGTGTCAAGGCCTACTCCGACCGTCCAACAGCGTCGGTTCAACTGGCAATCCATATCCCCCTATTTTTTATTTCTGTTTGCTGCCGCTCCAACCCTCCAAAAAAGACCGACTACTTTTTTTTTATTTTACTTCACTGCAACTTCATCCCCCCTCCTCCATAACAACGTTTTTCTTTGTTTTTCTCGCCGCCGCCGCCGCCGCCGCCGCTTTCATCGAACGGGCGCTATCTCACGGCAACGTCTGGAACGACCTCGACAGCGGTGGGATCGGGTCAGCCTTTCGCCCTAGGCACGTTCGTAGAGAGAGAACAGACGGGTGGTCGGGCAGAAGACCTTTGCAGCAGTCAATCGGATGCAAGGCGTTGTGTCGCCAAGGCGTTGTGTCGCCCTCTCGAAATGTGTCGTAGGCATGTGTAGCTGCATCAACACCAAAACTTCGAAATTTCATACCGGTATATTGATAGTTGGCAAAGCCAATACGATATTTTGTCCTTCTATTGGTATCTCCGGTATACTGGCGAACGTTGGTAAAGCCTATTTAGAGTCGAACATACTTGTGAAGCCAACAATTCGTATATTGGCGAACGTGTTGGCCTGGGGGTAGTTTCCTCCCGTTGTCCACGAGCTTTCCTGTGCGCTGAACAGCGGTAAAAGCGGCGTACTGCTTCGAAGGGAGTTCGTATAGTAGAGATGCCGCTTCGTGTATTTTGACGCTGCGACACAACGCTGGCTTGTCCAATTGTCCTCGTTTTTTTGTTCTGTCAATTGTCGATCAGCGGCGGCGCGGGCGCTCGCTGGCCAGGAAGAATTGAGTGCAGAGGAGGTAGCTCGGAGGGCTATGGAGGTACGGAAAAATTCGGTGCTTGATGTACAGACTTGGGGTGGTATGTGCGTGTGGGTTGAGATTTCACGTCAGACATTCGTGTATATTTTCTTCCTTTTTTGTTTGTTCAACGCTTTTGCGTCCAGCTCAAGTCGTACGTTGTGTGTGCTGTGATGTACTCTGCTCCGCATCTACAAAACAAACCCGCCGACCCCGCTACATTTCTCCCCTCTTCTTTACAATGTTTTCCACCCCGTGTTGCCTTTGCCACATCCTCTGCTATAAAACTTCCCGCCGATCCCATTGCCTTTGCCTCTGATTCGCCGAACTTAAAGACACAAATCTGCGAATTCTTCTACGTTTTCCTCCCACGTTTTAGTATGATTCCCACCCCCTGTTACACTTTCGTGCTGTGCATCTACAAAACTCCCGCCAACCTTGATTGACCAACCCACAGCGACGACATAATGCCTGGTCACGTTTCCAGCAGGAATCTACGGATCGCTCGCATTCGGCAAAGGTTTTCTGGCCTGCACGTTACGTGTTCCCCACGAAAAGTGGGATCCTTATTTCCGTGTTTCCACTCTGACCCAGATCCCCGCCGCAGACATGCCAAAATCTCTTGACCTATAAACCGTGTTTTTGTACCCTACCCCGTTTACGCAGGCTGTAACTACGTCTACGGGCATAGCTACCCTTACGGTTGTTTCTGTTATCACAACTTGCGCGGGATACTTTTTTTCATCTTTGGCTCTGATTTCCACAACTTTTACCGCTCCCCGTGTTATGCATTGCCTTTGATTTTTCCGAATACGGTTGTCCCCGCCGCCGTGCGTAACCGTCGTTGGCAGATCGCATCGGAGCTTTGCGTGTACACCAACAACAATTTTACCGTTCACTCCCTTGACGATGAACCGGATGTGAAGGATGAGGAATAAGGAACATGGGATGAGGGATACGTAGGGGATACTGGGGGTTCACGGCTGGAGTGCTCCACCCGCTGAAAGAAGGGGGGGGGGGGGGGGGCGCCTGCAGTAGTCTAACGGGATGCTCCCCGATATTTTGCTACGGGAGGATGTGGGGCGCATTCGACAAGCTCGGACAGCAGCGAGTTGGGGGGAGGGAGGGGAAGAAGCGCTCGAGGTTTTGTTGGAGATGTGCTGCGGCTGTGTTTTTTGCGTAGCACACATGTCGGGAAAACCCCAAAACTATGATCTGTGTCTTGCCCCGTTGACTAAAAGTACGGTGGCCCGTTGACTAAAAGTACGGTGGGGGTAACAAGCATTGAATGCTGTTCTTGCCACCCTCATTCATGCGCACTTTTTATTTATTGAGTGTGCTATTTATACTCCTAGTCGCTCGTGACATCTTCGCGGCTGCGTTGCACCGACTACGCTTATTTCGACTGCAGCCGGATGCAAATATTATGCCCCATACCCTACCCCCACAACTCCCCGCCCCGACTCTCGT
This sequence comes from Undaria pinnatifida, assembly GCA_012845835.1. Classification (NCBI taxonomy): domain Eukaryota; class Phaeophyceae; order Laminariales; family Alariaceae; genus Undaria; species Undaria pinnatifida. The sequence continues at coordinate 28,118,868 of JABAKD010000025.1, forward strand.
ATTGGAGGTTGAGCGCAGCGGTTTTGCCGTTGTTTTCTCTGACCCATCTATTTAACTGTAGATTTGTCAAGAAGCCGAAGGCTTGTTGCCTACCTGGTAGTTTTTTGTGCACCCATACATCGTCCCGATTTGGCTTCAACGCTGAGGGTCGCGCAGCCTGCAAAGTTCAGCGTTGGCCTTATCTGGGAGAACTTACGGCTGACGTCTGTTTTGTTGTCTATAACAAATGGCATTGATCCAACAGGACCTGGCACCCAATGGAACATGGAGATGCGTTGCTGTTTCCTTTCTCCTTTATTGCGCCGACGGTCTCCTTGACTTGCGAACACGTCAGTATTGCCATTTTTGTCAGCCAGCATCGCCGGTTTCGCCAGTATTGTGTCCAGTACAATCAGCATCGCCAGTGTCGATGATCACATACCAGTATGTACGGTTGCTTGCTCCTCCTTCGGGCCTACGGTGATGCAAGATGAATTGGTCTTCAGGTCTCCAACGGGCCATCAACAATTTGAGAGTTGTGGTTGAAACCCGTGCTTATGCTGGCTTTGCCATTCCTTTAGAGAGCTCACACTAGCCCCGAACACGTGTAATGAAGCGCGCTGCGATAGAGTGTGCACCACTTTTTTTCTAGTACTACCCCTCAATTTGGGAGCTTAAGACCTCTACGGCAATAACTGATTTAGAGAAAAATAAAACTGCTGCCGGATGAAAACTCCCATAGCCTCTAGGTACACGACGAAAATCACGCGAAAAAAGGACGATTTCCGACGATTTTGGGTTAAGGAACCCTGTCATTCCAAAACCATCTCCGACGAAAAGTAATGCCTCTATCGTAGCACGCGTCTAATCCGAACACCACTGTTTCAAAGCCGTGTTCGTTCGTTTGTTCGTTTGTTCGTTCGTGTCTCGCGTAGCTCAATCTTGAGGACCTCCGTCGAATGTGCGATTCTCGGCCCTGGCCACCCTGCATTGCAGACATGCCGTACATTGGCCATATTTTTATCACCTTACTGAACCTTACGAAGTTTCAGCTCCTTCGGCGCAGCCTGCATCGGTCATGCCTTATCGTTCACGAGATATTGCAACTATTAACACCGGCACGACGGCCTTTGAATGTACATTGACCAAAGCGTTTTTACCCTGCCTCGGCTGCGGGACACCAGCCGCAGCCTTCCGGACTGTCATCATCACCAAAAATGGGGAATGTCCAAAGTATTTTTAGGAAGGGAGGCGATCTTCATTTTTTTCTCAATGTTTCTTTTTATGCCGCACATATGCGCATTGTCTACCGTAGCACTCCATATATCACCAACTATCACGCAACACTCTCCCGCCACCAGCATAATCCCCCCATGTCCTCCTCCAACCCGCCAGCCTTGCGACGCATCTTGCATGGTGTCTAGAAAACGGAAGCAGAGGGTGGCCCTCAAAAGAGGTCAGCGCGTTCATCCCGGAGCAAACGAACCTGCGGACATATGGGCATGCCTTGTGTGCTGATTTCCCCTGTTGTCCACCTTCTTGCAACATGCTCGTAGCAAGTTAGCTTCTTTCGTGGACCGCCCCAGCAACGTAAACGGCTGTCTAAGGGACAAACATGGTGACTAAAGTAATAATAGTCAGCGTGCAATTCAGGCATTTCTAACGTCCAAGGCTAGAGTATTGTAGTATAGTACCCCTTTCACTTCCAGGGTACTGTATTCGAGCCATTCGCACGAGTGACTCTGTACCTCGCCGACGAAACTACTCTATTGTAGGCGATTTGCTTGGCGAAGAGTAGCTAACAATTCTATCGCGGATTTATACCGCAAAACTAAAAAAGCAGCGCGAAAACTCAAGGCCGCAAGGGAAGGGGGGCGCCAAAAATTTGCTCCAAAAATGACCTCCCTACTACCGTCGTTTTGGTCTCATGAGTTACTTCTTGTACATAGTGTATATAGGCGTAGAAAGTGTGAGAGCGCAAGTGGGCGAAAATCGAGGAAATCAACGAGCCTTGGGAATGCTGAACGCTATGTGATAAAAATGACGGCGCAAGTATACGGGGGTGGGAGAAGCGACGACACTTGTGGCCACGTGTGTTGCTCAAAAGGCCGCTGAGAGTAACACCACCCACCGGTCGAGCTCGAAGGTGAAAGCGAATAAATATGTAAGAGATTACTACAATTTAATAGACGCTTCGAAGGTGCGAAGTCGCCACAGGAAGCTAACGGCGGTCCTGAAGAATGTTTTGCACACAACATGTACCAGTACTCAGCAACTCTGTGATGTTCAAAAATGTGTAGCCTTCAGAAAAAACAAGGAGAGGGATATTAAAACGATGCAATAAACTTCAGCGACGTATTGCACGAACAACGCTACGTATTACACGCACGGTAATGTACGCGCCGACATAGTGAATACCATCGAAACACGGAACAAGTTGCCAACTCGTTACACCAGCAGCTCAAGTACAGGCCGCGGCAAATCACCGCGTTTGCTCCCCAAAGAAGGAAGAAAAAGTAAAAGCAAGAACGATGTGCAACCAACCAGCCACCACGTAAGCCCTTCCGGCAACGGGAAAAAATCGAAGAGTCAGCAACGAAAAAACACGGCTTAGACCAGAGAACGCGCCGATATTTGGCAAAGATTAGCTTCGGATCGCCGCGCAGCGGCTGCTGCCACAGTTGCTGCCGTAGGTAAACCGGACAGCCTCAGCAGGAAGAAACTACGCGCATCTCAACTTGTCGCTGAATAGGTTCTGGGTTCCATTAAAGTTACTGGAAACCAAGCACGCTTGATAGTAACAACATCGTTTCTCTGAACATTAGGCTACCAGAATCCAAATTCACCCACCAAAACGAGGGGAGCTGTAAGACCCGTGGGCAGCATGATACCATTAATCGTGCTGGTTGGCGCTCACACTCACCACAGACGGCTCACAAGACCTCACGCATCATTAATTTGGCGGCTATACCTGGGTCCCGAAAATTCCTCAGCCCTTGCGGGATTCAGATATAGTCTAGCCATCCAAAAGCCACCTAAACGCCATCTAACAGCGACCTAAAAGCGACAAGAGCGGTCCTATCAACCTTCCAGCAAGAACACGCAACAGTACAAATAGCATCGTGTTGCGCGCGCGTCGTACATCTCCTGTCGTTGCATGCAACTCAGACGCCCAGCCGCCCGGTCTGCCTCGTGTGGCCAATGATGCTGAAACCGTCACATTTTTTCGACGGGTTTTCCCTCTCAAATCCCAAAGTAGAAGAGGGCGCGTTAGTAGCTCAGGCGGCCGTAAGCACATGGTACGCGGTACCACTTACTGGCATGAAATTGAGAGTTAACTCTGTTAGCACCGCACTCCCGATATGGGGACAAAACACTTGAAATTACCCTAATATACTGGAGATGGAAATGGGTTACGGAATGCCGGCCCCACGTTTGCACGAAACATTAGAAGCCCATTGTCAAATGCTGACAAAAAAGTGCAGGGCACACCCTGCCCCTCATAAGAATCTGAGCCTGGCCCGAAATAAGAGCTGTTCTTATGTGGTGTCGCATACTGTACGTAAGTTAACCGAGCAGGAAGAAGGAACGCATCTGAACCACTCCAAGGTGACTACCTTCGCCAAAGGGGCCTAGTAGCGGGTCGCGGTGCTAACTCTAAAAACTTCAAGGAGGCGAGCAGCAAGCTGTCACGATCACAATTTCAACGAGGCAGGTGATACGCTCCCTTGCTTGCTGCTTCCACAAGCCGCGTAGTAGCTGCCGTACATACTATACGCGTTGGCATCCTACAATGCTTACTATTAATATTACTATCTTGACGCCTCACGCATAAAACAGGTTAACGCAGTAACAGTAGACGGGCCATGTCCTCTACTTCAACGCGGCACCTATATAGCACAATGCCACGTCTACTACTTCCGTCAACGAGGCATGTGGCACGTGTCCGTATCAACTACTCTCCCACGCCAAACTCAGTACTTCCAACGACGCAAAAAAACGGAAGGTTACAATTCGTTGTCCCCGAAATCGTACGTAAGGAAAAATGACCAATACTAGCTATCAGTTTCCCCAAGAAAATGGCCAACAACCGGGCTTGCACGAGCAATCGTGTCCCGTCATGCCCCTCTTATTCATGTCCACATCCATCCATACGCACTACGTACAACCAGAGGCCACACTTTACCACAGGCTACAAAATATTTACGTCCGTGAAGTCAACTCTGGCATTATACGTGCCCCAACGTGGCACTATTAATAGTACAACAGCTTTAACAGCAGTGCATACCTTACAGTAGTGACTTAGGTTGGGGGCTCACTGCCACAATTCCAACACCGCTGTTACTACAACCACTACTTATGAATACTACGTAATACAATGTATATAGTGCAATACTTCGTATAAATAGCAATAAAGACCAGGCCGAAATAGCAATAATAGACCAGGCCGGTGCCACAAGCGAATGCTTATCTCCAATTTCCACCACCACCACCACCACCTCTTCCTTCTGCTGCTGTAGCGGACTTATCAACTGAAAACAGGGTGCCGCAAGCGAGCACTCATCTCCGACCCCCCCCCCCCACCACCACCACCCCTTCCTTTTACGGCAACACGTTCATCAATAAAAAACAGCGCGTTACACGCGAACGCTTATCCCCGAACCCCCCACCGTGGCGCCTCCGCCCTCCTACTCCAAGAGACCTATTAATCAAAGCAAGCGTGCGTGCCACAACTAGCACGCGTTTATCCCCGCTTCCCGCCACCAATCACTTGTGTGACAGCGCTTGCAATCCCGCGCGCCCCATTTCCTTAATTTCGCAGACCCAATCGACCATTGCTTCCTGCGACCGTCCCCTGAGCGTGAATTTTGTCTCCTCGTAGTCCTGTGGGGAGGCGCAGGAGAGAGGGGGAGAGGGGGGGGGGGGGGGGGCGATTTAGAGCAGCCTGTACTACTTGCGCCGTCAAGTGCAACAACAACAACAACAACAACAACAACCACAACAACAACAACAACAACAACAACAACAACAACAACAACAACAACAACAACAACCACAACCACAACAACCACAACAACAACAACAACAACAACAACAACAACAACAACAACAACAACAACAACAACAACAACAACAACAACAACAACACTGTCGGTGTTGCTGCGGTCGAGACTCACCTTGAAGACACCCTTCATCCCTCTGGCCGGCTTGACCTCGGTGATCTCAAAAGTTGCGTCGCTCTTCCCATCCGGCTTGAAAGCAACCTTCCGGTGACGGGAGTGGCGGCGGACAAAACCGCATACATTGAACAAAAAACGCATACGTTAATGTGGGAAATAACAAACAGCGCCCACAAAAAATGTTCATTACCCACCCACCCACCCACCCATTCACCCACCCACCCATCAGTCCACCCACACACCCGATCCATTCACCCGCCCACCTACCCACCCACCCACCCACCCACCCACCCGCCTACCCACCTGACACGCGCTGAGGTCAATGGCAACCGAGGGGGGCACGGGCAATCCTCCAGAGTCGACCCCCTTTCCGTCTTTGTGCTTTCCGAGCTCTACCGCCATCGCATCGACCTCGGGTTTGGGTACCAGCTCGGCAAACGCCTACTCGGGAAAGCAGGCGAGGGAGGGGCGGGGTGAGGGAGAGAGGGACAAGAGCGGGGGGTGTCGGACAGGGGGAAAGAGGAGGGGGGGGGGGGGGGGGGGGGGGGTCAGGACAAGCGCTGACGGCGGGTAAGAGGGAAAAAGGGCTTTCCTGCTTCTTGCCTCTGCCTGTGCTGCCTCGAAGATAATCGATAGGAGAAGGGACGCGCTCGAACTAGGCTAAACCAAAAACAGGGCGGGGGGGCAGGCAACAACGAGTTCCACAAAATCAAGCGGTATGACAATAAAACTCCGACGAGGCACCCCTCGTACCCCCTACCTCCTGCCCCCTCTCCCCCTTACACCTCCCGCCCCCCCGCTGCCCCCTCTCTCTCCAACCCCCCCGCCGTCTGCCCCCCGCCGCCCCCCTCAATACCCCTCCCCTTTCGCTACCCCTTCAACCCTTCCCCCCGTCTGCCATCCTCCCCTCCCTCTCCCCCTTCAACCCACCCCGCCCCCCGCCCCCCCAGGCCCACGACAATCACCTCTGCCGTTCGAGCGTGCAGCTGCTTCTTGTGCGCCGGTCCCCCCTTGGGCACGTCGAACAGGAGGAGATACGAGTCGTGCGTCAGAATCGCCAGCACCAAGGGCCAGCGAGAGCTCACCAGCATCTTTTCTCTCCTTTCCAGCATGGTTGATCGCGCCTTCAGTGGTTGGGCGTGCGGAATAATTTGGGCGTCGGGGTTTGTGAGTGTGATGGAGAGGAGGAGAGGGTTAGGGCGTGGAGGGGATTGGACGGGGGTTGGGGAAGGGGACTGGGGGATTCGGGGGGGGAGGATAGAATGTGTTCGGGGATGTACCGTCCGAAGAAGAACTGCCACTACATACCTAACCCCCTCTAAGAAACAGAAAGCCGCAAACAAGACGAACAAAACCGAGGAACAACACCTTCAACACAAAAAACAACGACAACGACGACAACACCACCACCCCCAAACACCTAACACCAACACCACCGTTTACCACAACCAACACCACCAACACCACCATTTACCACAACCAACACCACCAACACCACCCCCCCACCACCAACAACAACAATGAACTCCCCCCCCCCGACCACCACCACCAACAACAACAAACTCACGATGAGGGCGCTGTCTAGCGGAGACTCGAGGCTGCGCAAAAATTCCGGCGCCAAGGTTTGAGACGCCCTCAACGCCTCCACCGATCCAGGTGGGGCGTCTGCGGTCGCACTGTCCGTCGCAGCACCACCACCCCCACCCCAAGCACGGCTACCGCCGTCGCTGTCGCCGTCCTCCCGCCTGGGACGCCGGAGAGGCACAGGGTGTGGGCAGAGGGTAAGGCGAAAAGGGTTTGTGCCCCATTCATCACCGAGCGCGAAAACAGGAAACGAGGTAGAGGTAAACGCCCAGTGTATCGTTCAAAAAACATTACCAATGCCCAAACCACGACTACTCCCAGCAGCAGCATCACCAACAGAATCACCACCAACAACAATATCGCCAACATTACCACCAACGACATCACCGCCTCCATCAAAATCACCAACGCCACCATTACTACCACCACCAACAGCATCACCAACAACACCAACATCGTCAACATCACCACCATCGCCAGCACCGCCTCCATCAACACCACCAATACTACCACCAATACTACCGATACCACCACCACGGCTACTTCCTACTCCGTCATCATCACCAGCACCACCATACACCAACACCATCACCCCCACAACCCAAACCCACCCCACCCCCAGTCTCACCCCATCCCCAGCCCCACCACCAGTACCCCACCTCCCACCTCCCCGCTACCCCCCCGCGCTCGCGCTTGATGCGGGCAATGTCTGCCTGGTCGGTGAAAACCCGACATGCTCCGTGCCGGCATGGTAGGGATGCGAGGAGCTAATAGCTACGGTCACACGACTACGGCCATGCATGACAGTGATTACAACTACCACCATAATCATCACCACCACCACCACCACCACCACCACCACCACCACCACCACCACCACCACCAAGCCCACCTGGTAGCCATCATCCTCGTGGCCCCCTCGCGCATCTCCTTCCGCACCTCCTGATCGAGTAGCTGCCTGTCTAAGTTAATTCGTCCCAGCGACTGCATCGCGGGCTCCCGCAAAACGGGAAGATCTCGCAGAAGCGCTCCTTGCAGTTGAAGGAGGGTCATCAACCCCCCCTGGATAGCCTAAGATAGACCAAAACAAGACCAGTTACGCAGGAGTAGGGGAACACAAGTAAGACCAAACCGCAGCGATAGAGGACAAAAAAAATACCTGGTACTAAATTGCAGAACCAAATAAGTCCGAATTTCAGGGGTAGGGTGCCCAATAGGATCAAATTGCCGGGGAGGGAGGCCAACTAAGACCAAATTGAAAATATGGGGGACCAAATAGGATAGAACTCAAGGGGTAGGGGACCGAATAATATAACATTTGGGGCGTAGGGGACCAAATTAAGACCAAATCGCAGCCGTAGGGGACCAAATGAGACCATATTGCAGGACCAAACGAGACCACAATGCAGGGGCCTGGTAATGCTTGAACTGCTGCACCCTCTTCCAGGAAAGTTAATAAAACCACGCAACACCACACCATACCACATAACACCACACCACACCACACCACACCACACCACACCACATCAAACCATGCCACACCACATCACACCACCCCACCCCACCCCACCCCACCATACCTGTCGTCTCTCGACCTCAATGTCCTTAAGCTTGCTAAACAAATCAGCGAGCTTGTGGCTGACCCCCGTCCAAACCCTCGCCTGCTGCGTCACGGCCACACGGTAGTTCATGTCAGCCAGCCACACATCCGATCGAGTCACATCTACGCCGGAGAAGAGTGGGATGTAGGGAGAAATGTAGGAAGGGAGGGAGGGAGCGGTGACATACGAGTTGGGACAATATTAGTAGTCAGTTTCATGTAACAAATACGTGCGTAAAAGGGTAAAAAGAAAATACAGTAGTACACAGGTATAGCGGCCAAAGAGTTCGGTCGCATCGGCCGGTAAGCGCGAGCGCGCAGCAACAGGAGCAACAATACAATAGTTGAGCGCGTGTTGCGCAATGCCTTGCAGTGCAACCCGTTTGGGACTTGACTATAGTGCTGGACTATAGCGTTGCGACCACAAAAGCAAGAAGTGCTGTCCTGCCAACCGACTAGTGTGATCGCACAGCATGAGCAATAGTATCACGTGCGCTCATCGTACATATCGCACAGCTCCTTCCCTGTAGCGTGGGCACTATTAATAGATTCATCATCCCCTACGCAACCCAGCAGTGTCTCACAAGGAGTTCTACGGCACGCGCGCGGCATTACATACGCTGCTCAAGCTGCTGCGGCGGGCTCGCACCGCATGGGCGATTAATAAGGCCGCGCATCTCAACTATTTGTTATCGCTGGTGTCTCAAAAGGGGAGGACAGCAATGGTTGCAACTCACCACGGGAGGGAAGTGGGGTACGCAAGCCCAACGAAGAGTCGTCCTCCCTCGCAATGCTCGCGGTTACCACCTCCTGATACCTGGGCATAAACATAGGGTGTCGGACAAAAACACGCCTTGGTCACACCGTGAAACACCCGCCAATAACTCTAGCTTTACTACATTGGAAGCTCGGTTTTGCGAAAGAATATCGGGTGCTGACGCCTTTGATGAACAGAGAGAGGGGGGGTGGGGGGTTGAATTTGAGCGTTTTACATACGTTTTCGACCGCTCGGCTTGTCTCCACAGCTTGAGAGCTCGTTTCTTTTGTAGCGCACTTTATCCATTGGTTCCTGCAGAAATAGCACAAATTCCAAGTACTTCGTCCCCAACAGAGTGGGTGGAGCCTTAAGGGGGGGTTACTGTAAAACTCTCGAGTTCGAAGGTTCCATTTCTTGGCTTCCAAGCATAACCTCAACCCTCGTACCATACCACTGCAAAATGACCCCGCTGCATCTCCAAGCAACTTGGTCCTGAACAACGCTCGCGCAGTTCTCAGAGGCTTGGCATTTTTTTGCGGCTGCCAATAGTAATACTCCAAAAGGTATCTCACCTTCAATTTCCAGTTAACCCCTCCCCCACCACACCCCGCCGTCCACCGGTAACACCATTTTTTTTCACCTATTTTTTGGCCCCCGATACTGTAGCGTAGATGCCGTAACGATAGAAACCGAAACCCCTTCCGGAAAGCACTACTGTAGCATGTCTCCTATGACCCCCCATCAACCGCTTCCCCCCAAAAATTCTCTTCCCCACAATTTAATAGCTAAAAGGTTATAACTTCCACAGCCGCCAGATGCTGTCCCCGGTAAAAACGGATCGTACAGTTTTCGTGCACACAAGCGCCCCATGGTAAGCCCTGGTGTTATACGTTCAGAAACCACAACAGAAGGAAACGAATACCATCAACCAACGCCCATATCATAGCGAAATCTTGAGGCATTAACACATTCAAATCAGCACCACCAAGCGCCTGATCCCCATCAGCTCTTTGGGTCTACCCAGCACCATTCGCGCAGTAGCTTCTACTCATTATGCGATCTAAAACAAGTGCTACTATCCCCCCCCCACACTCGCCGGTAATATAACTACATATGAAAAAAAAACTGGTGTGTTCCACGGCCGTCACCTTTTGTCCCACTCAAAACGGGGTTTACAGTTTCCATGCACAGAAAGATTGAAGACTGGACGTCTTCGCACCGCCCAGCTGCTGACCCTGGCATTAGCTGGCACTAAGGGGAGTCGCCCACACATATTCTTCATGAAGACTGGTACACACCCCGTAACACGCGCGATCGGAGTATCACACACAGCTTGCAATTACGAGTTTCAACGAAATCCTCCATCTCTCGCAGTTGGCGTGGATTTTTTATTTCCAGTAAAACAGGTATCTACAGCTCGTGTAAAACGTACCAGGTAGTTTCAAGGATATCGACCCTCAAGCGTGGATGAGGTTCTGGACGAGGCAGCTCTCAAGGGCGATAGTTCTATATATTGGCATCTTGCTTCTACCACATCTACATAAACGCATGCGTGAACAGACACCCTCCCCTGCCTTGAGGTTGGCTGGTGATGTGTGTTTTGCTTCAAGGCTCCTCATCCCCCCTCTTTCCCCCCTCCCCTCCCCCCTCCCCCCCCCCTCCATATCACATCTCACCGTGCGTGAGCCTTGCTGGAGTTAGTCTCAGCGGAGTTCATGAGTCTGAGGCAAGCGGTGCCTTTCCCCACCATATCCGAAAAGCGATCGTCCAATGCCTTGACCGTGCCTTTCAATTGCTTCTCCACCACGTTTATCGCCGCCGTGTCGCACATGTCCAGGGTTCTGCGAGAATCAAACAAGGGGAAGGGGGGGGGGGGGTTGGTTAGGAGGGGGAGAGGGGGGGGGGGGGGAAGAGGGGAGGGGGAGGGGGGGTTAAGTGGGGGTAGGAGGGATGGGGGGAGGGGGTGGGGGAGGGGGGAGGAGGGGGGGGGGGGTATCTGATGAAACAATAATACATGAGGTAAAGACGGGAGGGGGGGGTCCGACAGGGCCACACGAACAGATGCGTGCGTGTGTGTTCGGGGGGGGGGGGCGAGAAAGGCCCGAGTTGACTATGGACGACCTAGATACCCCCCCCAACACCTTCCCGCAATATCATGGTAATGTTTTCCGCGAGGAAGACGCTGCTATTGCTGCTGCTTGCTACAAGTGTTAGTATTGCTATCGCTAAGCCGCGGACGCCAACGGCCCCTCCCTTCTCGCCATCCGCCGCTGCCGCTACCACACATTCTCCGTACTGCAGGATGGGTTCATCCCTTCCAATTTTTAGGAAACCCGTCTGCGCTAGCATATATCAGGTATGCCTTCTTACTTAACGGGGACCGGACTTTTTGCGCGTGTCAAGACTTCTTTGGAACTTTGCTCACCGCGCGGCCGTGTCTTCCTCCATGACGAGCAGCCAGTCAAGCGCACTTGGCGGCTGCGGTGGCGGCACGGGCCCGCCTTCTTTCGACCCCTTTCTTGCGCTGGCCACATTGCAGCGCAAGAATGCCATACGAAATCATCATGGGCGGAGAGAGGCACGTCAGCAACATATGTATGATGGACGAGTCGATTTTTAGGAAAAACAAGACGAAATTTGGAAGAGGGAGGGGGCGGCCAGCGGAAGGGGGGCGGGGGCGGGTTCTGACGGTATTCCGCGGTTGATACTATTCCTACTCCAAGTGCAGCAAGCATGTAATTTTTGCACGGCGAATACTGCTCGAATTCGGGTCAGGTACTGCTCATAAAGACACAGTGCTTGCAGTATTTCAGTACTGCTTGGATTACCAGTATGAGCACATTTTCGCTCATCAGTACCGCAATACTCTCAGTACTCGAAATACAAAATACTCGCCATGCTCCCGAGTATACTCGGGGGCATGAAATATACACGGGGAGAATATGCGCAAGGTTTTTAATGATTGCTCCTATTGGGTAGGCGCTTTTATTTGTGGAGCGCCCATAGCGTACCACACCTCTGCAGGTCGACTTGTTCGAGATCATCGACCTATTGGGAACGCATGGTACGAAAGGGGTATACCCCTTTTTAGGGTGTACCTTTTTTTTCTGAATGGCGGGGCTCCTTACACCAAATTGTCGGAAAATCGTCATGTGTTGCAAGTATCAGTAGAGTTATCCCACGGAGGTAGGGTTTGCACTTTTGGGGCGAAACGTTTCTGACAATGTTACCGTTGAACGGGGCGAAACGTTTCTGACAATGTTACCGTTGAACGGGGCGAAACGTTTTTGACAATGTTACCGTTTAATCGGGCGAACTGTTTCTGACAATGTTACCGTTGAAAAATGTTACGGTTCAGCCCCCCGCGTGAGGAACCCCCGGCCAGTCTGACACATTTACCGGAATACTTGTTTTACAACTGGCGCATAGACGTGCTGGTCCGACTGCGCGAAATAATGTCTCCGAAATCCATGTTTTCGGTCGATATATTGGGCGCCTCCTGTTAGGAGCTCAAAAATTTCTTAGAATCTTCTGCTGAATCCCCTAGCGTGGGATGACAAAAAAAAAAGTCATACCTAGGCCAAGGGTTTCCGTCATCTCGTCGCGCCTTCACTTTACTCAGAACAAAAAATGTTAGGGTGATATACAAGAGTAGAGTAGATTATCAAGGAAAAGCCTCCCCAGAACAAAAAGCTGCACCCCTACCGCAACGTGTGTCCGAGTCAGAATCATGATTCTACAGTAGTTACCGCAACACACCTCCATTTTCTTTTTCTTTCATTCTACACACTTCTGATTTCCAGCTTCTGGACAAGCCGTGGTCACAGGTGTCGTCCGTTTTCCCTCCCCGGTTCTTGCCTTCAATTTTTATCGCGCATAGGGTTCAGCAATCCCACTGCTCGTAGATTTTTCATCGAGTGCTGCTAACTCACGCTCTCGCGCATTCCGCAAGCCAATTTGTGCACAAGAAAAAGTCCCCACAAATTTATACGAGTATGCACTCGGGGGGGGGCTCGAACTCACGATACAACAGGTTGGGGTGATTCAGATGAGGCGTTCACTTTCCGGAAGGAGGAGGAGTAACAGCCAAGGTACGGCTTTCGTCTTTCTTATACAACTTCGTGCGCCAAAATTCGAGCCACAAATGCGCCAGTCAGACTCAAAAGACGTAGAACTCCACACTGCCTACCGTACTCAACCACCCGAAACAAATAGCTAGTCGTCGACATGTAATCAGCCAACTCGCAGGCCTAGAAACACCCCTCTACGGGTCGGGTGGTTCGGATGAGGCACTCACTTTCCGTGCGGCGGGGGAGTAGTCGGAACGCGGTCCGCAGGGTCCGGCGGTGGCGGCCACTCCCTCTGGCCCTTCTTGTTCCTCTCCTTCCTCTCTTTCTCACACCTTGCGCTGGTCGTGCCCGCCTCTAGCCCGTCGATGTTATCCCTGAACCAACCAACGGATTGCCGAAAAACAGATAAATTTCTTACTACCTTACTGTAGACTCTCAACTTGATTGTTTTTTTGGATGCTAGTCATACCTTCTTTCTAGCTCAACTCGCGAAAAGCGGTCAAACGGTCATTTTTATCAATCAGTTTTTTCGTTTGGTTGTCACGTTAACTTTCTTTACAGGTCAGCTCGTGAAGGCTTACGGCCCTTTGCCCTCGGCGGCCTTCTGTACAAGCGGTGGTCAGAAGGGTCTCCCTTGGAAGGGAAGGGGGGAAGGAGGGGGGGAGGGGGGGTCCCCTTAACCTTTTTCACCTCCCAAAATCATCCTAGTCAAATGCGTTGTTCTCATAAGGGGAGCGTATTGGACGAATGTCGCGGTAGAGACGCAAACATTATTTCCCGGGGCTCCCCCCATGCCCCACCCACCAACTCATTTTTGGACAATAAATAAAGTTTTACACCCGAACAGGAATCTCATGTCCTAAGCATATACATCAACAAAAAGACAAAAGAACAATGACATTCCATTCAGAAAACGTTTCAGTCGAAAAGTGCAACCTCCATCGAAGCGCGCGTCAGTGCTGAAACGGTTAAAACATGCCGTGATGGAGCTCAAAAAGGAGGGGAAGAGCGGGAGAGGGCACGGAGGGAGGGCACACGCACCGTCGCCTGAAGAGACGTGTCAATTTTTTTTAAGAAGGGCGAGAGGGGGGGGGGGGGGGCGGGGTCATCCCCTTGAGACACGTGGTGACTGGTCTCTTGAAGAAGGGGAAGAGGGGGAGGCAGGGGGGGGGGTCATCCCCTGGATCTAGAAACGTGGCCACTGGCCCTTGAAAGAAGGCGGGGGCGGGGGGGGGTGAGGGGGAGCGGGGCTATTCCTCTTCTTGAAACACAAGGCGGTTGGAGTTCTTGAGGGAGGGGGGAGGGAGGGGGAGCAGACGAGGGGGGGAGGTGATGCAAATAAACCTCCTCGAGACACGTTTCAAAGGATAGGAGGTTGGGGGGGAGGGGGGGGTGCGGGGTCGTCCCCTTGAGACACGTGGTGACTGGTCTCTTCAAGGAGGGGAAAGGGAAGCGGGGGGGGGGGGGGGGGGTATTTCGTCTCCTCGAGACGACACGTGGCGACTGGTCCCCTGAAGGTGCTCTGTGGCCAAAAACAGAAGTTCACGAGTTTCGGCGTACCTGATGGCGTAGAGGCTCTTTGCGTAGGCGTGGTTAGCCTGGAGCTTTTGCACGGCATAGCTGATCGCGCGGCGGTTGTTGGCCTGGCTACGTCGGATGAGCTCGACGAAACACTTCCAGTATAGACTGTAGACGGTAAGGTGCGGGGCGGAGGGGGGGGGGAGGAAGGGATGGAGAACAGGAGGATTCGGTAAGTAGGGAGGGAGGGAGGGCGGGAGGGAGGGAGGGAGGGAGGGAGGGAGGGAGGGAGGGAGGGAGGGAGGGAGGGAGGGAGGGAGGGAGGGAGGGAGGGAGGGAGGGAGGGAGGGAGGGAGGGAGGGAGAGGGGTACTCATTTCATGCATAGTCGCAGTCGTATGACCATAGGGTATAGACCCTCGCATCCCTACAGCGTCGGGACGGAGCACGTCGGGTTTTCACCGACCAGGCAGACATCGCGTGCACCAAGCGCGAAGCGCCGTGAAGTGTTCGGCGAGTCGCATGCAGGGTGGGGTGGACCCTGCTAAAAACCACTTGTGAGGCGGAAATCGGTGCCTTGTGTGTACTTTCGTGCATATGGATGACAGCTTTGAATGCAATAATGGTTTCTGGTGTAGCCACGGCAGAGACTACATTGAACATACTATGCGACAGCCATGTGGGTGCCTTATCATATACCAGGTACCAGGTACCTGATACACACGTGATATAATATAGGAAGCCCCCCGGTGGTCCCGGTGGCGTATGAGGTTATCCTCGAGCCCGGAGTAGGTCAGTTTCGTGAGTTCGAGTCCGCCCGAGTGCATACTCGCATAAATTCGTAGGGACTTTTTTCTTGTGCAAAAATTGACTTGCGGAAAGTGCAAGAGCGTGAGTTAGCAACACTCGATGAAAAATCGACGAGCAGTGGGATTGTTGAACCCCTTGCGCGATAAAAATTGAAGGCAAGAACCGGGGGGAGAAGGGACGGCACCTGTGACCACGGCTTGTCCAGAAGCTGGAAAGGACAAGTGTGAAAAAAAAACAAAACAAAAATGTAATTCGACCACCGTCTAGGGTGCCGCCAAAACAAAAAAAAAAACGTGAGAAAACAACACAACAAAGCACCATGGATGTCTAGCTCACGCGGTGAGATGTGTGTTTTACGGCGTCGGAGGAAGGGGGGTGAGGGTGGTACTCATTGCATGCATAGCTTCAGTCGTGAAGACCATAGACCCTCGCATCCATACAATGCCGGGACGGAGCACGTCGGGTTTTCACCGACCCGGCAGACGTCGCGTGCATCAACGGGGGGGGATGCAAGGCAAGGCAAGGCAAGGCAAGGCAAGGCAAGGCAAGGCAAGGCAAGGCACGGCAGGATACAGCACGGCACGGCACGGACCGGCACGGCACGGCAACACACGGCAAGGCAAGACAAGGCAAGGCAAGGCAAGGCAAGGCAAGGCAAGGCAAGGCAAGGCAAGGCAAGGCAAGGCAAGGCAAGGCAAGGCAAGGCAAGGCAAGGCAATGCAATGCAAGGCAAGGCGAGGCAAGCTTTCTTTCCAAGCCAAGCCAAGTCAAGCCAAAAAAACACAACCGAACCCAAGGGTGCGGTCCGTAGGTCGGGCCACCGACCCGTTCGTCCACCGGTAAAAAGCCCACCTGTCGCTTTCGAACTTGCTGCCGAAGTGTTGGCATCTCCGTTGCTCAAACAATCGCGTCTCGTCCAAGGCTGTCATCGCCGTCCCCAACAAGAACAAAAAACAAGTCATGTTTTTGGCGAGTCCGCAATTTTTTGCGATCCCGGGTCCGCAAATTGGCGCCGGATAGTGCCAGCCGAGAGAACGGACGAGGAGGGAGTGCGACACAGAACAAGAGCAGTAACAAGAACAAGAACAAGAACAAAAACAAAAACAAAAACAAGAGCAGGAAAACGACGGTCATTGAGAGGCCGGAGGTTGCGCTGGAAACGGGTAGGCGGCAGGAGGAAACTGGCAACTGCTGTCTACATCACTTGCGAGCCACGAGCTGTTGCGGAGGAACACCTGACAGCAAAACGATTCGACCAATCACAGGCGTTTCTTCCCATCTCGGCGACATCTTGTTTCCCGCCAAAAAAAAACAAAAATAGTAGCATTGCAAGTGTTGCAGAGATCCAGCACATTTATTGTATAGCCCTGGTACGTGTATATGCACGCTTGCCAATACAGTGGGTAGCCCGATTTAAGAGCATTCGGGAGTTATTAGCGGCCAAGTTGGCATGTCCCGCCACACTAAAGGCTATATATCGCCCACTACAGATAAGTGCGCATGTTTCAGCTGGTCACGGGGAATTCTTAAATCGGAGTACCGACTGTAATCGACCCTACGTATTCATACGTATGGTGATCCCGCGGTCGAGATGGGTCAAGTGAGGAGTGCCCTGAGTTCTGATGTCGTATGATATGGTTGTTGTATATACTGAATGTTCAACTTCGTTATAATGTTGAGCGCGATGTTCCAGCACCCGCCCAAAGGTAGTCCTGGCAGGACATGGGAACACCAGGGGTAGGACTACTGCTGTAGTACGAGCACGATACTACTCATAATGCTGCTGCGATGACACGTGACATTTCTGTGTACTGGCAGAGGATTAGGCTAAGATGGCATGCACATACGGCAGTTCGTAGAGCTCAGTTGCGCAGGTACGTAACTCTTGTTCAACTTCGTCCGTACTCGTATCATAGCTCTACCGCGGGCCTTGATGCCTTCAGCTATGCTCTACCCCAATCACGTGCGGGCAGACGAGAAGACTCCGATCTCTGCAGTGACCCATATGGTCACGCACGATAGGACAACGTGCAACGTTTACAAGATACAAAGAAGAATTGTGGCAACCGCTTTTCCTTACCTTTCCTCCTACCCGTTAGCCTGGCGTTTGTCGGCGGCGACGCCGAGTTTCCTCCGACTCCTCCCTCCCATGCTCCAGCAGACGCCACCCCGCCGGGCACAACACTCGCAGCAGTGGCGCTGCGGGGCGGAGACCTCGGAGGGAGGGGAGGAGGGGGCGGAGACGTTGGCGGGGGCGTTAACGACTCCTCCTGTGCTGCGCTGCCATTCTCAAGCGCTACCTCTGCTGCTGGTGCCGGTGCCGGTGCTAGCGCTGCTGCTGCTGTTGTATCGGTCGTGTTTTTGACTGGGATAGGAGGTGGGGGAGTTGTCGGTGTTGGTGGTTCGGTGGCCGAAGAAAAACCTCCATGGCCACCGCTGCTGTTGCTGTCACCCCCACCACGTCCGTTATCTGCGGCTGTAGGGGTAGGTGGCTGCCCGAAGGGGTTCACGTCACGCGGTGGCGGGCGCGGGCCCTGCTGTGGCGGAGCTGGTGCTGCTGGCGGCTTCGAAGAATTCTGTTCGAAATCAGCGGCCCAGTTGTCCATTCTTGTTGACAAATTGCGATGAATATGATTACGCCGCGTTTTCGAACTGTCGCCGATGTTCCACACGCTCCGCGCTCGCCCGTGTATTCCACCGTACCGTAATTTTCCAGTGGATAGAGTTGGCCCCCCCGCGGGGATATGTGTGCACGGCCTTCACGTTAGCTCTCGTTGGCGCCGCGTATATATGAGTGAAGAAGTAGGGTATTCTGATGGGGGGTGGAAGAACACGAACGGGAGTTCAGTAGATTTTGGAGGCGTTTTTAAAAAGGTGGAGAGGGTTGAAACTCCTGCCCGGTGCACAACCAAGGTAGGTCAGCAAGTATGGTGTTGCGACGGGGTGCTTCTACTACTGTTTGCCTGCTAATCCATCGCGCCAGTGCCTTCGTTCCTCCCTGCGGTAGTTTTGTCTTCCAGGTGATGTGCTTGATAGCTTTTTATCTTCATGTGGTACCAATATTTAGCATGTTACCCAAAGGCGTCCATGATGGAGTCATTTATCATGTTATCATACCAAGGCGTCCGCGATGGAGCAGAATGTAGGCGAATCTCGTCCCTACCAGTTCGAAGTCGCGGGTTCAAGCGTCACCGAGTGCATACTTGTGCTCGTAGGGACTTTTCCTCGCGTAAAAAACGACGAGCTGCAAACGCGAGAGCGTGAGTTAGAAACATTCGATGAAAGTCAAGGAGCATAAGAAGCTGAGAAGTGCGTACCGGCAAGACGGACAGGCGTACGTGACCATGGCTAGTCCAGAAGTTCGCTGAGGGTAAACCTCTGGAGGCTAAAAGCATTTTACCCTGCCTCAGGCTCGAAACGAGTTCGTGTGTACGTATTCCAACTCCTCACGAGACAAAATCTGCAACTTGCTCTACGCACGCAACAACCTGGTGCTTACGCAGAGTGAGAGCAGGTTATTGATAGCATGCTGAAAGAAACTCTCGATCGCATCGACCCGTTTTCGAGGTCTTACCCCTGCTCGCTTCGGCGTTTCAGGCTCCCGACAGCAGTAGCATCCAGGCTCAAAACTTCGTATTCAGCTCATACCGCGCTCAGCACATACATATGTTCAAACGTCGTGAGCATGGTTTTCTGTGTTCTGCTTGAGCCTAACACCGGGCTATATAGCCGCTCGACATGTCGAGGTTGCTGATGGCGGCACTGACCCAGGAATTACCCGCAGATGGTTGCCCATTGCATGCTTGTGCCGTGTTTTCCTGAACGTGCGACTTGCACGTTCACCGGAAGCGCTGCCCCTAAGGAGCGCTGCGTTTAGCCGTTCTGCCGCGTAAATAAAAATAGTGCGGTCGTCGTAAGCATGGGTTCGTGCTTGAAGCTTTCCGCTGGGCCGTCTCTTCAACTAACAATACCCTGGTCACGTCTATGATGCCTTGCTCCTATAAAACACCGCACCTGTTGTTGGAGAAATTTCTGCCGTATACCCCCGTGGGTTGTCGAGATGCACCCGGAAGCGGGCATATTGCAGCTATTAATAGTATACACACCGTATACAGGCAGGCAGGCAGACAAAGACCGACAGACTGGCTGATAGGGGTGTAGAAAGGGAGACGGAGGGGGGAAGACTGC
The DNA here is from genome assembly GCA_012845835.1 of Undaria pinnatifida. NCBI lineage: Eukaryota > Phaeophyceae > Laminariales > Alariaceae > Undaria > Undaria pinnatifida. Next base: position 28,138,553 of record JABAKD010000025.1, read on the forward strand.
GCGAGAAACAGGAGGGAGAGAAAGACATCACAAGGTAAGAGATACTAGAAAAAAAAGAAAGAAGGAAGAGACGGAGACGCGGAGTCACAGAGACAACGCGCTGTTTGTTGGTGCCCTTGCATGTATTGCGCTTTTCAAACTCGTCGATGCCCTTGCCCCGCTCTATCCTTCCTTCCTTCGCAGAGCTCGCTCGGTAGACGGCACGCCACGCTCCAGCGACAGCAGCAGCGGCAGCAACAGCGGCAGCAACAGCTACTGCACGTGGCAAGCGGCAAGGGGGCCACCGTAACGACCATGACGAAAGATAGTAGCAGCCAGATCTATGCGCTCGACTTTGACGGTTAGTCGCGGACGATTAAGCAACTATATCGTACTGCTGTGATCCTTGTTACATACCAGGCACCAGGTACCTGCTGTAGCTTCGGAATAATTCTGTAATACATACTTGTCCCCATACAGGAAAGCCTACTGGGATAACTAGAAAGCGCGCTGGAACACCTACCGGTGTAATGACGTATCATGGTGTTGCTATTAATAGCGTGGTAAATGAGGCAAGAAATCAGTATCATGATAAATTCTTGCGTGCACGCCAATTATCGTTGTAGGGGTGATATGCAACAGCCAGGGCGAAAGCAGTCGGTCGGGGTTTAAGGCGCTGCAGTGCGTCTGGCCGGAGCTAGGAGCGCGGCTTAAAGCTGAGCGCGGTGGGGAAGCGGGCGACGACGATGCCCCCGCCTGGTACGGTAGGATTGGTGTCGGTTTCTAGTGTGTGTGGGGGTGGTAGCGGCAGTGGTGGTGGTGGTGGTGGTGATGATTGTGATGTTGAAAGTTTTGCTGTTGCGCTAGTTGCTGTTGATGTGGTGGTGGTTGTTATTGTTGTTGTTGTTGATGTTAGTGGTGTTTTTGTTGCGTTATGTGTGTCGCGCTTGCGTAGCTCGTCTGAAGGAACGACAGGGACGCGGACGGGTGGGGACCAGCACCACCAGCCTTCGAGATTTGTTCGCGTGTTGACCCGTTGTGGGCAGCCGGAGACGCTGTAATGCTGGATTGTGGGGTTTGTGATGGTGGTCAAGGTGTTTTTGTTGCCGTTGCAATGTTGGAGTTGCTGTTGTTGCTGTTGCTGTTTCTGTTGCTGTCGCCGTTGCTGTTGCTGATGCCGGTTCATTTTGTTCTCGATTGGCATTGTTTTTTTGTTCATGTTCTTGTCGTGGTTCTTGTCTTTGTCCTTGTTCGTGTAGTTATACGTACTTACGGTGGTATACGTTTGTGTGCTTCCCTGCAGGATGCTAGACAAGATGCGGGAGCTGCGTCCCATCATCGAGACCGGCTACGAGAACATCCTCCTGGCGCGGCTCCTTGTCGAAGAGGTGACGGTGTGGGGGTGGTGAGGGTCATAGCCCGTGATGGCAGTGGTTCTGACGGTGTTCATGTTAGTGATTAGGGTGGTTATGGTGTTGATAGTGTTGATGGTGTTGGTGTTGTTGATGGTGTTGGTGGTGTTGGTAATTGTGGCGGTATTTGTGTTGGTAGAGGCGTGACTTTGGGGGGTGGTATAGCGACGGTGGTGGTGATGTTGGTAAGGGTGGTGGTAGCGGCAGCGGTGATGGGGATGGTGTTTATGCTGGAGGGAAGGGTGGTGGCATTACCCTCCCCCCACCCCCCCACCCTACTCCTGCTGTTTCTATCGCCCCCCGACCTTCAACCAAACGATATATTGCCTCGTCCGCCCCGCCTCTCCCTCACTCGACCCCCCCCGCCCCGCGCGCTCCCGCCCGCCCGCTTCTCTCGTTGCGTCCACTCCGAAATTCTACCAATCTGTTCTCGTCACTGCGCTTTCTTTTTCATCAGTTGTCATTGTCGTTACTCTTGACGCTGTTGTTACCGTTGTCTTTTGTCATCGGGCGTATGTGACGAATGGATGGTGCGACGGCTGGCGCCAATTCCGCCGCGTTTTGGTGGCGTTATTTCCGCCGCGTTCTGGTGGCATTAATTCGGCCGCGTTGTGGTGGCGATATTTCCGCTGTGTTTTGCTGGCGTTAATTTCGCCGTGTTCTGGTCGCGTCAACGCCGCCGCGTCCTGGTGTCAGAGTCTGGGATCGACCCCTGTGGTGTCGGACAAACTCTTGGAGACGTGGTGAGTTAGCCTTGTGCTAGTTGCGTGTGTATCTTGCTCTTTATATATGTCGGGGGACGGTGTGAAAAGCGGGAGGGAGGGCGAGGGGTTAGTGGAGAGAGGAGGAAGGGGAAATAACCTTTTCGAGAGGGGAAGAGGGGAAGAGGAGTGAGGAGGGGAGGAGGGGGGAGAGAGGGAGACAGAGAATGAGGGAGGGAGAAGGTGAGAGGAGCATACCTTCGTGTCAGCTCAGGTGAAGCGCATGTCACAGAGAAGGAGATGGTGTTTTTTTTACGTTCCATAGGGGTCAATCGAGCGAGAGGAAGTGTTTCACATTTTGTCGTGGTGGCCTTGTTCGCAGGGGTTGAATTTCCTTGTTTTTTCTTTTGCCTGTGGATGTTTCCTCGTCAGCCTCTTGCTCGTGGCTCGGGCGCGGCTGTCGCGCCCAACGAATGGCTGACGTTTGGGGTGTTGTGCGGGTTGTATCTGCTAACCGACGGTTGCCCCCCCCGCCCTACGCAACCCCTCCCACGCCTTTCGCCCCCACCCCTCCCCACCCCATCCACTCCACCCCTCCCCCCCCACACCCCCCACCCCACCCCTTCCACCCCGCCCCTCCTGTTTCCCGTTTTCTCTCTGGAGAAGGGGACCCGAGGCCCGAGAAGAGCTGACCGTGAGGTATGGTCTCAGCCGCGACGAGCTGATTAACGCCTTCGGGCAAGCTCGCGACGAGTGGATAGAGACGGACTTCGAGGGGTGGTTGGGGGCAAACAGCTTCTATGAGGTGTGTTGGTGGTGGTGATGGGGGTATTGGTGATGATGGGGTGGCGATGGTGACGGTGGTAACGGCTGTGCTGGCCTTCGTTTTTTGTTTGCTGTTCTCCTGCTGTTATTTTTTTCTTCTTGTCACCGACCGCGCCTTGCTCTTCTTGTTGGTGCGTTTGTATCTCTTTTTCGCGCGTGATTATGATACGTAGGGTGTCCGCGAGGCGATCGCCGCTTGCAAAGGAGAGGTGTACGTGGTAACAACTAAGCAGCAGCGCTTTGCGAGCGCTCTGCTCGAATACGCCGGTGAGCTTTCGCAGCAACCAGTCGAGGCAAACTAGCCCTCTCGCCCCCCTCTTCGTTCCCTCCCCGATGCCTCCGCCCTTACTCATTACCTCCCCTCTTTTTCCCCTCCTCACGCAGAGACGGTAGCGGTATAGAATAGGTGCCTACTGTAGGCGTTGCACGGAATGGAGGGCTGTTGCTTTATGAAGCCCGATCGTCAATGTTGCTGTTGCTGTTGCTGTTGCTGTTGCTGTTGCTGTTGCTGTTGCTGTTGCTATTGCTGTTGCTGTTGCTGTTGCTGCTGTTGTTGTTGTTGCTGTTGTTGTTGTCGTTGTCGTCGTCGTTGTTGTTGTTGTTGTTGTTGTTGTTGTGCCTTCAAACCAACAAACAAACGGAACACCTACAAAACAAACAAAACAAGCAATACAAGCATACAAACAAAACAAACAAAACAAGCAAACAAACTAACAAACAATGCAACAAAAATACAACCAAAAGCCAAATACAACCTAACAAGAAAAATACAAACGAAAGTACGTGGAAGTGTGGTGAGCTAAAGCTTTATTTTTCCCCATCCGCCGGAGGATAAAAAAAAAATAAAAAAAACGAATTGTCACCAAACCAATCAATGCCCATGCCCACACCTACGACCTCTGCTTACCCCCCACTGCTTGACAAACGTTTCTTGGCCGTGTTGTCGCTTAGGCGTTAAGGTGCCGTTAGAGCGCATCTTCGGATTGGGGACGGGCCCGAAGGCGGACGTTTTAGCCGAGTTGGCAGCCAAGCACAGGTGAGCGATGACCTTATCAAGGAAGTACTGGTAGCAAACACCTGGTAAAGCATTGTCCGTCGAAGAAATGTTAATTCAAGCGTTTTGGTACTGCAGAATTTGTCCCACACTAAATCCAAGTAGCCCGACCCTACAAACGTGGATCAAAGATTACCACCATCGGTACTTGAGGAATTTCTGCGAGCAGAAGCGGTCGCGGTGCTGTAACCTCTCGCTTGCTTGCTCGATCGCTTGCTCACCTACTCGCTTTGCTTGCTCGTTTGCTCGGTCCTTCGCTCGCTGTTTGCAGCGGGTCGACGCTTCACTTTTTCGAGGACCGAGTGGAGACGCTGGAGGTGGTGTGCAAGGACAGCAGACTAGAGGTGAGCGAGCTTGCAAGCGCATACTTCATGCATGGCGCACTGGCACTGCTGCGGTGTCACACGTTGTGTTCTGCTTGGGGTTCTTGAAGCGGAACACTTTTTCGCCTGTTTTTGTGACCACGGTCTAGATTTCAGGGAAGTGAGATAATGTGAGAACTTCATAATCGCATGCTTCTTGTTTCTTTAGGAACCCCCTCATTGGGAGTCCTTTTTGGGCTTGCAGGGTGGTCACGATGACCGCCTCGTCGGGATAACTGTCGTTGATGCTGTTTCACATGTTGGTATTGCGTTGTGTTGCGTTGGAACGCTCGGGTTTGGTAGCTTGGTCGCCCCCTGTACGTACACGATCGAGGCTTCCATTTACCGCTATTAATAGTTGTTTGCCAATATGTCTGATACATGCACGGTAGGAAGACGTCTCCTTTCTGTGTGTTGGGGCAACGCATGTCCTCCCCCTGCTCGGTACAATGCCTCACAATCGAAAACCCATATTTGTGTGTAAGGTCTATGCTTCCCTCCCTCTACCTGTTTCCTTACCCCACTCCCTCTCCCCTCCCTACCATGCAATGCGATCGAACACCCATCACGTTGCTGACGCGTCTTCCGACGTCCCCCTGACCCTCCTTGTCCTGCCCGACTGTTACCGACGTATTTATCAAAACAAGGATGCTGAACTCTACCTGTGTGACTGGGGCTTCAACACCGCGGCCCAGAGGGGCAGGGGGGAGGCTAACCCTCGCGTCCGGGTTATCGGCACGGGTGACATAGGGGGCGCGCTTTCTTCACCTGACTCTTAGCTCCTACGTGGAACATGGTAGCTTCCAAGCTCAGCCCTTTTCATTTCTGTGATGGGAGCACAGGCTGAATCTCGAGTCGACGAAGAACCCTTTTAGTGCTGCGCACACGTTTCTGGAGACACACTAGTTGGAGTTTGTGTGGGCTGTTATTTTGCAGTCCCAAAATAGTTGTTCATGGTCAAATCTGTTGGGACGTGAGACGGGGGAGAAGGCGAAAACGATTGACGAATGCTGCAATCGTTCCCCAGTGTGTGGACTGGAACATCTTGAAACCAAGTTTTTTTTTATGAAACCATTGCATTACGAAGCAGCCTCAACTGTTTTGGGGCAGGGGTGGCTACGTATACCTAGAACCTTTAGAACAATGTGCTGCGAGGATTTTTTTTTTTTACGACACGCGCGCCACGTGACGTTGCTGCGCGCGTACAGTGTATAGACGGGTGATGAGCCCGTGCTGACTGGCCATGTTATTTTGGGGTTGTCACTCGGTCCCATTCCATCAAGAGTTAGGCTTGCGCGAACGGTGGGCGTGTGGGCGAGCGAACGGGCGTCCAAACGCGAACCGCATTTTTTTTATTGGTTACGCTGGACCCGAAAGGATCCAATTTCCGCGATCGACGGGCGGGCGGGTGGGTGAGTGGGCGGGCCGGCGAACGAGCCAGCTCATAACACGCGAACCGGAACATTTTTGTATGCATGAATAGTTGTGGGCGGTTTGAAAGGAGTTTGATGTGTGGGCTCGTTCTGCCCGCTCGGGTGCCAGCTCGGTTTGAGTCGATGTCGTGAGGGGGGCGGGGGTGGGGGCATATGCAGTGGTTTAGGCCGCGCGCACGATTGTCCTAGCCGCGGCCAGGGAGGGTAGGTGGATACAGGGGGAGGCAACGAATATGAGTGTTTTGCTCTGGGCAGAGCGGAGTTGGTTAGGGCGTTTCGTTTCTCGGGTCTCGCTGCAACGCGTTTGTCGTGGGAGGAAAGAAGCGTAGGTCGTTCGTTAAAGTGAGCCCCGTTCTCACGAGTGTTTTCGGTGATTTGTTGTACTTGATAATTGAGTCATGTTTCGACCCCGTGCTGGGATGCGCACGCTCATCAATCGGCGGGAAGGTCAGGGGCGGTGGGTGGGCTTGTCCTTTCAGTATCTATTTTTCGTGATGGGTGGATGGGTGGGTGAGTGCAGGCTTCGACGTGGGTGATTTGCGCGAAGACGCAGCTGTTGCTAAGGCTTGCGTGGCGGCGATCTTGTCCTGTCTTGTCCATCTGGTACATTTGATTTCCAGATATGTTGTGATGGGACACGATATCCTCAATTCCATTCAATTTACTTCAACCCGATTTAATTCGATGCGATTGCGGCACAAAGGATGCCCGTGTCCGCCTGTCACGATGCAGGGAAATGGACGAACGAAAGCACGGTCGCACACGGTAGGACGCCCTGCTGTTCACGCTGCCGTTCCCGCCGCGATTCTCGAACAACACATTACAACCTTACGACTTATTACAGTATTTTATAACTAGTATTTGATGCACAACTCCATCTACCAGACGTTACGATTTTGCGGTGATGCAGTATTTAGTTGACTCGCTACTCCTAACAACCCAGATTTTGTCCGGTACCAATTTATTTTACAATATCAGTCACTTGACTCACAACTCCACTTGCCAGACTTTACAGGCGTTAGATTTTACATGCCTACTTTGCTGCGGGGGGCAGTTGGTGGCTCGCGCTCGCCGCCTACGCCTACAAGTATGAAAATCGTGATTTCCGGACACACCTACCATCGACTTTTTCCGACCTAATACTCAGACCAAAACCTCTCATACTACGGAGTATGTGATATACGGGTACCAGAGCGCGACCGAGATTTCTACTTCTGCATGTTTACACCAGTTCGCCGGTTATGGTAGATACTTTTGTTGGCGACAGAAACTTCGTTCAACCGGGGCTCATACCCTCACTTCTACTGCTACCTGAACATAAATTCGCCGGTTATAGTGACTTGGGTGTGCTTCCCCTTCTCACTAGACTTATGTTGTTTGAAGCAGCTCCTGAAGCGTTTCGGGCGTCTGCCGCGAGCGTATCCACCCCCCGCGCGTCTGCGCCCCGAGCGACGACGCTCTCCTTGCCGCCCACCCCCTTTTACCCTTAAGGCTAGAGCCTCCTCCTCCTCCTTCCTCCGCTGCCGCCGCCGCCGACAGTGCCTGCGCGGCGGGAAGCAGTGGAAACTTCTCCGACATCCCACTTCTTCCTCTTCTCCCTTCTCTTTGCTCAGCCCCGTCAGTTTTTGGGGATAGCGACGCGCACAACGGTTCGCCTTTACCGCCGCCGCCGTACCTCTCCCGACCGCCCGCACCTTGCACCACCCCCGCCATCCCCCCCCGCGGTTCCGAACAGAAGGATATTCTGCAAGACGTTCTCAGCCTGGTTCCGGGAGGTGGTGATAGGCCGTCGTTGGCGATGCCGCCGCCTGCGCCACCACCACTGTCGCTGCCGTATTGCGCGTCGTCCGCGGCCTTTCGACGGACTGACCCCGGCCCGCCGTATCGGGGGGGGCTTAGACCGTGGCCCATGGTCTCGCCCAGTGGGGGCGGGGGCAAGTGCTTCCGAGCGACTGTTGGGGTGACGAGGCGGCTCCCCCGGTCCTGAAATATGTTTGTTGTCGACCAAAGACCGCCGTTTAGCCGGGGGGGGGGGGATAATCGAAGGCACAGGGCATTGCCGTGTACTTAGCGACTGCACATCGAAGCTAGATACGTATGGACATCAACATCCATAACCCTATAGCGAGGCGGACGGTGGGTCTATCTGGAAAGTAGAGGGGGCATTCACGTAAGCTCAGATTTTAGGCGTGATTTTCCTTGGCTTCGCCTTGTGAATAATCGTTTGGGTCGGATGGCAAGCGTTAAACTTCTGGGTTCTTTGAACAACGAAAGAGCGGCAACCGAGGGTACATCTTAATTTGCTCAAGGGTTTTCGGAAAGCACAGGCTGCCTCTAGGTGGGGTATCGGATGCGAATCGGAGCAGCACCGCAAGGGTTTCTGACGGCGTAAATGCAGCGAGCACGGTCGGCCGACGGCTTTTGGCACATATTCACCCCGACCACCGTACCGGTCGTCGCATCCGCTAGGAGCGGGGGGACTCTCTTTCTCAATTGGCCGAGCAACATATATGCGGCCGTATTCTTTCCCCAAATGCATATCCCCCTCACCCCCCACCCTCGCTCGCACCCTTACTCTTACCCTCGTCCTCGTTTTTACCCTTGCGCTTATCGACACCGATTTGCTTACCCTTACTCTGATCCATACCGTCACCGTTACCCACCCTTACTCTTACCCTCGCTCTTGTTTTCACCCTTACGCTTATCCATACCGATACGCTTACCCTTACTCTTATCCATACCGTTACCGTTACCCTTACCCTTGCCCTTGCCCTTACCCTATCCTGTACCCTTACCCATACCCTTACCCTTGCCCTTGCCCTTGCCCTTACCCGTACCCTTACCCTTACCCTTACCCTTACCCTTATCCTTATCCTTACCCTTACCCTTACCCTTACCCTTACCCTTACCCTTACCCTTACCCTTACCCTTACCCTTACCCTTACCCTTACCCTTACCCTTGCTCTTACCCTTTCCCGTACCCATACCCGTACCCTTGCCCTTACCCTTACCCTTACCCTTACCCTTACCCTTACCCTTACCCTTACCCTTACCCTCACCCTTACCCTCGCCCTTACCCTTACCCTTACCCTCACCCTCACCCTTACCAGAGGAACACGATGAGAAAAGAAAACAGCACAACACTCGCCACCATGTCGCAATGAAAAACAATCTACCACGTGGCGACTTGAGACATCCTTAAGAATTAAATACGAAGAAGAATTTCAATTTGTCTGTTCTCGCTTTGTTCATAGTACACGAGCCCCCATGTCTTGGGTCTCCGAAACAGGAGGTTGACATCGTTGGGTTTTTTTTCCCCTGTGCAATACTGCATGTTACTTACACTTGCCCTCGCTCTTAGCCTTACCCCTGCCCCTGTTAGCCTCAATTTCGTCCTTGTTCCCACTCTTACGCGCACCCCCACCCGAATACTTACCCTCGGCCGGCGCTGTCCCGGCTTGGACTGTAGCCCGCACCGCTGCCTGGGGCCCAGTCTCCGCAGCAGGGGCGGCGGGGGCACGGGCCTGAACCCCCCGGCGACCCCACCAGCGGCTGCTCCGGCGCCCCCGTTCCCGAGATTGCCACCCTCTTTGAAGAGGCGCCAATGATGATCATTTTCGGAGTCTTCGTCGTCGTCATCTAAAACGCCGCCGGTACATTGGTTTCCATCGGTTCGGGTTGGGATAGCAGCGTGGGAAGGAACGGGCGGGGAGGGGAGGGCAGGGCAGGGGAGGGGAACGGGAGGGAGGGGAGGGGAAGGGAGGGGAAGGGGAGGGGGAGGAAGGAAGTGGAAGGGGCGGGGGCGAGGCATGAAGGCTAGGCTTTTTAAGGTGCGGATTGGGGTTTCGAAACACCGAGGATGGCTTTCGCGATTGCGTCAACCGTTGACTACAACAGAAACATTAGCATTCATACTGAGGTGTATCACCCTGTCCCTGTTTTGTCTTGGGCTATGCACGCAAGAGCACGATCTCTCTCGAAGATGGGCGACGGTAGTAACAAAATTCTAATTTGATTCGAAACGTTTGCAACATGCAGACGATTTTCGGTGTAAATTACGTTGTTTTACGTTGCTTGCAGTTCTTCTCATCGGATTCGTGGGGACCTCGTTGGTACGACGAAGAGGAGACGAGAGGTTCAGTTCAGGTACTTAGGTGGGACAATCTAGAGCCACGCTGCACTCACCAACGCCGACCCCTTCCGGCCCCTTGCCCTCCGATGAAGAAAAACGCCTCCCTCCGTACCGTCCAACTTTCTCTCCTCGGCGCTGAGGGTCTAGCCGCGTGGCCCCCGAAAGAGGGTCAAACGTCCCCACGGTGTCGGCTAGACCAACCCTTGCCGACACGGGAGTGGGACCCTGCCACCCCCCCCCCCCCTCCTCCTCCTCCTCCTCCTTCTCCTCGCCGTCCTCCTCCCCCTCCTCCTCCCCCCCCTCCTCCTCTTCCTCTTCCTATCTGTCCATCCCCTCCCCCTCCTCCTGTCCCTCTTCCTATCCGTCCATCCCCTCCTCCTCCCCTTACTCCTACTCCTCCATGTCCTTGTCCTGCTCCCCGTCCTCCTTCTCCTCCGCCAGTCTCCAATGGTAAAGAACTTAAGCAATCGAGGGTGGGGGGTGGACGGTGGCCGGAGAAGGAGGATTGCGTCGGATGGCCGGGCGGAGGAGGAGGGGGTGGGGCCGGAAAGTTGGGAACACAATGTCAGGAGCCGGCGGGATGGGGGGAGGGGGGCGGGGCGGATGTTTCCTCGTAGACCATCGTAGAGGGGCGAGGACATATATCAACCAAAACATCTTCAATGCATCATCCTCGTACACCGTTACAAAGGGCCAAAACATCAAACACAAACAGAATCAGCGCAATGTCATCGAAGCGATTGCCCTCTCACCCGCCAAGCTCGACGTCCAGAGACACCTTGTCGCGCGCGATGGCATCTCCATCAACGACATCAGTCGTCATCGAGTTCAGCCTTGCGGGCGAGGAAGATTTTCCAAGAGACGGCTTTCCGCTGGGCGGCGGCGTTTTTGTCAAGTCCTTTTGCTGGGAGCGAGGGAAACAGGGGGTGCAAGCCACAACGATGAGTACTGCGTACGGCTAGACCTAAACCTAAGGCTACGCCAAATCCAAAGCCTAAGCCTACGTTCAAGCCTAAGCCTAAGCCTAAGTCCAAGCTAAGACAAAACCTAAGCCCAAGCCTAAGTCTAAGCTTAAACCTCAGCCTTAGCCTAAGCTCAAGCCTAAGTCTAAGCCTAAGCGTGAGTCCAAGCCTAGGCCAAAGCCTAAGCCTAAGCCGAAGCCTAAACCTAAACATATGCCTAAACCTAAACATATGCCTAAACCAACGCCTATATGCCTAAGCGTAAGGGTAAGGGTGAACAAAGGAGGAACAAAACGACTAGTTTTCATTTTGGCGAGTGCGTGCGGTTTAACACTTGAGCGCACGTCGCGTAAGATACCAGGGCGTTAACACAAGCGGTAGATGCACTGCTGTCGATTGTGCCAGGCAGGCCGAAAACTACGTTGCTGCAACACTCCAGGACAGGAGCACCTACTGCTTACCTTGGAATACATTTAGTTGCAAAAAACAGGCCTACTGGCCAAGTAAATTTCATGCTTGAACTAGGGTGTGTTCTACACTGCCTTCAGGGTACTGCTTTCTTCCCAAATTATTATCTTCCTGTTAATGTCAGCCTGGCCTTCTTACTGTAGAGCTCGCTTTCTTACGGTAGTGCACCCCCCCCTCCCCTTTCCCTCCCCTTTCCTGCCTCCACCCCCTTCCTCCCTCCCTCTGTCACCTGAGCTAGCCCTTGCATCGCATCGACTCCCTCATGGACTAGCACTCCGGGTTGCAAATCCAAGCTATCGAGCAGGGGCGGCTTGGCTCAGGGAAAGATAAACATAGCGTCAAACGAACGGTTTTCAAGAGCACCGGAGCGCGTGGAAAGCGGGGTAGAGTGGGGGGCATTGGTGTCCACCGAGGGTGACGGGGCAGGGGCGGGGGGGCGGGGAGCGAATTTCAGGGTATGAGCACGACGCACGACGGTCGGAGGCGTGACTTGGCTCCCGGCCCAAGGTTATCGAGATCATGCGATGGTCACCCGCTGGATGAGTTCTACAAATCGAAAGCGTGAAACCGGCAAAGGAGGGAGTTCCTTGCATCGAAGGGGGATGAGGGAGGCTGGGAGGGGGGGCATCTGCCCCTGTGCTCGCCCTTCAATCATAACCCGCGCTGGATATTGCTAGTCTTGACAAGCAGTCTCGAAATGTGCCACGTCGTGAAAAAAGGGCCAGCTTGTCATCAGAATCCGGCAAGTCATTCCAAGACACACCTGGAACGTGGCAGACACTTCAAAGAAACGATCTGCACAGTCGTTTTTCTTCCTTCTCCTCCTCCTCCCGCCACCACCACCACCACCACCCCCGCGACCACCACCACTGAGAGACGTGCTGCGCTTTCTCGTCCCTCCCCCGCCCCCTCTCCCGCCCCCGCCTTTTCCGTCTCCCCCTCCCTCTCCTTCTCCTCGTCGCGTACTTTCGCTGCCGCCGTGTTTAGTCTTCTGTGATCCGGTTAAGGTGTGAGTAGAAGACATGGAGCCTGCCTTGTTACTGCCTTCAGTTGGCGGCGGGGGCACTCGGACCGCGATCCGGGGCACGACCGGCGCGGGAAGCTTTTCCTGCGACAAGAGGTCGATCACCAAGATCTGCCATATAACACGCGCGGAGGGGGAGGGAGAGGGAGGGTGACGGGGGGGGGGGAAGAGGAGATTGGGAGCGAGGGTGGGGGCAGGGGTGGGGGGTGGGGCGGGGGCATCGTGTTGTCGATATCGAGCACGCGGTGCTTCCAAGGTCTATTTTTTGGCACCTCGAGGAGGGGATGACGAGTGTACTGTTTAATGCCGAGCGATATGGAATGTGGAAGGTCGGGAGAGCATCGCTTTAGGCAGGCGTAACGGCCCGTTGGAGATGGTGAATCGGAGATACCCTGGAAGATAACTTTGGACCAATGGTACGGTAGAGGGTTATGCTGTTTTGGGTCTTTTCTTTTTCAGTGGGTCGATGTCGCTCGCGTGAGTGACTCCCCTGTTCCTTGCAATCACTTTTGTTTCGTGCTGTTTAACATTCTCGATATTAAAATACGAAAAGGGATGGTTAGCTACGCTGCAACAACCCAAAATCGCCGAACGTGTATTGGTCAGTGAGGTACAGAGTCACTCGCGCGGCTGGCTCAGGTCCGGTAGTGAAAAAAAGAGGGGTACCTCCCTATCGTAGGCTTGATCTTTGAATAAATCCTCTGTCTCTACTGCGGTTTGCCGTGCAACCTCGAGTGATAGCCAGTTTTCGGCTGAACCTGCCGCGGTCGGTTGTCGCCTTCAACCACCCAAAACTTCTCCCGCGTGACTGTAGTTGCTGCGACATGGGAGTGCGTGGCTGCGGAACTCCGACCGTTCTCGTGCTGCCTCATGCTTTACGATCGTTCCCGTGCCGCTTTAGGTCGTTTTCCTGCTGGTATAAGGTTGTTTTCATGTCGTTTTAAGACGGATCACATGCCGCGTTAAGACTATCCTCGTGCCGCTTTAAGACCAAAAAGCATACCGTTTTAAAACCATTATCATGTTGCATGCCGCGTTTACTGTCGTTCTCGTACCGCTTCAAGCTCATTCTCGTGTCGCTTTTCGCCCATTCTTATACCGCTTTACCATGCCCACAAATAATTCACTATCGACCTCGTGCCCGCTTTGTGGTTGTTCTCCTTCCGCTTTACGACCGTGCTCGCACCGTTTTAAGATCATTCTCAAGTCGCGTTACGATCGCTTATAAAAAATTACCGGGATACACGTACATTAGAACAACGCAATACACGGAAAGAAGGGAAGCAAGGAAAACACGGCCTCGGTGGGCCCTCTGCCCCCCCCCCCCCCCGCACCTCTCCGTCGCGCCCCCAGACCCAATTCTTGCCCTTGAGCTCCTTGAGCAGCCGCGCCGTTTTTTCCTTGGCTTCCTTTTGCTCTTGTTCTAGTCGAGCCTTCGTGTTCGCTCTCTCTTTCGCGCGAGACTCTTCCCGCGCTCTCAAACCCTACGGTCGAGGGTTGGTTGGAAAATAGACCATAAAAATATCAACCGCATGTATCCTTGTTTTTTTCGCGCGGCGATGGCTCCTTCTTTCTTTTTGTGTAGTATACAGCTGGTATGTTTCGCATTGACTGTTAGAAGTAAGTAACCCTGTAACGTGTGGGTCGTCCTTGCCCTGATGCAGTGTTCCCTCGCCCAAGGGAAGTTAAAAGATTCTACGCAATATTTTATACCTAGTCTAATAAGTTGAAGCATCAGGCTACTAGCTGGTTCAACGTGAAGCTACACCAATGACGCTCGCAGTTCGAGGGATTTTGTAAGTCTCCGCGAGCGATCGGGCGAAAAACGAAGCGTTTGACAATGCAAGAGTTAAACACGAATGAACAGCCGAAGATTTGCGAACAGGTGCACATGTTGATTCGCCCAGACCTCGAGAAACGCGTTTTCCTCCTTGCGCCTCCCGTGCCCGATCGCGTCCCGAATGCCGCCGCTGCCTGCCAGCTTCAACCCTTCGCTCCCAAAAAGCGTCGTCAGGCCCATGTCTTCCCCAACCTCATCCGCACCCCCCCACGCGCGTCCATCGTCCGGATCCGACCCCTCTCCCCGGCCCCCTCCCTCGCCTCCTCCCCCAACTCTACCCTCGCCTGCAACGCCTAATACCCTCAGTTCACCCCGTCCGCTACCAAAATCCATGGTTTCGTTTTCGATCGACGTCTGACTGGTACGAGCACCAGCGCGCAGAATACCCCCTTTTTCTTGTTGTGCAAGGCCAAACGGAGACGATAACTCCTCGTCCATCCCCCCCCCCGCTGATTGGTCAGTGCCCGCCCCCGCCCTGGGCGACGACAGTGACGGTGGTGACGGCTGATGCGAATCGACGGCCGAGAAATGAAGGGAGGGCTTGCAGGGAATGGCGCCTCTGGCCCAAGCGTCTATCAAGGGCGCGGAGGGCTCTGACTCCGGCCGGCGACATCCGCCTGGTGGGGTCTGGGGAGCAGCGCGTAGGGCGAGGACCACGGTCAGTTGTTGTTTTTTAGGGCGACACAGCAAAGGGAGGTCGAAATAGAGGTGGGCGGGTGGGTGGGCGAGTGAGCTGTTAGGAGGGTTGCATGGGCTACGCGGTCTGCGCCGGATGGGGGTGGTGGTACCAATGTGTTGTTAATAGAACCCAGGACCCATATTCAGGTGACACAGTTCTCGAAACTAGAATTGGATGCTGTTTGCTTTAGTGTCAGGGTTAAGGGGAATATCACGAATAAACAGGCCCGTGTTGTAATAGCTTCGTAGTAGAAGCAGTCTATCGTAGTAGTGCAATAGTGCAGAACGCACCCGAGTTAGCCCCAGTGGGTCTGAAGGGAGGAAAGCAGGGGGGAAAAGGGGCGATTAAGGCGTCGTCCATACAAAACAGGCAACCCGGGCTGCTGTGTTACGATATGTACCAGGGCCATCATGCAAAGAGATCCATGATGGACAAGTAAAGTGCTCAAATGTACAATGATGCCTATGGAACGTGGAAGGCGTTTTCCTTCCGTCCGATATCACACCTCTATCCTACCCACATTTTAGGAGACGAACAGCTTGGAGTTCGTATGGGATAGTTTTAGCAATTCTATAAGCGTTGCCGCGGCAGAGTAGCCAGAGGCATACTTTTTATGGCCCCCCCCTCGTGCAGCAGTACGTACACTTCCAAAATGCACCGCTGTTGCGTACTTGCTTTACGATATATGTATACATATGTACGTCTGCGAAGCGCATTCATTTTTGCTGCCCGGACTTGATGGAAACGGATACATTATTACCGTTTTGGCAACGATCGACCGTTATCTCTCCCCTGCATAATACAAGCAGAAATTCCGTCATCAGCAGGAGCCCGTTCATCCGATAAGCGTTTACGCACGTACCTCTAACACCTCTACGACAACAGAGATGCAAGAAAGATGGTGCAACGTGATGCCGATCTCTAATCGTGACTATAAGGGGCTTTGGGATATGAAGAAACCCTTCAAAGTTCGTTGTATCTACGTCAAGTCTACAGGTATACATACAATCGACTACCAGAATGATACTGCGCTGCGGGTATTCTCTGCCGGGAAAGGCTGTAAAAAGAAAAAGAGCAGACGACGCGGCAAATACCGATTTCTGTCGTCCGCCCAAAAAAGAAGCTACTGGCGTATCACCCTGGTGTGAAATGCTAGGATCGTTTTGGGCGTTCGTATTTTATCTCCAACTGTGCCTGTGCTTTCGCCTAGAGTAATACCAGCTACTCTGGTACCAGGTACAGTAGGTGGCCCTATATAGTGCGGGTATGTATCACGAAAATTTACCCGCACTATACCGGGCACCCGCACTACATAAAAACCGGCCACTATAGAGGGGTCTATATTGTGCCAAACGATTTCACCCGCACAATATCGGACACCCGCACTATATGACCCGCACTATATAGGGCCACCTACTGTATATGGTAAGCTGGGTGGGTGGGATGGTCGGTATAGTAATACGATGATTGGGTCGGTGGGATGGTCATTATCACAGTTCGTACGACGACGCCGGGAGAAGGGTAACGGGCACTATTGCACGAACCTGATCCGGAGCACGATCGCAGCCTGGGTTATCCCACCGCAAGAGCGGCACAAGCTGTGAAAAAACAGTGACAGAGGCTCCGATGGACAGGCTCAGCTCTTCTAGAGCCAGATCTCCAACTGCCTCCTCCACTTGATCCCTGACAATTCTACCAGTATAGTGTGGCACGAGGGAGGTATACGTGCGGGTACGGTTGAAGGTTAGAAGGGATCTTCCGTCAGCTCTTCTATAGTAGCGCAAGGGGAGGTATGCAGGCGGGTGCGGTGCAAGGTTAACCGCATTACTACTGGGAACATGAATCAAGTTTAACTTAAAGTAATTCGTCCTAAAAAACATGTGTGCAGCTATTTACGGGGTTTAACTTTTCCTCTGAAGGAGCCACTCCAGACCCTTTTTGTGTGTTTTTGTTGATATTTCTACTTCCAGCAAAATAAATACTGTAGTATTCTTCTGCGGCTTCACCGATCATTTAAAGTAAGTATTGGATTAGATAAGGCCTCCTGCCCCGAAGCAGGAGGGTCTCGCCCGGGATGTACCTCCGCGCTGAGCGCTCAGCGCGGCAGTAATCCTGGAACAATGAAAATAAAATAAAATTAAATTAAATTAAATTAAAGTAAAACACGGCACAGAAGCTACTCAGCACGCAGGATGTCCAGGGTGGTCTGAAATTAGTTCTGCTTCGTCTCGTTTTCGCCCGTTGGGCGGAGGTTGAAGTCAATGATTGTGGCTCCGGTACTGTGCCTCAGATAGGCTCAAATAGGCCGGAACCAACAGCTTTGTTCCAATCTCGGATCCATTTGAAGACATCCCTAGTTGCTTCCGCACGGGGCTGAGTGTGGCAAGGCGCTCGCAGACTTCTCCGGCCCGCAAAGGTTGTTAAACAAGAGGTACGTACGTGCGTACATACATGGATATAGACGCGGCAAGCGCACGCATGACTAACACGAGGAGGTGGTGACACGATTACTGCGCCAGAATAAACTACTGCATGCATAAGCTGGGTGGGTGGGGGGGGCAGTGTTTCTCCTTCAACGTATGTTCTCTGGCTTTGGGTTCGTGGGAAACGAGCACAATGATCGATGTGGTCTAGATTCTCCAAATAATTCAGCGGTTCCAAATCATGGAGCCAAATCCGTACCATCGATGCCTCATTTTCTGGAAACCCGATTTTACTGTAGCATTCTCTGCGGCTTCATCGATCATTTAAAGTAAGTATTGGATTAGATGAGGCCTCCTCCCCCAGCCGGTGGGCCTACCCAAAATTCCATTGTTTCTTATACTCTGCCCTCGGCTACCGGACTGGGATCGTCGTCTCACCCAAACTTCATTAAATTTTTTACCATACAGTGACGTGCACGAGGCGAAGGACCGGCGGGTGTGGTAAATCAATTAGGATTAGCCTCCTTTGGCGTTCGCTTAGAAGCACCGTCATTGATTTGATAAGTGCTCCCCGCAAGAGCAGCAGGGTCACCGTAAAACATACATGGTACCTCGGTGCTGCTTGTTCCATGTTCCGAACACCAGCATGATATCAGCTCGTCACGGATTGGGTGTTCCTGCAGGAGGACTTCGTTCCAAAACGCTTCGAGTTTGCGAACGAAACCCGGCACAAACGCGTTCCCTCCCGCACTGGCGTCCCACGCCGGGGCATGCCACGGCAACCGCCGGAGCGGCCATTGCATCGGGTCCCTAAATACGTCTGCCCAAACAGGCAATGTGGGCGAGGGGTTGAGAATCGCCCATGTGTCCACCCACCGATGTTCGTCGGTGGAAAGCTGTGGAATTGAAGGTAGAGTAGGCCGCACGCCAGTCTGGCGATGATTTAGGTGCCGAAGCCAATTATCCACGCCCACCTACCGCGAATGCCAATACAAGACTATCTGAATGTCAACACACAGCATTGTACGTTAGAAACGGAGGGCACTAATTGCACGCCCCTTGTTCGGCTACACAACTAAGCGAACGTCGAAGTGATGCTGTGTGTCCAGCCAATCTATCGAGAAAACCTGACGGTAGTACAGACACTAACAGCCCGACTCTGGGTCACTCCTACCTACCATTACCTAACAGTGAAGTTCAGATGTAACGAAATAGGAAAATCTGCCAAGAGCCACGCATATGTCTGCGATACCATCAGTAGCTAATGAAACAGGGCCTGCAACCGAGATTTATAGTCGGTCCGCTCAGCTATTGCCCGGGCGGACCGGGGGGGGGCGGCGGAAGGGCAGGGAAAGCGAGAAGGCCGCGGTCGCCGCCTCCCCGGCGACCCCAACCCCGTCCCGACCTCCAACTCCCCTGGCGCGCGGGCGTTGCGTGCTTTTCGGCGCGGCGCCCAGATCGGGGGGAGGGGGAGGGGGCTGCTGGGCCAGCGATGCGCCCACCCACCCGTCGCGGCGTACACCCCTGCCGGTGCGTGTACGCCCATATCACGTGGAGAGGGACCCGGGGATGAGGCCGTCGAAAGGTAGCTGTACTGGGTTGCGGACGAGCTGTGTTTATCGTCTCGAGTCCTCGCAGTAGCAACGGGTTTACCCGCCGCACCGCGACACCCGCCCATTATCAAACCGTAGCCCCCGCGCGTAGGTAGGAAGATATGGGGGCAGCGGTCTCGGTATCCGTTGAAATGTATGCAATGTCGACGGCAACCACGTTGCCAGCACATCAACCATCTAGATGTGTAACCACTGCCACCAGCGATACACACTATCACCTCTGATAAAACTGCGTAAACATTACATGTAGACTATATTAACAGAGTAACAAGCGGTATAGTGGTCACAACTCTGACCCCATGTCAGCCATAACTGTCTGTCAACCGCGACCCGCGAAGCAACAGCGGCAACGAAGACAGGCGTCAGTATCTGTCTAACATCAGCAATCATCTAGGCAAAAGCATCTCCGGCACCACCGTGCTACCGATGATAGTATAACAACCTCAATCCACGAAGCAAAGGCAACTACGTATGGACACAGTCGTGTCATCGATGGCTTTTATATATTGACAGCACCCAGAAACCATCATCAATAACAACCAAATCAACTGCAGCGGCCCAGAGATAACACCGCCGTGCCAGCCATAGACTAGCTGTATATCTATAGAGATCAGCAAAACCAAAACCTCCAGTGCCGCCGTGCCGAGATCCGCGAACCAGAAGCCTCTGGCAGCGCCACGCCGAGGTCAGCGAAGTAGAGCCTCTGGCACAACCGTGCCCGTGATTGCTGTACACCGACAGCGACAGGCGAAGCCATAGCAACCATACCCCAGCCACGTCAGCAGTCGCACAAAGCAGCTCCGGCGCGGCCGCGCCGGGGATTGTTGTATATCAACATCGATCAGCGAAGCAACAGCCAATAGGCCGCGCCGGAGATCGCCGTATATCAACAGCAATCAGCGAAGCAACAGCCAAATACTACAGCCGTGCCATCAACCGCTGTATATCAACAGCCAATATGAATAACGGCTATCAAAGGCGACTAGCGAGGCAACAGCGACAACACATCTGTGTGGGCAATACCTGTATGTTAGCAGCGAACCGCAAAGCGAAAGTTGTTCTGGCACAGCTGTATATCAACAGTGATCAGCAAAGTGAAACCATCTCTGGCACAGCAGTGCCAATGATAGTTGCATATACACACAGCCGTGTGTCAGCGACAGCCGTATACCCACATTAATACCGACATTAACCCTTTCGGAGCCCACGCATAGCGATAAACGCATAAAAAAGGCTGTCATTGTCATAGCATGAGTGCGCAGCACGCGATGGTTCATGCTACGCGCGTATCGCGCAGCTCCTTGCGTTGGAGTGCACATTAAAATCCGCACTCCTTAAGCTAGCGGCCCGTGTAACGTCGTGTTGCTGACCCTGCAATTGCCAGTTATAATCGGTAACGTTGCCCTCTGGAGTCCGAGAGGGGCTAGTACCCACAGCAATTCGCAAAGCAAAGCATCTGGTGCAGCCGTGCCAGTGATTGCTGTTCGATCTGCGCATCAACCATAGCTGTGTAACCACCGCAACAAGCGAAACGTGCAGCTATCCCTGATGAAACTGCACCCGCATGAACTGTATATCCACAGTAAAGATCGGTATAGCGGTTGGTATACCGGTCGGTATAGCGGTCGCCACCCTGACCCCTGTCAGCCATAACTGTATCTCAACCGCGACTCGCGAATCAGTAGCGGCAACGAAGATAATTGTCAACATCTGGATGAACACAGCAACCAGCAAGACGTGTGTCAACCGCAACCAACCTGCAACCAGCGAAGTTAGACCATGAGTTCATTCCGGTCTTGTTTCGCAAAGTCTCGATCTCTTGCAGCAGGAGCGGGTTAACTTGCCACATCGTAACCCCGCCCATTATCAAACCGTAACCCGCGCGCGTCGGTGAGAAGACAAGGGAGCAGCGTCATCGGTATCCGTCGAGATAAATACCGTATCGTAACGACGTTGTCAGCACATCAACCCTAGCTGTGTAACCCCGCAACCCGCGACACACGCAGTCGTCTCTGATCAAACTGCGTCAGCATGAACTGTATATCAACAATAACGAGTGGTATAGCGGTCGCAACGCTGACCCATGTCAGCCATAGCTGTAGCTCAGCCGCAATCCGAAAGTCAGCCGCGGCAATGAAGACAGCCGAACCATCTGTGTAACCCCAGCAACTGGTAAGACAACATATCTCCGGCAAAGCTGGTCCAGCGATGGTGGTATATCCACCACACCCAACCAGCGACCAGCGAGGTAGCAGCACAACGTGCCGAGGTCAGCGGAGCAAAAACCGCTGGTACTGCCGTACCGAGGTCAGCGACGCAAAGCCCGCTGGCACCGCCGTGCCTATGGAAGCGATATATCGCTAGCGAGGAGCGAAGCAATAGCAACCGATAGCAGCCGTAATACCACCATGTCAGTGAGCGGCCTAACCAATCAGCACAGCAAAAATACAACTAGTCCAGCCGTGTATCAACCGTGAGCAATGAAGCAGGTGCACTGCTGGACGACGCAGCCGTGTCGACCAGGGCGGTACTTTAACCGCGATCAGTCGACCAGGGCGGCACATCAACCGCGATCGGCCCAGTGAGATCGCCTAGACGCATATCGACAAAGAAAAATACACCAAGCCCAGTCGTATGTCAACAAACAGCACAGCGAAGGCCCTTCAAGACTACACAAGCGTGTCGACCAGAGCGGTAGGTCCTCGCGATCCGCAAAGCGAAAAGATATCTGCGACCCCTATATATCAAAAGCGATCGGCAGAACCAACTCCTTCAGGCACAGCGGACCCGCGATTTTAGCAAAGCGAAAGTACAACAGGCACAGCCGTATATCAACCCCGAGCAGCAAAGTGAAAACGCTGCTGGACGACACAGTCGTGTCGACCAGAGCGGTGAAACCACGGTCAGCAGCGCGAAAGCATATCTGGCATAGCCCTACATCCACGGCGATCAGCAGGGCGAAAGCGCATTTGGCCCAGCCGGCTATGACGTGTGTATGTCCCCATTGCTGCATTACCAATCGGCAACGCGAAACCACAACTAGCCCAGTCGTACATCAACTACAATCAGCAAATCGAAAGCACTTCTGGGCCACACCTCCGTGTCGAGAAGAGCGGTATATCAACCGCGATTCGCAGAAAGAAAGTATATCTGGCACAGCTGCATATCAACAGTGCGGCGTATCAACCGCGATCATCCAAGCGAAACCATACTGGCGCAGCTATAATATATCAACAGCAGTCAGAACACCAATTCGACAGCACTGCTGGACGACACGGTCGTGACTGCCAGAGCGGTATATTCACGGCAATCAGCAAAACAATGGCTTATATGGCGCAGCTGTTTATCACCAACGCGGTAAATCAACCGCAATCAGCAACGCAAAAGCGCATCTGGCGCAACTGTATATCAACCGCGGTCGGCAAAGCAAAATAATGTCTCGCGCCGCCGGAATCAACAGCAATCAGAAAACTGAATCGAAATCCCCTCTGGACGACACAACCGTGTCGACCAGAGTGGTGTATCAACCGCGATCAGCAAAGAAAGAGCATATCTGGCGCAGCTGTATATCACTAGCGCGGTATAGTTACATATCAACAGCACTCAAAGCCTAGAGCGAAAGCACTTCTGGACGATGCAGCCTTGTCGACCAGGGCGGTGTATCAACTGCGAGATCAGCCAAGCAAAAGCCTATCTGGCGCAACTGCATATTACAAGCGCGGTATATCAACTGCGATCAGCGAAGCGAAGCATATCTGGCACAGCTGTATATCACCAACAGCGCGGTATAGAGCTGTATATAAACATTATATCAAAAGCAATCCAAACTTAAATCGAAAGCACTGCTGAGCGACGCAGCCGTGTCGACCAGCCAGTATATCAACCACGATCAGCAAATCAAAAGCATATATGGAGCAACTGTATATCACCAGCGCTGTATATCAACCGCATTCAGCAAAGCAAAAGCATACCTGGTATCTGGCGCAGCTGTTTATCGTCAACGCGGTACATCAACCGTGATCAGCAAAGCGAAATTATATTCTGCTTCAGCTGTATATCAACAGCAATAACAAAACTAAGCGACAGCGCCGCTGGGCGACACGCCCGTGTCGACCAGCGCGATATATCAACAGCGATCAGCAAAGCAAAAGCATACCCGGCGCAGCTGTATATCAACAGCGCGGTATACCAACCGCGATCAGCAAAGGGAAATAACATCTGGCGCAACGGTATAGCAACAGCACGGAACATCAGCCGCAATCAGCACAGCGGAAGCATATCTGGCGCAGCTGTATATCAACAGCAACCAAAAGCTTAAAGCGAAGTCGTTCTGGACGACGCAGCTGTATCGACCAGAACGGTATATCAACCGCGATCAGCAGGAAGAAATATATCTGGCGCAGATTTATATCACCAGCGCGGTATAGTTGTATGTCAACAGCAATCAAAAACTTAAAGCGAAGCCGTTCTGGACAACACAGCCGTGTCAGCCAGAGCGCAGCTGTATACCAACAGCGCGGAACATCAACCGCAATCAGCAAAGCGAAAGCATATCTGGCGCAGCTGTATATCAGCAGCAATCGAAAGCTTAAAGCGATGCCGTTTTGGACGACACAGCCGTGCCGACCAGAGCGGTATATCAAACGCGAACAGCAGCAAGAAACATATTTGGCGCAGATATATGTCACCAGCGCGGTATAGCTGTATGCCAACAGGAATCAAAAACTTAAAGCGAAGCCGTTCTGGGCGACACAGCCGTGTCGAGCAGAGCGGTATATCAACCGCGATCAGCAAAGCAGAAACATATCTGGCGCAGATGTATGTCACCAGCGTGGTATAGCTGTATATCAGCATCAATCAAAACCTAAAGTGAAAGCACTTCTGGACGATGCAGCCGTGTCTACCAGAGCGGTATATCAACCGCGATCAGCAAAGCAAAAGCGTATCTCTGGCGCAGCTGTATATCACCAGCGCGGTATATCAACTGCGATCAGCTGAGCTAAGGCATATCTGGTGCAGGTGCATGTCACCAGCGCGGTATAGCCGTATATCAACAGCATCATAAACGAAAGCGAAAGCACTTCTGGACGACACAGCCACGTCGACCAGAGTGGTATCAACCGCGATCAGCAAAGCGAAAACATATCTGGCACAGCTGTATATCAACCGTGATCAGCAAAGCGAAAGCATATCTGAGCTGTATATAACCAGCACTCAAGAACTAAAGCGAAAGCACTTCTGGACGACACAGCCGTGTCGACCAGTGCGGTATATCAACCGCTATCAGCAAAGCCAGAGCATATCCGGCGCAGCTGCATATCACCAGCGCGGTATAGCTGTATATCAACAGCAATCAAAAACCAAAGCGAAAGCACGTCTGGACAACACAGCCGTGTCGACCAGGGCGGTATATCAACCGCAAGAGCTGTATATCAATAGCAAATCAAAAACGAAATCGAAAGCAATTTTGGTTAACACAGGCCTGTCGACCAGGGCGGTGTACCTCCCGCGAACAGCAAAGCAAAAGCATATCTGGCGCAGCTGTATATCACCAGCGCGGTATAGCTGTATATCAACAGCAATCAAAAACTAAGGCGAAAGCACTTCTGGACGACACAGCCCTGTCGACCAGGGCGGTATATCGACCGCGAGAGCTGTATATCAACAGCAATCAAAACTGAAGCGAAATAATTTCTGGTTGACACAGCCCTGTCGACCTGGGGGGTGTACCTCCCGCGAACAGCAAAGCAAAAGCATCTCTGGCGCAGCTGTATATCACCAGCGCGGTATAGGTGTATATCAACAGCAATCAAACACTAGGGCGAAAGCACTTCTGGACGACACAGCCGTGTCGACCAGAGCGGTATATCAACCGCGAGAGCTGTATATCAACAGCAATCAAAAACTGAAGCGAAAGCACTTCTGGTCGACACAGCCCTGTCGACCAGGGCGGTGTATCAACCGCGATCAGCAAATCAAAAGTATCTGTGGCACACCTGTATATCACCAGCGCGGTGTAGCTGTGTATCACCAGCAATCAAAAACTAAAGCGAAAGCGCTTCTGGATGACACAGACGTGTCGACCAGGGCGGTATATCAACCGCGATTAGCAGAGCAAAGCATCTCTGGCGCAGCTGTATATCAACAGCGTGGTGTAGCTGTATTCCAACAGCAATCAAAATGGAAAGCGAAAGCACATGTGGACCAGGGCGGTATCAACCGCGATCAGCAAATCAACAGCAATCAAAAACTTAAGCGAAAGCCCTTCTGGATGACACAGCCGTGTCGGCCAGGGCAGTATATCAACCGCGAGAGCTGTATATCAACAGCAATCAAAACTGAAGCGAAAGCACTTCTGGTCGACACAGCCGTGTCGACCTGGGCGGTGTATCAACCACGATCAGCAAAGCAAAATCATCCCTGGCTCAGCTGTATATCGCCAGCGCGGCATAGCTATATATCACCAGCACCGTACAGCTGTATATCAACAGCGAAAAAAAAACTAAAGCAAGAGCACTTCTGGACGACACAGCCGTGTCGACCAGGGCGGTATATCAACCGCGAGAGCTGCATGTCACCAGCAATCAAAAACCAAAGCGAAAGCACTTCTGGACGACACAGCAATGTCGACCTGGGCGGTGTATCAACCGCGATCAGCAAAGCGAAAACATCAATGTCATGTGCGAAATGCCCTCAGTAGCGCGGGTTCTGGTATTACTCAGCAGGCATGGGGTGTGGCTGGATACAACAGATCATACAAAATAGACAAAATAATATCAGGACACCACATCCTGTACAGCCGTGCTTGGTACTTGGGTGAAGTGTAAGCGTCGTCTTTTCGGATACGTACAAGTACCGAGGTTGTTACTGCTGATTGTTTTCAAAACCAGGAATTGAAACAAAATAAATGAAAGGTACCAGATATATGTGGAACTAAAGATGTCTACAATACATCGCATCGTGCATCCCAGCAGCCTCTGGTACGTGGTATCCTGGTGCCTAAACTCTTACTAGGGCCGTGTATCCTGGTTATATACTCGTTGGGCACAGGACAGGGTAGCATGCAACTCACGCCTCCTAGACAATGCCTGTCGCCTGGCGGCCTTCCTATACTAAAGGTCCTGGAGCCTACGGACTACCCTGACGAAAACAATGCTTCGGAGGGGCGGTGTCATGTTCCTTTTACTATCGGATCTCAAACCATAGAAACATGTCTGATTCGGGTTGATTTGCTCTACGATTTTGTTATGGAAGGACCCACCACCATCTACAGCAGTACCGGTACGTTCTTTATTGCGGGGGGCATTCTAGGGCATACCTGGTATAGAGAAGGCCAAAACACCCGATATCCCAGGCTGCTGTGGTGAGCACGCACTACGGAGCAGTTGTTTGTACCTTGTAGTGTCATACCGCGCACGACCACCACCCCATCCATGCCGACTACTTGTCGGAAGGCCTCTTGTTTATTCGTGAAAATAAATACACATTTACGAGTAGATAGAAGAAGCAGTACCATCATCAGCACTCGAAGAGAGACGCAACTGTAACAGTCGCTCGACACAGTAGAGGCCACGGCAAACGGCTGCTATTCATTGGTGGTGTGCTCAATCTGCTGGTGGGAATCTACCTGATATAAATTATACCTGGTGTATGCATACGGTAGTACTGCTGTACGAGGTGCGTGCGAAAACGTCAGCTATGTGTTTGTTATAGCTCGAAGGATACCCGGTTGTATGTGGTACACTTCTTCTCCAAGCTGTCCATATGGTCGAATCCACTCATGTCAGCGTTCTCCCATAATTCAGTGCGATCTTAACGCCACAAGACCTCTACGAGTGGGTTTTACTGCGTAAACGAAGGCAAGCAAACCTGCGAGCCCCGCCCGGGTACTCATGCCACAGTCCACGCCAGTTCACGCCACGGAGGTTAGCCCCCGAGATAAGTCCCATGCACGCGGCTCCCCAAGTTGCTTGGGTCTGGTGCTCCTTCCTGCTCCGAAGAATGCTGTCGTATTGTTGCTGGTTCATATTTGGGATTGTGCGAAACGGGGAGTCCGCGAAGTCCGCGAAGTCCACTCCACGGCTAGAAGAGCGGCGGCAGTCAGTCCCAACGACCGAGCCGCGTGGTTGGGACGACGTGGGCGACAGTCTCCTCGTATCCTCAGTATTTCTCCTTCAACGAATGTTCTCTGGCTTTGGGTTCGTGGGAAACAGGCACAATGATCGATGTGGCCTAGATTCTCCAAGTAATTTACCGGTTCCAAACCATGGAGCCACCTTCGTACCATCGATGCCTCATTTTCTGGAAACCCGGTTTTACGTACTGACTGGTAAAAAACATTTCTTCAGCAGAAACCACACTATTCCTAATGTACAGTATTCTATCGGTAGGAATAACGCTTTGCGGAAAACGTGATGTCTCGTCAACCGCAGCTTAATTCTCTACGCGTATGACGTGCGAAGAAAACTTACATTGACGGCAATCTTCTCGCACAACTGCCCCACGGATCACTCGGGCGCATGGTTCAACCCTGCAAAAGGCCCAGAGCCTAACGCTGTAAATATCAACCTTCCATCTATTATTATTGGTCACTGTCAAAATGCTGCCGATTGGTAAACTGCCGATTGGTAAAGGACACAGGAGGCATCGGTGCTGGGACGCACTGCTTCGCGTTGTGTAGCTTCTACTCGTACTACGTAGATCCCTTATTTTTTAGCTCATGGCTTGATACAGGTCAAGACTCCAAGTGGTCAGAAATGGGGACGGGGAATCCGATGCTACCAAACCCCTGCCACATCTGAGGCTGACCATTTTAGAACCTAAGGAGAACAGATCCTGGAACAGCCAAATACGACATGAAGTCCATCAGGACCATTCTGGGGCCATTTGTTAAGGTATTAGTGGGGTATTAGTCCGTTTGACCACTTGCAAAAGGTTAACCAATAGCTTACCCAAACTAACACTTATAAACACTCTCCCCCCCTGAAACTTTCACATCTAGTCTATAGTTACCGCTACTGTACATATGCACGCCACTCCAAGATATATCACCCTGAAAAATGCACAATTTCTCGTGCTACCGATGCTGTTTAACATTGAACTTCTTCGTCAATGCAATAAACCATACCGAACCATTCCAGCCAGCCTCCAACGGAATCCCGCGTCCCTTACAGCACGAACGCCGCAACGTAGTTGTACGGGATAGGGGTGGTTGCAGAATGACCGAAATTCGGCAAGGTAGTCTAAATATTTACGGGATGCCAACACCACAAGGCGTACCAGGTACGTTTGGGTGATATGCTGTTGGTCCAAAACATATAGGAGCTAACGTAAGAGTTCTTTACATATCATATGCGGAGGCAGCGACGCTGTGGCCAGGAAGTACGACGCCTTCAGTGACGCGTCTTTCATAGGCCCCCATACTGGAAGCAATAAAACTGCTGCGGAAAAGACAGATTGTTAAAAAAAGAACGAGAAAATGAAACATTTAGACCAGACTAGTCTAAATTCCGGTAGTCACTGCAGTGTGGCCAGAGCGGTCCCTTAACGACGTGATTTCGGACAACTCTACTCTACTGGTACATATAGTCTAGTATCATAGCGCAAGGGGGGGTATGCATGCGGGTGAAGTGCTCTTAAGAATTGCGCTCGCGTTTGGAGAAACTACTTCGACTCAGCATTTGTACGGTGGGAAAATATTGAAGCTTAGCTTATAATTCGAGTACGCAGCCCTTTCGGAAACGTGGTTATCCGAACTACACAGCAAGGGATCACTCTGTTACGCGTACGGCATGGGCAGCCTGATCCCACTCGTACTGGTGCTGCGCGGCCAAACTACAGCAGTAGTATAGTCTACGCCTTTTTTAATGAAATCAAAACGTCAGTTGTGAGTTCGAACAGTTGAGTGGTCAGTATTTAGCTTTGCAGGCTGCGTGGTACTTCCGCCGCGCGTTTTTACATGTTCATGCTCATGTGTACCTGACATAGGTTAGCAAATCCCCTGGATGCTGCCAGGATCAGCGGGACAGCTTATGTACTTGTAAATGTATCAGTAAAGTTTGCTCGTATCCTCTGGGCCCTAAAAGCATGAAGCGTTTGCCGTCGACGTTTGGTTGTTGCATGAGCTGCATGAGCTGTAGTCTATGCATGAGCTGCATGATACCGCGTCGGGCTTGGCACCAGGGAACACATAAAAGCCGCGGGGAAGTCTGTCTGTCGTTCCTTCAGCGCTTCGCACAAAAGTATTGATAGTAAGAACAGGCTCAAGGCGACGGTATTACAGCAGCAGCAGCCGGTCTCGCCGGCGAGGGAATTCAAGAGTTCTTCTACCGTCAACGTCTGTAGTGCCAGAACTAGCCTTTTCGGTCCCCCTCACTCGTACGACATCCGCACACCTCTTCTCTCCTTCCTCGTGCGCGACAATATTTCCTCCCTCTCCTCTAATACGACAACCTTGCACTACTCGAACATGCGTACATGATGAGTCGTGTTCGAACAATCGAACCGCACGAAAAGTCCATCGCAACTCCCACTGATGTAGACTATGCAATTGACTAGAAAGTAATATCAGTAAACAGTAGAATCAGCAAAATGGTTGTTCGTCCGCACCGGATCACGTCGTCCACCTCCTCCTCTCCCTCTCCCTGCGCACTCAGTTCTGCCAAGCACTCCGGCAGCGACGACTCGTGTCCTTCAAGGGACATTCTAGCCAGGCATCCGTGCGCAAGACGCTAGTCATTGGGGTCCCACCCTGTGTATTTATCGAACGCCCTCGTTCTCTCTCGCAGATCTCATCTCGTCGCATGTGCCGCGTATTAGGTTCCCCTTCGTCCCGACTGTGTGTTCCCCCTCGCGCGAAAAATTGCGCCGCGTTTATTATGAAACGGGATTATGGGGAGTGTAGCTAAAGCAGTGCGAAAGAATGACCACTAATGAGATGCCCGGCTGATGCTCTCGCGTGGCTTGTCACGTGGAGGGCATCCAGGCGCACTCTTGGCGGCGAGCAGATGTACCACAGCAGCCACGCAGGGTTGAGCGCAGAATCAGGGCGATTCCCTCGGAATTTGCTGAGCTTTGCAGATGGAAGGACGTCGAACGGAGCGTCGGTATGTCAAAAAGAAAGCAGTAACTGTCTGTTCTTGGTTGTTGCTGCTGTTGCTCCGCTGCTGCTGCCGCTGCTACCGGAACAACCAACCTTGTTGGGACATGATCTGAATGCATGTAGTATATCTCTCGCACGCACGGCTAGTAGGCTGTCAAAGGCCCGTGCACATGAGCGTGCTTGGCACGCTGTCCGTTCGTAAACGGGGTTCTGTCGACGAGGACGCCCACATGACGGTTTACGCTTTATCGATCGCATCCCACATGAAAATCGAATGTTGCATCGCGGCATAGACTATGTGTGCGCCCGATACCTCATACATGTAACACGTCAGTCAATCTACAACACATGATCGTCGTGACACCAGCTTCTACCTCGTACGACGCACGCGCGCGCGACTGCCTGTACACATGCGAAGCTCGCAAAACTCTTTGGTGGGCTCGACAGGATGTCCTTTGCGTTGCTACCCGTACGTATCCCATCCCATATTCTTCAAATCCTATCACGTCAGCATATCTATGGGCACGGCTCCTATGAAGCTGGACAGTACCCGTCGCCCTATCAGGCCCGACATCGCGTTCACAGCAAGCACGGGAGTCGGGGATACAAGCGCAGAGCTAACTCAAGCGCCGGTGGCGATGGCGGAGTCCCTGCGGCCTTCGCAGCGGGAGGGGGCGGGGGAGGGGGCGGAGCTGGGGTGGGGCTAGGGCTGGCGTCGTCGAACTCGCACCCCCGAGGTCGGAGCGAGCGCGATAGGTTCTTGGTGGACATTAACGGAGGAGGGCAGCGAAGCGGGGCAACACCAAACGCGCTGCTACACGCGAGAACAAATGTGGGTGGCGTACTTCATTCAGGGGCTGAGGAACTTTTTGATCCGAGCACGGACTCGTATAAACGCATGCATGGAAGTTGGAAAATCCCCTACTCTTACCGATCTGTTGCCCAGCGTCTTTGAAAGAGATACCAGAAACATATACCGACAAGCACGATGGATGCGTGCAGCATCTAGGCCAGAATCCCTTTAATAGTGCGCGTAAAACAGTAAGACACAGGAATGCTACCCAAACCCGTGGTCGATATAACAGTTGTGCTTAATGTTACAATTCTTTGGCTCCCGAAATTCATATTTTCCTGTAAACCTCAAGCGTATTAGCCAACTTCATTACTTTCTAAATGCGCGTTTTCGTAGTAGATGCTGTGTACGAGTACTGGTTGTTGTAGGCAGCACTTCTCCGTTAACGCGCGCATAGTAGAGAAACGTGCGTTTGAAGCACCCCGCCGGTGTCCTTCTCCATGTCCTTCTCCACAGAGTATGGTAGTATTCGCACTCGACATCACCCAACACCTCCACCACCCCAAAAACATCCCACCTTAGTCCCAAGTACTTTTATCACCAAAAAAAAACGATCGGGTGCAACTCTAGTGGACTTTGCCATGAAGAACGTGGGCGGGTGCAAAGTCTTTCCACGATAGGAGCTGCCCTTTTTCGGCCAAATGTTTCTGAAGTCTTGATAATGTTACGGCTGCGCTGGATGATACATGGTACGAGTGAGCGTGCTTGTTTTTTTGGACTATCTCAACAGCGCATACAAAAAAAAAAATGTTGGTCGGGTTGCGCGAACGAACGCCTTCGAAGACATGTGTCTGGTGACATGTTGAGCTCCTCATGTTAGGAGCACAAGAAAAATTTTAGAATCTTCTGCACCGCTACCGTGGGATGACTCTGCCGCTCCAACGGGCTTTAGCCCCCGCTACAATTGCACCCACGATTTAATGTGGAGGTACAGTAGTTTGTTTAGCAGTGCTTTACGCGGGAACGTAGTAATCAGGACCAAATATATGTCGGGCAAAAACAGAGAAAAACACGGGTTTCTCCTTCTCTATTCAAGACGAAAACCTGTTTGCATGGGACGGCAACCTTGAGATATGGCCTACGAATTACAAAAGGTTTTGGTGTAGCTCTCGCCACTATCAGCGTGATATATGGATAACTTCTTCGGGGCTTCAGAGGGAAAACGTACCGAAATATAGCGACGGTTACGGCAGCCGCCACACGAAGCAACCCGGGCTGGTGGAGGTAGAGTATCGTAGATGGAGTGTCCGCACTCGGACGCGAAGATGCTGCCCGACACGCGCGATACTCTTGGCATTTGTTGCGGCGCTCTCAAAAGATAAAAAGACGGTTGACAACACCAAACCTTGTATTTTTTTTGTCGCTTCATCTTGGTCCCAATGGGGCTGATCCAAGTTTTCTATTGCTCCCGCAAAAGTGGGTATCAGTTTCTTTCTGGGCTATGTCTTGCATAGCATCACCACACCGTGGCGAGAACCCCTCCACCACGTTGACAAACTCCCACTGGCCCTACACCGCCTCCCGCCAAGAGTTATCTCCTATCGCCTCTCTATAACTACCCTGTGCAACGCCTAGCTAGGCATGGACACACGATTAAGTAATCCACGCAGCACAGAAAAAAACAGGAAGGGAAGGCAGTGGTTTAAAAGGATGGCAGAGAGCTTTCGCGAGGGAAGAGGTAAAGGAGTGCGTAGCTAAACTTAAGAATAGAAATTCAGCGGGGGTAGATCCAATAATGAATTGGTTTGATGAACTACGGGGGGGAAGGGATGCTTACCATGATGGCTGCGTTGCATAATTTAGTTTAGAAAAACGAGCATGCACCGAAGAGGTGGGGAGTAGGATTAGCAGCAAACTTCAAGAAAGGAGGCAAGGCTGACCCGGAGGCCTATAGAAGCATGCGCTACCAAGAACCGTGTAAAGTTTTAAACTACAGAATGGGGAAAATGATGAACAAGGAACTGAACATAAGCAAAGGGCAAGCAGGGTGTAGGCCAAACCGTGGCTGCGTAGACCATGTGTACACAATAGGTACGATAATTCACGGCAAAAAGGACGCGGGGCTAACTTCGTATTGGACTAACAACATATTGTTTCTTTCTAGATGTACAAAAGGCCTACGACACAGCGGTAAGGAGAAGCGGATTGAGGAAAAAGTTGTGGGAAACTGGGATCAGAGAACATAATAGGAGAACGACGAAAAATATGCCGGAATGTGCGAGAAGGGCTGTGATGCTGGGCGGGGAATATCGAACTATGTTGCTTTTTTTCGAGGGGTGTCACAGGTATGTACATTATCGCCCAATCTGTTCAAGGTATATATTGATGGCATGATAGTAGTAGTCGAAGCAGCAAAGCAGGGAGTAACCGTGGAGGAAGATGCAGTGTCGGGAATGATGTATGAGGATGATTTCGTGGGGATATCTGAAATATCCGAAGGGCTACAAAACAAGCTGCGAAGGTAATATAATGCGCTAGGAACTGGATCGTGACAGCAAACGTAAAAAAATGCGCGGTACGACGCAGTTGCACGTAACGAAAATAAGAAAAACCCGGCGACGTTCAAATAAAGGCGGGGAGAAGATGAGCTACCGATCGTAGACCAGTATACATATCTTGGCGTAGAGTTATCAAAATACTGCTTTTGGGATGCACATAGAGCAAAAGTACTAGGAAAGGGTAATTCTTACGTAGGCAAGATGGATGCGATCCTGGCAGACTCGCACCTTGACACTAGGATATAACTATGTATCCTCACGAACGTGATTGAACCGAAGCTAGAATATCCAGAAAAAGAGTGAGAAGGGAACACGAAGTCAGTAAAACAGCTGGAAACAGCATCCAAAAAAGAACTAGGGGTGTTCAAATACGACGAGTAGTACGGGTGCTAAGAGCAGAACTGGGAGCGTGTACCCGCTCAAAAACAAATAGGGATGTGAGAAAGTTGAATTGACAATATAAAGTAAGGAACATGCCCAAAAAAAGAGGGTGCCAGCAATGGCTGATGGGACTGTATGGAAAATAGCAACTAAAGAGTGAGCTGGAATAAGGTGGGATAGCGTAGTCGACAAAGTATGGAAGGAGCTGTTGATAATAGTAGGAAACCAAGAAGATAAAAAAGTCCATGGAGAGGTTTGGGGGATGCAAGACAGAAGTAAAGGAAAGGATGGAGGTAAGGGAAAGGCTAGCGCTAAGAAATAAGGTGAGTGGGGACGAACAGTTAGAGCCATGCGGGGGTAAGGGGAGATATAGCGATGATCACGTATTTTCACGGCCCAATTGACTACGCGAACACGCTGAAACTGCGTTTTCGTGTAGGGACTAGCACCTGCCAAAATCACAAACAGGTATGTCCGTGGTCTGGTGGGGGAGGAAGAAGGTCCACAAAGCTGCCCTTGTGGCAACGTAGACCAGGGTAGAACCCGCGATGTGGGAGAATGTGAACCGAAGGGGCAATGTGATAGAGGAAGAGATGAGAGAAATATACGGATATGACATGGAGAGGTTTGGTACACTTGACACTAGCGACAAAACGATCGCTATCCTAGGATGTAGAGAGTGGCCGCAGACGGCGAAACAGGACGGGGATAGGATGAGCAAACAGTTTTATGCAATACATCGAAGAAGCGTAATAAGCGACCAGATGTCTCTACTAGGAGTAGGAACGGTGCTCCATCTCGAAAGGGCTGCGTGGTCACTGGTCAAATGGCTAAGGCAAGAAACCGATGAGTACCACCCCACCCCCCCGCCTCGCCTCCTCCACCACATCGCCCATCCCCACCGCCCACCCCTCCCTCCGCGCCCTCGCTTCCATTTGGCCTTCAAAAACCAACCATTAGTCAAGCGGCGAAGCCGGGGGGGCGCGCGGCGCAAGCATGTGGCTCCCCTCCTCCTCTTCCTCGAACTACCGCGGCACGAGACTCGCTAACGGCGGTGGCGGCGGCGGTGGGGGCGGTGGAAGAGCAGCGGTGACTTCATCACAACGCACAAATGCATCCAGCATTTTCGGTGGCGGCGGCAGCAGCGGGGGCGCTCCCGCAGGGGGAGAAGGGTGTATCGTTAACAATCGCGGCAGGATGACCATCCCGCAGCGGTACAACCGGTCGGGGGGGGGGCGACAAGATAGCAGCAGCAACTCTTCTGCTACAGGGGGGGGCATCGGCGGTGGCGCCGGCGGTGTCGCGCGCCGAGCCGGCCGGTTCCGAGGGATGGGGGGGGGGGGGGAGGGGGGGGGGGGCGAGAATGCAGGTGGGGCTGGGAGGCTTCCTTCAATCGGGATGGGCGGGGGCAGTAGAGCGAAGGATGGGGGTGGGGGTGGGGGTGGGGGCGGGGGTGGGGGTGGGGGCGGGGGTGGGGGTGGGGGTGTGGGCGGGGGTGGGGTTGGCGGCAGAGCGATGAACCCGAAATCTCAGCAGTATGGAGGGACCGACGGCAAGGAGCTTGTGGTGCGCGAAGAAGGGTCCGAGACTAGCGGAGTGTGCACAATACAGGTGGGTGTGGTAGGAAATGTTGGTTGGTGTGCGTCGCAAGATCGGACCAACAACTACCTGATCTGAATTTTGTTGTTGTTGTTGTTGTTGTTGTTGTTGTTGTTGTTGTTGTTGTTGTTGTTGTTGTTGTTGTTGTTGTTGTTGTTGTTGTTGTTGTTGTTGTTGATGTTGTTGTTATTGCGGCTGTTAGGATAGCAATCGACACAATGGCTATGAGTTCACGGTATTGATGCCGGAGTGGTAAGCAATACGAACGCTCGCTCCGACCTCCACGATACTCGCGGTGTCGCGGTTGGGTAATGATATCTCCCGCGGCATTCTTAGCGTTCGTCTGTCGCTGATTTTACAAAGGCGTTGGGCAAAAGCAGCCTCATGCCGTACCCCCAACATGCACTCGTATAGCCGCCCACTGATGATGAGTCGTTCTACGGTAGCCCCCCCAACGTTTTTTGAACAAAATCGCCGGTTTCAAAATCAGCTCCCGGTCGTATCTCCTGAAACACGGTGTCTCTCGACAACCCGACGTCAGCGATCGTTAGACCTTTGCACACACAAGAAAACATATTGATACTCTTTTGTCAATAGTGTTCTTTCTTGTGTCGAGTAGCCGCATGAACCATGACCATGACCATGACCATGACCATGAAACGTTCGTTGAAGAAAATCGCTGGATTTGGGGAGGGCTATCGTAGAATCAGTCTGGTTTCAGACAAAACCTAGCGAATCGCACTACTACCCGAGTGATACACCAGTGCGAGAGTATCATTTTTAACCGGAGGGCACACAACGCGTCAACCACACGAGGGATTTGATAGTTGGTTTGGGTTGGTTGTGCTGTGCGTTGTGCGGTCTCCACCAGGTGTCCTACTGTTTTTAATTGCTTTTTGTATTTGTTGTGCTATGGGTTTTGCGAAATGAAAGCGGCGATAACGTGTAGACCTACTGTACAGGGGGGCGACAACGTGTAGACCTGACACGGCTGAGAAATGCGGAGAAATCATACGTTTTGCCTCCCCCTCCCCACCCCCCCTGTAACGTATGCAACCACAGGGCTTCAAGCCCAGCAACCCTCGGTGGGAAAACCAGGACAATTACGTGGTCAAGGAGGAGCTAAGCGAAATGGGGGTCCGTCTGTTCGTCATGCTAGACGGCCACGGAGAGGTCAGTCCAAACCCGAACCCGACCCCGAACCCGAACCCTGACCCTAACGCTACCCCTACCCCTTGGTACCCCACCCCTACCGTTAACCCTTGCCTTGAGCGCTGGAAGGCCACGGCGAAGTCATTCTACTCCGAATAGATACATATATGTACAAGGGGGGCTTCGCCGCGGCGTACTGACGCCCGCCTGCGGCTCCGCGCATACCTGTAACCGTCGCGGGTGTCATAGGCAAACTGAGGCCGTAAATGCGATATTACGTATTTCCAAGGGGCGAGAATGTTAATCCTGGTTGAGTGCACAGAAAAAGCGCCGAACACCCCCCACGCACTCCCGTTTTCCGTAGCTGTTCGTACAGCAGCAGCATAATGCACTGCTCCAAATCGTACGCCGGCAGCGGCAGCGGCAGCAGCAGCAGTAGCAGTAGCAGCAGAAGCATATACGACAGCAGTCGCACCGCTCGTACGTGTGAACACAAGAACAACAAGCAGCAGCAGTAGCAGTACAACTACAAACGGCAAACCGTAGAAGTACAGAACACACACATGATGATATTACGTTTTGTGCAGCTGCAAGCAGCATCTAGGGAACAAAAAATCTAGTCCGAGTGCTATTCGCAGTAGGTATACACGCATCCGAGGACTACGTGCTTCACGTGTGCTGACATACACCAAGCATGTATATATAAGTGCTAATTTAAAAAGGGAGATCGAGAACATGCCGGGGTTAGAACTCCGGCCATCAGATTCCTTGTAGCAAAACAAATACGGAAAAAAAGTGTACGTACTCAAAAGAGAAAGGGAAACGACGGGCATGCCGGGATTCTTGGAACTACTGGATAAAGGTACCGTTACTCAATACAAAAAACTCGTTCGCAGCTGCAGCGACAGCCGACGCACAACTCCAATGTACATGTAATTGCAACTGCATCAGCACTAGCAGTTTGACAACAACAAACAGAATCCAATATGATCCGCGCCTAACTTCAAATATTTTCACTCTTAGCCGGCACGGATAGAGCAAAAAAGAAGAGGGAAGACAAGCGAAAAAAAGCAAAAAAAATAGTGTATACCGGATGCACACCGAGGCTGGAACGCGAAGGGAAGAAAGCCAAGAAAGCTAGAAAAAATGGTACTAAAAGAAGGGGGCTCACCGTGCGATTCAAACTGGCGGCTTGTCGAAAGAAAAAATCGGGTCTACCCGTCGAGCTATTATATAACAATGTCTTATTTTTTGTACAGACTTTTGTGGTTTTATACGCACGATTACGCACTTGACATTTCGGAACATAAGTCGGATCATACGGGATTTAACAGGGGCTGTAACGACACCAAGCGAGAACGGCCAAGGTTGCCGCCGGCAGAGTCGGGAGGGGAGGGCAAGGCGAGGCACGTCCAGGAAACAGCGCGCCGAGAGGTGGACCTCAGCTCGAGTTATCTCGAAGACAACTCAAAATCGGGTCTAAATCGAAGCCTTTGGCTGCACTCGTGCAACCTCCGCATAATCCTCCATGTTTTATTCATGTCTATGAAAAAGTGCCCCTGATTTTTGTTGGGCATGGCGATATCCGGCGGCCGAGTTTTTCTGTCTCTCACTTTCGGCTGCGGGGCAAGCAAGTTGGCCGTCGGTAGATTACAATACATGTCTGGATCCCGGCCGAGCTCCGTGGCCGTGCTCTGAGCATTCAACGTCACTGAGCTAGCGCTTTTTGTCAAGGGGTTGTGTTCCGCCTCGCTGAGGCGACCAGGTGCATGGAAAACCCCACACATATATACACTTTTTATTGTTTTTAACCTCCGGCGGATGGGGAAAAACATAGGTTAAGCTAACCGGGATATCACGCCAACCCCATCCCGGAGGGGAACCTTGTATGCATACACATAGGAACGGTATAAGGAGCAACCGGAGAGAATCGTCAGAGGCGACAAACCAAAATCGACACCACTCTACACGCCCGGCGTTCGCGAGTTGAAAGCTCAATTATCGCAAAGCACGAACTGTCGGAGCGAAATAGTATATTCGACGCCAGTCCACCCCACCCGGTATTCGCGAATGGTACAAACGTTCAATCCAAAGTGCGCCTTCAAGGATCCGGCAAGTTTGTAAGGATTCTGATTCGACCCGCCTCTCAAACACCTTCAACGTCGCGACGAGGAGCTTGCCTCCTCCCAGCGCCCCCCTCAAATTCCACCCCCCCCCCCCTGATACCACATTTTGTGGATATGGTAAAGCAACCACGAGGCAGTTACATGCCCATTGTTGTCTCTGGAAGTGGCTACACCAGTTTTTTTTTCATTTTATTCTAAGTTGTCATCCATAGACAAGGTGCGGAACTCTGCCTCACATGTGGTTCTTAGTAGGATGCAGGGCATCCTTCATGCGCCTCGCCGAACACCTCACGGCGCTTTGAGCTTGGTGCCCGCGACACCTGCCTGGTCGGTAAAACCCCTAAGAATTCCGTCCCGGCATTGTAGGCATCCGAGGGTCTATGGTATAAAGACTACGGCTATGCATAAAATGAGTACCCCCCCCCCCCCCCTCCCCCCGCCCCCTGAATACTAGCTGGGGGCTCTTGTGAGTTGCAAGGGACCACAAGAAGACGCTGGTCAGTCTTCTGATGACCCGCCCGTCGGTCAAGCGCCTTGAGCTTCACGAAAAAGAGTTTGCCTCCTTCCCAGCCCCCTCCCCCTTTCCCTTCCCCCCCCACCCCCCCCCCCCGATGCTAGCTGGGCCATCTCGTGAGCCGAAGATGCGCCGAGCACTTCCCGAAGATAGTGATAGAGTCCAACCTGAGCGTGGCGCGGGCCATGCTACGGATGTGCGAGAATTTGAAGAGTTGTCCCATCGATTGCTCTTCCAGCGGGGCGACGTGCGTGCTCACCACGATACAGGGCGGGAAGGTAAGAACATGGGGGCTTAGATTAGGGGGGCAACATCTTATGGTTTGGGCTAGAGGTGGGGGTCGGGTTTCGGGGCTGCTTCTTGGGAGCAAAATCATGTGTGGTAGGTTTAGGGAGCTAAGGCCACGAGGTGGTGATTGGAGTCAAGGGTATGGCCTTAGGTGTGAGGACCTAAATTGTAATTTAAATATAGGGGCTAAGGATACGGGGTATGTTTAGGGATGTCGTAGGGATAGAAGGGTTGCGGTTATAGGGGCTTGGGTTTAGAGAAATGGAATTAGGTTGAGGGCCTGAGACATGGGGCTAGATTTAAGATCTAAAAGCACGACGTAGGTTTAGGGAGTTCATACGGTTAGGGGTTAGGGGTTAGGGGTTAGGGGTTACGTTTAAGGGCTAACATCAGGGTTAGGGTTAAGGGGTACGTTCAAGGTTAAGGTTAGTGGCCAGGTGTAAGGTTAAACGTAGGGATTGGAAAGACGAGGCATGGGTTTGGGAGGCAGTGCTGGCGGCAAAGACGAGGGGACTCGGCTTAGGGAATAAAGTCAGAGATGAGGTTTAGAGTGGAAGAGGCTTACGGGTTAGGGTTAGGGGCTAGCACTAGGGTTTAGCTTTAGCAATAGGGGTTGGGGTTGATTTTTTGAGGCTACGACTGCTGAAGACGCTGGGTTGAGGGGCTAAGACTATAAGCCGGGTTTGGGGCGAAGTTGGGGTAAACTTCACAGGCAGATGTTCAACCAACAAAGACAGATACAGCCAAGAAAGGCAGACACAGACGCAAAAGGCAACAACTCCAACAGGTACGTCCGCAGCACCTCGTTAGTTCTTGTGTTTTTCCTCGGCGAGGTTTCCTCCAGCATTTAGCGTCCACTAACAAAGCACGACAAATGTCCCTAAGTTTGATCAGCTTATCAGGGTATGTACAATCTGTTCGCACAATACCCCTAGTAAAGCCGTTCACGCGTCACGCGGCGACAGCCTCCTCCTACACCGTCCTCGTTCTTTCACCGTTCCGTCCAGTCCCACGGTGCTAGCTGCGTTACGGTGAACCCCTTACAAGCTGTCGGCGACAGCGATAATGGTGTATGTATAACGATAAGTAAGTCAGTTCTACTGTGTGAAGTGATTTTTTTGTGCCATTTCCCCCGGTCTGAGCACCCCTTCCCTTCCCTTCCCTTCCGTGCGTACCCTATTATTCGTGCCGAATCGTTTTGTCTCGTAAGGTTTGCGTGGCCAACCTCGGCGACTCTAAGTGCGTTCTGGCGACGCTGGTCAACGGGCAGGTCTGCGCGGTGCCGCTGTCGGAGGACCACAAGCCCGACCGCGCGGACGAGAGGCAGCGAATTCTTGCCCTAGGGGGCCAGGTACAAGCACGCTCGAAGCCGTCAGCCCACCCTCGATGGTAGCGTGTAACACGGAGAAAGTAACGTGCTCATGGCCACTACCACCACCAACACCACCACCATCAATACCGTCACGGTTACCACCACGTATATCATATACCTTGTATCTGCCATCGTTCGAAATATGAAATGCTGATCCCTTCGGGCACACAATCCACAGCAGAATATCGTACATATCAGGAATCGATAGTAAACATCTGCGCCGAAATATCTAGACCATGAAATGGGGATATTTCTGAGCTGTACGGTGCCGGAAGAAGCTTCTTCATCTCCAACCCCGCCGATTAACCACCAAGCGGTAAAGGGTGCAGATCGTGTACTTATAGACGGTAAATTTAATAATTTATCTGCCCGGAAACATCTAGGTCATGATATGAGGATCTATCTGAGCTGCTCGATGTGTGAACAATTTAATTTCGTTTCCAAAAAATACAGACACCGATGGTATGGAGGTGGCTCTGTGACTTGGAACCCGTGAACCACTTTAAGAATCTAGGCAACAAAATCCGGTCTCCAACACGTCATGAAAAGAGTATCTATCTGAGCTGTCCGGTGTGTGGGTGACGTTTTCCATTTTCAGTGTAAAATTAGCTGAGGATCTGTGTGATCTGTCTCATTTTTTGAATAGCCTTATCTATCTCCAGAGCATGGGATCTATCTAACCTGTCGGGTGAGTGAGTATCCAAACACCGTCTCCAATACCGCCGATTAGCTGCCTAGTAGTAGATCGTGCAGATCATATAGACATAGACTAGTGATTTACAGTAAGCAGCTGCTCGAAAAATCCAGATCATTACTTAGGATCTATCTGAGCTGTCCGATGTGTCAATAACCTTCTTCCTTCTCTAACAACGCCGAAGGTGGGCTCTCGGCATCTGGTGGTCGGGTCCAGCCCCGCCGGTCCCGTCCGCATTCCCATGGGTCCAGCGAGGGTCTGGTATCGCTGTCGAGGGGAGATCATGGGCTTGGCCATGAGCCGCAGCCTTGGGGACGACATCGCGCACCAAGCCGGGGTGTCATCGGAGCCGGAGATTCTGGAGCACCAGATCGACGACAGCGATCAGGTAGAAGGGAAACGCGGGCGGGGGGGAAGGAGGTGTACTCATTGGTTGCCTGCCTTGGTCATTGAGGATTGACCGCGCATCCCGTTCGAGACGGAGCATGGGAGAAAGGGGGGCGTGTTCCTTTGTTGCTTGCCTTAGTCATTTGGCCAATGACCACGCATCTCTTTCGAGACGGAGCACTGCTCCTACTCCTAATAGAGACACCTCCAAAAATTGGGCGCTCATTATGAGCAGGGGGCGGGCGGTGTAAGGGTAATCACTATATTTTCCTTTCTGTTGGTTTTCAAAAACGCAAACGTGGACTCCCTCAACTCATCAAGTACAAAATGTCGAACAAAAAACAATCGAAATCGGGCATTTTGAGGCGAGAAGAAAAAAACGCTCCTTGGTGCCAGTAGTGTCACCCAGCAACGTCTGCAGGTTTTACAGCCTCTCGCCCGATTGTCGTCGCAACACGGTGGTAAAATGCACGTTTCCATTTACTCTTTTTTTCGCAGTTTCTGATCCTGGCTACAGACGGGGTGTGGGATGTTACGGAGATCGGGCAGGCTGTACAAATAGTCCAGGTGAGAATTAACGCTCGGAGTTTTTTGAGCGTGAGTTCGGCGAGTACAGCACGCGACACTTGAGTCTCATGCTGCGGCGGGAGTACACCAATTATTTCATTAGGCTCGCCGCTCGAAGAGCTTTCTATCCCTTATACTGTTACTAAGTAACACATAAAGAGCTATCCCACGGGAGGGGTGCAGCAGTTTCTAAGAAATTTCTGAGCTCCTAACAAGAGGACCTCAACATCTCTCCCTAGACATTCTTTCAAAAGCATTCTTCGTTCGCGCAAACCCGACCAAAGGTCTGTATGCTCTGATCCTAAAACAAACGATGACTCGTAAAATGAATATACACTAGCCGGTAGTTCCTCACCACTTGAGGACCTCAACCGGGCAGGAACGCTTTGGTCCAAAAAGTGCAACTCCTAACGTGGGACGAGTGATTTTTAACCAACTGAAATTGAAAATGCTTTTGTGATGACCAAACCCGTGGTCTAGGTATACCAACAAAAACAAATATCGCAAAAAACAGTTTCATTTCGCCAATTTTGGGCTAAGGAGCCCCAGATAATTCAAAGAAAAAAAAAATCACCAAAAAAGTGATAGCTCTATCGTAGCACGCATCCTTGTCCCTTTGCTGCTAGAAATACTCTCTTCCAGTATATTCCAAGTGATTTTTAACAAACTGAAATTGAAAGTGATTGTGTGATGAACAAACCCGTGGCCTAGGTATACCAACAAAAATATGTATCTAAAAAAATAGTTACATTCCGGCAATTTCGGGCTATATAAGGAGCGCCCGATAATTCAGAAAAAAAAAAAGCTCACCAAAAAAGCGATAAACTCTATCGTGGCACGCATCCTTATCCCTTTGCTGCTGGAAAAAACTCTCTTCCACTAGTTCCAAGTTACTTGTGCCCCAAAATGTGCCGGAAGTTCTAAAATCGTTGAGAAATCGGGAGATAAGGATTCCGGCTGTTTTGTTTTCGCACGAAACACAAGAAAAAAAAATATTATACTGAAACTAGTCTAGTGCACACCCTCTGCCTCGCACAATAATTTGGGCTTGTCCCACCATGGGAGTTTTCGTAAATGGTGTCGTGTATTTGATACCTGGCTGTTGCTGCTTGCGATGGTTTTTCGTCATCGGTGGCGTGGAGTTGAACAAATCTTCTCGCTAACCACAACCACAGCAATAGGCGTTCATTGATCCTCGAAGATCTCTTTTTCTGCGGAAATGACGGGGGGGTCGTGGGTTGGTGGTAGGTGGGGTTGAAGTTCCTTTTCCATCGAAATTATAGGGGGCGGAGTACGGGGATGGGGGGTTGGGAGGGGGCGTGTAGTCATTGTCATGCGTGGCCGTAGTCTGTCCGACCATAGACCTTCGCATGCCGACAATGCTGGGACGAGGGTCAGTTTTGCGCGGGAAGGGCAGGGGGTGCAGTGTGTGTAAGGGGGGGGGGTATATACGCAGCTGATTGGGTGACTGAATGAACGGTACGTTGAACGGGTTTATTTACCCCTCGGCCGCCAATCAACGAATAGCGAGAGTTGAAACGTTGGAACTGACCCAGCCCTTAGCGGAAGAGTTTTCCATCGAACGGCCGTTGCTATTTACGTGGCATTTAGGTACGATTGCACCTCCCACGTTTCGCGGTTCGGCTCACAGAGCATGGCCGACGCGCGTTTTTGGGATGCTAGCGGCGCGCGAACAGTCTACAACCTTGCCGGGGTTGCCACCATGCGTTGCGCTTGCGGCCTGCTACTTTCAGCCCCGCGCCGTTTTCAACCCATGCTCATCTCATCGCCCCAACCAATCAATGCCCATTCACATCCCCCCCCCGCTCAACCCGTACCCACTCCCCCCTCCCCTCTCTTAACCCGTGCCCATTTCAACGGCCTCCCCCCTAATCGGCAACCCCCCACTCCCTCTGCTGCTTTCACCGCACGCATCCTATCTCGATCGGTGCGCCTTCCTTTGTTATAGGGGTATGCTTCACGGTGTCGAGGAAGCAATTGGGAC
Source organism: Undaria pinnatifida (assembly GCA_012845835.1). Lineage (NCBI taxonomy): Eukaryota > Phaeophyceae > Laminariales > Alariaceae > Undaria > Undaria pinnatifida. Next base: position 28,182,997 of record JABAKD010000025.1, read on the forward strand.
CCGCAAGGGGCGGCGTCCCTTCTAGCCCACACTGCACGAAAGCGGTGGGAAGGGATGTCTGCTGTGGTGGATGACATCACGGCGATGGTAGTTAGGCTCAACACTACCGCTACTGCATAGATGTATTGTACAACGGAGTGGTCGCAACATATGGGGAAGAAAATAAGAGGTCAAAGAAACCTTTAGGCAAGCAAGTTTAATGTTAATATTCCACTGCTAATCTGCGCCTCCGATGGAGAACAGCAAGAAGGGGGAACAATTGCGTTAGGGGTGGGAGTCAATCGTTACCCGAAAGCTTCCTCGAGAAGCAGGCAACTCCTGCTGCTGCTGCCACCTCCACCGCCGCAGCAACCGTCGCCGCCGTCGCCGCCGCTCTCCGCAATTATTCTCACGGACCCAAGTACAGCATCAATGATTCCTGACACACTTTCAGCGTTGGTGGTGGTTTTCGCACATGTGATAGAGCGTATGGTACACGAGGTAAACTATACAGCACTATTGACGCCGCCGTGAATGTGTGCAAACCCGTGCGTGCAAATCAGTGGCCTATTAACCGTTTGGGGACTCAGGCACAGCGACCACAAACACGATAGTTGCGGTCTCTTTACAACCAACCGTCAAGGACGAGCTTGCAGCAGCACGGAATTCATCACGCTGCGCGCCTGCTGTGCATTTATATCCCTACCCTGCAATTTGGACACCCCCCCGGACTCCAGCAGCCCGGCCTGCTTAGCGTAGCCGATGCTGGAATCTTTGTTTAGTTTTCAAACTTTCCTCCGCGAAGTTCCAAAGGGGTACATACGTGAATACTCTCCCGTCCACCTCGTTGTTTTGGGGGGCGGGGCGGGTGAAAGCATCTGTGGCGAGGTGGTAAGCGTCCTCCCTCAAAACAACGTTCCCACTGTGAGACCTCGGTCGTCTGTTTTGGAAAATCTAACAAAAACAATACAGCTGTTTACTGTACGTGCGGTTAAATTCATTCGTTTGTTTGGTCGGACATATCGGGTGAGACGGGGAGGCGGGGGGGGGGCATTAGACCAGCCGATTTACCCTTCGCAAACGGCAAGCTCTGCCGCGCACCCAAGCCATAAATTATTCCTGGTTCTGCGACGCACAGGTTCACTCCATTGGTCATATTCAGTCACCGTATTGCCCCCTACGAAGTTTCAGCTCGTTTGGCGCCACGAGCGTGTAGTTGTGGTGAACCTCAAACCTTCCAGGGTTTTCCGTGGACAGAGATGTCAACATGCATTGACTGTCTATCTATGCGATAGTCCCTTTTCCCTAGCTCTCCCTGCCGCATCGGCTCGAACTCTCCACTCACGCCTCGCAATCGTCAAGAATCGGTCGGGCTTTTACCTTTCGTGCGAGACAGAAACCACCGCCACAGTGGCCTTTGCAGCAAATCAACCAAGGGTCGCGTCTATCCTGCCTGGGATGCGGAACACAAGCCGCAGCCTTCCATTCGTTTGTCGCCCCAACAGATGAGAGCAGCGCAACATTTCGGCCAGGCCGTCATCTAACAGCCAAACGGCCACAACACCTATTACGATGATACCTCAAACTACTAGCAGCAGCGCAAACACATCAAATAGGAGCTACTGCTCCGCGCCCGAGGCTCTGCGCCATGGTAAGCTGCTTGAACACAATCGTTCTCCCACACGAGCCGCTCGCGGAGTGGCAACGACCCACCCATGGCAGCCGAAAAGCTGGAGAAGCATTCGGGAAGAGGACGGGCCGGCGTATGGGAATCGTGTACTAGTAGGTATTGTTGATAGCCATTTCGCTTTCGGTGGTCGCCATGGGACATCCTGGCTTCATCACCGGGTTTCCTAGATACTTCCATGAGTGTGTCAAGTGGATCAGCGCCTCTGACTCGAGTGCTTGAGCAACGCTCGCCCTGAACTGTGTCCAATCAACGTTGGCCACATATCTCGACCCACTCTCCAGAGAGAGGCGGAAGAGTGATTTGATCAACCATTGCAACCGAGACGCTAGAGAAACCGTAGGACTGTCTATCGGAGTAGTTGACGCGCAACCCATACCGCATTGGTTGGTTTTCTTTGAAGTACTGAAAAACGAAAAACAATGGACTTACGGAGACTCAGCCTAGTTATCTCGCTCAATGGCTTGTTATCTCCTCTATCTTGTGCTCTTATAGTATCATTGAGGACATCCTCACATCCTGTGGTCCACTCCATCACGTGTGGAATAGCCCGTTTCGGCCAAAAACTATAACGTCTTCATTCATGCGACGCTGGCGGCGATATAAATCAGTAATACCTACGAGTTAGGCGTGTAACGATCCAGGAAGGACCAATCTTTCCAGAATGTTGTTGCCCACTATTAAAGTAAGGAAATCGTGGTCCTCAGAGGACAGAGGAAATCGTGGTCATCAGGTCGAATCAACCTAGGAAAAACGAAAGCGGCGCAGTCGCGTTACTCGCCCGTTTCTTTCTGGCCCGTATTAGAGTCAGGGTTACGGGTTGGGATGGGCCTTCGCCAGTGTTTTGGTCCCATAATCGGAAGTGCTTCATAGCACCAACAATCGGGAATAATCACAACAACCCGACCCCAGGAAGATCTATCGTAGGTAGGTCCTAGGGATTCTCACATAATTACTACCTGGTAGGATTTTTTATCACAAAATAAATCTGTCTCGGCTTAGATTCGGCCAACCGTTGGAATTGATCGTCTGCAGAACCAGCCGATTCCAATGGATTCCTCTCGAAGATTGACCAATGACTCGCTGAGAGAGCTAAGAACAATTACATTTATCTCATGGAGAAAACGCCTGCGAAGGCGTCGAGAAACCCTGTTTCGTTTTTCGTCTTGCGCATTTGTCAGCTTCGCCCAATTATCCGTTGTAGGGCCACGAAAATGGGAAGTGCAATCTTATAAAACTACCAGTGTGAAGGTGCGCGGCAGTACGAGCAGTATCATGTTGCACGTGTGTAAATCCTGTTGTTGGTATTGGTTGCCGTAGTAGCTGGGACACTGAATAGCGTTATCATCCTCTAATACAGCAGTGCTTGGTGTGATCGATGCTGTACTCGTCATTGTTTGTTTCTGTTATATTATCCTTGTGTATCGGTGCGATTACTTCGTATATTATCAAGTTACGAACGGGGTTATAATACAACAGCAGTCCCGTCTGTTCGGGCTCTTGTCTTCTGTCGTCTTCTAGGTGTTTCCCCCTTGAATTGTGTTGTGTGATGCTCACTTTGCTACAGTAATAACAAAATCTACGCGCCCAGTAAGGACAATTTCGGAATGCCGTGAGCAAGCCATCCATGAATCGACCCCCTCCCCCGCAGTCTCCATCCGCCCGCCCCCCGCAACGGCTAAACCTGCCACACTGAGCTCCAAATAAAATGGTGAGGATCACCCCCCCCCCCAATCCTCATCAATCCGCACAAGGGGAATGATCGCATCACGTAGTGTGAATATGGTAAGGCACCCACGAAGCGGTTGCATAGTATTACCCATTGCTGTCTCTGGAGTGGCCACACCAGAAAGCAAAAAAAGACAACTCATTGGTGCTGTCATCCATAAGCAAGAAAGTAGGCACAAGGTGCCGAAGTCCGTCTGACGAGCGGTTCTTGGAAGGATGCAGTTCATCCTTCATGCGACTCGCCGAACACCTCTCGGCGCTTCGCGCTTGGTGCAAGCAATGTCTGCCTGGTTGGTGACAACCCGACTTGCTCCGTCCCGGCATAGTAGGGATGCGAGGGTCTATGGTCATACGGCTACGGCCATGCACAAGCTTAGTACACCCCCCCCCCCAGTCCTCACTCCACAAGCTTCACCCGTGCGTACAGTCTATGCAAAAAGAAAGCAAGACGAAAACATCCAAAGCGATACTCACGGAAACTGACGAGGGCAACTTCGAAGATACCAACGAAAATATCCATAGACGCACAACATACCAACGACCATGGACCAACTTATCGGCGAAGATACCCGCGAAAGCGCTGATAAATGAACCGACGAATACACCAACGACTATACCTAAGGATGTACCTACGGAAGCGCTTGCGAATACACCGATGCAGACGCCAGCAGAGAAAAAAACACGAATCGCCCGGCCACCGAGAACTCAGTACCCCACGGTCCTCACGAGCGACTCGTACGACTCCATTTCGTCCACCTTGCGAGGTTTTTCCCGTCCGTGGGTTGTGTTTACTTCCACCTCCACCACTTTTTTCGCGCTGGGCACGTCTACCTTAACCAGTTTAGCTAACGTCGACCTGGCTGTTTTGGCGTCCTGGAGATCGCCGTCCCAAGCGGTACACGTAAGGATATCAAGGGCCTCGTCGTACACGGCCTGCGGTGGTTGACAACCGGAGGCATTATTAATAGAGTGAGTGGAGAGGGGGGGGGGGGCGGTAAACATTGAGATTGAGGTAGACGTAGAGACATGTAGATATTTGGATACTTGATACATAGCACAAGACACGTTATCTTCTTCCGTGTGTCTTCCCTCCTTGATACTCTATATAGAGGCAAACAAACGGACCGAGAGAAAGGGCAATCGAAGGCAGCGCATTTCATTACAGCATTCGCCCATCACCCCACCTCCTTATAATTGGTTTTGGGTATCAGCGAACTGGGTCCAACTTATGCCCGTAGTGTCTTAGGTGGAGTGAGGAGCGGTAGTAAAAACCAAGTGCGTTGCTTGATAACCTGATAATGACTGTTGGTATACTGAGCTATCTGCGGGCCATGACTCCTCTTTATCATGTGTGTGACGGAGAGAGTTTTCATTGTCATTTCAAGAGAGCTGTTGCGTTGTCATAAACTGCCTGGTGTGACCTTGAGGAAAGGAACATCTACAGTATACAAGGTTTCTGTGAGCACCACTAATACGAGCATCAGACCTGAACGCGACATCTACAGGCCCACAACATCTACCACAGGGAAAAAGCAGGGTGTATAATCGCATGTTACCTGATGTGAAAAGGAAGTACATGCAAAAACAATAAAGTTGTGTAGACCACACCAACCTAGTGCTTAGGGCACTACGTACGTTCCGTCATCATGATCGCTTCCCACTTTATGCCGAACCATAGATATAACAAAGTAACGTATCTTATTAGTAGCTGACCGTGCATGCGATAGCCAAGCATTCCTTTAAAGCACCAGGCCTGTGTGCGGGATTGCATTTTTTCCCCCTCTCCTCGTGTTCATTGCAGATGGAATTGCATGGCTAAATCACCTCGCTCGTTGTAATCGCAACGTGTATCGCTGTTTCACAGTTTGTCGCTGCAAAGCTCGTCGCTCTAGGAGGCATCGGCACGCCACTAGTTTTTGCTGGATGCAGATAGGTGGAAATATCAGTTAAATTTCATGAACACCCCCGTTAAATCTCAGTAAAAATAGCCAAGCTACATAGTTGGCACGCAATAGCCAAGAAAATATTTACAGTTCTAGTAGCTTCGAGCAGCACTATGCCGCTAGCTTCCTAAGCAAGTTACTATAAAGTGGTCGTCATATTGGGAAGTGCTGCTGCTGTGTCGAATGTTTTATCATACGGTTATGTCCAACTACCGTATCCCTGCATGACAATACGCCGTAGGCCTATATACGACATTCAAAAGTGTCATACGAGTATTCATTGCGAATCTGCTTATCACATAGATTGCCAACCATGGTTGTCCGGTTACACATGCCAAGGCATGGCTGTTCGATTAACGGTAATTGAAATCAAAAGGCAAACGTCCCCAATGGCTGTCTATAGCTCAGCTCAGGTACCACCATCGTATATTAGTCTAGACGACCTTCAATAAATTCACACCAGGGTGCATACAGAAACAGAAACACAACAGCATACCGTAGGTAACATTGGTAGTATTCATCTTATACGGAAATAAAAAACCACTTGACTAATATTAACATTAACGTGAAAACAACTAGACGTACATGTTGCTCCCATCCACCGATTCTCTTTGAAATATTGATAGGGACAGCTTACGCTATACCTACAATGGGACTCGAAGGGTGCGCCAGCTAGCGTTGGGCTGCGAAAGCAACTGAGTTAAATCGACACACGACGCGTATGAAAATACGCGGAAGTGTGGTGAGCTAAAGCTTTATTTTCCCCCATCCGCCGGAGGATTAAAAAAAAAAAAAAAAAAAATCTTTGAAATATTGGGCATTTGCATTCAGCATGCAGGTAGCGTATTTTGCTCCCATCCATCTCCGCCCCCCCCCCCCACCCCCCAACAAACTCTCCATCCCTCCTCCCTCCCCTTCCGCTCCACCAAAAATCAAAATCTGCCGGAGTTAATCAAAATCTGCCAGAGGTATAAACACTACCCAACAGGTGATATAATCTACTCCGAGTATTGTTTTTCGAGCCACCCATGCAGTAACTCCAGTTCATTTATATGGCCTTCAAGATTCAATTAACCCCCACCTCCCTTCCCCACCGCCCCCACCATCACCTACTAGCATTACGCGTGCAGTAAGCTCCTATTCATTTATGCGACCTATCCCCCCACCCTCCCCCCTCCCCTCACCGGTCATACGACTACATAGCGATAGTAATACAGGATATACATAATTCACTGGTGCATTCCACAGCTATCAAATTTTGTCCCCCTCAAAAACGGATTCTAGAGTTTCCGCGCACAGGTTGATCAACATCACCCTGTTGACCCTGGTACAAGCTACACTGTAGTTCTAAGGGGAGTCGGTGACCTATATCCTTAATGAGGACACACACCCAGCAATACGGGAGATCGCAGTATCACACACAGCTTGCAAAGTTGAGTTTCGACGAAATCTTCGATCTCGCAGCTGGAGTGAGTGTATTTTTATTTTATACCAGGTACAACAGAGGCATAAAATATAATCTAGATACATATCTAGACCTATTAGATTACCAGGTCAACATATGTTTATACAGAGATATTGATACACAGGTAAAAGGAGAGACGCAGACACAGCCAGAGACAAACAGAATGGGCGAGTCAAAAGACGCAATCACGGACACACACAACGTTCGACCGCAAACCCAAACCCACACGAAACCCCAGCCCAACCCATCCCTAACCCTAACCCAACCCGCATCCCCACCCCCCCACCCCCACGCCTAACGGCCGTCACCATACCTCGTCTAGGATGTCTTCATTGGCGAGCAGTTTAAGGTACAAAGCTTCCGCCGTGCTTTTCCTGACTTTCGGAAACTTATGGCCGAGAAAGAAAACGGAATGTTTCAGCGCCTTCGTCCGGGCCGGGTCTGAGTACTCCAGCATGCACACGAATACGCTAGGGGAGGCGGTGGCGGTGGAAGCGGTGGGGTGGGAGGGGGTTGGGTTAAGGGGGTGAGGATGGGAAGGGAGAAGGGAAGGAGGGGACGAGGGAAAGGGGAAGGGGGGTTGATGGTGCTGGTAGAGTCGTTGACTCTTTAGCCGGCCACGAATTCAATTTTTGAATTTCGATGGGGGGTCGAAGAGGGAGGCGGGGGGGGGTGAGAATGGTGGTGGGGGATAGGCTAATAAAAACGGTTCGGCGAGGCGGTGATAGCGGTCGGGTGGGAGGGGGAGTGTACTCAGTTTGTGCATGGCCGTAGCCGTATGACCATGGACCCTCGCATCCCTACTATGCCGGGACGGAGCACGTTGGGCTTTCACCAACCAGGCAAACATTGCTTGCACCAAGCGCGAAGCGCCGTGAGGTGTTCGGCGAGTCGCATGAAGGGAACTGCATCATTACAAGAACTGCCCGTAAGACGGACTTCGGCACCTTGTGCCTACTTTCTTGCTTATGGATGACAGCGCCAATGAGTTATTCTTTTTTGTTTTCTGGTGTGGCCACTCCAGAGACAGCAATGGGTACTACTATGTAACTGTCTCGTGGGTGCCTTACCATATTCACACTACGTGATGCGATCATTCCCCTTATGCGGAGTTAGGGTTCTCCACCCCGCACAATATGCTCTAACTCGATAACCATCCCGGTGACCGCCAAAAACAAAAACAAAAAAACGGCACCCTGGTTGTCTAGCTCACGCAGTTGTTGACTGGCATGTGTTACAGCGTTGTTGCCAACCAACGCCAACTCCAGTACGTATCTAACGTTTTACAGCGTCGGTGCCAACCGAGGCTATCATACATGTACTTTAGGGGGGCAGAGGGAAGGGGGGGTGGGAGGGGGGGGGTTAAGAGGTGGGTGATGTGAAGGGAGAAGGGGAGGAGGGGAGGGGGAAGGGGGTTGATCGCCCTCTCGTGTGCTCAGCCCCCTCCCCCCACCCCTCATTTCCTCCTCACAAGCTCAGCATACCTTGCCCCCAAGCAAATCTTGGTAACGTCCCGGCAGGCCTTCATCTCGGCCGCCACCGTGGCTAGCAGCAGCATGGGAAAAGGGTGCTCCTCCGCTGAAAGGAAATCGAAGCAGTCGTTTGACAACAGCAACTGAAAGGGGCAGACAGAGTGGGGGTGAAGAGAGAGGAAATGGGTTGGGTGGGGGTGGGCGTGGGCGTGGGCGTGGGGGGAGGGAGGGGGAGGTAATCATCATATCATGCAAGGCCGCAGTCCGCAAGACCATAGACCCTCGCACCCCGACAATGAAGCGACGGGGCACGTCGGGTTTTCACCGTCCAGACAGACATTGGTTGCACCAAGCGCTGGGTGGGTGGGTGGGTGGGGAAGTTGGGGGGAGTGGCGTGGGCGATGGAGTAGGGGGGAGGGGAAATTGAGGGGGGGGGGGAGTTGTGGGGGATAAGTGAGGAGGGGAGAAAGTATGCGAAGTTAGGGTAGACAAGCACATAATTAGGGCCCTTTGGGCATCCATATGCGAAATAATCAAGACTCACAGAAGAATCCAAACAAATGGATTATTGCGTCATAGTTGAGACCCTTCTAAGGTGACAGGACTTGCAGGACTACAGCGACGATGCGGCGGTGCCATCTACGGCATAAAACGTGGTATCCACAGAAAAAAACAACAACGGAAAAGACGAAATAAACAACGGAATCGAAAAAAAAAAAAAAAAAAAAAAAAACGAAAAAACGCACCTCAACAGTCTTGAGGAGGGGAATGACCACCCGAGGGTCCCCCCCAGAGTCCCCGAAAATTTCAACGAGACGGAGCGCCAGGCCTGCCAGCGCCCTCAAGTTCTTGGAGGCCTTGCAAGCGCGTCCCCACCGGAGCAGGGCACCCGACGATTGCTTTACCACGGACTCGCTCAGCCCGCCCACGCTTATCACCAGACCCGCCACTGTCACGCATGGCACATAGTACGATACAGTTGGGGGGCGGGGGGGGGAGGAGGGCGCAAGGGAGAGAGACAATAGTCTAGAAACGCAAACAATCAGGACGCGATCGCGGGGCGCCATTCCGTTGCCTCCACTGCGGGAGCAAGCGGGGCAGGAGCGGGAGAAGCGATAAATATGACCCAACCTCCTTTCACCCATTGCCACATGGCCGCATCTAACAAAAAGACAAGCGACAACAAACTAATGTGATTAGATCATATTACATCAATAGCCCCGACCTAGTTCGAAAGCAAACCACACCCCTGCCCTCTTTGCGATGACACGAAGACAACGCAAGGGAGAGAGCGAACAGAGCAAATACAAACCAAGTAAACTGCATGCCTTCGAACAACCTCTGCCCTCCCTAAACCCTACCCCCCCCCCACCCCCCCCGCCCCCTTCCCAACCCCCCTGCCGCCCTCCCCAGCCTACCACCACTTCGAGTAGACAGAAAGGAAAAACATTTTGCGGAGAGCTACCAGGTATATACATACGGGAAACTACGCGCCACACATGCCCAAAAAACTCCCAGCTCTTCAACTTCTTACCAATGGCGTTGTGATATTCCGGCACCGCAAGCAGTCCCACCACGATCGGAAACGTTGCCGCGGGACTCGCCCAGTTCACGCCCCCCCCCCCAGCCCCTGCCACCGCCCCCCCCGCAGCCGCTGATGCCTCTCCCCCTATCCCCACAAGACTAGCCCCCTTTATCGCGTGCTTAACGGCTGCTTTCTCGGGAACGAAAGGAAGGCTCGGGTCGCCTGATTGGATAATGTTCTGGAGAACGGTTCCCGCACGTTCTCGGACCGCGTCCAATTTCTCCGACAACTGTTTCGTTTTTTCACCGGAATTTCGGTTCAGATCAGGAGGCGAATGCACCGGCCGGGGACGGGACGGGACGGGACGGGGGGGGGGAGAGGGGGGGGGGGGGGGGGGGGGGAGGGGTGAGAGAGCTGATAATTTTTTTTGTGGTTTACAAGCGGCAACCAGTTCTGATGACGCGAGACTGCAAGGGAGCGGAGGAGGGGCAGGGGCGGGCGGGGAAACCTGAGGTGTTTTGGGCCTTGAAAACTTGGGCATGGGCGAGCGACGGTCGGTGTTTCTGCTGATGCTGTTACCTCTATCCACCAAAGCCAACTCCCAACTCCCAACCTCCACTAACCTTATACCACGCGTGCCCGACGTGCTTGAACACCGCGCACACGACTAGCTCCTCTAGGTCCAAATAAACAACGCCAACTCCCAACAATTTAACCCCCAACCTCTGGCCCACATCAAAACAAGGCCAACTCCCAGCTTACAGCTCTCAACGCCTTATCTAACCCCTTATCTCTGACCTGCTTGAGCACCGCGCACATGACTCGCTCCATCATGGTTGGCGTCCAGTACATCTCATCGCAGGGATGAGGGGAAGGAACAGACGCCGGTGGCTGGTCCATGAGTGCCATGCGCTCCTGAGGACGCCACCACGAAACAGATCATCATTGATTGAGGGGGGGGGGTGGGGGGGGTGGGGGGGGGGGGGGTGGGGGTGGGGTTCGCACAATATGTTGGAATGTGATTCTAAGTTGAGCATGGCCCTGTGAAAAGACCTTTGTTCGGTGACCCTAATCCTGTATCTGGCATAAACACGTAAACTTTCTAGAAAATTCCCATGCTCCTTAGTGGGCAATCCTACTGATAATCCCGCCGCATAATGTAAGTCGGCTTGGAGCATCGAAGGACAACTACGCAGACGGCAGTGCCTCCCGTACATTCCAACACAATCGCCACAGACAAGAACAAAGAACAGGGTCGCCACAAAAAAAAAGTAGTTTTCATGTGGTGTATTTTACCTTACCACAGAGCTCCTCCCCCTCCCCCCCGCCCACCCCCCCACCCCGGCCGCGATCGGCCCCTGGTCAAAGGCTAGAGAAAGACCAATTACACTATCAACTCCTTTAGGACTTTAGAGGGAAAAATCGTGTCCAAAATGTGCGATACGAAGAATACAGCATCGCCACATGAAGCAGCTCTTTCTGCTGGGATAGGCGGGGCATCCGAAGCGCAACGTCAAGAGCTACACGATACGCGCACAGCATTCTGATAGTCGTACAGCTGCCTCGCATATCTTCCTAGACGGTTGATACTATCGTACTGCTTGCGTTTCTTGGTCGATGTGGAAGGCCACCCGGAGGGTTAATACACACCAAACCCTCACCTGAAGCGGTGGCAAAATGAAGGCGCAAGAGGACTTCCCTGGCGGCAGCTCGACGCCTGATCATGGGGGGGTGAGGGGGGGGTCGAAGAAGGCGAGGCAAAAAAATTAAACACCACGAACGCAAAAAAATCACATCCCAAGAGCGAAAAGAGGGAACAGGCTAGATGCCTGGAAAAAGAGGGAACAGGCTAGATGCCTGGAAACTGAAACATGTCGCAACTACCCCGGGCGTGTTGCAGGTAGAATAAAACACCTTCGTTTCCAACCGCCCCCGCACCCCTTCGCCAAGCCAGCCCGCGTCTCCGAGCCAGCCCGTCCGCGCAACATCAGAAGAAAAACGACGCACGCGTGCATTTCTCACCGCCACGGTCAGCAAGCGGTAGGCCTCTAGACGCCCTCGCGGCAATCCTGGCCAGCCTCTCCATTCCTGTCAAAGCATCCATCCGACACCAAGACCCGACGTCGCCCCTCTTGTCCACGGAGTAGTCCTCTGCAGCCAGCAAAAATGTGCCAAGCACGCCTTCCACGTCTCCCAGCGAAAGGCCGACAGAGCGCCAATCCAACCCCGATCTGGTCCCAGCCCCAGCCCCAGCCCCAGTCTCGGCCCTAGCCCCAGCCTCAGGCGGTCCGTTGCTGCCGACGTCGCTGCCACTAACCTTACCGCTAACGTTAACGTTGGCGCTGCTCACGTTAGTCCTACTTCTATCATCGCCACTACCACTACCGCTGCCACCACCGCCACTGCTGGCGCTACCTAGATCGCCATTGCTGCTACTACCGCCGCTATTGCTGGCGCTGATGCTGGCGCCGTGCCTTCCCACCCCGACCTCTTCGCACAAACCTGCGAGCGCCCGCACGGCGTTTCTTCGGGTCTCGGCGTCGGGTTCCCCCCCCGGCCCGACACCGCTCCCTCCTCGCCCCCCCCCCTCCCCCCCTCCCTTCTCTTCCTCCACTCCCCCCCCTTCTCCTTCTCCTCCCCTGCTGCTATCCTTATGTTTAGCCTCGCCATCTAGGGGTGATGGGGAGGAGCGGGGGCCGTGGCGACCGCAGGAGGCATCTTTTAACGCCTCCAGGATATCCTCTAAAACCTCGCTCGACGCGCCTGGGGGAGGGGGGTAACAATTGGAGTTTGATAGGGGGGGGCGAGGGGGGGGGGTGTACTCAGTTTGTGCATGGCCGTAGTCGAATGACCATAGATCCTCGCATCCCTACTATGCCGGGACGGAGCGCGTCGGGTTTCACCTACAAGGCAGACATTGTTGCACCAAGCGCGAAGCGCGGTGAGGTGTTCGGCGAGTCGCATGATTGGTGAGCTGCATCCTTCCAAGAACCGCTCGTAAGACAGACTTCGGCATCTTGTGCCTACTTTGTTGCTTATGGATGACAGCGCCAATGAGGTACTTTGTTTTCTGGTGCGGCCACTCCAGAGACAGCAATGGGTATTACTATGTATCTCCCTCGTGGGTGCCTTGCCATATTCACACTACGTGATGCGATCATTCCCCTTGTGGGGAGTTAGGGTTCTCCACCCCGCACATTATGATCTAACACGATAACCATCATAGTGACCGCCAAAAAACAAACAAAAACAAAACGATACCCGGGTTGTCTAGCTCACGCAGTGACTGGCATGTGTTACAGCGCCGTTGCTAACCAACGCCAACCCCAATATACATGAAATGAATATTGGGGTTGGCGTTGGTTGAGGGACGACGACGACGACGACGACGACGGGGGGGGGGGCATACTCATTTGTGGCTTACTTTAGTCATTTGACCACTGACCACGCATCCCTTTCAAGACGAAGCACCGTTCCTACTCCTGATAGAGACACCTCCAACATTTGGGCGCTCATTACGCTTCTTCCATATACTACACAGAAACTGCTTGCTTATCCTATCCCCATCCTGTTTCGCCGTCTGCGGCCATCATCTATCGAGGGGGGGCGGTGAAACGGAGTGAGGTGATTGAATAATGGATTGGTACCCACCAACCGTTAGATACAAACATAAGCACATACAGGGACGCACACAACCAAGACAGGCCTCCACCCCACAGTCCCTCGCCCACGCCTCCTAACCCTCCTACCTGCCAGCTTCCGCGGTAACACGCCCAAAGCCATGGCATAACCCCGCGTAATCGCAGCGTTGGCTTCCATCCGAAGCCCAGTAACATACGTCCCGATAACCCTAAACCAAAAGGCGATGGAAGGGGAGAGGGTGGGGTTGAAACTATTTTACATAATATCGCTTGCTCTAATTCCAAGCAATTGCGTGCAGTTTAAAAAATGAAAGCTATGGTAAAATAAATCGTCTAGTGCATTGTGTCTCCTCTCGAATTCCACGTAAAGTTATAGAGGGGGTTCTAAGCACCTTAAACAACAAGCCGTTAGAAAGAAACACCTCGTGAGACGAGGAAAGCCGATCGCACCGCACCGCACCGCACCGCACCGCACCGCACCGCACCGCACCGCACCGCACCGCACAGCACAGCACCCTACCCCGCCTTATCAATCACAATTGCACAGGAATGTTTGGTTTCGCACTCAAATCAACAACAAAAACGCAACACTATAATAACGTTGCTATATTTCCGTGAAGAGCATCACATTATTACAATTTAGAAGTGGTCGGGTTTCTATGCGGGAAAAGGCGATGCATCACTCCCTCGAGGGTTGCACACAAAATTCGGATTCAAACTGCTTGGAATTAGAGAAAGATCTATTTTACAAATGGAGAAATATTAACGCGCCCCGCCCTCCAGCTCACATCGAAAACTTACACAGGGAGGGGAGGAGTTCACCTCGTTCGTAGGCGTTGCGAATGCCCGTTCCCTCCGCGCCTGGCAAAAAAAAAGCTACATGTACTGAAATATGTATTTTCCATGAAAAATACCAGGTACGTGCAATAGCTACAACTACTAATAGTACTACTCCTACTGCTATTGCTACTGCTATACTACGACTACTACTACTACTACCACCACCACTGCTTCACTTCGTTAGAAAATATGCTCAAAAGCCTGGCTTGGCTGACCAATCCAGGGACTATCTCATGTCTGCCCACGTTATCACCAAGAGCCGCAACTCGCGTGCGCTCGGCGTGCCCTTGCTAGCCTGCACACGACGAGCTGGACCCGAGACTGGTCCTGGGGTGCTCGTGTGCCTTTACCCCTAAAACCCAGATTCCCGACACAGACGTCGATCTCTCTTTCAAACACAATACTTATCACTTTGTCTGTTACTTTGTTTTCTTGCGTGCAGACAAAGCTATCCTTCACAAACGTGAATACAGTACAATACTTGTGGTCGGGTTTCAAAACGGATAAAAGGCCAGATTGTTGAAGCAGCCCACTTCCAGACCATGTGGAACGCCTAGGGGGAGGTGGGGGGGGCAGGGATACGAGTTCCACCTCGTTCGTAGGCGTTCTGCAGGCTGGTTTTCGTATACGCTGTGAAACACAAAACACAAATATGCTACATTATAAGAAACATTTCCATTAGTCACACCAGGTGCGTACTAGTGGTCGGGTTTCTAAACAGAAAAAGGTGAGATTGTTCAAGCAGTCCACTTCCCAGACCACGTCGAACGTTTAGGGGGAAGGGGGGGGGGGGGGTACGAGGGGAGGAATTCACCTCGTTCGCAAGCGTTCTGAAGGCCCGTTCTCCCCCACCGGAAACCAATTGTTGAGCACCGCCTTCAACGCCGCAGTGGCAGAAACCTGGACAATCTCAACAGGATGTCGCAGGCTCTCGTCGACCGAGTCTAGCAAACGCAGCTGATCCACCGGGGAGGAGAGGCAGGCAGGGGGGGGGGGGATTACGAGGAGCAGCAGCGTCGGGGTGGGGGAGGAGGGGTTACAAGGAGCAGCAGCGTCGGCAGAGACAGGTCTACACAGGATGCTTGTCGAGGCATCTTGGGAACGAGACAGGTTGCGTGCCGTGGGTGGAGCGCACGCCGAGTGTGGGGTGGTCGTTCCGGGAATCTGCGACCAGGCTGCTTCTGCAGGCTCGTTTGGCTCACTGTAACCTCATTGTGAGGCCACATGCAAGCAGCACTAGCACCGTCGCCACCACCACACATAACTCCTCATCACCCACCCGCCCCCATCATCATCACCGTCCTTACCATCCTCACCACCCCCACCATTATGACCACCCATCACCCCCACCGCCTCGACCACCATTACCACCACCCTAGCTCCACTACCACTCCCCTCCCCCTACCGCTATCACTACCATCTACCCCTATCCCACCTCCCCGACCACAACCACCCCACAACCCCCCGAAGCTCAGCCCCGCTCCCCGACCCTTCTGCCCCACCCCAAACCTCGTCCCCCCAACCCCTACCAATAGCCAACCTGCGTCTTGATGGGTACGTCGGACGTGGGCATTGTTAGAGCCACGCACTCCACCACCCTACAGGCGGCCTGGCGCATCAGCTCGCCCCCCCTCCCCCGATACAGTCGGGCCTTCTCCAAAGCGGGGACAACTGCCACCAGCCCCTCCACCGTCTCCGGCGGCAGCGGGTGCGATACCTATGTAAAGCGAGGGCGGGTGCACTCAGAACATGTCATTCATGGCCGTAGGGGATATACTCATTCCATGCATAGCCGTAGTGACAAGACCATAGACCCTAGCAGCCGTGGGGGGGGGGGGGGGCGAGGGGGGGGGGGGGTGTACTCAGTTTGTGCATGGCCGTAGTCGTATGACCATAGATCCTCGCATCCCCTACTATGCCAGGACGGAGCACGTTGGGTTGTCACCAACCAGGCAGACATTACTTGCACCAAGCGCGAAGCGCCGTGAGGTGTTCGGCGAGTCGCGTGAAGGGTGAACTGCATCACTACAAGAACCGCCCGTAAGACGGACTTTGGCACCTTGTGCCTACTTTCTTGCTTATGGATGACGGCGCCGATGAGTTATTCTTTGTTTTCTGGTGTGGGCACTCCAGAGACAGCAATGGGTATTACTATGTAACTGCTTCGTGGGTGCCTTACCATATTCACACTACGTGATGCGATCATTCCCCTTGTGCGGAGTTAGGGTTCTCCACCTCGCACAATGTGCTCTAACTCGATACCCATCATGGTGACCGCCCAAAAAAAACAAAAACGGCACCCTGGTTGTCTAGCTCACGGAGTGATTGGCATGTTTTACAGCGCTGTTGCCAACAAGTTAGGGTTCTCCACCTCGCACAATGTGCTCTAACTCGATACCCATCATGGTGACCGCCCAAAAAAAACAAAAACGGCACCCTGGTTGTCTAGCTCACGCAGTGATTGGCATGTTTTACAGCGCTGTTGCCAACCAACGCCAACCCCAATATACATAAAATGTTTTACAGCGTCGGTGTCAACCGAGGCCAAGATATAAACATAGAGGGGAGCCGGGGGGGGGGGGGGGCGTACTCATTTCGTGCTTGCTTTAGTCATTTGACCATTGACCACGCATCCCTTTCGAGACGGGGCAGTCGCAGGGAGGATATTATTGTGAAAACGACAAGAATAAGAAAAAAGAGCATGCACAAAAACCAAAGCCAAAAACAAAACAAAACCTAGGAACAAGAACAAGAACAAGAAAACGTGTTCCATTTGCCGTAAAAGTCTCCTTCCCCTTGAATATACAACCAGACCGTATGTATAATACCTGTCCCAGCGCGAGAGTGACCTCCGCCACTGCCAGGCAGGCCCCGTGCCGAACAAGCAGGTCCGGCGAGAGCACGTCTCCTAGAGATGCCGGAAGGACAGTCTGGGCAGCGTGGGAAGGGTCGAGGCGAGCCATATTCCCCAGGCCTAACGCCGACAGCCGACGCAGCTCAGGGTCCCAGTGACGGAGCTTGGCGAGTCTCAGTTTATTCGCCAGGAAGTAACGATACCTGGCAAACGATATGGCAGCGGGAGGGAGGGGATGGGGGTAAGGAAAAGGGCCAGGATGAGTGAGGTCGGGAGTGAGGAACGTGGTTGGGGTTGGGGTTGGGGTAAAGGTGGGGGGTGGGGGGTGGGGTGGGGAATGGAGAGGGGGGTTGGGGGTAGCGGTGGGGGTTCGGGGTTGAAGTGGTGGTTGAGATTTTGGGGACGGTGCGGATGAGGAATGAGGGTAGGGATGGTGGTGATGGGGGTGGTGGTGATGAGGGTGGAGGAGGTAGGGATGGCACTAAGGGTGCAGCATAGGGGGTAGGTGTGGGGGGGTGGTTAGGGGTGGGGGAGGTGGCGACAGGGGTGAGGAGTACACATCTCGCGATTTTTTCAGCTGGTTTGGGATTTGCAACTTTCTACGTTAGAAAAAGAGCCTCTACCTTTCGAAGGATGCCACCGTGTTGCAAATTTCGAGGTAGGCCTGCTGCCTGTTGCCGAGCGAGAAGTAGTCCGCCACGGTAATGATGTCTATCCCGTGGGCCACGCCGCCACCCTCGTCACCCGCCGCTCCTTCGCCGAACTGCCCCTGTCGCCCGACGTTCTCCTGGAGATAGTTTAATTACGGGAGGGGGGGCAGGGTAAACGGTTCCCATTTCGTATTACGGCAACCCCCATGACATCTCCCCAAGACGGACTCTCTCTTTCTCTCTCCTCGTGTCTCACTTGTTTCTTGTCTTTACCTGAAACGCTGCGGCTGCCGCTCGGCGCACATTGACCTCTCGATCGAACAGGGCCGTCGCCAGCATAGAGTCACACAGGTCCGGAAGGTGGGGTCCAAGCACCTTCACCGCGGGTAAAGGGGACGGTGGCCGGGAGGCATTTAGGAGCGGGGGGGGGGGGGGGGGGCGGGGGCTTAGGCTTGGGTGTGCGCGGCGGGCAGGGTTGGTTGTGGTACGATGTGTTTGTGTTTGCGTTTGTGTTTGTGTTTATGTTTTCCTTGGGTCTGTTGTGTCTGTTTTGTGTTTTGTGTTGTTTCGTGTTTTGAGGCTTATGACTTTTGTATTCCGGGGGTTTCGTGTTTTCGTGCTACACAACCAAAAACAACAAAAAGCAAAAACGAGGACGGAAACGAAGCAAACAAAGAAAAACGAGAATAAAAAACAACACAACCAACAAGAAAACACCTACAAATAGAAGTAATACGTACGGACCGGACCATGACCTGACAAAAAATATAGGCAAGATACCAAAAAAAGCGAGGGCAAACTCAAGTCCCGACGATAAATACACGCCAAGTACGCTCGTAAAATTAAGAAACTCACGGTGGGAGAGTAGGCGCGAGCGAACGCCCAGCAGACGTAACAAGCCGCGTCTCGGACATGCGCACCCACGCCTCCCGCCCCACGACGCACATCGTAGGCCAGCGCCCGCCGCACCAGGGGGCATGCCCGCGGCAGGCGCTCGGGAAGAAGCAGCCCTCGCCTTTTCGACACAAAACATGAGCGTTTTTGTAGAGCGTGGGGGATGAGAGGTAGGAGGTGGGGCTAGGGTTGGGCTGGGAGGCGGGAGGTGGGGGGAGGGGGGGGGGGAGGGGGGGGGGGGGGGAGGGGGACGAGGAGGAGGCTAATCTTACGTAATAGAAACAAAAGGGATTCCACCTTGTATGCCTTTTTTAGTGAGGAAGTGGAGAACAAGCGCATTCGTCGTGACCAAAAATAAGATCCCCCCCTGACCCAATGGGGGGGTGTATGGGGTGGAGATCTCGACGCGATAGATAGAAAGGTCGATGGATCGATTAGATCAATTGGTTCAAAGTGTTTGTGATACCAGAATATGGTGCCAATATGTTACCTGGCAAGCTCTGCAAGGGCAAGGCAGCCACCGTGCCAAGCGCCGTCCCATTCCGCTTCGACAAAGAGGTCTAGTACGCTGCAAACCACGTCGTCCGCTGTACGCCAAGCCACGGTAAGGAAAGGCCGGGGAGAACGACGCGAAGATGACACGACAAAAGGCCGAAAGGAAGACGAAACGAGACCAAAAGGCAAACGAAGGGATATCGGCAGGAAGATGTAAGGAAGACAAGAGGATGTCGAAAGCTAGATAAAAGGATATCGAACGGAAAACGACCGAGGTCGAAAGAAGGACGAAAGGAGGACGAGAAGAAGTTGAAAGGATGACGCAAGGGAGTTGATTGGACGTCTGTGCTGTGAGATACAACGCCACTCGTATGGGACCCGAAGGGTGCACCAGCTAGCGTTGGGCTGCGAAAGCAACTGAGTTAAATCGACACACGACGCGTATGAAAATACGTGGAAGTGTGGTGAGCTAAAGCTTTATTTTTCCCCATCCGCCGGAGGATAAAAAAAAAAAAAAAAAAAAAAGTCACTCGTATTTTACTCCTACACGTCCTATCTTCTACTTAGCGCCAGCTACAGTATGCCATATTGCTGAAGCGCCGATAGGTTATGAGCCCCGATGCTCCAGCGTCGAAAACGCCCTGCCATAAAAAACAATGTACGACATCCGCCTGGCTCGCAGATAGCTATACAGCTCCATTGTTCTTATAGGGCTACTCGGAAAACGCCCACTCTAGCGCCAGTCTATCTCATGATTACACAAGCAGTGCATACACAGAATATTCGTTCATTTTCGTATTTTATGCGTGCTCGTTGTTCGCTGTCATGCAACCCTCTCTCTTCTCAGTGCTGTCGCATTTACGGCCTCCGTTTGCCTGACCATTACAAGCACACACGGAGCCGGTGGCGGGCGGCGAAGAACCTTGTACCCTGGTATATATTTGCGCTGCACCGCAGTAAACCAACAGTGTCCCGTCCCGCTTTGGGCGTCAGCACGCACGCACACACGTGCTTACCCAGATCCTGCGTAAGCCTCTCCGTGATCCTGCCTATCCCCTTTGCGGAAGACCAGCGCACGACGGTATCCCTGTCCCGCAGCCCGCACAGCAACGCCTCCACGATGTCCTCCAGCTCATCGGGAATGTCCACCTCCCCCTCAACCTCCATCTCCTTGTCCTCTTCCGTGCCTCCCCCCAATCCCGCCACAGTTTCCAATAGCGCCGACGGATCCTTCTGCAATTTCCCCGCATTTTCCAATGGTGCCGCCGGATCCCCCCGCAATCCCGCCGTATTTCCCGATTCCGCCGCCGATTCCGCCGCGAGGTCGGCGTCTCCCTGGGCTAGGTTCTGCTGGTGCTGTCGATCCCCCCCGCTGCGTTTCCCATCGTCGCCGCCCTCCCCTTCCCGCTTTGTCTCTGCAGCCCCCTCGAGATGACCGCTGCTGCCATTGTTGTTGCTGTCTGCTGGCACGGACGCGAGATTCTGCGCGCGGGGGGGGGAGGGTTCCCGGAGAGGAAAGTGAGGCGTTATTCCATTGTTCAAGCGCTTGAGACTTACGACTCGTGCGTCGGAACATCTACTGCTATGACGCTGGCACTACAGTAGTACCGTACCGCCGTACAGTGCCAAGTATACGATGTACGTGGTAATTATAAATAGGACATTTTTCCGACAATCTTGGTAGGTACAGTAGTACCACTTTGTTTTCTTGTGATTTTCATCCGAAGTTTTCTTGTCTTAACATTAGTACCACGTTGTATAGGCAGCCCGAACTACAGTGGCGGATCCCAATAGTGCCGGTAAGCCATATAATCGTTTTGCATAACATTTTCCCTTGCCTTTCCCATATATATTATACCAGCTACAAGGTTCCCCTTCGGGATAGGGTTAACTTGATATCCTGGGGGGCGTCGCAAGTCGAAAAGAGGGAACACAGTCTTTCCAATGATATGTATGAGGGCCGTTCTTAACGAACACAAAATGATGTCAGGAATGGCGACGAAAAATGAGCTATTACTTTTGCTACTGTTGTATGCTTCGTGTGCTTAGTATAAGGTCGGGCGATGTGTGTGTAATTGCTGCATTGGACGTGACTCTGTTGTTGTCGTGGCTCGATCTCCTGCTGTGCACTAACCACACGCACATAACACCGTGACTACTGGCACAAAGGCGAGAGATTGAAACACGGCTCCTGCATTTGTACTGCTGCTGCTGTTCTACTCCCGTGTATTGATTTTGTGGCAGTACACACTACGCACACATACCTGGTACATACAGCTACGGAAGCGTATAAACATACAACTACACACAGAAGCACCGTCTGTGACTCTCACAAAGAAGAGAGCTCACAGCGCGGCTGCTGTTGTACCGTGACTGCCACAAGTACTGATCCCGGAGGGCTATGTGTGATGCAGCAGCACAGCAGCAGCAGCAGCAGAGCGAGAAAAAGCACAAACGTACGGGTTTTTACGTGTCCTGCGCGGCTCGGCGAATCGAGGCAGGCGGCAGTATGGGCCGTGCTATGTGGGTCATGCTCGATGTGACTACCTCCCAGATGCGGCGCGGGGGGCACAACAACTCGATAAATAGTAGCTACGTGCCAATTTCCCAGGTAGACGAGCGGAGGGAGGCAGTTTCGTCACAGGCGAGGTGTGTTACATGTTCAGTGCAAGGTGCACAACATTTGTCAAAGGGCTAGGTGCAACATATACGTATGATAGTCGAGAGATGTGCTGCTGCTGCTGTTGCTGCTGCTGGCTGTATGTAGCTGCGTCGCATCAGACAGCGGAAGGAGTAAAAGCGACTGGGCTGATATTCTACAGCGGGTGAAAGATTGGAGCGGGTAAAAAAATCCGAGAATGTAGCGGACTTTCCAAAAATAGCAACAAATTGTGGGGTTTTCCATTCACACCTACTCGGCTCAGCGAGGCGGAACGCAACCCTTCAACAAAAAATAGCTAGTTCAGCGACGTTGAATATTCAGAGCACCACCACGAAGCTCGGCCGGGATTCCGATATGCGTCGTAATGTACCGAAGCCCCCCTTGCTTGCCCCGCAGCCGAAATTGCTTGAAAAAAACTCGGCCGCCGTTGAACAGTACGCCAAACAAAAAAAATGCATATTTACATAAGACCATGTATTTCTTCTCACCTGCAGCAGAGACCGCTGACCGCGGCGATAGCGCCACGAAACCACCCGCGGAGGGACGTACGTCGTCCCCACCCTTTGCAGAAGCTTTACCAGCATCTTCCGGAGTAGTGTCTGCCCCGGCCCCAGCTCGGCGAGGCCAACGACAGGGTAGAAAACCACGGGGATTAGGTCTATCAACTTTTCCCTGAGGCAAGGCGGGAGGGAGGGACGGAGGAAGGGAGGGAAGCGGGGACTGTTGAACGTAAAAAACATGCATGAACTGAACATGCAACACCATTAGCTGTCACGCAAAACTCATCAACTAACCGAGGTCAATCAAGGTACCGGCGACGATCAGACGCACCTGCGCCCTCGTTTGAACAGCGTCATCAAGCGCCAAGGTTGCCACCACACCCATCATCAACAGCTAGAACCAATACTGAACATATGGCATGCCATCAGTCTTCGATGAAAAATCGTCAGCCAGCAGAACATCCCATCAGCCACCTACGCAAAACTTATCAACGGCTGATGTTGGTGTTGTCGTTCTCACATTAACGCGTTACCATACTACTGTAGATTATAATCCACGGTCAACAGTCACAGGACAGGCTTCAATAACTCTACAGTACAGTGGAAGAATAGATTTGAGGGAAAACAATTAACCTAGGTCACGTCTCCGTCCGACGCTCAGACGCACCTGTGACCCTGTTTGAAGAGCGCCGCCAAGGTGGCCATAACGCCCATCACCAAAAATGCAAGTTTGCTCAAGCCCTCCTGCCCCGCCTTCCCCTCTGCGGTAACCCGATCCAGCACGGACGCAGACCACTACATGCCCCCGCGCCAAAACAAAAAACGACGGCCCAAGAAAAAAAAGGAAAACAAAAGCGCGGTGGCGTAGGGTTGGGAGTCATGTTCCGGTTGTAGGCGGGAGGTGATGTGGCGGGAGGGGGTGAGTGGGAGACCGGAAGTGGGGGTTTAAAGGGGGCCACCCACCCAACCACCCATCCACGCCACAAGAGACATTTTGACCCGGCAATAGTCAGGGTAAAGTGGATGGTCCTTCACCTCTAAGAAACGGCGTAGGTGGCAGTCTTCCATGTCCGGACGAGTAAGAAGGCTGCTTAGGCACGCCGCCGCGGCATCCCTGTTCACAGCGGCAACAGCAGCAACAACAGTCAGCCGAAGCCAGCAGCAGCAGCAAAAACAATAACGCCAACACCAACGACTACAACATCAGCAACAACAGCAAAACACCAGGACGACCAATAACGCCAACACTAACATACAACATGGCAACAGTGACAAGACAACAGCAACAAAACTAATAACAACAATGCCAAAACCAGCACCAACACCTACACAAACCGCCGTCGCCACCAAGAGCGACAATGGCAACAGCAAAAACGTCAGCAACGGAAACAACGTCAACACCAACGCCAACACCAACAGCCACAAGCACGACCACAACGATAACAACTAACACCACCCCCAAAAACAACAATACCAACAACAACCACCGTCCTCAAAACCAAGCCTCCTACACTTGTAGAAAACCGCTCAGACAGACCTCGTTGGACCCGCATCTCCGAGGTGCTTCATGCCCAGCGCCAGAATCGTTCCGACCAAGTCTGCTTGCCTCCCCCCTCCTCCCCCTCCTCCCGCCTCCCCCGCCGCCAACACCGCTGTAGAACCCGCTACGGGCGCCGCCGTCGCGTCCTCTATCCCCGCCCGAGCGGTGGCAGCGTCGGCGGGAAAACCCGATGAACGCGCTCCCATACCAGAGTCTATGGTGTCAATGTCGAAAGGCACGAGCGAGAGCATGGAGAGCCACAGCAGCAGCCCGTATCGCGTCTCCCACGTGGAGTAGTCGTCCGTGTCCTGTTGCGCGAGCGAGGGGAGAAATACAGGTAAGGGGAGGGAAACCGTGCGGGTGGGGGGGGGAGGGGTCCCAATCAACAATAATAGTGTTGTTTCGTCGACAGATCGAATCCCCCGTTCTCAGGCATAATTCGTGTATACACATATCAACAACAGATCGACCCCCACCCACCGACACACCCACCCGCCCCCTCCACGTACTCCCGACGATTACGAGAGACGGTGCAATTCAGCGACTTCCACAAACGATCCGTTTCACAAGTCTAGCAGCGCAGGACCTAGCTCTCGAGAGGGCACCAAGCACAGAGAGGTGGCAGGGGCGGCGACAGGGCAATTAGGGGTGTTGTCATGTGAGTTAAATCGGATAGCCACGACCGCAACAGGAAGCCTTGCGAAAAACATAAACAACGGGCTTCGTTTACCTGAGCCTGCAGGGCGTGTATGACGGGTTCAAGCTCTCCCGCCTCATGAGGCATCTGGCGCACAACCGCCTTGGATCCGCGGACACGGCATAGCTGGTATACCACGCAGAACATCGACTGCAGCTGCGGGCTGATGAACACCTGGTACATGTATGAGTGGCGCAGGACAAAACATAGCGGCAAAAGATGATGTGGTTCAGGCCAAAAGAAGCCGCGCCATTTCGGGAAATAGACGCGAATACAATGGGGGTGGGATACTGCCCGGGAGGCGTGGGGGGGTTGGGGATGCATCATGGGGTGACGGGGGCGCTACCAATATGGGAATTCCCGGTGGAGGCGAAGAGGGGGCGGTGTGGGTGGGGGAGGGGGGTCGTTGTGCGCTTGCCATCCGCACGCGATACGAACGGAACCGGCGCCGTCTAGGCTTGGATGGGGTGGAGTGTTATGGCTTATCGTCGTGCTTGAGAGGGCTTTCCGGATGGCTACGGACGACGTTTACAATCGTTTCCGGGCGAGGGGGGGGGGTTCTCGAAACTCGGGGGCTGAATTATGTTCTGAACGGTCGACACTGCTTTGTGGGCAGATACGGTCCTACCAATGTACGGCGAAAGTATCCGTCTCGGCTGTTGCTGCTACTGCTGTTGCTACTGCAACTGCTACCGCTACTGCTACTGCTACTGCTACTGCTACTGCTACTGCTACTGCTACAGCTACTGCTAATAATCGTGCTACTACTATTGCTACTACTGCTGCTGCCACTCTGCTGGTGATGTTATACATACTAAAAATACTACCATACACTTACAACTCTATGCTACTACACAGCGATCATTATTACTGTAAACTACAGCAATTTATACTAGTGCCAGTATATTGCTATTAATAGTCGCTCGACTATATTAGTACTACAGTAGTCGTATTGCTAGTAGTGCTGAGGGGCGCAGGTACACTTTCTACCCACTAGAAGATGAATATGGATGTGGATGGATGGAAACATACACATCAACGACCACAGTACAACCCAGTACCCTGATTGCGTAGAGAGCCTAAAACCTGTCTCCCTTGTAAAGGAGCGGTTCGCAGGTTTTACCTCCCATCTCCTGTATTTTGCAACATAGGTTCTAGAGTTGGCCGATTCAGCCCGATATATCCCCGTTTCTCTCCCCAGTATCTTGGAAATAGAGTGCGAAGTATTGAGCAGAAATATAGAATGGGTTTTGGTCTGCTGGCACAAACATACTTTCGCTAAGGGGTCACCGATCGAGTGATGGAATGCTGCGCCCTCTGCAACGTACGCGAGCTTGCCTGGTCGCGCTGATGAAAGGGAGCTGTGTGGCTCGAGGTCAATGCATAGTAAAGGAGGATCAAACATCAAAGTCGTACGAGAAAACTACATGGGAAAAGAAGACTGTTCACAGCAGCAGGCGACTACGGATATCGTGCCAACAAACCGCACCAATGATCAACAGCTTCCAAATCGAGCATCGGCTTTTATGCGATGTGAGACAAGCAATGCGCTCGAAACGTCCGTCTGCGGCAGGCAGACATGCTACAATCACTGGTGGTGTCGTGTGGTGTGTAGATGTTGCTGTAAAAAAAGTACCGCTCGGAGCTACAATCACACGCATGTTGCCTCGAAGCTCCAAGCCCTAGAAACAAGCGCACACGGGGGATCATTGGCTGGTGACATTATTCTACGTTTATGTGTCACAAGTTGGTAACACCTGGAACGTTGTTTACAGCGATGTACAGTGAGTTCACTCCGGCATCAGCTGCACATTGATTGGAGGGAGCGGGGTGATAATCTGAAAAAAAAACTTCTTTAGGAAGCCCGTGACTCGATTTACAGCGTGAAACTCCATAAAATCAAACACGCCTGACTTGGAAATCCTCGGTCTCCGACCCGCTGCCTTAATGTTCGACAGCTGTATTGAGTTCTCCAGTATGAAGCGTTCAAGCGTTGGGGCGTGATGGGGATCGCAGGTACACTTTCTACCTGCAAAGTCATATCTTCTTGTGACGATTTGCGTCAACGGTAGCCGCTCCAAAGATGTTGGATATCGTATCTTGTTGCACTAAAAGTGGTCGTGGAGTCTCTCTAGATTCAGGTGACAAGAGAGTTGGACAATTCATTTTCCGCCGACAAGAAATCACTGTCGGCTCTCATCTTTCTGTAGAAGCACCTCTCGCTGCCTCGAGGCACTTCTATCGTTTCCCTTGCTTGGTTCGCCGTCGGGCCTTGCCCCAACCTGGCGTGTACTACACGCTACGAAAGACAAGAAGATAAGTTGTCGCAATCGTGAGTCGAACCTGGAACACCCCAATCCCTCAGTACGACTATTACTACTATTATAGTACTACCACGACTACCGCCTCGCAGACCTGAAAAGGAAAAGCTTCTCCAGGCCGTCCACCGCTCCCGGCCAGCGATTCGGCGATCACTTCCGCCTCCCTGCCCAATACCAATTCCCTCGCCCTCCCCATGACTACCGCCATCATGGCCTCCAGGTGGGGGTCCAAGAGATGCGGCTGCTCGAGGTATTTGGCCAGCGTCTCGGTCACCGTCTGCAGCATGCCTTCGCGCGCTGGAAACCCCAATGAGAGAGTGAGGATACGGAGGGCACTAGTTATAACACTTTAGGCACTCCAGGGTGGAAAAGTAGCGGAGGGCACTAGTTGTAACCCTCTTGGCACTCCAGAGTGAAAAAGTAGCAGTGATGGAAAAAAATGACCATTATAGCATCTGCTACAAGATGCAACGCGGGCTGCTGTGCTATGATAGGGGATGGCATACCCAGTGTCCGCAGCACATATGATATTATACAATGCCAGAAGGTGTACGACACAAACAAGCATCATCCTACTCGTACAGTGCGCGCTCATACTATTTATAGATGATGACTGACAGAAAATCATGTCTCGCCTGTGGTATACCTGGTATTATATAAGTTCGGCATACATGGGTCTCAAAAACGGTTATACTTCCTTTAAAATAATCCATACACAAGTTCTGGGTTCAATCAACCTGGAGTTCGTGTTGGATACAGTTTGTCGAACGTAGGAAAATAGTGAAGCAGGCGTGCACAATGTCTGGGAGGGGGGGGAGGATGCTTCGCTGTTGAAGTCAACGCCCTGTGGGATATATGGGATGGGGTCGCCTGAGCTGTCCCCTCCACTAACGGTGTGCCCCCCGCACGAACCCTAACAGATTGGGTGATGAACGACGCAGTGTTTTGCTTTTGGCTGTCATACACATAAAAAGCTTCCTAATTCCCATTATGGGGGATTGCATATCATACAAAGTTCCACGATCTATCATATACCGGTGTATCTTTCTGTCTGCTGCGTACGGTTTATCATCGCTTGTATCATTGATTGAGAGACCTGTCGATATGTGATTCCCACCAAGCCGGCGCCTTCGTACAGAACGGGACGAGCGAACTTGCACGGAATAACTCGTGGGACTTGTTTCGTCGCAACCCCTCTCGAGTTGGCCGCGGTGGAAGTGCTTACGATGTTTTGGTGGCCTTGCTGCCGTGTGTTTTGAAATGCGGTGAGGTTCCGCTGCTTTTGTGTAAGCGGCACGACCAGGGACGCACACTGCATACTGCAACTACGAGACCCTCTTACCCCATGGCGTGATACGTGCCAGGTATCAGGTACCAGGTACCTGGTAACTGTTAATATTATTACTATTAATAATGTCATATCAAATGCTTTCACCACCGTTATGCGAAACGTGGAAAGCTTCATGAAACAGACAACGGCGGCCGCGACACGAACGAATCTAACGTTCATACTGCTTGTATGATACTCGGACAGTTTCTCGGGCCCAACGATAGATATCGGAGATGCGATGCTGAAACCGTGGGGACGGGCAACCATCGTTGTGCAAACATGCAGAGGCAAACGTGCAAGAGGCGCGTCAGGCACGGTCATTACATTTTCACCCAAGGTGACCGTATGTCAGCATGTTACAGCAATCGCAATGGCAGGTGCAACGCATGCAAATCAAGTCCCCAAAAGCCTCACCGTGCGTACGTACTCTCGCCCTACCGCATAACATGGTACCTGCTACTGTTCATCTTCCGGTCGTCTGCTTGTCCGTTTCAGCCGGGTTGGTGCAAACCGCGCGTGAGCAGACGCACGTGCAATACCACTCTGTCCTCAATATAAGGACCGTTAGTTTATTGATGTCAATACACCGTAGTTCCTTATATTCTGGACAGCATAGTGAACACAATGGCTCAAGGGCTCGAAATGCACGACCGAATTCAACACGAACGAGCTGCAATAGCCCTTTTCCTCTGGGTATCCGGTACGATTTGGTATGTACAATGACGCAAAGAACTTGCAGAAACGGCGGTCTGCGAGGAATTGCTCTTGAAGCTTGCAACTGCTGCTGTGCCGCACACAGGTTAGCACAGCACAGCCGCACGGCAGCAGCACCGCTGCTTTTGAGTTCGCTTGGGGGATAGCGGGTTCAAAAACAAAGTTCAAACGAACAGAAGCCAAATCAAAAACAAAGACAACAAATGCACCAACGTAGCATATCCTCGGGTGGGGGGGGGGGGGTCCCTTTATGTCTCTCCTCCTGTTTCTTGCTCTGATTAAATTCTCAGAGTACCAGGCCTTCCCAGGCAATCTGCGACCCAGCGACAGCCGCACGGCAGCAGCACGGTTGCTGTTGAGTTCGCTTGGGGGATGGCAGGTTCAAAAACAGAGTTTAAACGAACAGAGGCCAAATCAAAAACAAAGAAAACAAATACACCAACGTAGCATATCCTGGGGGTAGGCGTGCTTCCCTCTATCTTTCTCCTCCTGCTTCCTGCTCTGATTGCATTCTCAGAGTACCAGTCCTCATGCATTCCCAGGCAATCAGCGACCCAGCGACATCGCAGACCATAGCAAGCGGCTCACCTAGGACGTCGGAGTCAGGATCTGCCATACTTTTCAGCAGCGACATGACCTCAACCTTCTCAGCGAAGAGCACGCGCTCGCATCTCGCTTTGCCGGCCTCCATGATGCTGCCAGCAGCCGTCGCGCAATCCACACCGGTCTGCCTCCTGAAGGGTTTGTTTGGCCTAGCGTCTCTGCAGGTAGTTGCACAGGCCCGTCTTGCAGCCCCTGGTGGTCTCGTGTTGTTCTGTTGAGGGCGAGGCGTGGGCGCTCTCTGATGCGTCTTCAGATTTATTGCCTGGAATGTCCCCTGTTGGTAAATTTCAGGCGGGCGTTGTGGAAACCCTTCGACGATAAGATCGCAAGATCGCAAGATTAGTAGCCCGGTCGCCCGGTCCAGGCATATCTTGTACCCCTGGTAACTTGTATCCTTGTATCCTCGTACCTTCGGCGTTCAGCGTAAGGTATAAGTATGATGCATGCCTGCATGTACGTGCTACACATACTTACGGCGACAGTCCCAACAGTAACTTCCAAGATGACTCCACGAAAATAAATCAGCGTTTGTATTTAACAAAAAAAAATATTATCCCACACCCTCCCCCACCAATCTCTTCGCCCGGAGCATCGTGCACCAAAGCAATGGGCCGACAATGGGCGCGTGATAAAGCCGCCCTCTGGAATACTACGATTGGCACTCCGAAATTATACCATCGGCGTGAAAGACACACGGCGAAAGTGTCGTGGGACCTTTTTTTTATAACTTGTCCCTTATCTGCCTTTTTTGTGCCTGCAAGGTGCGAAGATAGAACGCAAGATTTCCGTTGTCCATTGACTGCTGTCCACAAATATCATATCCACGATAAACCGTCATTGTGCGATGTAAGTCTAAGTCCGCTTGACATGTCCCCACAGGAATCTGGCAGCGACATATCCACGATAAACCGTCATTGTGCGATGTAACTCTAAGTCCGCTTGACATGTTCACAGGAGCCTGGCAGCGACGTCTCCAACAGGGTCTACCCATGGACTAGCTCAGCCGCGTGCGACACGGGCGTGTCTAACAGCACTTACTTGCGGCTACAGTGGGATACGCGCGTTTTATGAGGAAGTAATACGCCAATACAATATCGAATAGCTGGGTAACGGCTAGGTAAGTAACGGCTAGGCCAGGACAGTAACATTCAAGTTAACGATAATGGTTATTGCTACGAGGCTAGATTGTTTTGCGCCGCGGCGTGACTAGTAGTACCCCCTTCTCGTTCAATCTTCGAGGCCTGGTTCTCCTCTTGGCAGATTCCTTTGAAGTCATGCAAGGTATAAATATGTGAAAAGGTATCTGCCACACCGTTCAGTGCGGCGACATCCGACTAGTCCTTGCACTACCACACTATCTGTACCACCCGCCGCGCGTGCTGCATGCTCCGAAAGTTGCGCCAGCAGAGATCGAGCCTCCTCGGTTGTGCTCCCGCGCAAGAGACTCCACACAGTTTGAAGTAGTAAGCAGTACCCGTAGATACCGCAGCATTTTGGTGGTACTGCACTGCCTTTTAGAGCTGCATCCACGTCGACAAGCTACTTGGAATGAGTGTGCGATAATTGTTGCAGTAGCATGGGGGTTAAGAGCGTTGTGTCCGAAAAGCAGAATCACGATGAACGTTGACCTTTTTCGACCACCAAGCCACAGTCCCCGTGTGCATAACCGGCCTGGAGGTGCACGTATAAGATATCAATACCTTCTCGACTCACCCGGCGCCATGCATACCTCAAGCACTAAACCCCTTAAAGTCGTATACTAGTACAAGTGTGCGCCCACAATGCGCTCACATGAAGCAAGTGTTTTACATGTCCACGGGGATATGCATAGCATGTAGAATACTAGTCATAATAAAAAGGAGGCATGCATTGCCTGGGACAAGAGGAATAACAAGTAGAGCAATAAAAAAGAGCCATGCACGCGCATCGTTCTTAAAGGTGTCAGGAGGGAGCCCCAACTAAATGATACCTGACCGGAGAAGCCCCATGCACACAATACCATACAAACAGTTGAGCTTCAAAAGCGGACACATTCAACGAGAGAACTCGCCAGTGCGGCGAGTGATCGTCTTTGTTGTTATAGCCGTCAAAAGAATCGTCTGTCATATTCAACCGGATTAGCCGCAGCCGCGATCCATCTTACCACCTCGCTCCACTCAAACACGCGAAGTACAGCCCGCAGCAATAAACAACTCCTTTCTGAGCCCCACAACTTCCAAGAATGTTATCGTTGTCCTCAAGCCTGATAAAAAAATAAACGTATCACGTACCATTCTATAGCAGCACGAGGTGGCACCAAACAAGAAGAGGTCACAGTTTCAGTCTCTATGCCAAGGATTCCTTTGCTATCGCCAGCACGGCGGACTTTTGCAGTTCGTACGGACCCCCGCGTTGAAAATTACGTCGCAGGATACGTATAAACTTGGTCCCGCTCGTCTCAGACCAGTCAGAGCCCACCCGACAAGCGGCGCTTCTCTTTCGATTTCCTCTTATTAGTGGGTCGCAGCAGGGGAGTGGGTCGTGGCAGGGGTGCTGGGAACGAGGCAATGGCCACTTCCGGGCTAGCAAGGACGGTCACTGTGGGCGGCGCTACCCTGTGACAAAATGCGCGATAATTGGCGGCAGGTTCCGCCGACCTTTCATGCCAAGCTCCCATATCTTCAGCTGAGACTTGACCCGGAGTGGGTCCGTCTCCTGGGTCGCGTCCTCGGACAAGGCTACCGTGCCCTTTGGCGGCAGAATTCGCGGATACTTCTTCAAACCAAGCCCCCAACCCGTCCGCAGTGGTCAGAACCCTCCTTGAGGGCGCCTTGGGGACGGACCCGTCCTCTGCGCTACGCTCCAAAACATCCGCAGACTTCTTGTACACCACGGCAGCCTGGTCCAAAACCTCTTACAACTCGAAGCCGGCGGCCCCGGCCAATGCTATGCCTTCTACGCAGAGGTCTACTGCGTCCTCTGTCTCAAGCCGAACTATACGTAACTCTGCAAATCAAGTCCTGGCAGCTCTTGTCCCGATTATTCGCCTATACACCCCCAAACTTTTCGTTGTCCTTGCCCTCGCGTCCCTCACCCGCCCGGGTCCCCAGCTGGTTCCCCACCTCCACCTTTGTCCAGGGCTGAAACAAAAGCATAGATGCAGCTGGGCGACTGCTGCAACAGGAGCAACAGGACCAGCATCAGAAGCAGCTGCTGCAACAGGAGCGGCGACTGCAACCGAATCAGCCGAAGTAGAGGCCCCGCCTTCATACACGCGACCTGAAGAGCTGACAACGGCAGCACAATCATTCACGGGATGGAGAACGGGATCGCGGATCCAACGGAAAAATGAAAACAGTGGGAACGTGGTTAGCAATAGAGAAACCTGGGGGGTGGGCTGCTGGTGGAACCCGGAAAAACTCCGCAGACCCTGAACCCAGATACTCGTATGTTTTGGAAATGCAGGAAGGGGAGTTACGGTGCGGTACAATCCTGACAATGAACGGGGAGGCTTTTAAAGCTGTTTCTCCTGCTTCCTCTAGCCAGACGTCAGACGATGAAACAAATCAAATCGACACCACCATACACCCCCAACGTGGGGCGCAGGAGCCAAGGGAATACCCGACGTATTCCTGACACTACGTGTTAGCCTGCATCTAGCCAGGCGTGCCAACCGCCCAAGGCCTTCGCCGACGCAGTAGGGAATGCACTCCAAACTGTGAGACACGTAGAAAAACACAACTTCTGGGTTACGCAGTCCAAACACCATACGCAGACGCACACACAGCAGCAGATACGCGGATTCTCTTTGGGTGTTCGTGCATCTCTTCCGAATGCATCCCGCTAGTACAGTGTGGCCATCCCTCCCAACTGCCGACGACTGATTCTACGATAGCCCCGCCCCCAAACCAGCGATTTGATTTAACGAACGTTTCATGGCTGCTAGACACGAGGAAGATTGCAATAAAAAAAATACTTTTTAATGTTTCTTGCTTGCAAAGGACTATCGAACGATGACGTCGGGGTGGCAAGGAGCATTATATTTCAGGAGATACGGCCGGGAGCTGGTTTTAAAACCGGCGATTTCGTTGAAGAAAGGTTGCAGGAGCTATCATTGAACGACACCGACGTACACTATGATTCCGACCCCTCGGTACCGTTACCACTCTTCGCACCTTCTGTCTCCCTTGCAAAAGGTAACCTCGACCCTAGCTTCACGCCTCGTTGCAGCGCTACCGCTGTTGTCCGTGGCGGAGCTATTGCTGCTTGCTGCCCGTGGCGGCACTAACGCTGCTGTCCATGGCGGTACTAACGCTGCTGCCCGTGGCAGCTCAGCGTCATCTGACTCCCGCGTTTTCCACCGCGATCGAGGACCCTCTCCACGAGTCACCTGGCCACGTCTTCGCTGCCCCGTCGCACACGTCGCTCTTGGGGCGCCATGGGCGTGCCTCCGGGTCAATCTAAACAACGAAGAATAATTCGTTAGGGATGAGGATGGTACATTGTTACGGGACTAGGTGCGCATTCGTGAACGGTGGGCGGGGTTTTTCTACATACTCCTTCATAAAAAGTCGCTGACGCTCGATCCCACCATAATCGAGCTACTCTCCAAACGAACGCTCGCACTGTTGCTTGGGGATGAACCAACTATCGACGAGGCGACGGGGGTAATCCGGAGTATGCCGAAAGGGAAGACGGCAGGGCCAGACTCTCTCTCGGCCGAATTGCTGAAATTCGACCACTCTGAATCCACTCCTTGCTTTCACAGTTCCTTCTAAATGTTGGGGAAAAGGATTATGTCCCCCAGCAATGGAAATATGCAGCCATCAAGGTCCTCCGCAAAGTGAAGGATAGTGTTGATTGCAACAATTACACGTGAATTTCACGTGTTGCCCATACGGGCAAGGCACTACTGAAAAGTGTCACATCTCGCCTTAGCAGCTACTGCGAACAAGGGGGAATCCTCCCCGAGGAACAGTGTGGCTTCCGTCCGGCGCGATCGACAGTGGATATGCTGTTCGTCGTGCGTCGACTTCAAGAATTCGGACGAGAGAGGAAAATCCTCGTGTACATGTGCTTCATCGACCTGCAGAAAGCGTATGGCTCTGTCGACCTACTATCTGTGGGAAGTGCTGGCACGCTGCGGTGTACCAAGATACTTGCAGTTATCCACCAATTCCACGACGGCATGCGGGCTCGCGTGCGTACGGACGTCGGTGAGCTCTCAAAATGGTTTGACGTCACGGGGCTTCGGCAGGGTCGCGCACTATTGTCATTGCTATTCAACATGTTCTCCGCCGCTGCGTTACAAGTTACCATCGTTCGCTTCAGCGAGGACGACGGCATCGTGCAGAACCTTGTCCACCTCGATGACGATGGGGCTGGCAGAGTCGAGAGGCCTTTGGATTGCGTGCGGAGGGCCGTGTGGGGCATGTTTTCCGCCGACGACGCAGGAATTGCCTCCAAGTCGGCAGAGGGGCTTGCTAAAATAATGACAGTCATTGTGACCGTCTTCGAAACAGCAGGCCTCGCGGTTTCGGAAAAAAATACGGGAGACCATACTGCTGCAAATACGGGATCTTGCATCTCGGGCTCCATCGTTCGTCACTGAAGCAGCACGATAGAGGTAGCAATATATAGAAAATGCAGTTTCTATACCTCGGCGGCGTTATCCACAAAATCCGCTGACCTCATGCTTGAGATTAAGCGGCGGGTACGACTCATGAGGGCATGCCTAGTGCGGTTCGGTCCAGAGCTATACGATGTAACGACCGCCCGGCTCAGCCTGAAGGTCCGCCTGGTGAAAGCCGAAGTAGTTGAGACGTGCTCTACGGGTGTGTGGCGTCGAGCCTCAACGTGACTCACTAAGACGAGCTCCGAAAGACGTACCTCGAAGTCCTCCGGCAAGTTCTTGGCTTCCAGCATCGCACCGACCGCACCAACCGCTCGTACGTCAAGGTCCTAAAGAAGACGAAATGCGAGAGCAACGCAACGACGATCCGGAAAGGGCGGCTTTTCTTCGCTGGGGCAATGGTACGGCAAAACAAGGGGCGGTTACCCAGTCGGATGATGTTTGCGCATATAGCATGTGGAACAAACCCGGGACCAGGTGGGCCACCGAACAACTGGCTCAGAACCCTGGGAGAACACCTCGCCGTTTTCGATCCACCGAAGGGTCCATGGAAGATTTCCCACAGCAGTTTGGAGTTGAAACCATACTGTGGGCCCATGCAGCAAAGAAATCGGGCATGTGGTACCGGGGATTCCAAGAAGAAGCCTAATGATTTATGGCCAGGTGGCACGAGAGGAGGAAAATAATAACTTGGAGCACCGTGCAGCCCGGATGCGTGACGCACAAAGCCGAAAGGGGGGTGAGGGGAGTAGGGAAACCGCTGTTGAAGAAAGCAAGAGAAGGACGGTAGACAGGGTAGCAAGGCACCAGGCCGACTGATAGATAGAACTTGTCTACGTAGCCTCAAGCTACAGCCACTATCTTGTGTCTTTTTTTCTTGTTTGTTCTTTGGATTGCCTGCTTCATTTCCCTTCGGGGTGCAGCGCCAGACGATAGTGCGGTACAACCACCGCCAGTATTCGGGTGTTTGCTGAACCGGTTCTGCCCGTTTCCCTTTCGTCCTTTTCCCCTTTCTTCGTCCCTTCATTATTTTCCCTTTTGCTTTGCCCTTTCTGTTTTCCTTTTGGGTACCCTTGGACGCTATTGAGGCGATGAAATCGGTGTGGACATCTCCATCGAAGACAAAGTAAGTGGAGGACAGAGCAGGCAACAATGGTCCTAACCTTCTAGTAGTTGCAATCGGAACCCAGTTGGGGTGATGCCCCGACGCCGGCTGGGTGGTGTCATCTGCTTTGTTGCTGCATCTTCGCTTGCTTACTTATTAGGGTTCGTTTTTGAATGTGGTACTGGAACGACGACAACGGTAATGGCACCGCTCTCGTCAGAAACAGCGATAGGCCATGCGGCAACGATCCTACCCCTACAGTAGGGTCATTCTTAACCCAATATAGTTGCTGCCCCCGACGTTGGTTGGATGCCGTCATCTGCTGTGTTGCTAGTTGCTGGCTGCCTGTTGTGCTTTGCTTTCCATTTTTGTCGTGCCGTCCTGATTCCCTTTTTCTTTGCAAACGATATTTCCTATATGCTTTTTCTTTCTTAGGCCATATCTTACAATAGCATATCCGAAACAGAAAACAAGCTTGATTTTCGGACGGCAGAATCAGACGGGCAGAATCGAGAACCTTAGGCCATTTCTTATACAGTCAGATTCGTCAGTCGAAAACGGCCTTTTTGGACTGAAGCCCAAATCGAGCTTTCTTACACAGCCGAAAAAGGGATTTTTCGACTCAACTTTTTTTGACTGAGAATTCCGACTGGCGGATCCAGTCGAAAAACTTGATTTCCGACTGGATCCTCCGGTTGAAAAACTCAGTCGGAAAAGTTTCACACGTGTTTTTTTAACCGATCGCATCGCTCATCCCACCACCAAACACACAACCACACGGCCACACGGCCAAAACACCCATACCAGTAGTAGTAGTAGTAGTAGTAGTAGTAGTAGTAGTAGTAGTAGTACTAGTAGTAGTAGTAGTAGTAGTAGTAGTAGTAGTAGTAGTAGTAGTAGTAGTAGTAGTGTCTGTGTTTGGCGAACGGTGCAATCGCGACTGCGACGAAAGTGGCAAGACTCTCGCAGTCGTCACCATCACTATCCGATCCCATCGACATGTGGTGAGGCCTGAGGCGTGCGCCGGCGGATCGCGGGGCACAGCAGCAGCAGCACGAGTACGCCTATGATACGTGTTGCACGCTCACAGCAGACAGAGAGATGTATCTGATGCGTGTGTCTTGTGTCTTGTACTAGCTACAAGTACTAAGACTGTTTTCGACTTGTCATCAAGCTGGTTGCTTCCAATGACATGCGTAAAACCAAATCCGGATGCCTTTTTCGGATGGGGATCACACCCGAAAATGGAAGCCTGAAAAATCACCATTTTCGGGTCTAATTTTTTTTTTTTATCACACTTCTACTTTCTAGCTTCTGGACAAGCCGTGGTCACAGGTGTCGTCCCTTCTTCCTCCCGGTTCTTGCCTTCAATTTTTATCGAGCATAGGGTTCAGCAATCCCGCTGCTCGTCGATTTTTCATCGAGTGTTGTCAACTCAAAGTCAATTTGTGCACAAGAAAAAGTCCCAACGAAATTATATGGGTATGCACTCGGTGGGGCTCAAAACTCACGAAACTGACCTATACCAGGCTCGAGGATAACCTGATATGCCAGCGGGGCAACACAATAACATAGCGAAACAGGATTTGCGATCTGAAATGTTCATTTTTTGTTTCGGATACTGTACGCTATTATAAGTTATAAGAGGTGGCCTTATTCATGTTTTATTTCGATTTTTACTGCAAATAGTCTGGTGTGCTGGTTTGCAAATTTTAGTTTTGCCCGCGCGCTCATTGCGGTTGGCGTTGCTTGGTCTAATCACCTTGTTGCATTTGCAATGTGAATCTCTGTCTCGAGTTTGCGATCATAGAGCTTGAATGTGTATCTCTGTCTCTATGAGGCATCGATACGGGCACTGGTTGTGCTGGATGTAGATTGATTGGGAATATCGGTTTAATGTGAAGAACACACACTAATCGTCTACTCCTATCAAGGTCCCTGTGCCTTGGATCCTCGGGTCTTACAGCGTGGTATGATAGCTTTGCCATACGATTTTTTATTTGTTTCTTCTTTTTTCTCACACTTTTACTTGCCAGCTTCTGGACAAGCCGTGGTCACAGGTGTCGTCCCTTCTCCCCCCCCGGTTCTTGACTTCAATTTTTATCGCCCATAGGGTTCAGCAATCCCACTGCTCGTCGATTTTTCATCGAGTGATGCTAACTAACCGGTCGCCCCGGTGGCGTATCAGGTTATCCTCGAGCCTGGTATAGGTCAGTTTCGTGAGTTCGAGCCCCGCCGAGTGCATACTCGTATAAATTCTTGGGGACTTTTTCTTGTGCACAAATTGACTTGCGGAAAGCGCGAGAGCGTGAGTTAGCGACACTCGATGAAAAATCGACGAGCAGTGGGATTGCTGAACCCTATGCGCGATGAAAATTGAAGGCAAGAATCGGGGGGAAGAAGGGACGACACCTGTGACCACGGTATGTCCAGAAGCTGGAAAGTAAAGTGTGAGAAAAAAAAAAAAAAAACTCACGCTCTCGCGCGTTCCGCAAGTCAATTTGTGCACAAGAAAAAGTTCCAACGAATTTATACGAGTGTGCACTCGGCGGGGCTCGGTCTCACGGAACTGACCTATACCGGGCACGACGATAACCTGATACGCCACCGGGGCGACCGGCTCTACTGATACACTTAGCTGAGGTGGGGCAGCATCAGCATAGCAGCAACACACGGACAACTTCGACGACACAACCAACTCGCTTGACGACAGCAGTCAGTCACGGGCTACATATAACTACTACTGCTGTAGATTACTATAGCTGTACGAGTGCAGCAGGACATGGCTACTCGTGTTCATGAGGTATACCAAGTAGACGAGTAAACGTGCATGGTACAAGAAACATGTGTCTGGGTCGTGATTGCTACACGCGAATCTCATGCAATAACTCTTTCATGATTCGCATCGTACCTCCGCTCGTGCATCCGCCGGTGCAGCACAAGTGCAGCATAGCAGGCGCCGGCCTGTGCATCTCTTTCAAACTCCAGACGTTGACCTTATTGGCTATTGCCGCCGTATACCGGGTACGTCGTACCTCACCAAGGCACGTTTTTGGCGATCATGAAGTATCACAGCTGCCGAGCGACACTGTACCATCACTCCCTCCATGAAGTGCCTGCCTGTCGCCGGTTGCTTTTTCTCGCTTTTTCTCCCTTCC
Source organism: Undaria pinnatifida (assembly GCA_012845835.1). Lineage (NCBI taxonomy): Eukaryota > Phaeophyceae > Laminariales > Alariaceae > Undaria > Undaria pinnatifida. The sequence continues at coordinate 28,222,411 of JABAKD010000025.1, forward strand.
CTCAGCGCACGACCCTTCAACTCATCACCCGTGTTCCTTCATCCACGCCGAAAATCGAGACAGAGCATCACATAGCAAGTCGACATCACTGCAGCATTTCCTCCTATCCAGGATCTGGGAGCTGAGGGCCGACCAATGCGACAAGCAGAGAAGAGGGAAGCCATATGCGGAGATCTCGTACTACTGCTGAAGGAAGGTATGGGTGGGGTTCCTCTTAGAGAGAACTAAAATACGATGGAAGGCCTTCCAATAACTGGAGCTCCTCCTTAGCGCCGTTTCATAAATCTGCAACTCCCGACGACGCACCCGCCAGGATCGGTTTGACATTTTGCGGAATCTCACACTGAGGGCTTTAGGCTTAGATCAAACAGCACAACTCGCCTGTGCTCGCCACGTGAAGGGCGATCTCAGTGCCGTCTGCCAACCGCTGACTACTGTGGTGCAAGGTAAAGGGTGTACAGTTGCACGGAGATCTGTCGTTCTGTGCCCGTTTTTCGACGTTCCACGCTTGGGCGTGCGCCGCAAAACGAGCACTGCTGTTGTTTGGATTTTTTTTCTTTGGCAAAAAACACTTGATGGAACACTCCAAGCCAAAACGAGCGAGTGATATTCAACACCCTCACTTTTTTCCGTTCATGCTCACGGGCAGCCGCGGCGCGATCCCCTACTCACGGGGCATGGTAAGGAGCCAGAATGCCCTGCATTCCAAGCTTGTTCCAGCCTGGGCGGCGGCGGGGCGAGCGGCGATGGCGCCCTGTTCTGGCGAGGACGAAGAGGAGGTCGAAGGCGTGCAGGTGACTTTTGCTATTGTGCTATGCTTGCTGTACGAGAACACCAATTGAATATTCGAATAACTTTTTTTTGCGTGCGAGTAGGCCGCGGTTTGTTTTCGCGCTTTCTCTGCGAAAGCCACCGCGGCAAGTTTTTGACGTGATAGTCGGCGCCCCGCCCCCCGCTGACGTTCGGAAGGGGCTGATTGTTGCCCAACGTTGCGCTTCATGCTACCTGTGCTATTGGGCCCGCGTCTCCTTCGTTCGCGGTAACGACTAGACTATAGGCGTTCCACCTGGATGCATGATACTAATATCCGTTTTACTCCTGGAACGTTTCGCCAAGCCGCCTTTTTTCCCAGCCTCCTGATCGCTCTCCCCTCCCCAATACAAACGCACCAGGGACAAGCTTCCCAAGGAACTTGGTGTACCTCGGCGGAGACATGCGTGGGAGTCGCGGCCACAGGTGAGGGTTCGCGAGGGTTTACCGTAGTCTGCTGATTGAGCACAATCTCGAGGTTGAGCATACTTGTATAGTCTAATTGTGTGCAGTGTTGCTACATGCTACCTGGTACTACACGTAGCACATGGTACCTGTGCTGGATCATACAAGAATTTCGATTTACGGCACCACCAGGTGCATCTAAAAAATGGACTACTCGTTACAGCACCCCCTTTAGACCTGCAACCACGTTTGGGAGAAAACACTACTTTCAATTATTGTGGATTAGTATGTTTGCAGTTTCTAGTATGATAGCACGTGTAAAGTGTCGGCGAAAAAATGTCGTAAAATTATAAAGGTATAAACGACTGTTATTATAATTGATCTTGCCGCTACGCTACGTGCTGATGAGCGTCGTGACATGCCAACAATATTGTGTCTTGGTGTGACGCCGTTCCACGGCAGCCGTGTATACCACGAGCACAATCGTCTCGTTATCGTTCGATTCCGCGTTTTTCGTCAATCCAGCGCAGCCACCATGCTTTTGTGGTGGATATGTATCTGTTTATGAGCTACCAGATGTAGACCTATGCCACCAAGCAAGCTGCTGCATTGTGGGTCTTGAACCTGCCTATTTTGAACAGACGAGGACACCCTTATTGGCCACACTATTGCTGCAAAACAACATAGAATGGTGTCGTTGGTATAGCTGTGAGTTGACTGACTAAGCCGCCGACTATACATTTACTTAGCTAAGTACAATATTGCAGAAAGACCATTGCGCCCATTTGCAGATTTCTGTGCTTTGGTATCTACATGGTCTCTATGTGGCTCGCAATGTGTTTTGTATCGAGAAAGACTAAAGTCTGTTGAGTTACTAGATTCGCCAACAAACGAACAACCAGCCGTCAAGCCCAGCCAAATCACAGGCCTAATGGTCAGCCCTTCAATTTAATGCAATACCAGGCATTGCATCGTCTGCGCACGGCGACATTGCATCGTCTGCGCACGGCGAATGCCGAAGCTTCGGTTGCATTCGGCCATACTCACGAGGAGGAAACAGGTGTGACATCGGGTATCGCGAAAAGACGGTTGTCCCCGATCGTCGAAGGAAACGAGGTGGCCGGGGTGTCATCCTCAGCTGCAGCGGCGATTTGCGCGTTTTTCTCTCGGGCACGTCGTAGAGCGGCCCCTGCTGCTCCCGCTGAGGTACCCAATGCTAGCAAGGAGCAGGCGTACGGCAAGGACGGGGATGAGGGGTTGGATCGGGACGGTGGGGGGGTGCTAAGTAAAGAGGGGCGGGGGAAGGAGGAGGATGAAGAGGAAGGCAGGGGGGTTGAGGCGTCTTCAGTAGCTGAATCGGTGGCTCTTCAGGCCATATCCCAAGCATTTAGTGCTGCTCCTACTGCTCCTGCTGAGCTATCCAATGCCGGCATGGAACGCGGGCACGATAAGAAGGAAAGCCGGGAGCAGGAAGAGGAGGCAGAGGAAGAGCGGGTGGCGGTTGTAGAAGAGATTCCGAAAGGAGAAGAAGAGTACGCCAGGGAGTCTTCCGTCCCTGCATCGGCGGCTCTTCCTGCGATGTTTCAAGCGTGTTCTGCTGCTCCTGCTGATGCTACTGAGCTACCCAGTGCTGGCATCAAGCAGGGGAACGAGAACGATGGGAGAGGAGAGGAGGGCCGGGATGAAGAGGAGAAAAAGGAAGCGGAGGAAGATAAGGTCATAGGTGCAGAGGGAATGGGGAAGGAAGAGCAAAAAGCAGAGGAAGTGGTGGAGATGGAGTTATCTTCCGCAGATGCAGTGGGGGCTCGTGCTTCTATCGTTCGGGCGTCAACGAGTGTAAATAATGCTGCTGCTTCTGCTGCTTCTGCCGCTGGGGTACCCACTGCCAACATCCAGAGGGGAAACCAGGAGGATGGGAAGAGGGAAGAGGACCGGGAGAGGGGGGAGGAGCGGAAGCTAGAAAAACCGGCTGCCGACACGTCTGTCGCCAATCCCGGACACGACAAAGTACAGTACGGGTCGCCGGTACCGGCCGAGTTCCGGCCGGAAGGCCGCGAAAACGACGTTCTGTGCAAGTGGGGTTTTGATTGCTTCGACAAGAAAGCGGGCCAAAGGCTCCTAGGGTCCGGCGCTTTCGGTACGTCTTTTGTGTGACGTGCAACGCTTGCTGTAACCGATTTCAAACTGCAATGTGACCATGCATCCTGGCAAGTTGTATTTGCTCCCTTGATTTTCTCTTGTTCCGTAGACTGGTTGTGGGAGCGGTTCAAAATATCCCGCTCAATCTACGGTAGGCTAGCTTCCTGCCGATAGATCTAAAGTGGGGACCCAGCAACAACACAAGACGACAAAAAATTGGTTGCTCTTTAGCAGGCGAGTTGCAAGTGGTGTTGGTTTAACGTTGACAACCTGACACAGTACGCCACATCACGAAAATGGAAGCTCGCCTCTACCTTCTGCATGACACACGTTAATTGTGCCGTCTTCGTAGAATATAGCTGCTCCCGAACACCTGCATCGAATCTCAGTTTTTCTCTTCCGCCCTCCTCTCCCTGTCCCGTTCGTAATAATATGCGACGGTGCATCATCCGTCTTGGATCTTCTTCTCACGGCGAGGGCAGGGTCGGTGTATCGGGTTAGGACTAAAACCGGACGGCCGATCGCCAAGAAAGTCTTGAACACACCAAACCCGACCGAGGTGAGATCCTTCGACCGCACCCTCTCGCCCCGCCTCTTTCAAACCCAAACGTAGTGCGACCCCGGCAATAGATCAAAGTAGGACACCATTGCGATCAACTCGCTTAACCGAGCCGGTTCATCAGGCATGCCTCAATTTTGAGGCGCAGCGCGACTTGCAGGGGCGGAGAACGACGGCATGCTTAATGTTTTAGAAGGGTATTATGTAGACATGTCAGACGAGACGCAAAGGAAGGTACTTGAGTAGCAACCATGCTGCCAGGCTATATGGCCATGTAACCGGTTTATCTATTTCAGGAGTGCTGTTTTAGCGGCCAGCGTTCTCTGGTCTAGCACCCGTTCTATAAATATGTGTCTATCTCCCACACCGGCTTGTGTTTGCTGCTTATTTCGTCTCGCCGGACAAATTCCTAAGCTTTTGTTATGATGCCGTCGTCCGGTTGACAGAAGCGCTACGCGAAAAACGAGGTGGCCATCGCCCAAGCGTGCTCCGTTCACCCATGCATTGTGGAAGTCTTTGGCGTCATCCGGACACCAACGCAGTAAGTTCACTAACAGTTCACGTTCTTTTGGCAGTGCGGGGCAGGGTCTAGATGCGTACGGTATATTGCGGTTGGATTCAAAGAAGTCAAGCCACGTGCTTGGGTCTATGTCGTCAGCATGGGGTTCATGGCCTCTCCCGGCAAATTCGGTACATTGTACATAAATATCGAATACTTCGAAGTATTCCGTCTATGATTCACACCCTACTATTGTTTTTATGCACATGTTTTACGCCAGCCTTAACACCGAAAACAGATTGTACCCCATTTGGTAGAGCCAGTGCGTGCCGAAAGCTCGGTGGAAGGCCTATCCGGGCCGGCACAGCAAGGGTTGTGCAGGTAGGTTGTCGGGCTGGCCACTATTAGCATTTTTTACGCAGCACGAAATTCGAAAAATTGCTTTACCATGGTTGTGTCACACTCCGAGGGGAAACACCGTTGACGCTTGATCAGGCGTTTCGCTAGACTGGAAGAGGGGAGCTCCATGTGTCGCATTATAGCACGTCCCAACTACACCCCCACTGCAAGAAAGGAAAAACAGGTGCCTGCACACATGAAACACTCCACACGGAACGCTGCTATACTTAACCAACGTTGTTTTTTATTAAATAGCAACACCCCGGCCAACGTAGCATACGCCTTACATTTGTTTTAAATCGAGCATCGACTGATCTCACAGCTGGTGTGTTTACGACCGATACCTAAACATAATCTCGAACACGTTCGGGAGGAGTTTTGATAATTTTTTCGGGTCTATCACAAGTCAGCCTGTGGAAGCTTCTACAACTGCTGAATCCACAACAGTGTGCTGACATTGTCGCGGTGAAAACTGCCCCGTAAGCATGTACGGACGTCTCGGCGATATGGCGTATTGACCTTTTACACCTCCATCGTGTTTTACCGTGGTGCAGGATCAACCTGCTAATGCCGGAGGTCCCCTGCAACCTTGCCGGACTCATCAAGGTAAGGCCGCACCAACCGCTATAAGCACGCGAAAGTTAAAGTTTCACACGTCGGACAGATGATCGATTTCCACTGGATGGTATAGGTCCTTCAGAATAGATCTGTATCGTCTATATCGTCTAGATCGTGTCAGCGGATGGGAGCCGTACAATCTGCACCTAGCAAACGTTTCCAGGGCCGCGTCTGTACGCTCTATATCCATATCCTCTACATCATCTCATAACAGCAGATACAGGACCTACTGCAGATGATCTATTGTAGATCGTCATCTGTCCGAGGTGTGGAAAGTGCAAAGTACATCACGCCGCGAAGAGAAAGCGTCATCACTGACGATTAACCGTCCCACATATCGTGGACATCCTTGGTGTGATGTAGCGAAACCTGTGGCCATGTGTATAATGACGTCATCGGTGGAATTTGTGTATTTAACTGCCATGGCAACGGTTTCATGACTTCTCCAACCTTGCATGTCCTGCACACCGGCAGCACCTCCGCACAGAGCACATCCGCTTGGACGAGAGCCAGGCCATCAACATCATTCGACAATTGATGTCTGCATTAGAGTTCTTGCACGGGCTGGATATCATTCACCGGGATATCAAGCCCGCGAACATCCTTCTCCGTGGATCTGGTGAGCAACCTTCGTCTGGCGCACGTGGTTTGGTTGCGTTCGTGTTCAGGTCCTCTTCTTCTTTTGTTACGTCGGCTGCTGTACCTACTGCACGAACCATTTGGTTGTGTGCATCTTGTTGCTGTAAGTCGATGGGGGTGCCAAGCTCTTGCGCGGCAGCGTACTTACATGTTCAGCTACCAACAGGCAGATCACCCCCAACCTAGCGCCTTTAATAGGGCGATGAGCCAGCCAAAACACACACATCTTGGAATACCGGTCCTTGAAAAGCACTTGTAGTCGGGTGTCCGCACCAGACGATCACACGCCCAGTTCAGTCGTGTGGCGACGTTTGTAACGAGATTGTGAGTTGTATTCACCCCCTGATTACGTTACGGACAAATATGTTACTGCCAGAGAAGAAGTGAAGTGATCTGGTGGTGCAGCTCTAGCCTGCAACGGTAGTCTTATTGTTGTTGGGCCGGTAAAACACGGGTCAAAGGAGTCGGCCACCGTCGAACTGACGAAATGCAGCGTATGAGCGGAGGAATAACTGTTACGGGCGCTTGAAGGCGACCCTCGTTACGTATCAGTGTGGGATGGGCGATCTCGCAAACAAATCAGATCGATTGACCCGACCAGACCTCTCGATCTGACGTCTTCACGTACAACACGTCGTTTTTTTTCCCGTTCGCTTGATATTTCCGCTCACAGAGATTTACCTGGCGGACTTCGGGCTGGCAATCACAGCTCCTGATGGGATTCCAAGCATTGGGAACGAATGCGGCACTCTGGTACGATTGTCCACCGCCGTTCTCTTGTCACGAGGAAATTACCTGCACAAGCAATACATGTAGTGCCAAGGGGGGTCGCCGAGCTTTATTCTTAATGAGGACACACAACCCGTTATACGCGCGATCGGAGTATCACACACAGCTTGAGAAGATGAGTTTCGACAAAATCTTCGATCTCACAGCTGGAGTGTATTTTTATTTTCACAATATGTATACCCTGGCATCGGCCATGTGCTACGAATTAATTGACAAGTTCGTCTCCGATACGTCTGGGTAAAAAATGTCAGGCTGCTACTTGTATGCGATTGCATTTGCGATGGGTGATAAAATGTTGTATACCGTGCAGATTGATTAACGCTGAATGTCCAATTTTAGTTTCCCGGGCGAACTTCGTGCCGTTTTTTTTAGGTATACCATGAAACATTGCACGCGTGTTCTACACGCCCCTACCGAACCGTTACCGAACCGTTACCAACCGTTACCGAACCGTTCCCGAACCGTTACCGAACGTGTCGTTTTCTAGTTATTCGACATATGTTCGTACGCGCTCCGTTTGGTTTAGATTTGGGCCTCCTTGGAACTCAATTTTGCGGCGAAAAACGAAGCGTACCGTTCGTTAATGGATCGGTAAGGAAGGGCGCATGAAATACGTACGCAAAGTTTCATGATCTGCATCGAAAAGGGCGTGAAAGTTTGAATTTTTGTGCGAAATAAGCGGAAAAATAACGGCGTTGCGTCTTAACCACCAAGTTTTGGTAAAGGGTCGACGTTCGTCATTTGAGTATTACGCGCTGTTGGTCCTACTTAATAACAATCAATTAAACCAATTCGTTGATAATTTGCTCGAGGTAAACTGGGTACCTGGCATGATTTAAAGTACTTGCAACCGGCTCGTCCATACAAGAACAAGTTTAAGAACGCCCGACTGTTATTGGCCATTTTCAAGGCCTACGATTGGTGGAGACACATAATCGACGCTGTTAATAGGGCCAAAATTAGGCCCTCAATGATAAATCTGCCCATTTAACCCTCTTTCGCCGTTTGTGGGGGTCAGCATGGCACCAAGTTTGTTGCGTTCGAGTAGATATTGCAAGCGGCATTCGAAGGGGAGCTGACCTTGAACTTTTAGCGTGAACCAGCCTGTATTAAACGAAAACCCGTGACATGGTCCGGTAGAAAAGGATATCACATTTTCCCTTCGACATGATGTGGAGAGTACGAACTACCAACAACTCTCGAGCCACGAATATCTCCATGTGGTGTGGCATAGAAAAATAGTAATGTCTCGATGCCTTTTTTAGAGCGTGTCTGGGAGTGTAGCCGCCGCCGGTATGATCATATCGTCCATCCGACCGCAGGAAGGGCAGGCTCATTGCAATTCACACCAACAGCACCCAAAACGAGATAGATAACTCAAACACTGTATGGTGGAGGGACAGTGCCCGATCGTGTAGCAGATCCATGAAATCACCACCATATCGAATGTCGCTAATTCTGCGTTTGCTTTCGTGTGACTGGCCTCTTTCCAATCAGCCCTACATGGCACCGGAAATCTTCGCGGGGCAGGTCTACGGTTCGGGCGTGGACGTGTGGGCCGTGGCTGTGACACTCTACGAGCTGTTCCACCAACAGCTCCCGTTCACGTGAGAACCACCAGCATTTATCATGGTTCCCACGATATGTTTCTGCTCTCGTTATATCGCCTATTAAGAAGTCGTGTCACCCATCCCACCGCCATTGTTATCACCCTCGATTGATCTATCGATCACTCATGTTTCTGCTTGTCTAGTATCCCCCTACATCATGCACCTCGACGCCTAACACTCACATTCTCCGTCGCTATCGCCGCCCCATCCTTTGTCGACCTATTTTTGTTCAACCAAGTGATAAACCAGACCTTGAGTGGGACAATGGAGGTGGCGGCGGCAGGGCGGTAGAAATTCGCGGCGGCAGCGGGAACATGAGCGAATCGAGCGGCTCGATCGTGACCGGCTGCACGAAGTCGCAGGAGAACCTCAAGGCTAACATCGTGCGCGGTGACTACAGAATGGACACGACGCTCGCTGGGGACAGCTGCAGGGACTTTATCTCCCAGGTGCGTGTGCCCATTAGACGTGTTGGAGGAGGGGAGGCGATAATGAGGTTGAAATATATTTCCCACTTCGTTGCGCCTATCCTTGCTCCGAGAGAAACGTGTCCGTGCGTTCTTTTCAAGTTTCAACACAGATCCGTACCACCTTAACACTGAAGATATTTCCCAATGTGTTACCAGCTTTACGCCGTGGCATGACTGAAGCATTTTTTTGTCCGTATAGCACTCGACGCTGCCGTGATACCGGGCCATATGCTAACGGTACCTTCTGCTACCTTTTTTTTTTGCTCTACCCGCTCTTGCATCTATTACGCTGGAATAGCTCTTCTCCAGTGACCCGCGTAGGCGTCCGACCGCGGTCCAAGCGGGTGAACACCCTTGGTTAAACGCGGACTCCACAATCCAGAGAAGAAGACGTACTACGAGGCTAGCGATCGCCACCAATACCGCGGGGCGTGCCATTAGCGCCGTGCAACGTCTACAGGCGCGGGTGCAGCCCTCGCCGAACCTCGCAGGCGCGGCGGCGGCGGCGGTGGTGGGGTCGTCGGCCGTACTAAAGGCAAAGGAAGCAGCAGCTTCCGCCGTTGCCGAGCTTGACCAGGTGGTGGTGATGTTGCACCGAGTTGTCGCTATGGGTGAGGATGTCAAAGTTTCGGAGGAACAGGCTGCCGCGCAAGGAGCCAAGGACAGCTGCCAGGAACGGCAGACCGCCTTTCGCATGGAGGAGAACATCGTGCGGACCATTGAGATGTACGCCAGGGAAGCGCAAACGGCGGTCGCGGCGGTAAAAGTGGCTGTTGACTCGTGGGAAAAAGTAGTCCGTCAGAGTTCACTGCCTCCTGGTCTGTCGAGGGTACGCAGAAAGCAATGATGCCCGCCGAAAGAGGCGCGGCTTTGCTGACGCAGCGGCGACTACGGTGGGTTGTTGTCGCAATAGGACGGAATGTTGGTTCGGTTGAGCTACTCTGCGACGGTCTTCACGCATATGTTCGAAGTTTTGGCACGCTTGCGGTGTCACCGCTTCTGCTGCTGCTACCGGCTACAAGTCACCCCCGCAAGCATAGCGGTTTCGCCTACGGTAGGTTCTGCTGGCAGCAGTACCATACCTGTCGCGACGAGTACTGCAGTTTTGATGCTACCTGTTCCAGGCAACTGCGATACAGAGCCCGACCCCCGAGTACAGCGATGGCGTTGCATGCGTGTTGCGGGGGCGGTGAACGGGGCGTTTTCTGGTGTGGGGTATCAAGGCGTAGGTGGTGCCTACGATAGGTTTGACTCGCTGACGCTGGTCTCTACTGGCTTGGTGGTGCTGGAACTGTGTAGCCTGCGCTCGGAGCGAATGCGTAACAGGGTGTGCTGTGAAAATTTTAGGCGGTCGGTGGGTGCTTCATCTATGCTGCCCATGACGTGTGATCGGTCGTTGGTATTTGGTGTCGTTTCGTGGTTCGAGTTCACACCATTAAACTGTTGTAGCCGTGCACAGCCAACGTCTTAGAGATGGCCTGTGTAAAGGGAAAGTAAATTGTGACGCTTTGGTGTGTTACGAGGAGCCGGGTTGAGGCTATTGTGCATGCCATCAGCGCTTTAATCCTGCCATACGTGCAAGCATCCCGCATTAACCATCACCCAGACCTACACGAAACGTACCGTGTGAAAGTTGCCATGTGGCACGTAGAGGCGCGCATGCGCTCTCCTGTAGGGCGTTAATAGATGTACACTTGGAGTGCGCGCTGGCAGAGTCTGAAGCAGTAGTAACACGAAGAGACAGTGACGGCCCGTCTTTCAGCAGGTGTTACAGTATGTGGGGCTAACAGTTACTGTTAAAGGAACCCGCCTTAGATGTCGCTGAGTCACGCGGGTGCCAGCTGCTCGATGGTTGCATTAACTTTCCGTTTGTGCACCATGGCTGCAGCGTGGGTTTATATGTTGATTTCGTGGGAGAAGAGGTGAGCTAGCAAGCCTAAAAATCGATTTTTTCGTTTCGACAATCGCCGTTCTCGCGTTTGTATTTTGTTTAGTACCTATCAAGTATGTATTTCTTTAGTGATCGTACGTCTTCAGGGTTGAGTCTACCGTCGCTTGCCGCCCGAGGCTTCTGGCGGTATTGTGATTATCCTTTTTTTGGCTTGTTTAATGTTTACCTGGGAGGGTGGGGCGAGAAAGTCTGATATTCGATTTTCAGACGGTTGGGGCTGTTCATGTCGCTTTAGCCGTTCGTGTACTATGCGAACACAGTTCACTCATTAGTGTCCACTACTCTGTGCTTACTTTAGCACGTATCTGGCAAGTGTACACAGTTGTTCTGGCCGCGCTCGTGCCACAATGCGAGCAAAAATCTGAATTCGGTTGTGTTTATTAGTAGTTGCTACCGGGGTCCAGGAGTTACTGAAGGGTTGGGCTATAGGGAAGGGGGGGGCGTGTGTGTTGGATGTGAGGCGAGCTTGTCGCCCAACCCATAGACTATCCATGAATAGAGTCCCCCATTAAATACCACGCGTGTGTCAGGGGGGCGGGGTACTGCCGCGTTGCAACCATGCTGGTGTACAACGATAAATATGTTTGGTGTAGCTGTTTGGTCCGCAACAGCCCACGGCAGAGGGGGGGGGGCGTCACGAAATCTTGGTTCTGACACCAATCCCCCCTTGCCACAGCGAAGGGTGAAGACTAAGACAAATAGCTTCCATGACTGGTATGCCGTCCGTATTGGCGTCTTTCGATGTGTTTCACAACAATGCTCGCTGGCTGACGTGCGAGCATTACAGGTTGGGTGTCCGTCAGGTTTAGTACAGGTCGCTACGTACGTCGTGTTGATAAATTATCCAAGCATTGACCCAAACACTGGCCTATACATACTCCGCCCTCCCCTCATCGGTTATTCGACTTACAGGATTCACTTGATAAACTGATGCATTTCCTTCCACAGCTGTCAGATTTTGTCCCCCTCAGAAACGGGTTTTATAGTTTCCGCGCTCAGGCTGACAAACATAACCCTGTTAACCCTGATAGCTACACTGTAGTTACAAGGGGAGTCGCCGGTCTATATCCTTAATGAGGACACACAACCCGCAATATGCACGATTGGAGTTTCACACACAGCTTGCAAAGATGAGTTTCGACGAAATATTCGATCTCACAGCTGGAGTGTACTTTTATTTTTATAATACCTCACTCACACACAAATCCATAATAAAGTACTGGTATAAACGCCAGCAGTCTGCGGCAAACACTGATGGCAGTAGTGCACCATTACATTGCCTGAATTGCACGCCGACTAGTTTAGTCACCATGCTTGTCCTTTCGCGAGTTCATATTTTGATGGCGGTGGACGAAATAATCATTAAGGGAAAGAACAACAAAGGGAAATAAATTCGTTGGCTGTGGGTGTAGACTATGTCTACATCTGAGATTAACGAGCACGGCGTAATAAGCGTCAAATCACAACTAAGCTGGCATATCGCATCACAGCATAGATAGGAAGGAAACGAAGTAAAATATATAGTAATTGGATGGAACAACAGAGCAGGAAGTTTGCGAAACATACGGGGTACAGTTAACGCGACATTTACCAACCAGCCATCCAGACACCTTTTGCAATATGAACGAAAATACAGAAACAATACTAACACTGATGCATCGCAAATACAGCAGATGATATTCGGCAATGCAGTGCAAATCGCAGGAGATTCGGCAATGCGATTCAAGACGAGGAAACCACGTACCCCTACCGACACCCTGCCAGCACGGCTGGACGTGATGCTTGCGGAGCGTAAGTGTTCATCCACATGTATGTAGAGGAAGCCGTCGACCAACGCTAAGATAGGGGGGGAACTTTTGGGGCCTCTGTTTTGAATGGATCGAGCTCACACCCGAGAGTGACTCCCCTGTTCCTTTGTCTTAACAGCGTTGGCACTGTTTTTTGCGACATGCCATGCCCATGGAATCGTTAACCACGCTTCGCCAAACAAATATCTTGAAGATATTTTCGCAGTGAGGTACAGAGTCACTCGTGCGAGTGGCCCAACCCGGCGGTGCAAAAGAGGGTACCTCCATCGTCGTAGCCATGGCCCGTAACTATTATTGACACGCGTTTCATACCTATAAAAACGAGAAACTAACTCTCAGTCGTGCCGACCTGATTCCACTTGGATCTGGGCCGTCCAAGTCAAAGTTGACCTTGAGTACAGGTTCCGGTCAGCAGCACTGGGGTCGCAAAGGCTATTAGCGTCGCCACTGTCACAGTCTAGTTATAATTAAATGAAGTGCATCGCCAACGATATGCGTTGCCGTGCTGTCCCCTAGATGTTACCATTTATCAAGGTTAGATGGAGGCATTGATTGCTCTGGGATTTCAGATTTCAACTTGTAGGGAAGCGGCCTTAAACACTTGCAGCACTTATTGGAAGCCAAAAACAGGCATTCCATTAGACTATACATTTTAGACAGGGTAGAGGCCGAAAAATATTTTGCTGGAAAGCGAAACCTCAGGATTATTTGTTGCCAGTCCGATAATCAAACTGATTTTTTTTCTTTCAAGATGCACATCTCCAAAACTCTGCACACAATGAAAAGGCCCGGAAGGTCATAGGAAGATAAGTGCGATCGTCGCCGACACGGACCTTCGTTCGTTCTAACAACTCAGCGGTAGCCGATGACGACACAGTTAAGCCTGACGCCACAGACCTTATTGCTTGCGGTGCTCTATTCGCTCTCGCACGAGGTGTGAAACTGCACACTAAACCCGAGGCAAAGCCATATAAAAAATCGTCCTCAGAGCTTTAGATCTTACTTCAAGATGGTATTGAATGGTGTGAGAATACGATCATGGATGGTAGGATGATGCCGGCATCTGAGAGAATGGCCGAGGTGTTGGTTTTATAGCACTACCCACTGGCCCACGTAGTCACGTGACTACGTGGGCCACTGGGTAGTGCAATATAACCAACAAAATATATGAGTCCATCAATTGACCAGTGGGTAGTGCTATATAACCAACAGGGGGCAAGCCAGGAAAAGGAATCTCCAAAAATCGAACATCAAGCGGGTGACCCTCTTGTGGGCGGAGCGGACTCGAACGAATACACACAAAAGCACCGTCTCCGAAATTGGTCTGGAGATTGATGTTTCGGCTTAAGGTCTCTAAAGGAATAACAATAGGTACGATTGCGTCACACACATAGACTAACCATGCAACGCGAAAAACACAGTATCAGGTGCACCTAATATATCAAAAGCAACACAGTAGCGAACCAAGCAAGCAAGGCTGAGTATAGAAATATATTCTTCATGTTTCGTTAGCGTATCGGCCCCGGTAGACCTCTGCACAAAATGTTATCTTGTGTGTACGGTAGTGTGACGGGAGCAGCACTCCTTCTACTGATCGCGCTGCCTACGCTCTAGCAGCCGCAAACGAAAAATGTAGCATGGTAACGGACAACCGATCCTAACATCGGCCGGCGATACCCGACGTTACCGCACTAGATTGAGTGCACCCCCACCTTCTCCATTTAATATGGATAGTACCACCACTTTGTTGGTCCAGAACCACGTGGTACTAACGTACTTCCCATCAGGTCCACATTAACAGCAATGCCCCTACCCACCCACAGAAAAACAGGCCGCGTGGTATCGAGCGTTATCTTTCACAAATCACCGTCGATACCAAACGTGTCTGCCACGTGCTGGTGGCACCCGAAAGCATTCACTTTCGGGAACATTATAAACCCGGAAGACGATACCACGGCCATATCCAAACATGTCACAACTTGAAAGCAAGACAAGACATTGTCCTATACAGGTACTAACAGCAGATACCAAGCCCTGCGGGTATCACACGTGTACGGAACCCACGCAAGAGCAACCTCCGAGGCGGCAGAGCAACCCGACGGGACGTCATCTCGACGCCGCTCTTTGCGAGCTCATCATCATCCGCAGGCACCACCGCTACGCTATCATCTTGGAATCGTCCTTGAGTGCGCCTTCATCCCAAAGCTTGGGAAATCCGTTGGAATTATTGCTCTGGAGAGAAACGTTGGGCGGGGGGCGGGGGCGGTGCGTTGGCATCGTGCTTGACGGCGAAGAAACAGCGATGAGCGCGGTAATTTCTGCGAAAGATCCCTAGCGCAATCGGAGTAGCGCTATCCTTGAACAAGTATTATCGTTTGAAGCACCTGATAATCGTCCATTCTGATATTGTTGCCGGTCCCGGGTTAAGGTAATCACTGCGATCCAAGGTGACAGAGAGGGAGTCCCCCTGCCATAGATGACTCCGGCCCTGGGTTTTACTTTATGCGGGGTGTCAGGTGCAGCACTCCCTATGATCTTCGATCGTTTTCGGATGTACCCACTCACGGTCGCCGCGTTTCGCGCGGTGGTCTTATTATTACGGTTAGCAGGATAGCTCAAGAGACATACGTGGTACGCGATTTCTAGAAACACAACAACCGCCGGCTTTCCGAGAAACGAGCACATAATGACTACCGTTGCGGACGCTACAAGAATACCGCTGAATCACGGGGCGACCGGCAACTATTGACGTCGTAGATGTTGCCCAGAGACGCGACCGATAAATGTCACCAAGATTGTTTAGACGGTGCAGAGGCTTTGGGGCGTTCGAATCATCGAAAACTGACAACAGTGGAAACCACGCTGGACATGGGATGACCACAATCGGTATTATGGTTACGCAGCGGGCGTTGCAGAACGCACAGAACCTCTGCAGCAGGTGGAAACGTCAGCCATGGTCGGTTGCATACCAGCGGAGGTTGGCACTCTGTACTCCGTGCAACTTTGTTGCTCAAAGCATAAAATATCTCGAACGACTGCAGGGTGGAGCTCATTCATCAACAACAACAACAAAAATGGCTTGATTCTGGGCAGAGCGTGGGCACACACACATGCCCACACCACCGCGAGCACGATCAGGGTGGAAACCCGTTCGGCTGCTAGCAACCGCCGCCAACGACGCACGACATTTCATAGCATCTACTGGCGGTTGCTATGGCTGACGGCAAGCAGTGTACGACGCCCCCTTCCCCCCTGCAGCCCCTTTGTCTTCCCTTGTCAATAATGGCACGTATCACGATGGGGGTAGCGTCTTTGGGGTGAAAACCTTCTAACAGAAGGGGTTCTGCACCTCAAGAGCTACCCCATATCGTCCGAGTGCAGCTTGTGGTTTACACCGTTATTTTTTCGTTTTCTAGCTAGGCCACGGGATTGCTCATCGGGTTGCACTGCACTTATGTTTTTCTTTCAGCTTCAGTCTAGAGGGCGCGGGCTAGAGCTCCTCAAGCGAGGCGCCTCAGAAAAGTCAGGCGTACCCCTGCCGTGGCGTCCGCCCTCTGCAGGGTGGTGACAGCGACAGGGGGAAATACACATATGTAGCCAATTTTAGTTGTGATTTTCCCGACGTTTGCTCTATCCAACGCGCAGGGGCGTACCTAGCACCCCGAGAAGAACATGTGTTTTTTGTTTGCCACCCGGTAAGCTTGACCGCAAGCTCAAGCATCTTCCTTCCCGCTCTGCTATCTATCGAAAAGGTATCAAACTTTACGGAGTTGACGCCTTCGGAGCAAAAACCAACGTTAGCTACATGGCCTATCTCTGATATCGATATCGGTGGGGATAAGGTAATTTGTTGCTGCCATGGGGTATCCAATTAAGAGATATTTTTGGGTGTCCAACCAGTACGTGCAGCACTTTCCTGGAGGTCTTTGCCGCCTTTGATCCCCCAACGCCAACCGCCCCCGCCTCCCCCTCCCCACGTGTTGTCACACTGACAACATCCCCATGCTAACAAATGTAGTGCTGCTATAAATAGCAGGCTTCCGGCTTGATGGTGAGGGCAAAGGGTAGACTGTTTGCACCAGATTGGCGTCCGCGGCAATTAGGTGCGACCTCAGAACTACTGCCATCGTCTCCGTTAGTACACAAAACTGCCCACGGTTTTCGCGCATTGTCATATGCCATGTATTATTGTTCATACCTGGGCACCTGATCCGCTGTTTTGGGCGAACAGCTTGTCCTTCGTCCTTACCACCAGGTCGAAGCTCGCCAGCAGCACTTCATCTGCTGCCGGGAGAAAGCAAACAAACAAACAACATCAGGGGGGCGAAGGGGCGGAGGCTAAAGGGCGGAGGCTGTGTATAATATTACCAGAGCTCTAGAAACGTGTTTTACAGGTGTGAACGCCCATATCGTCGTAGTACGAAGATGCTGTTGTATGCACATATTCCCGTCAAGCGTGCGGAATCGTTACTCTAGAGCGGACGGAACACAACAAATGACGAGGCAGCATGTTAAGCCACAGGCTTGGCACCAGTGGAGTTTGGCGCGCTGCTTCCAGCCGTTGTTTCGTGGTGGCATACTGCAATAGGCTTTGATTTGGTACGATGTGGGAGGTTTAAGACGAGCAATCACTCCTAACCCACGTCGTGTATTCGAGTGTTGTTGGTTGAGCGGCCAGCCATTTTCAGTATCCCAGGGTAGATTAGCACATCATGTCATGTAGTGTCTCCGCTTTGTCCTGGGTTGTGCCAAATAAAACGATGTCAGACGAGGAAACTTTCAGCAACTTAACTCTGCCAACATGGTGTTTGGCCCTGTCCGTGACGGGCAACGCCCAGACAAACAATAAATTCTGCTTCACTCTCGGCTTCACAGCTGTAGGTTTGCCCACAAGCTCCTGAAGCGTAACATACACAAAGAGGCACTCCAGTATCAAGCAACCCAAGAGCTGCGCTACCAAATGGGGGCGGGTCTAGCGTGTAGTCAATAAACACATCATACTTTTGGGGAAGCGATTTATATTCTGGTCAAGACTACTATTAATAGTTTGCCTGATGGATTGCTCGCCGCTGGGGAGAGTGCTTCGCGCTGCACACTGCTTATAGTAGCGCCCCCAGAGTGATGCGCGCGGAAGACAACACTTAATTGCATACAGAAGTCTTCGCAGCGAAATGGGTGTGGGAGACAACAGGGAGACAACAACTAGTCGTAGACAAAAAATCTCGACCTTAGCCTAGGCTTGGCTTTAAGGCCGCGGGGGATTCCACAGAAATATGTTGAGTAGGAGCTCGTATGGAGGCAGTTTGCGTACCTATAAAACCACTTGAAAATGGAGCATGGCATCTGCAAACAAGATGCTTATTTCGAAAGTTTAGAAAAAATGCTGCAGATATCCAATAAATCCAGAGCTGTTCAGGTGTTTTTAGCTTTTTATTGGGCTCCATAACTTCCTACCCCTCACGGGAACGATATATTGCTTGCCTTCGGCTTTTCTCCTACGACTCGAGAAGAGTCATATCATCCGCCTGGCGAGCAGCAAGTTGTTGGTGACAACCGTTTTTTCATCGGTGATGCACCCATCGTATTAGGCTCCCGTGCGTGAATTGAAACGTTTCAGCGATTTCGCGAGCTTTTGATGTTGCTGGCTCGCACGTTCGAAATCACGAAAACATCTTGTGAGTCGCTTCTGGCTGCCTAAAACTGCTGGCTGGCGCACCCGACGTCGTCATACACCCCGCCAGGAGCGTCCCTCTATTTCGTGGGCCGTGGTTGCTTGTGGGGAGCTGTAGCTGCCCGCTAGTGAAGTGCACACGTTCATTTCGGGATCGTTTTTTGGCTCGTTTTGAGTACCCCAAATTTTGATCATTGCAGCGTCTCAAAGTCGAGGAGTGGACCTCTGCTGAGAACGGGAAGGAAAACAATCTAAGAGACTCACAGCATCTGTGGATGAAGCACTCTTGACCCTGGTGTAGCCCAACCCTAAAGCCACGAACCAGTCGAACGTCTAAACGCAGCGTGTTAACATAGCCATCTTTTTTACTGTTCCGACAAAACATCTAGATATTAGAATCACCGGAAAACTGGGGACCAGGGGACGCTTGGGTCTCTCAGTGGCAATGAAATTCGATGAGCAGTGCGGCAAGGGAAAACGTGTTCACAAAATCCCAGGCAGCATTGGAAAATACCCAAAATGACGCTCTCGCACTCGGGGGTGTGGTGTCGAAATAGACCGAAGCGATTTTTTAAGTTACGACTGGCGCAGAATTTCCATGCCCTGCCCGACGCCCTGAGATCTCCCAAAAAAAAGAATCAGAAAAAATGGATATTTGTAACTACTGAACCGTAGCACCAGCATGCACGGCACAAGCAGTACCTGGTACCAGGGTATATACCAGCAATACCAGCAGGGTTGGACTTGTTTGTTTGTTTGTTTTTTTTTTTTTTTTTATCCTCCGGCGGATGGGGAAAAATAAAGCTTTAGCTCACCACACTTCCGCGTATTTTCATACGCGTCGTGTGTCGATTTAACTCAGTTGCTTTCGCAGCCCAACGCTAGCTGGCGCACCCTTCGAGTCCCATTGTAGGTATAGTGGACTTGTTTGTTTGTTTTTTCACACATCTACTTTCTAGCTTCTGGACAAGCCGTGGTCACAAGTGTCGTCCCTTCTTTCCCCCGGTACTTACTTGCCTTTATTTTGTATCGCGCATTGGGTTCACCAATCCCACTGCTCGTCGATTTTTCTTCGAGTGTTGCTGACTCACGCTCTCGCGCTTGCCGCAAGTCAACTTGTGCACAAGAAAAAGTCCCAATGAATTTATACTTGTACGAGTATGCACTCGGGGGGATTGAAACTCTTGAAACTGACCTATACCAGGCTCGAGGACAACCTGATACGCCACCGGGGCGACCGACTTTGGTCTGGGTCGGGTTGGGCTGGATTGGGTTGGGTTGGGTTGGGTTGGGTTGGGTTGGGTTGGGTTGGGTTGGGTTGGGTTGGGTTGGGTTGGGTTGTACTAGGTTGGGTCGACGACAATTACAACTATCCACCAGCACGAGTTCCTATGAAATATCGAGTGTTGCAGTCAGTATATTGGCACCCTACCCATCCAAACCTCCTGTGCTGAATCGTGTCACCGCCTTTACGCGAAACCCCTTCAAAGGTTGCTTGGCGGCGCCAAGGAAAAACCCAAGAGGCTGCAGGCTGCAGACAGTTGCGGACCATGCATTTGTCTAGGGTGAATACTTCATTGCGCTGCGTACCTGCTAGCCCGAGAACCGGTCATGTTGTTGTTGTTGTTGTTCTCACATCAACTCGCATAATCACGTCCGTGGTCACAGGACGGTCATAGAACCACTTGCCATATAGCTACAAAAAGAATAATGATTGCTTTACCTGGTACTCGACAAGCCGTTCAAAGGTGACAATCGAGCTTTTGTTTGTGTCGATCCTGAGATTGCAGCATTTTCAGCACTACGGTCCGCAACTTTGAATAATGCATTCACTCGTGATTTTTTTTTTTTCACACTTCTACTTTCCAGCTTCTGGACAAGCCGTGGTCACAGGTGTCTTCCCTTCTCCCCCCCGGTTCTTGCCTTCAATTATTATCGCGCATAGGAATCAGCAATCCCACTGCTCGTCGATTTTTCTTCGAGTGTTGCTTACTCACGCTCTCGCGCTTTCCATCAGTCAATTTGTGCATAACAAAAAGTCCCAACGATTTATACAAGTATGCACTCGGCGGGGCTCGAACTCACGAACCCGACCTATACCAGGCTCGAGGATAACCTGATACGCCACCGGGGCGACCGTGATATGCTACTACGATGCTGAGATTGCAGTAATTCTTGCTATGGTCCGCATCGTTTGATCATATGCGATGCATGTATTCCGATACGCTGATACGAGGCATTCAGTTTATTTGCGTAACGGTCTAACCGCAACATCCAACATTCGTTCATACATAAAGCATTCGTGATACGCTGACATTGCAGTACGAGCTCGTCTCATTTTTTTTTTTTTTTTTCATCCTCCGGCTCACCACACTTCCACGTGTTTTCATACGCGTCGTGTGTCGATTTAACTTAGTTGCTTTCGCAACCCAACGCTAGCTGACGCACCCTTCGGATCCCACTGTAGTGATAGCGTGAGCTGTCCCTATCAGTGGTCCTCGTTACAACCCCCGGCAGCGCAATATACTACGAGGATGCACTGACATTAGTTAGTCTCATATTCCACAATGAGTAGCAGCTGGCCACACCTTCACGCAGTAGATGTTTGTCATACATGTCCTGTGTCAATTAAACTCAATGGTATTTGCAATCCAGCGCTAGCTGACGTATTTTTCGGTGCCTATGGCAATGGCAGCGAGCCATCAGACCTGGGTTGGGTCTGCGCCCGTACCTCGATCGAACCAGAAAGTGCATCCTAGCTCGCAAACGCGAACAGCCCACCGCCCCAAAGATCCGCGCGACCAGCTCGTTAGGTAAGCTCTCTTGCAGGGTAGTTTTTATTCTCTCTCGTCAGCCGAGGGCTATGTGGTGGTCCGCAGATCGGAATAACAAAGAAATTTCGAAAAGCGGCGCCGCTTTTCTGGCCCAATGGGTCCGGGTTGGGGTTAGGGTTTGGGTTAGGGGTTGGATTGGGTCTACGACCGTACCTCAATCCCACCAGAAAGCGCTTCCTAGCTCGCAAACGCGAATAACCCACCGCCCCAAAGATCCGCGCGACCAGATCGCTAGATAAGCTCGAGCGAGCTGTCCCTACCGGCGGTCACCGTTTCTACTACAACAACGCAAACTGCCGTGGTGTGCGGATGCGTGAGTATGTCGGCCCGACTTGATCCCTGAGAATCATGTGCGGTGGGGACAGCCACCCCGAAAGCCATTCCTATAGTGTGGGCCTTGCAAAATCTCACCCACCAAGAAACGCCCCCGCCATTAGAAAACAGCCTTCCGGCGGACTTGGCCCAGTTACGGTCCACCCTGCCCATTCAGGCGTTGGTCCTTGGCGGTATTGTTATAATCGCATGCGGCTTGGGATTACAGATCGACTTTGATTCTTTCGTTTTAATTGTAAACAGTTTCGGCTGTTTACAGCAGTGGCACGCGAGCACCACACCGAAAAGCACCACCGAGAACAACATCTGCGCGTCGAAACATGCGCGCAGTAGTCGCAGCCGGCGCTTAGTACGTGCGATACACGAATGCTGTACAGCAAAAGTATATTAGTCCCTCTCTGGTGCCGGTTGAGTAGCGTCGGTTGCCTGATAATACGCCTGTATGATCACTTGGCCAGCTGGTAACAACTACTATCCTAGGGCTCCAGCACCCTTGTGTGACCACGGACTCTAGATTTTTGACAAGAGTTAATGTGAGAAAACAACAACCACAACAACAACAACAACAACTAGTGACAGTACATGAAGTAGTCTACGAATAGTGCTATAATACGGTAGTTGCAGGGCCAGTATTTCCGGCTGGCACATGCCGGCACTTCGACTAGGCTACCTACTTTCATATATTTTCAAGTTCAAGGCTTGCTTCAAGCGTACTTGCTATGGGCAGGCCGATGCCGTATGTCGGATGGAAAACCCACTATTAATAATATCATAACGCTGCTTCTGTAGAAAAAGCGTGAACGTCGCACTCTGTTACGTTCCGGCGTCAGCTGTCAGATCTGTTACGTACGTACGTAGGTATCAGGTACGCGGTATTAATGTAGGGCTAATATCAAGACCAGCAACAAATTCGCTTCGACCGACCCTTGCATTGTCCGGTGGTCTTGGAATCGCGTTGAATTATCGTTGCGCATAAGCGCAGAAACCTTGTATCATACGTCTGTTTTGTAGCTCACCCGGCAAACATATAGCCTTGATAATGGATATCTCAGGCGGCTCTTACGCTTACTCACGAGAAATGAGGGTACCAGTGGAGGGCTATTTCCTCATCTAAAACCCGACAAACATGCGTAAAGAGCCACCTGGTATCACATAGTAGCTCACATCCGGCAAGCATGTGATAGCTCCTGCTGCCCTCACAGATAGATATGGATCGATCCACCCCGAAGTGATGGCGATGTAATAGCTCCGTACAATGATCGGGTGGGTTGTTTGTCAATGTGTGAGCTATCATGAGTGCCAACGAGAAGCAACGAGCTTCGCAGCAAACGCCAGTCCTGCTGCCCTTCGACGCTTCTTTCGTATCCAGCCGGCAAGAGGACTGCTGTCACTTGTCACGCAGGAGCTTTTGGCTTGATAACCATAATTGGGTGGACGTGGTCCTCACTTCGAATCGTGGTCGGCAGTTCAGATTTTTTTTATCGCTCGATGCGAAAACGGCGCAGCCGCGTTTCTGGCCACTTTTGGTCCATTTTGGATCCGGATTGGGGTCATTGTGGGTTAGGATTATGGTCAGGGGCTGCGTTGGGTCTACGCCAGTACCTTGACCTCAGCAGGAAGTGCTTCTTAGACCACAAACGTGAACAGCTTACCGCCCCAAACACCCGCGCGGCCAGATAGTACGAGGAGCTCGTACTTTGTGCATGTATGTGTGGCTTGACATTGGGGTCCTCTATATTACGCAGCATCGTCGAAGCCCCGAGGTGTTGTGTACAAGGTATAGGTGTTTCTTGGCCGGCTGGGTTAGCGCAATGTAACAGTGCGAGTATCATATCGATAAGTTCGACAAACATGGCCGATTGACTCTATTGCGGCTGCTATGCGTACGAGTAGTGGCAGAGAGTCACGAAGCCACGACGAGCTCGTATGATATCCTTTCGAGTATCACGTTTACGTCGTACATGTATGCAGTACCACTTTGGACCGCTGACATATTCATATATATCCTTTCGAGTATCACGTTTACGTCGTACATGTATGCAGTACCACTTTGGACCGCTGACATAAAACTATGTACCTAGACCTCGCCCCCCTCGGACGTCTCGCTCGGCATATCCTCCCCCCTCTCAGCCCTTCTCAGCCCGTAATTGCCGAAAAGAAAATTAGTTGCCGGGGAAAAGAACCGTCCCGAAGTTCCTTGCCTTCCTTGCTTTCCCTAGTCTCATTCTTACTTAGCTCTCATTCTCTGATCTTTACTGCTTGCTCTCTGATATTTTTATTTTGCTTTTTCAGCAACTTCTTTTTTGTACTTTTTACTTTTTTTGAAGTTGGCCAATTGCTGGCTGTTGGGAGGGAATTGCCGTTGACGGCTGCAAACAATTTGAATTTGAAATTTGCCGGATCGGCAATAATAACAATTTGAAGTTGAAATTTGCGAAGCGGACCAAGGCTAGTGCGGGAGGAGGCTCCGCCAACAGTGGGGGTGGTGGAGGTTCAGGATCAGGCGTGTGGAAGCTGGTCGGGCAAGAACGGGACTCAGCTTCTTCTGGCAATCCTGATTGGCCGTGCCCGAGCAAGGGTTGTGACGGCTTCCTCATCGCACGAAATAGGAAAAACAGGAGTTCCCAGTACGCTGTCTGCGACACCTGCAGGAGTGACGAGCCTTCCACGTGCCAAGCTTTTCATGTAACCTTAACAAGAAGCACTGGGGAAGCGGCGACAACCCTCGTGTGTGTGACTGGTGTGACGCGGACACCTGTGATTCACCTTCGATCGGCGTCCCTAACGAAGGAGCTGAGAGCTTGACGAAACGTGAGTTTCATTTCTTCGTGTTGTTGGAATTTGATGTTTGCTGTCAGCTACTATACTACTGAATCTGATGATGTTGAGAGTTTCCCGTTGTCAGTGTGTTCAGCGCCGTGCGACATAGGTAAGACACCAGATGTCAACACCCTGTATTTTCGGTAGTGCTGCGTTGAGTGTTGGCTGAGTGTTCTGCAAGTTGTGCGCAATAGACTACCAGTATGTGGTTTGGGGTGTTAACTGTTGGTGAACTCAAGCGAATCCTGTTTCCAATAATGATGCACATTGAAATTTACATTGTTTGACCTTGTGTGTCTGTCTGCAACGTCTGCTGTAGCATGTGTGTGCTACACCAGCGTGGTCGAACTACCACACGGTGTGGAAGCTGTGCTTGGGGACGCGTAGCCTGAACAAACTCAAGTTCGCCTTGGTGGTCACGGAGGGCAGTCCCGTCGTCGGGGTAAGCATGTTGTACTAGTTGTCTACGCAGTTGTGTGCTGTGATTTCTTTTTCATGCGTACAAACACACTTTTGCATGTACGAGTACGTGTACGGGGCAGTCCCGTCATCGGGGCATAAGCGGGAATTGTACAAGTACTCAGGTCTACGAGTAGACCTATGCAGTGACGCTGCTGTGTGATGCGATTTCTTTTTCATACGTACAGCCAAACACACTTCATGTATGTACGACTACGAGTACGGGGCAGTCCCGTCATCGGGGTAAGCGGGTGTTGAACAAGTGGTCCATGCAGTGACGCTTTGTGCTGTGATATAAACACACGTTTTGGATGTGCGACTACGACTACGTGGTATCTATACATGTAAGACGCAATGAAAACGGGAAAGTCTCATCACAGGGGGTCAGCCAGGGTTGTAAAAATGGTCCATGCAGTGATAAATAACACAGCAGCATGATAACTCAGCACCAGTCGCAGTACACACTGGAGGTTGATATATAGCAGTAAACAGAAGCTGAAGTTAACCTGGGTGATGCTGGAGAGCAGTCCCGTGATTGGGGTTAGCGAGTTGTTCATGTAGTGACGCGGTGTACTACTACTGTTACTCATTTTTCATACAACCACATGAACTCTTTGTATTAACGAGTACAAGTAGGGTGCGCAACCTCTTCAGGAATCGCAGTACACGTCGGTCGTAATAGTGTTGATAGCAGCAGTAATAGAGTAGTACCGAACAATATATACAGCAGGTACTGTCTCTTACCCTTCGTTGTCGGTATTCCGCCGGTAGGCCTTATATACCAGTGTACCGGGGCTTACGCTTACCAGTTGCGACTGTGAATCCCGTTCGTTCCTGTCCCAGTGGTGGTTTCATAGGTAGGTGTTAGCAACGTTGTGGTACCAGGCAGGGCTTTGCCCATAAACGACCGCTTTCATTACAACAGTGTTAAATTGTACGACTTCCTTTCAAACTTTGGAAATCGACGACAGCTACGTGGCCTTACTATTTTGAACGTTCACTGAACGCAAGGTATTCCCATCCGTTGTTGTCGTTTGCAGAAGCCCTGCGAAGCAGCCGCCGAGGGCCGCCAAGTCGGCGAGGACATAAACACGAAGTGCACCGGCGACATCAAGGTCGGTGACCTCCTGAAGAAGGCAGGCGACCACTTGCTCGATATACATCCCGCATTCCATTCCCACGGTGCCACGAGGGCGTTCGACATCGAGGTACGTTCTACTCTTATCTTGCGTCCTGTGTGTCACGAGTCGAGACATCCATGTCTCTTGCTCAAGACTAGGGGATGGCGTGCGGATATAGTCTATGAAGTGCGGCTCTTTTTCCGAGTACCAAGAGCAAGTACAACAATACCACAACAATTAGTAACAACGAAAGGAGCTCCAATAATTTGGATGGTTACGACGTCTGCTGGAGAGAAGTACGAGGTACCAATACTTTTTTACGCATACTTATCGACGTCCTCCCGCCATGCTTCAACGTTTGTGGACAGATCCACAAGACCATCGACAAAAAACAAGAGTGCAAGGTGCTGGGTACCTCCGCTGAGGAGGAAGAGTCCAAGCAAGCCTGCATGCTCCTTCGGAAGCAATGTTGACAGCACGTTCTTTATAGAACGTTAAGTTGTGGTTTATTATACCAACATCGTTTTTTGAGAACTATGCCTAAATGCGTGCTCTTCGTCTTTCAGGAATACAAATGTACTTCACATGTTTGCGGTGTGTGCGTTCAAGTTCCTGCTTCCAGCATGTTTTTTTTGGCACTGCGCTCCTTTACATCTTAAGTAGTAGTTTTCCTGTCTCTATCCTTGACAAGCGCGTGCCTGGTGTTTAGGGTCTGCGATAATTTATTATTGATGATCGACTTAGAGAGAGCTTCGTACTAATAAGAAGTGTACAGGTGCTACCTGAGAGGTGGAAGGATATGCCAAGCAAGTCCTCCGACGTGCCCATCATGGACTGGGCGAATGGATGATAATAACAAACTCATAATCATAATCGTCTCTATTCTGTACCGTTGTACTATATATGGACCTCTTGGCATTTTCAAGTCGCCAGTTGCGCCATTTGTGCTTCTTTTCCGCCTTCCTACTGAATGTCCATTCCTCCTTCCGCAAGCGTAGCGGGCGGCGCCCAGCCGCCCGCGAGCGAAGCCCTTGTATTCATATACTCCGGAGTATTATTTATAAAACGGGAACTACGTCCAGATTGGTGTTCACATCTAACAGGTCCGTGTGCCAGGTACAGCAAGCAGGCTGGTGGATCATGATATGTCCACGGACAGAAAAGACGCTGTCATGAATTCAATCGCACCTCCGCTATGTCTTCACTCCACCGAGACAGCAATAGGCACCAGTTTCCATCCACTGCGCATCTCCGAGGCTCTAGAAGTTAGCCATGATCAACTCGAGGTGCCAGAACTGCTTTGACTATATGTGTCAAAAGCACGCAGAAAAAACACCCACCATTCTGATGGCCACTTTTTCGTGGGCCCCAAACCCCGATCACCGTCTCCTCTCATCGCCACAATCTCCAGCGCATCGTCCTTGTTCTATCATCGCACTAGCCGACCGAGATGCACAGCACCTACAACAGCAACGCCGGCACATGCACGAGTCACGGGCGAAGCGGAGATTTCGGAGCATGTCGGAGATGATCTGATGATCTGGTGGAAAATGAGCGGCCTTCCAATAATTGGAACTCCCTCTGGCCGTTATTGTATCAAATGCATCCTGCGTTCGAAACCAAATAGCAGGGGCCACAGCCTCCTCCAAGTCTGTGCGCTGAGAGCAACAAGGTTACTGCCTGGCTCTGCAGTAGCTGCATGCTGCCGCACACGGTGCAAGGTATGACGTCGATACCTCGTGTCCTTTTCCTTTGCGGCGTTCCCGAGGAACCGAGCTGATTCTGCGAACTGATCTGCACAACAGCAGCCTCCATGAAACTGTTTGGATTGCGGACGCAAACGCGCAGCAGCACCGAAATTTTATGAACTATCCCAGGTACCATTTTTTCAAAGTACAATTGAGGCACTCCATACTCCTCCTATAATCTGTAAAACCTGTGTCCTCGTGTGATGCTCGCAGGCAGTCGGCACAGGATCTCCGGCTTCACCCAAGATGCCGCACATCGCGTCCAGTTTCTTTCGGCCGGGACGGCGCGCCGGAGGGCGGCGGTGGTGCCAGATTAAGTGGAGCAGAAGGTGCTGACTCTTCTTGTTTGGTTCGGTTTGTTCCTTGGTTTGTACGAGGCATGGGTAATCGGGCTTGATTTTTGAATAGGTGCGCGCCCTGCGGGTATCTCTACCCAAGATTCTGCTGACAACGATTGGAGCCCCAGTGTCGTCCTGATATTCGAAGGCGGCTCTTCGTTTGCAGCCCGTCTCGTGCCGTGTTCAGTCTGCGCCCCCCCCTGGAATCACCAACGTTCCTCTTCCCCCCGGCATCAGGCCTGGCGGTATGGCATGACTTAACGTATCACTGAGCTGTTGTGATGCGAATGGTTTGATTTATGACATCCGTTTCTCTCCTTGCAACCCAAAAACTCGTCAGACGCTGGCTTCGCAAGGCCACCGCTCGAGCAGAAGCGGCGCAGCGGCTGCAGGTAAGAGCGCAACGAATCCAGTTGCACGGTACCATGAAAAATGTATACCAGGTACCAGGTACAATAGCATCAGCCATCGACGCATACATGTAGTCAATTTACTGAGGGCTTATGTTGGGATCGCCCGCAAAAAACGCCATTATGCTATGCGCCGAGGATGGTGCACACGATTGACTAGCTTCCATTGTAGATCGATTTGAATGTAGAACTGGCTGTTGGGTTGTCTCGTAGACTAGTCATGGAGCTGTTTTGTATCTCAAGAAGATACGCGAAA
Organism: Undaria pinnatifida; assembly: GCA_012845835.1. Lineage (NCBI taxonomy): Eukaryota > Phaeophyceae > Laminariales > Alariaceae > Undaria > Undaria pinnatifida. The sequence goes on from JABAKD010000025.1 coordinate 28,251,097, forward strand.
CGTCTGTGCCACGACTTCCCTGAAAAAGTATGATACCAGCACGACATATTTTTTGTGTGTAAACGCAGAGGTCGTGATCGTTGCGTGATTGTGATTTTTGGTGTTGACGGCACCTGGTTAGAGCTCTACATCTATAAGGATGAACGCTACTCATCCTGTTCGGTATCTTTAGGTCTCACTTTGAGTTGAGGGTCGCCTTTTGAACAGGATAAAGCTCCAAGTGTGCAAAATCTAGCTACGGTTTTCATCCTGAAAGAAACGTAATACCTCGTACCTGGTTACCTGTTGTTGCCTTTGCGTGCTGTCTGTGTAGTAATGCTATACCAGGTACATGTTTCCAATAATCATCACAGGCGGTGCACGCGACACAGCAGTCCCAAGTTTTGTGCGATAAATATGATCCTACCAAAGATAACCAAACGACACATGCAGCCAGCCGATACAAGCCATGCAACGAAAACACCTCGCACGTCGTGCCTAACCCCGCAAGAACTGTGCCCTCATTGGGGACAAAATACTGAAGCTACAATAATGTAGGATTTGAGTTTATCGTATGCGGTTAGTTAGCAGACCCCGACATCGCAGTGCAACAATAGATCCTACAATACGTCATATGACCCGTATCATAACGAGCAAATTATTACGTCCCCTGGGTACGCACGTTCTGCAGGAGGAAGCAGCGGGGGCAGGGGCCGCAGCAACGACGACAGGAGGGTCGGGATTGGCGACCCAGACAGCCGACGACCATGAAAGACCGGCTTCCGAGGGCCATATTGTCTCCGCCGTGGCTGCTAGCGACGCAAACGTCGTCAACGAGGCCGGGTGTGGCGTAGGTCGGGAAGGTGGTGGTGCTTCTTCCGCCGCAACCATCACCAGGACAGCCCCACCTAGCGTCACATGGAGGTCGGGCTACGCTTCCACTGCTGAGGCGATGGCGACATCTCTTCTGGTAGTATCGCCGACAGCAGCGAGAATACCGGGAAAAACGAATCCTGCGGTGACCGCGTACGAGCCGCCCTACATCCCCTACAGCAGCAAAAGAAGGAACACAACCGCCCCGCCCGGGAAACCACAGTCCTGCAATAAGGGTATCGTCGCGAGTCGTCGTGCTCCGATTTCGTCGTCGGATAAGAGCAGGTGGCGTCGTCGCGACTGTGATACCGCGTTCACGCCGCGGCTCCAGACGATTGCTGAATATGACCCAAAGTTGCCCTCGGCGCGGGCATTGACCACGATTGATGGAATATCAGGTGTGCCTTTACTAGGGGCTGAGAAGCGTCACTGGGTGGGAAGTGGTAAGGATGAAGAAGAGGAGGACGGGAAGGAGGAGGAGGGGGAGGGGGTGTATGACGAGGCGGAGAAAACGGAGGTGGAGGCTAACGGAAAGGGTAAGGAGTTAGAAGATGTGAAGCATGAGAAAGAGCAGGAATATATGGAGACGGAGAGGGCAAGCCTGAAGGGTAAGGAGAAAGAGGAGAAGGAGGGAGTAGAAGATGCCGAGGAAAAGAGGGAGAAGGCAGGGATAAAGGAGAAAGACGGGGAAGGGGGTGACGAAGAGGAGATGGAGGAAGAGCGAAAAGAGGTGAGGGTGAAGGGGGAAAGGTTGGGAGGGGAGAAGAAGGTGGAGGAAGAGGAAGAGACGGAGGGGAAGGAAGAGGAGGTGATTGAGGAAAAGGAGACGATGGAGCAGGGGCAACCAGAGACGATGGAGCAGGGGCAACGAGAGGCGAAGGAGCAGGGAAAAGTAGAAGAGGGCGAGGGGGTGGGTGTGGAGAAAGAGGAGTCAGAAGAAGGCAGCCAGACACAAGCGCAACAGCAGGAGGAGCAAAAAGAGAACGTCGTTGCCGGTGTAGGTCTGCGTGTTTCTCCCATCGTAGCCGAGTCGTCCATGGTCATCAACGGTGTGTCGGAGGCGGCGAGCGTGAATTCCGCCGTTACTCCCCTCGGCGCGCGTGAGGAAAGGGGGTCATTGGTGCCCGCAGAGTTTCGACCTTCCGAGCGCAAGGATGATGTCCTCTGCACCTGGAACCTAAGCATGGTGCGCCCGAAGACGGATGCGGCGACACTCGGGGAAGGCGCTTTTGGTGCGTCATTTGTTTTGTTCGTTGTAGCGTCGTTCATTTTATATGTGTGCTTTCTTCCTGGCACCAGCTCGAACTCTGAATACTAACGGCGTCGCTGGTGCTGCGACTCATAGTAGGGGTCTGACTCTACCTATGAATAGACGGGGGACACAACCTGCTACTCCTGTGCGCTCGATTCGCAGCAATATAGTCGACTTTGAACAAACCTGCTTGGGGAATCTTGTTTCGTTGGTCTACATCAAACACAGTCGCCGAGTTTCATGTTACGGTCATTGGGCTCTACTAATGCCAGACACAAAACTGCGAGTATCGGAGACGTTGCGCAGCGTCCCACGATGCTGCTGGCGCTACACATAATATAATGTACGTGCCGGAAACTCCTCCCCAATCGCAATGGTTTTGCTAAATATATATACTCGGTGGGTCGGTCATGGCTGCCCGCAGACAACCCAAGCGAGCCAGGAGCTACTACCTCCCTGTGCTCTCCTTGTGCTTCTTCGCATCTCTAACGACTCAACCTTCCGCTGTTGTTCCGATGGTACGCACTCGATTCCTTTACGACGCCCCGGTTTTCTGGCGTGGGGGATGCAGGTACCGTGGTCGAGGTGCGGACACAGAACGGCAGAGAGCTGGCGATGAAGATCGTGCTCATACCGAACAACTTCAAGGTAAGGAACTGGTGCTGGGCATACCCTGTCCTAACCTTACCTGCTATGTAAAAAGGGGGTTGTTTTACTCCAAGGTAAGGAAACGGGTGCTGGGCATGCCTTGGCCTAATGTAAAGCGAAGTACAGAGCTGTTTGCGCTGCCGTGATGTTGAGCTCTCACTGAAACAGAGCGTGTTTTACTGGTGACACTGCAGTTGGCTCCCACCACTGCTGCTGCTGCCACCGCAGCAACCGAAACCATAGATGTTTCCGATGTGGTCGATATCCACGTACGTACGGAGTATACGCCGTGCAGTAGCAGTTGCGCTTTTACAATTTATTCTAGAACAAGGAGAGATTTTACTTATGATCGTTTCTTGTATTTGTATTGGGTCGGACGGCCTGGATAGTGCCGTGCTGCGATTTGCCTCCATCGTTGACGACACCTCGGATCGGACAAGCGACGTCGATAAGGAACCGCTGATAGATTTGTCAATTGTAGAATCGAGCACTTCCTTGGCCTCCACGTTGAAACCCCAATTTCGCGTCCCGCTGTGTGGGTGTTACATTTTTGCGGTGCAAACACAGTTACAGGCGTAACTCCTTCTCCCGATAGGCGTTGTTGTAACGCTACCCCAGCGCCTCTAGATTTTTTCGTTGGGACCAACCACTCATGGGCCGCGCTCGAACTTGATGATGTTTTGCTGATATATCTGTATTTTGTCGCGTGCTGTTAGACGAAAATTATTGAAGATGCGCGATTTCGTCTAATGTTTAACGTCGGCCCCCTACACCTCTCGCCTCGCTCTCCTTACCTGATGCGATGCCATCGACACAGGGGTCTACGATGAGAAGAGAAGCCGAGCTGCTCCAGGAGTGCTCTGCTCACCCGCACGTGGTCGGCATGCACGGGTCTATCGACACAGCCGGAAGGTGGGCGTACCGCTGTGTCGGCTACCAATAACAGAGTGTACAAAAACGGTGCCTTTGGGCATGGGTTGCTGTTGTTCCATCGGTAAACGAAGTTTGGGTGCTACCTTCGTACGGTTTGATCCCGGTGCGGGTAGGTAACGTCATTTTTTCGCTGAATCTTGTCTGCATGGTAACTTTATTGTTCTTTTTAACGATTGATTGTGAGCTACTGTATTGTGTACGGCAAGAGGAAACCCACGTAGGTGATCGACGAAAACTGATTGATGGAGTTGCATCACTTTCGTGACGTGCGTACCAAATCTGTCCACCACGTTTTCTTCGCCCCCTTGTTCGGTTCGATATGCGGGTGCTTCGGCGATCTACGGCACTGCCATGAAGGCTGTACATCATCATGTCCAAGGCCGACACAACGCTGCTCTCCTTAATACAGGTACTGTGAGGCACACGGTCTGGGAAAACATTTCGGCTGTTTCTAAAAAGTACCGGTACCTGGCGTTGGACGTTTCTGTGCATTGATGCGCGGTACCGCACTGTTAAGGGGAAACGTCTACACGTTGCAAGCGTTTTGAAACGTGAACACATTGTGAGCGGTGGTCAGCGAACACCGTAGCCTAGACGGGCGGCCGGCGGTCATCGCTTGGCACGGTGCCATCGTGCACATGGTGCGGACAAACGCTGCGACTGCCGTAAATGCACTAAATCTACCCGGCAACGTTACCACGCACGACGGCCGTTCGATTACGGCGAAATTTATTTCGCGTTGAAGCTGGACAACGGAACGTCCTGTTCGTACCATGAAACTTTGCAAATCCGGAAGTTGCAGCGGCTGTTGATTGTCGCTATGGCGGACCAACATTCAAGCCAATATATACCCCGCAAGTTCTCTGACCCGGAGTCGTCGTAACCCCCGCTTGCGCGGATAGACACGCCGGTAATCTTCCCGCAGTCGCCGTAATTGTAAAGACTATGTCGTTTTTTTTGCTTGTGGTCGGCAGACTGGCGTCATTGACGAGACGAGGGCCGCCGAGTGCATCCGACAGCTCACGTCTGCGATCGAATTTCTGCACAGCCGAAAAATTATCCACCGGGATATTAAGCCAGCAAACGTTCTCCTGCTCAACGGTGAGCTCCAGGTCGAGATAAAGTTTTTCATGCATGAATGCTGCGGCTCTTGCAAACGTGAAGTACGTCGAGCAGTAGGCCGAAAACAAGAGGATGACACACTATAGGTCGAACCTTTGAACATCCCTTTCGCGCACGACGATCAGCTCACCGAGTCCAGTCGACGTTAGCCTGCGTTCCATGGTGTATTGCTTCATGTTTTTTCTATGGCGCCCTGTTGAGTGTCCAAAGCGCAGCACGTTCAAAGGTCCTGCTGTTTTTAAAATGCCGTACATAACAACTTTCTCGTGTATGCGCAAACTCTCTCTCTCCACACCCCGCTTGTTGGCTGTCTAAGTACGCTCAACGCCGTCATTGAGGTCTGCTGGTTGTGAACCGCCCCTCCCTACCCCTTCCTGCCTTTCTGATGGCTTCTATTTTCTCTGTAATAGGACAAGTGCTGCTTGCGGACTTTGGCTTGGCAAAACGGACCAAGGCAGGTCTGTTCGCAGAAGAGGATGCCTGCGGCACGATGGTAAGACTTTGAGATACTGTCATATTTTACGTCAGTCTGCCACACTACGCATGAATGTCGCTCCACCGTCGCATTCCGCTGTAGTTGATGCACTAACATCTGGCGAATGTGCGAGGACTTGCGGCGGGTGCCGATCGTTCCACAGGGAGTGTTAGAGATCTGGCGAGGCGCGTCGCATGTTTTTTTACAACGAGAGCGTGTCGCGATAACGTCTTGTTGATCGTTCCGAGCGCATGCCTCATCGTACCCGTTGTTTTGGTGCCGAGTTACGACCTTCCTTGAACTCGGAGATGGGGGGTATTGAAGCGGCAGCTGCTGCGTGATATCGTCCCTCAGTCGATGAGGATGATTCCCAAATTAAGCCTTCATTGATTCATGCTCGTAGTAGCAATAATTTGTATTGCCAGTCCGACAGGATCACTTAATCTCGGAATCGGCCGGGAATTTTCTTAGCGACGTCGACAGCAGTTTTCCTAGAGACGCGCGACATGTAAACCGAGAGCTGGTCAAACGTAATTCCACCGAGAATCGAACTCACGATGTAACCGCTCATGAGGATGACTGGATTGAAATAATCTCCTGGACACACGAACGTGGTGGGGGCGCTTCCCTTTTTGCCCTGTACACGATGGACCCGTTTTTTTACTTTGCAGTCGTACTTGGCGCCGGAGCTGGTCAATCGTGTGCCCCACGGATTGGCGGTCGACATGTGGGCGATCGGCGTTGTGACTTTCGAGTTGCTGCATGGCATGCACCCGTTCTGGTAAGACTTACGAAACGTCGTGCGGATTCGACAATTATTAAGAGCGTATATATATATATTCCGCATTTGCGCATGATAACGAAGACGTAAGCGCTGGTTCGCTTTCCAGCGCGCCGAGGACAACAACATATAATAGGGACGTCGGCGCGGCGGAACCAAGACACCCTTGAAGCCTGATTCCATCGCGCCTTTCCGTTGTCCCGTACGCGTTTGGTTGGCCGGAAAACAAACGATCATTACCCAAGTTTCCGAGCATTCGCCGGGTTCTTAAATTGGAATGCATGCCCCACATTCTTTCACCGATGCCTCCATGGCCAGAACATGGCCCACTTTACCTGTATTTAAAACCTCCCCCGCAGAATCTCAGCTGTTGTGTCGTGGAACTATCTGCTGAACTATCGCCATTTCCCCATCCCGCCCGAAACACTCTCGCTTATAGGCCGAACGCTCGGCAGGAGAAGCTGCCCTCCGGAAACGCGGGGCTGAACGATGCGGGCGAGGCAAACAGCAGTGCCAACAGGGCATCCGAGTCGAGCGTGGATGACTCGATCGGATCATCCATCGACGTTGGTGGATCACCCATCGGCGTTGGCAACGATGCAGTCCTGGTGGTTGATGTCGGTGAGGGGAGGGAGATTGGTGGCGGAGCCATCTCGGGCGGAACAGGGGTGGACAGCACCAGCGTCAGCTCCGTGAAAGATGCGCCCTCCCCTGCCTTCGACATGTCAGCACGGCGAGCGAACCTGGCACTTAACGCACTCATGCGCGAGAGGATTAAGGCTGCCCAATTTGAGGTTAAGGAGGACCTGGACCCGGTCGCGAGAGACTTTCTCAATAAGGTGGGCGTGCCGATTTACTACTCATATATTTGTGTGCGATCGATCATGGCGACCGTGTTGTTTTTTCAAAACGTGTCGGTGTACAAGAAAGGACACACTGGCTGCAAGTTGAACGCCATACCCAAGAATGTCTGCGTGCAGTTTTTTCTGGACGAACTGTGATTTAGGGGAGGGTAACCGCAGCCGGGTTTCTTCATTGTCAACGCGTGTGTTATCTTTTTTCCGAGGGTTTCCGTCATTCCCTTCAGGAGAACATACACGGCCGAGATTGCTCCGCGGCGCCAAAGCGGTTACAGATTTACAGATTAAATGGCTGCCAAGAGTTCAAATCCGTGTACTTGGTGGACAGCTCTGGCCGGCCTATGCGAGGAACAAGTGCCGACCGATGCTTCTGCAGTGCACTAACTACCCACCCACCCACCCACCACCCCCCACCGTTCACGGATCCCCGCGACTCGTTTCTGGGGCGCATCAGCTTCTTCAGCGGCTCTCGCCCTACCGGATGACGGCGGCCCAGGCCGCCAAGCACCCTTGGCTCAACCGCCCGTCGGAGATCCACGCCGTAAACGCCTGGCGATCTTCTGTTACGGCACGCACCATCAATGCCATGGCTGTACGGCGCGCGTCAAGGCTGGACGCTGCCATCTTCAGGGCGCAACAGGCGACGGAACGGGCGGCGGGCGCTTTGAGACAGATGGAATCGCGCGCAGAAGGTTCATCGGTCCTTGGACAATCGACGGTCATCATATCGGCGGCGGTCGCCAAGGCTACCAGGGAAGTCGTATCAACCCTTCGCAAATGCGCCAAGCTCACAAAGTTGATGGCAGCCCAGGCGCTCGCGGCGCGAAAGTCTTGTGTTCCCAGCGACGAGCAAGTAGGGGACCACGGGCTCCGCATGGTTGGGTCAACCGCCGAACACATGGTGGATAAATCCGTGGTGAAGGTGGAAAGGTTTGCGGGAGCAGCCGAGGCCCGCTCCAAAGCGGCGGTGGAGGCGGTAGCAGCCTGGGAGGGGACGGTGGCCGAGGCCGAGGAAGAGGCGGCGGAGGCGGCTGATGCGGCGGAGGCGGCGGCGGCGGTAGAGGCAATGTTCCAGCAGAGGCGAGCAGTCGGAGGGAAAACGTCGGCGCGGAAGAGAAGAGGAAGGCAGAGGGCGTGAAATCAAAGGATGACGACATCATGGAATAGGAAGAAGGGCGAAAAAGGGAGATAGCGGTGCCGTGGGATGGTGGCGATGGTAGCGGTGAAGCGTCCCTGCCACTTGCATTGAGAAGAGAGGCGGAAAGTGTGTCGCCTGCTCCGACGATGCTTGGCTATTCGTTGCTGTTTGTGATGGTGGACGTGAAACCGTTAACGAGAAACGCTCTAGCTGTTGTTATTTCTGTTGCCGGATGCAATCCTTGAACGGAGGGGAGTGGCGATGAGAGCCTGGTCTACCGACGAAACGACGGTGGCAAGAACGGCCGGAACGGTTGGGTAGAAAGAGCGAATGCCTCCTTCACGCCCACTGTCTGAGCTTTCGCGTTTCATCGCATGCGTGGCTAGTACTACCATGATGTCTTCTTCGTGCTTTGGGGCTGCTCGTAACTAGTCGAGCGTTTGCCATACACATATTGAAGACGGTAATTGCTAGATTGTCTTCAGGAATCATTGCCGTCTCATGGTAGCCCCCCTGTGCTTTAGCCGTGCGCGAGCTCCGGGAGGGGAGTATAGAGTGTAACAGCAGTTGACGTGTCCCCAGAGGGTAACTGTTTGATTGACAACATTTCACACGTGGGGGACCATTTGACGGAGGGTCCGGTGCGTGAGGTGGACAGTTGTCGGGTGCTGGTGTTGATATTGTTATTTTCAGCAGCATTATGTATTGGAAACCTGATCCGTGAGGACTGCATGCGCCCCCCGCAAGCATTCCACGGCCTCCAGATAGATGTATATTTTATTGTTCTTGGGGTCAGTTACGGTCAAACCGTTTGACGACAGGATTCAGAAAAACGATAGATTGGTCCGTAGACGAACTCACGACCTCTGCAAACGAAGTGAAGGACTAAACGAGGCTTATTGGCAGAGGGAAATCAGTATGCCCACGTCCAAGATCTGAATAGGCGTGGAAGGACATGAAAATTAAGACCAGTCTTCGTGGGGAAAGCGTTGCTTGCGCGCTAGAAAACCCACGCCAAGCGCGAGCAAGTCCGGGGTTCCTGGTGGGAACGTAATCACACATAGGGTAGTCGCTGGGTTAGCCCACCAAGCCAGACGTTGGCGCCTTTTGTTTTCCCATCCACCTCCCCCTCGTTTTTTCGAAGCCCGGTTGGCGGTGGGGCGAAGAAAGCTATGCATACAGGTAGTCGGACTTGCGTTTTTTTTTGCCTGAATTGAATACCGATTAGCTTAGTCACCATTTTTGTCTTGTAGAATTTTCGGTTGTGTGTGGTGGTGAACTAAATAGGTGGCGGTGATGTATTGCAAGAAGGAGGGGCAAGACGGGGAATATTAAAACGATGCGTGGGTGCATTAACGGTGCAAATAACGCAGAATGCTGTCTGTTCATACCGCCAATAACGCACTGAGCACCCGGAACAGAACACTTACGCCTAGTTAGCAAAACAGACAGATTCATTGCATTCGAGGAAAAAGCATGATACACTAGAAAACTGTCGAGCACGGTATGTGTTTCTCTCGGCGCATGGCATGGTACAGGTAGCACTGTTCACTCCGAGCTATTTCTGATCGGCGGGATTCCTCAACTGAGGCAAACTCAATATCACTGGAATATCATTTGTGTTACATATGATTTTCGATATATGACCCTGGCACTAGCAGAGGAATCACCGACCTGTATCCTTCACGAGGGTATTCACGTATTCACACCCCGTAACGTACACGCGTGATCGAAGTATCACACGCAACTTGCAAAGCTGAGTTTTGATCGATATCCTTCTCGGACGATCTCACTGCTCAAGTGTATTTGTTCACTTACTTTTTAAATGTTGCTCATCGGGATGAATTTTCGTGTGATCTTAAAACCAGTTTTTAGGTGAGGTACGGGCTGGTTCACGCGTTAAAAATCCCCAATGTATTCCCCCGGCGAATTTCCGCACGCCTTACAAGCTGGTTTACGTTGAAAAGCCCAAATTTATTCCCACCCGGCGAATGTCCACGCCACTTTTTCGATTCAGAGACCGTGAAATTTTGCATGTCTTCTATGTGCCCTTGCGAACACCTCACCCTGTTGTTGTTGCCTGAATTTTCGTCAGTTAAGATTTTTCGGAACCACCTAATTTAGCCCAAATACTTTCAGCGGAAAAAAAAAAGACCCCCCCCCTCCCCCCGGAGGTCAGACCTCGGGATGGGCATGTAAAACACGTGTGCAAAAATTCAGGGTCTTATCTCTAAAAAAAGTGGCTAGGAAAAGTAGACTACGTGTACTTAATAAAAATATTGCAACGACGACAGCTGTGTTTGTGTGCGTAAAAACGAGTAAGATACTTTGTTTCCGGCGAAAAAAAAAAAAGAACCCCCCCCCCCCGGAAGATATGGGCGTGTAGAACATTGTTGTTTTTGCCTGACTTCTCGTCACTTAATATTTTTCGTAACCACCTTTTTCAGCCCAAATATTTTCGGCGAAAAAAAAAAAGACCCCCCCTCCCGGAGGTCAGACCTCGGGATGGACATGTGGAACACACGTGTGCAAAATTTCAGGGTCTATCTCTCAAACGGCGTGGACATTTGGACTTTGGGGCGTAAAAAGGAATAAGATACGTTATTTCCTTCAAATGACTTGGTTTTAGTGTAGGATCCAGTTTTTCGCTAGGTTCTGCTTAATTTTGAACACATGCAGGTCAGATCTTCGTTTTTTTTGTGCGAAAGATTCTACAGAGACATGGCTTGGAGTACGTCCAACCGGATCGTGCAAAATGCGACGCAATTTGTTTTTTCGCCCCCGCTTGGACAAAGCCTCAATATTATTGAAAAAAATGAAGACCCCCCTGTCATTGGTCGATAAGAGTTTCGCTCTTAGAGACAGCCCTAGGTCGCTATTAGAAAAAAACTGGCCATGTCACCTTCTTCCACTGGTCATGGCGAGGTCAGTATGATACCAAATATTATCACTCATGGACTAGATATTGCGAACGGCATCGATGGGGGAGATATATCTTTTTTTTTCTTGAACCAGCCTGTATGGAGTTCCCCTAGCCAGAAGCATCACGACCATTAGGTGCGCATCCACCGCGGCATGCGTATGTCGCCATGTTTGTTCTTCAAAGCAAATCATTATTGCTACCCACCGACATCCAGCAAATTCAGTGTCCGTGCTGAATTCTGTATTCTAGAGAAATACTAGTGGTCACACAATACGAGGCAGACACATGGCATGGCAAATGCAGTAAGATTATGCAGGAAACGCAATGCCACATCCACTTTTCACGGGGATTGACGTGCGTCCATTGAAGGTCGAACTTTTGAAATATTCGATGCGTATACAGGCCAGCAAACGAGTCAACTTTCCTGCTCGGCAGCTCGTTGTTGTGTCCGCGCGAGGCCCGCAGCAGCAGTTATCGAAAAAGCACGAGCATAGGCTAAGCGGGATGGCGGTGGTGGTGGCGGTGGTGGCGCCGGTGGCGGATGTTGGTGGAGAAGCTCAGGTTGTAGACCGCATCCATGTTTCTGCTCGTGCTGGTGCTGTTGCATACTGTCGTTGTTTTGCTGGCGCAAGGAGGTCCGTATTAGATACCACATGTATACCACCGATGCATGTGAAACACAAAAATGCGAAAAAAAAAAAAAACTGCAGTTGTTGTGCCGAAAAAGCTCAACATGCACAAAGCCCAACCCACACCAAATTGCACGAGATAATTTTAGCTCGAAAAACACACAGCGAAAAAGTTCAAGCACTGGCAACAAAACACAACGAGACACCAGGGGCGCCCGTACATACAGAGCGCCCGAGAAGTCCGGAGTTGGGCCGGATCATTTGTGTGTGTCGGCTGCCACAAGATAGACGGGTCGGTCGTCGACAGCTCAGCTAATACGGACAGATCCACGTCTACACCTGCCAAACCCCAGGTTACATGGAGCAGCTGTACTCGGGCTCAACGTAAAGAATGCCGACTTCGGCATGAAACAAAGCCTAACGTTCCCTTGAACACGTAGGCGTGTCGCGTCACTAGGCGGAGGGCGGCCAAATGACTCACGGCCTCGACGTCGGAATTTCCCGACATGCTGAGGAGGAGGGGGGGGTGACGAGTTTACCACAACCTTAACGTTGGCGTTCCTCAATCCCGCCGGACTCGAGAGAGCTTTCGCCGCCACTTCCCCCCTCGGTCTCGCCATCAGCCACAAAACGTACATATTCGTTAACACCCACGAAGGATTCGCTTCAGTCCCCGATGTTCGAATCGCTCGTCTCCTTGATGCCGGTGCTCACAGATCTCACTCAGGCACTCAGCGCAAGCATCAAGCCGGGGCACGAGAGGGATAGAGGGAGGGAGGGGGGAAGCGAGGATGAGGGGGGGGGGTGGGATGGGTGAGTCGGCTGGCGACATAACTTTCTCCCCTCGAGGTGGCGCAGAAGGAGAGTAAGGGTCGACGGTGCTGGCCGAGCGTGGACCGCCAGGGCAATAAAGTGGGGTTATGTGCTCTTTAGTGCCTCGGCTTCCTCTCGAAACCGACGAGAGCAAAAGATGATGGAAAAAAGTCTAGGGAAATAATTGCCATGGAAATGGCATTTAACTATGAGCGTTAACGCCCACATTCGGCGAGGGTAGGCACGGTGATCGCCCTTACAACGAAGAAGAGATCCCCCATGGTCACGATGAGCGTGGCGAAGGTTGGGCTTCTCCACGCTCGTCGTGGCTATGGGGAGTCCGTTTCTCGACATAACTGCGATCACAATCCCTGCCTTGGTCGTCCGTGAGCGTGAACGCCATAGTGAGAAGTATAGCATACAGGCCCTATCCGATAGGTCAACGCAAGGCATGGCAAGAGAGGGACGAGGGGGGGCATGCTCATTTGTTGCTTGCCGTAATCATTGGCAATTGGCCACGCATCTCTTTCGAGGCGTGGCATCGTTCCTACTCACAATGGAGATAATTCCAACAGCTGGGCGCTCATTACGTTTTCCCCATATATTCCTACATGTTACGTTTTCTCTGATCTTATCCCCGTCTTGTTTGGCCTTTCGTGGCGACCATGTATCTCCTAGGATAGCGATCGTCTTCTCGCTACTAGCTAGTGTATCAAACTTCTTCAGCCACATTGGTATATTTACCTCACCTCCTCCAAAACATCCCGTTTCTTCTTTTAGATTTCACATTCTCCCACCTTGTGAGTTCAGTTACCATTCGTCTTGCCGCAAGGGCACTCCTATGCATCTTTTGTCTCCTCTAGCCGACTACTGGAATACGTCTCTCTTTTTTCTGTCAAAAACAGGTCCCCTACACGAAATTGCAGCTTCGGCGTCTTCGCGTAGTCCATTGTACAGTGAAGGTACGTTCTCCTTCCTATGTTACTCCCTTAACATCGCAACTATCTCTACATGTTCTTCCCCTGCCATATTATCTTTTTTAACGTTATCCTTTCCCTTAATTAAGTATTTTCTGATTTACCAGGTATACTTCTTGTACCCTCCAAACTTCTCCAAGAACATTGTGTCTTGTTCTTGGTTTTCTCCTATTTCCTTCCATACCTTCTCGACTACGCTATGCCACCAACTTCACCAGCTCGCCCTCTTGATGCTTTCTCTCATACAGCCCTATCAGCTATGGCTGGAAATCTCTTGATTGGCATGTTCCTTACTTTATACTGCTGTTATATTAGCGGCTGAAAACACTCGTTATGAAGGATCAGCCGGTGTCCATAGGGCCCGACATAGCGTCCAGTTCCAACAGTTGCAGGTGGTTGTGTATGCACCGCTCTGTGTTGGTTTGGGATGGGCCATCTCGCAAACGGACCGAGTCGATAAACAGGACCAAACTCCAGATCTAATTTCTGCACAAAAAACACGATGTTCGGATTTTCCCGGTCTGATTGATCTTTCCATTAACAACAGAGGTGCAGAGAACCCGCTCCTCGCGGAAATCGGACTGGCAGTCGTAGCCCCTGATAGGATCCCAAGCACTGAGAGCGTTTGCCACCCACCGGTACGATTGTTCAACCACCACGATTTTATCACGAGGAAAATAACTGCACAAGTAACGTGCACCCTGGTACCGGTCATAGTCTACGCACGCCATTAACAGCCTATTTCCCGGTATGATCTGAGGAGTGGGGCAGACTGGTGGGCGATTTGCTATTTGCTGTTTGCGGTTAGCGACAAGATGGCACAGCACATAAAAAGAAACACACGAAACTTCAGTTAGAACCGGACGAGATACTTACGGTGGCGGTTGTATAATGTACATAACCAGCTTTGGAGCTAAGGTTGTTGCTGCGGCCACATGCGGATAGCATAGAAGTAGTAGCAAGTGCGTAGCGATAACACAGTTTGCCACATGCGGGGAACCCTCGGTAGAGGCATTTTCCAACTGCCAGTATGGCCATAAGGTACGGCAAAGCACTAGGGTAATGCCTCGGCACTTTTGGAAGCACGTACCGGAATTCGGCCCCAGCTACTTTGCGTTTTGTATGTCGTCCAACTATCTGTAGGCAGAGCAGGCTCGCTGTGGTTTAACACCAAGCACACACAGCAAAACAAGGTAGTGCAAATACTCGAACATTGTACGTAATGCGAAGGGGTGGCACCCGATCGTACAGTAGGTCCATGATAATACCCTGGTACTACTCGCACCACCCCACCCTCTCCTCCGACAGCACCATCAGTTTGTTCTTCACCATGTGGTTCTAGAAGAACCCAAGCACCCATTGCTGCCCTTGTTTCCGTGCTGGATGCACGTAAAGGTGTGATAGCTTCAGTCTAACACCGATAACAATGGAAAGCAGATAGTTTGACCAAAAAAATCCCAAAGTTTTTTTTGGGGATATTTGCTGAAAGATTCTGGGTAACGTCGCCACGTATGGCGAAAAAATGACTTCACGTTTTTTTTTTCAGGCTCTTTTTTTGGTCATGCGGTCCAACAGGTCAATTTGTCTATTTTGCATCAAGCCTTGATCAACACTGCCCACCAAACACGATTGACCTTCGATCTCGAGATAGAGACAGCCAAGGTCATTCCTCATCGTTCCGGACGAGGCCACATGATCGTAGGTGAAAGCGCTAAGGAGATGATCTTGATCCATGCCCTAGGGCGTGAGAGATTGCTTGTGTTGTCCTGTGGTCTTCCCTCACATCCTCTCAAAATCCTGTTTTTTGCCCGTTGGGAGACGATAGAGAGTTTTTGTCTCAGATTTCTATACACCAGCCGCCGAATGTGTTATTAACAGAGGCCTAATCGGCCCCCACCACAAATCACCGGCCGTAGAGTGAGCGCTCTACACCAAGGGGGGGGTCGGAGCCCCAACGAGCTCGCCACGTTCAGAATTTACGATGCTGTCGTTGATATTTTTGAAGTGTGTGGAGAACACGAAAATGTGCCGCGGCTAATCCAAGATCTGGCAAATTTCTCAGGCCGATGTTGGCCAAGATCGCCGCGAGAAGTCATTTTGTTCCGGAATTCTGGAAAGTTTGAAACAAAAAAATCTACCAAATTGGGTGCATAGGCGACCGTTCAGGCAAAGTTTGGCTGGGATCTTCGGGAATTTAAACTTTTTGGCCTTCCATTGTCACCGGTCCACGTACGCTTTGGTCTTGTTCAAAGTGCACGCGGTAGTTGTACACATCTTTGGGTGCTTACCTGCGTGGGGTGGGGAGCGCATTCGTTTTCGATGGGATATGTTTCTCTTTATTTTTCGGTCTCATGTGAACCCCGAAAACCAAACGCCGATTGCGTTGTATCAAAAGACCAAAATGTGGGAGCTGCGAGATCGGTTTGGAGAGGAAGCAGCTTGGTTGGGTGTCTGATGTGGCCGTGGGGGGCGTTTGGGCAGTTACTTATGATTCTGGGCTGCAGTGCATTCTGGCAGATTCTTAGCTGCCGACCCGCTTGTACTTCAAGATTTAACAGAAACAAGGGCGGCTGCCCATTTTCGGCGACAAGACTCGGTTTCACACAGCAGCTTCCACTCTTATGGCTACCCCCTTTGAGTTCAGATAACGCAGCAACACGACACAAACTCGACATGTGTAGCGGAATGTACTCAGAACTAGCCATGTGCAGCCATCGCGACAAGCCGCCGACACACCAAAGCATGCCGCGTGCTCTCTCAGATCCTCCACCCGCAAGGGTCCCGAAGCGCCTAGAATGTGCGCGCCTCGTTCGGATGCTATGCTTGTACTTACTCCAGCTGGTGCCGGGTGTATCGCGGTGACGACTAACTGAAGCGTGGCGGGTTGACAGAGAATGACAGTACCGACGTCGCACCTGGGTATTGCAGCCGTCATTTCCGGCAACCATTCCGAATTGGGCTCTCACCGCCAGGCCAACGCGCGCCAGCCGCATTTCGTCTGTCGCCAGGAAAATGGCACGGTATCGATGGAGTGGGCGGGGGATGGGGGGAGGGACGCAAAAATAAAGCTGTACGAGATTAAACACCCAACACGACGACATGGCACGAACACAATGTGAGCACCCTTCTCATCACGTGTGTAGAATGGCAACCGTATATGGCACAAAAACATGGAGACGGAATGCCTCCTGCGCAATTCACGACCGCCGAGCACATTAGACATGATGAATCGGTTGAAGTGGTCTCTGGAGACAAACCGCAAATAGATACCACCACTGCTGGTGCACTACATAGGCAGTCTTCGCACCACGAGGTAAACCGTACCCGGCACATACGTCAACGTCAACATGCGGTGCAGGGCCCTCATGAGTTCGCTAGCACTGGTACTCCAAGTATCAGACGCGACTGCTGCGTACCCGGTTGCTACTGCATGCTTGAGCTGTCGGGATGCCGTCGCGTATTAATACTTTCGCCGACGCCATGATGCTGTTGCTGTCGACAAAAAGGCTCTGGTGAGAGCAGTCAGCCACTGCCTACTTCAACCTTCATGACGCAGGCATAATTACTGCTGCTGCAGTACAGCACAACAGCAGTACGAGTACAACAGGAGATGGGTACTCGTGTGCGTGAGGTGTGTATATGTACATGTGTACCTGGTACGAGTAGACGTGCATGGTTGGTGGAAGAAATATGTCTCTGGGTCGTGATTGGAGCTGCGTGATTGCTACGTCGGTGACTCTTCCGTGATTCGCATCGCACCTCCGCTTACTCATCCGCCGGTACAGCAGCAGTTCAGCATAGCAGGCGCCGGCCTCTGCATCTCTCCGACACTCCAGATGATAACGTTATTGGCTACTGCCGCCGTATAACAGAAGCGTTGTAGATCACCAAGGGACTGCTTTGGTCATCAGCAACTGAAGTGTCACAGCAGTGCGACACAGACCATCACAACCCATGAAGTGCCTGTCGCCGGTTGCTTTTTTCCCGTTTTTCTTGCTTCCTTGCTTCCCTCACCGCACGACCCTTCAACTCATCACCCGTGTTCCTTTCTCCACGCCGAAAATCGAGGCAGGGCATCGCATAGCAACACAACATCACTGCAACATCTCCTTCTATCCAGGAGCTGAAAGCGGAGAGACGATCATGCGAGAAGGAGAAAAGAGGGAAGTCATGCGGAGATCTCGTACTGCTGAAGGTATGGGTGGGGTTCTTAGAGAGAACTAAAATACGATGGAAGGCCTTCCAATAAACTGGAGCTCCTCCTGAGCGCCGTTTCATAAATCTGCAACTCCCGACAACGCACCCAGGATCGGTTTGACATTTTTGGAATCTCACACAGAGGGCTTGAGGTCTAGATCAAACAGCACACCCCGCCTGCCCTTGCCAAGCAAAAGGCGACCTCGGCGCCGTCTGCCCACCCGCTGATTACCGTGGTGCAAGGTGAAGGGTGCACGGTTGCATGGAGATATGTCGTATCGTGCCCGTTTTTCGACGTTCCACGCTTAGACGTGTGCCTAAAAACGTACACACTGTGGATTTTTTTCTAGGCATGAAACACTCGATGAAAGACAGGCCAAAACGAGCGAGTCATGTTCCACACCCTCATGTTTTCCGTTCATGCTCACAGGCAGCCGCGGCGCGATTCCCTACTCACGGGGCATGGTAAGGAGCCAGAATGCCCTGCATTCCAAGCTTGTTCCGGCCTGGGCGGCGGGGAGGGGGTCGACGATGGCGCCCGATTCCGGCAAGGACGAGGAGGAGGCCGAAGGCGCGCAGGTGAATTTTGCTATCGTGCCATGCTTGCTGTACGAGAACACGCTAACTAAATATTCGAATCACTTTTTTTTGCCTGCGATTATGCCATGGTTTGTTTTCGCGCGTTCTCTGCGAAAGCCACCGCCGCAAGCTGTTGACGTGATTGTTGGCTCTCCGCCCCCCCTGACGTTCGGAAGGGGCCGGTTCTTGCCCAACGTCGTGCTTCGTGCTGCCTGTGCTCTTGGGTCCACGCCTCCTTCTTTCGCATTCACTATTATAGGTGTTCCATCTGGATGCATGACACTGAAATCCGTTTCACTCCTGCAGCGTTTCGCCAAGTCGCCTTTTTCCCCAGCCTCCTGATCCCTCTCCCCTCCCCAATCCAAACGCACCAGGGACAAGCTTCCCAAGGAACTTGGTGTACCTCGGCGGAGACATGCGTGGGAGCCGCAGCCGCAGGTGAGGATTAGCGAGGGTCTACCGTAGTCTGCTGATTGTGCGCAGTCTCGAGGTTGGGCATATAACTGTGTGCAGTGTTGACACATGCTGCCTGGTACACGTGTCACACGACGCATGGTGCTGGATCATTCAAGGACTTCAAATTACGGCACCACCAGGCGCATAAAAAATAATGACTGCTCGTTACAGCACCCCTTTTAGAACTGCACACACGTTCGGGACGACAACTTACTTCGAAATAGGGTGGAACATTATTTTTGCAAATGTGTAGTTCCAGGTATATCATAGCACGTTTAAAGCATCGGGACAAAACTTGTCGTTTAAAATGACCAGTGCGAAGCGACTGTTGTTTTGAATTGTTCTGGCCGCTACGTACCGTAAAGTGCTGATGAGCGTTGTGACATGCGAACAAATGTGTGTCTTGGTGTTACGCCGTTCCACGGCAGCCGTATATAACACGAGCAGAATCGTCGCGTTGTTGTTCGACTCCGCGTTTTGCGCCGGTCAGGCGCAGCCGCCATGCTTTTGTGGCGGATATGTGTGCCTGTTAATGAGCTACCAGGTGTATGCCACCAAGCAAGCTGCTGCATTGTGGGTCTTGCACCCTTGTTTGAATAGACGTGGAAATCCGTATTCGACACACTATTGCTGTGCAAGATAGCACAGAATGGTATGGTTAGTATAGCTGTGAGTTGGCTGACTACTGAGCCGCCAACTAGATATTTTTTGGCTAGGTACAGAATTTCAGAAACATCATTTTGGTAATTTGCGGAGTTCTGTGCCTTTGTATATGGCTGGTGCGTATGTGGCTCGCAATGTGTTTTGTATCGACAAAGACTATAGTCAGTTGGGTGGTGTACTTGGCCACCCAACGAAAAACTAGCCGTCAAGTCTAGCCAAATCACAGGCCTGATGGTCAGCCCTTCACATCGACGCAAATACCAGGTATTGCATCGTCTGCGCACGGCGAATGCCGAAGCTACGGTTGCATTCGGCCATATCCACCAGGAGGAAACAGGTGTGACATCGGGTATCGTGAAAAAACGGTTGTCCCCGATCGTAGAAGAAAACGAGGTGACGGGGGTGTTTTCCTCAGCTGCAGCGGCGATTCGCGCGTTTTTCTTTCCAGCACGTCGTAGAGCTGTTCCTGCTGATCCCGCTAAGGTACCCAGTGCTAGCGGAGAACGGGGGTACGGCGAGGATGAAGATGAGGGGGTGGATTGGGACCTTGGTGAGGTGGTAGGCGAAGAGGGGCCGGGGAAGAAGGAGGATGCAGAGGAAGGAACGGAGGTTGAGGCGTCTTCAGTAGCTGAATCGGTGGCTCTTCCTGCCATATCCCAAGCATTTAGGGCTGCTCCTGCTGCTCCTGTTGAGCTATCGAGTGCCAGCATCGAACGCGGGCACGATAAAAAGGAAGGCCGGAAGCAGGAAGAGGAGGGAGAGGAAGAGCGGGTGGCGGGTGTAGAAGATATTCCGAAAGAAAGAGAAGATGAGGACGCGAGGGAGTCTTCCGTCCCCGCATCAGTGGCTCTTCCTGCGATGTCTCAAGCGTTTCCTGCTGTTCCTGCTGCTGCTACTGAGTTACCCAGTGCTAGCATCAAGCAGGGGAACGGGAACGATGGGAGAGGGGAAGAGGGCCGGGAGAAACAGGAGGCGAAGGAGGCGGAGGAAAATGAAGTGGTAGGTGCGGAGGTAATGGAGATGGAGAGGAAAGAAAAAGCAAAGGAAGTGGAGAAGAAGAAGGCATCTTCGGCAGCTGTAGTGGGGGCTCGTGCTTCCATTGTTCGGGCGTCAACTAGTGTAGATTATGCTGCTGCTGCTTCTGTTGCTTCTGTTGCTTCTGCTGCTGGGGCATCCAGTGCCAGTATCCAGAGGGAAAACCAGGAGAACGGCGAGAAGGAAGTGGACCGGGAGAGAGAGGAGGAGGGGAAGGTGGGCAAATCGACTGGCGATGCATCTGTCGCCAATCCCGGACACGACAAAGTACAGTACGGGTCGCCGGTGCCGGCCGAGTTCAGGCCGGAAGGCCACGAAGATGACGCTCTGTGCAGCTGGAGTTTCGATTGCTTCGACAAGAAAGCGGGCCAAAGGCTCCTAGGGTCCGGCGCTTTCGGTACGTCTTTCGTGTGGCGTGCAATGCTTGCTGTAACCGATTTCAGACTGCAATGTGACCATGCATCGTGGCAAGTTGTATTTGCTCCCTTGATTTTCTCTTCCGTAGACTGGTTGTGTGAGCGTTTGACAATATCCCGCTGTGGTAGAGGCTAGCTTTCTGCCGATAGATCTAAAGTCAAAACCTAACAACAACATAACATGTCGTCAACTTTAAGTCGGTTGCTCTTTAGCAGGTGAGTTGCAGGTGGCGTTGGTTTAACGTCCACAACCTGACACAGTACGCCACGGCACGAAATGGAAGCTTGCCTCCATATTTTGTATGACACACGTTTACTGCTGAATGCTGTGATTGAAACGGTTTCCTAATCGCCGTCTGCTTAGAAATTAGCTGCTCCCGAACTCCTACATCGAATGTAAGTCTTTCTTTCCCCCCACCCCTCCCTGTCCCGTTCACTGAAATGTGCGACGGTGCTACATCCGTGTTGGATCCTCTGCTTCTCACGGGGAGAGCAGGGGCGGTCTACCAGGTTTGGACTAAAACCGGAAAGGCGATGGCGAAGAAAGTCTTGTACACACCAAACCTGACCGAGGTGAGATCCTTCGACCCACAGCCCCCTTCGCCCCGCCTCTTTCTCGAAACCTTCAAGTTAGATGTGTCAATGAAGGCGTATTATAACCGTTGGCGGCAATAAAAATGGCCCAAAAAAGATTTTACGTGAAAAATGAAAAATTGATCGTTTCCAAACCAAACGAGCAGAAGCACTGACATATCCCTGCCATCAATGAACAATGGCTCGAAAGCTTAAAGCGAGTCAGTTTCCTTGCTTTCGAGCGACGAGCTCTTGAGCCAAGGTTCGAGCTTCTTCTGTCCCGCGCTGATAGCGGTAGTAGGTTGTGCACCTTGTGCTCTCGTTTCGAGCAACGACGCCATACATGATAACCCACAAGCCCCCTGTCTCGCAGACATCCAGCGTTCCTAGCGATGGCTGACCGAACGCAAGGGCGGCAGCGAGTCATCCAGGCCGAAATTCAGCAGCAGCTTGCAGCAGTAGCAGAGCAGCAGTAGCAGAGCAGCACGTACGTGTCAAACTAGCAACGACAGCAGCTCACGGCAGGCGTCGTTCAGCAACGACAGCCCATGACCGGCGACGGTATATGTGCAGCAATCCATGCCCGATGACGATTCCACCGCTGCTTGCTGCCTGCCACTCCTATGATACGTGTGTGCTTGCAAAATATCGCTGCGTTACCCTGTACTACTATTAATATGATATCCTGGTATAAAATACCAATCTGTCCGAATATATAGGGACCGTTTTAGAATTAATATCAATATAAAACGAGTTTTACATTTCCGAACAGAGTGGTATCATGTACCGCAATTATATAAAAAACTTTTCGGAACTTCTCGCTCTATTTGAAATTTCATGGTAAATGTATATTGGCTCACACCACCTCACCCATGCCATCATGACCAAATATGAGCATCTAGTTCCACTCTACGCCCGGGGAATCATCCTACATGCGGAGTTTGCACGTGCTCACTGTATGATCAAGATGTTTTAGGAAAAACCATTTCTCGGGTGACGTTGACATTTTTTTTATTTATTCCCGGACGATCCAAACAATTGAGACATGTTATTGCGGTGGAATAGCCCTTCATTGACACCGCTAACTGTAAGTGCGACCCCGGCTATAGATCGAAGTAGGCGGCCATTGTGATCAGCTTGATTTTCCGTGCTCAGCAACTCGGTTGACTGAGCCGATTCACCAAGCACGATTCGTTTTGGAGCGCAGCGCGATTTTACAGGGGCCGATAATGAGGGCGGGGCGTACTTTATGTTTGTGAAAGATATTTTACAGATATGCCACACGATGCACAAATGGAGGCACTTGAGTTGCAACCATGCTGGCAGACCATATGGTCCTGTAACCGGCTTATTCTAGTGGAGGAGCGCTTTTGTAGATGCTCGCGTTATCTACCCCGACACCCGTTCTATATAAATATGTTTATCTCCCACAATAGCTTGTGTTTGTTTCGAATTCGGCTGACCGCACGGTTTCCTAAAACTTGTGTTGTGATGCCGTCGTCCGGTTCACAGAAGCGCTACGCGAAAAACGAGGTGGACATCGTCCAAGCGTGCTCCATTCATCCATGCATTGTGGACGTCTTCGGCGTCATCCGGACACCAACGCGGTAAGTTCACGTGCAGTTCGCGTTCTACTGGGCAGTGCGGGGCAGGGTCTAGATGCGCACGGTGTGTCACGGTTGGATTGCCAGTAGTGAAGCCACGTGCTTGGGTCTATGTCGGAAGCATATGGGGTATATGGCCACTTCCGGCAAATTCGGTATTTTACAGAAACACCGAGTACTTCGAAGTATACCATGTACAGTTACACCCTGCTATTGTTTGAATGCCCGTGCTATAGGTCAGCCTCAATAACCAAAACTAGGGAACTTACTGGCCCTCTCGCCCCCACGGCGGCAGGACCAGATGGACACGATGAACTTTACAGTTTAAATTACAATGTTCATACATGTTTTGTTAACGTCAGGCGTAAATTATGACTTCCTTGCCACCGCTTGACCATCTGGCACTCTTGGCGTGGGGGTCGGAGGGCCGTTCAGTTTAGCATGGTATTGTATACGTCTGACGAATAATTAAGAGAAATTTACGCTTGTATATAACTTGAAGCGTGAACATTAAAAACGAATAAGAAAAAACCTGAGCTGTGAGTACGAACTTTAAAAATGGGAATAAAAACTGTAAACCAAGGTATATATAGACATGTGGTTGTCGTACAAATTTTATTGTTTGGTTTACGTCGCGGTACTTTTAATGTGTGGTTGACACATGTCTATTGTTAAGGAATTGCGAACGTCCCAAGACGCGGTATTGCGATAGTCCCAAATCCTCTAGTCGAAAGAAGGGTTAAGTTCGAAATTGAGACTGGAATGCTCTGTTTGGATAAATACAATCACAACAACAACGACAACAAGAGCAGCAGCAGCAACAACAACAACAACGACAACAACAGCAGCAGCAGCAGCAGCAACAACAACAACAACAACAACAACGACAACGACAACAACAACAACAACAACAACAACCAGCATCCCGTGGGAAGGTCTTTGGTGATATTGGTGAATGAAAAGCAAGGCAGCGCGCAAGAAGTACGCCCCCGGACTTGAAAGCGATGTAAATAGAATCGTGTACAGTTCAGAGATGCAGCCAGGGAGGTTGTAGGCAACACGCCTGATGGCAACAAGAAGAGTCATGTAGCAGTACGCGTGATGTTTGTCGTTTTCTGCGTCTTGAGTGCAGTACGTGCAAGATAACCTTCGGTGATCTTCGAGGAGAGGAGTATGCAGTACGTAGCCGAGTGCATGGTATGAAGTGGAACAGACGACATAGATAGGGAGAACTTACCTAGCATTTTATTTTGCTTTTTTTAATTTTATTTTCATCCCATTTATTATCCTCGCACTACTCGTACTCTCTCGTGCTTCCCCCCAGTAGTAACTCAGGTCCGGGGTCGCATAGCGGACCCTCCTCCCTCCCCCCCACTGCGGTACGCGCCTTAATTTTTTAATCGCGATAAGAATTCAGCATTTTCTTCCCTCGTCTCGACTCGCGTCGAGTTGTACCTACCCACGCTGCTAGGCGCTCTCAGCTTTTGATTTTGATTTTCTATCTTTTTTTTTTTCATTTTGCAAATGAAGTAAAATCGCACCACGGTGGGAATCGAACTCAAGGACCAACGCTAGTAGTACTCGATACAGAGTAACCACAAGACCACCGGGGCGACCGGTTCAATGTAGGTGATATATTGATACACATGCATTCGTGTGTTGTGAGGCCTAAACATCTGCCAATTAATACCGTCAACGTCGTGCAGGATCGTACTGTGACGCCCGCGTCGCCTGCTTTGGTGCTGTACTCTTGGAATTCATGTAGGAATTCACCGCGTGGTTCTGGCTCCAGACTGGAGGGTGTGTGCGGACATTGTTGCGCTGCAGCCCTCGAAGAATCGCAACCAGATCAGCACTAATTTCCAACTGCTTACGTAGCAGCAGGGTGTTTTCCTCTAGCAGCAGTGTGCTCTCTGGGAGTACGGCCGATGTTGGTGCTTGCTTTATCGTCACCGTATAGAGTCTATACGCGCTATAATTGTTGTTGGTCGTATAATTGCTCCTGCTCGCCGTGGTGCTTGTGGATGTCGACTCGACTGTCACAGCAGCAGGATCAAACGACCATGGCTTGGGGAAGCAGTCGCCATCGAGGCTGTGGCTACGCCCACGGTTCGACCATGTGAATATGCTACGCGTTCTCGCCGCACGCTGGTTCGACGAGCGCATTTTGGTTGCGACGATTTCGTCGATGTACTGAAATGCGGCCCAATTATGGAAAATGCGGCGCAATATTAAATATCCTCACTGCTGTTTGAATACGACCCTTTGCGAGTTATTTCCACTTATCTGGCTGTCGGCGCTCCACGCTCGCGCCCAAACTTCGCCCCTTTTGTGGCCTCGAAACTCGTACCCACTCCCTTTTCCCTCTTATTGTTATGTGATGCTCCCCCGCACTCTCCAGCAGAAGACGGCAACCCGTTGCAGTCATCACACCCTTTCACTCGTAGTTGTACGTGTCAAAAACAATAAGTTCGCTATTCGTCGCGGACCTTCGACAATACGATCGAAATATGGTGCCTTCGCGCAGAAGTAAGCCACCCACATCACAACATCTACACTCCTGAACCCAGCGGGAGCTCTCGCTGCAACGCTCGGCTCGGTAGGAGGACTCGAATCGATGGACAACGCCAGAAAACAGAGTGAATTAGACTATATGCCTCGTCGTCGGCGAGGTTCCCAATATAGCGGTTACATGTTGAGGTTCACGCAAAAACACGCATGCCAACGTGTCAGTACTAATTTCGTGGATATGCCCCAGAGGATGGTCCTCAGACGCCACAGGGGAGTTGGTGATCGGACACACACGCAGTCGATCGGAGCATCACACACAGCTTGCAAATATGAGTTTCGACGAAATCTTTGATATCACAGGTGGAGTAGTGTAGTTTTATGTTTAGTAATCTCTTGGTAATATTGTGTCGCTGTACTAGACTACATATATAAAAAAAAACACGCGTAATCACTTGCTAACAGTGCCCGATTAATTTCAAGTTGTTAGTGGACATCACGCAAACTATCCTCCATCTGCTAGAACCAGCACGTGTCGAAACCTCGGTGGTAGGCCTATCTTGGCTGGTACAGCAACGGTAGCGTAGGTGGGTTGTCGCACTGGCCAGTAGTAGCTTATTTTTTGCTGCACGAAAGTCGAAAATCGCTGTACCATGGCGGTATCACAATTCGAGGTGAAACACCGTTGACTCATGATTCGACGTTTTGCGAGACTGGGAGGGCGGGGCTTCATGTGTGGTATCACGTCAACTACACCCCCATCAAGAAAGGAACAACAGGGTGTCTGCACACATGAAATACACAACACGGAACGTTGCTATCTTGAACCAACGTTTTTTGGGACAAGCAATGGTGCCCCGGTCGACGTAGCACTCGCCTGAAAAAATGGATCATCGACCGAACTCAAAGCTGATGTGTTTTCCACCAACACAAAAAACTCGAACGCGGCTTTGAGGAATTTCGATATTTTTTGGGGTCTTACCACAATTCACCCTGTGGAAGCATTTACTGCTGCTGAACACACAACAGTGTACTGACGTTGTCGTGATGATCTGCCCCTTAATCTTATTATATAGTCTAGGCATGTACGGACGTCTCGGCGATGTGGTCTATTGACATTTTACACCTCCATCGTGCTGTACCGTGGTGCAGGATCCACCTGCTAATGCCGGAGGTCCCCTGCAACCTTTTCGGACTCATCAAGGTAAGGCCGCACCAACCGCTCTAAAAAGCACGCAAGATATTCACACGTCGGGCAGATCACCGATTTCCACTCGATGATCTAGGTCCTTTAGAGAAGATCTGTACCGTTTGTATGGTCTAGCTTATGTCACCGGGTGGGAGCCGTACAATCTGCATGCTCCAGCAAAAGTTGCCAGGACGGGGTCTGTACGCTCAATTTGCATATCCTCTGCATCATTTCATAACAGCAGATAGAGGATATCTTGTACATTATCTACTATAGACGGCGACCTGTCTGAGGTGTGGAAAGTGTAAAGTACATCACGCCGCGAAGAGGAAGCGCTATCATTGACGACTACCTGTGCCACACATTGTGAATATCCTTGGCGTGCTGTACGTGAAACCTTTAGTTGGGTGTACAATGACGCTACCGGTCGAATGTGTGAGCTTTAAACTGCTGCGACAAAGGTTTCATGAATTCCCCCAACCCTCCATGTCCTGCACACCGACAGCACCTCCGCACAGAGCACATCCGCTTGGACGAAAAGCAGGCCATCAGCATCGTTCGGCAGTTGATGTCTGCATTGGAGTTCTTGCACGGGCGGGACATCGTCCACCGGGATATCAAGCCTGCGAACATCCTTCTCCGTGGATCTGGTGAGCAACCAACGTCTGGAGTACGCGTTTTGGGTGATTTCGTGTTCGGTTCGTCTTTTTGCTTGTTACGTCGGATGATGCTGCACCTACTGCACGAACCGTTTGGTTGCGTGCGTCTTGTTGGTGTGAGCTGATGGAGGTATCAACCTCTTGTGCAGCGTACTGATGTGTTCGGCTACCATCAGGCAGATCAACCCCAACCTAGCGCATTTGATGAGGCGATGAGCCAGCCAAAGAGACATGCATCCTGGAATACAGTTCCTGTAGTATTATTTCTCTCCGTTACGGATCACTAAATGTAAGTATTGGATTGGATGAGGCCTCCTGCGCCGGCAGGAGGTCCTCTCCCGTGGATATACCACGCGCGCTGAGGGTACCCTATCTTCAGCGCTGCAGCATTTCCCGGAAATGATTGCAACTTATAGAAGAATACTCAATGTAGGGTGGGCGGGGCGGTCTCAAGTGTTTAGCTCGTTCCTCGTGTCTTACCGACGTTTTGCGGGGGCTGCGATACGGATGACTGCACTCGATACAGTTTTCAAGGAAATCTCATCAAAGATCTGGTGCAAACCTCTGTTCCACAGTTTGGATCCATTTGATTGGATAGCGATATTACTACTGTCGTATTATTTCCTCCCTCTACGGATCACTTAATGTAAGTATCGGATTGTTGGATGAGATCTCCTGCGCCGGCCCGTGGTCCCACCCTAATTTCTTCTACTCTTACTGACCATCGCGGAGCCACCTCCCCTAAAGTTACGTTGATTGTAGCCTTACTTCCGTGCGCGAACGGCAAGGTCTTCCACGAAAAACGGTGCCAACAGCAGGTCGGACGCGTTGGCCCAGGCCTGGTCTCGTCAAGGCTTGGTCCCCACCACCCTCCTGGCAGTGATAGGCCCCATGTTGTATCACGCCATCTTCCGCGTCTTCTAGCCGCCAATTTGCATGATCTCGTCCAATCTATGCGATTTCAGAGTCGCAACCCCAAAGCTCCGCTGAACGGGAACACTGACCGATTGTGCACGTCGACCATTGTTTGGGCCCAGCGCAAGGTCTCAGGGTGCCGTACCCATCTGCCGAAAATGTGGTATAGGGCATGTACTTATTCAAGAAGTCTTGCGGCAACACCCCCGCGGCGTTCTAAATCGTGCATTCCCCCCGATGCGTCGAAGAGTCCCGAAAACGACCCACCCCGCGAACCGATCGCGGTCGTGCTGGGCCAGATGGGTTACTGATGTCGGCCGATTTAGCCACACACCCACTCTCTTAAGTGTTTAACTTGTTCCACGTGTCTTACCGATGTTTCACGGGGGCTGCGATACAGATGACTGCACTCGATACAGGTTTCAAGTAAATGTCATCAAAGGTGCGGTTCCAACCTCTTCTCCACAGTTTGGATTGATCTGATTGGATGACGAAATCACTTGGAAAGCACCTGCAGTCGGGTGTCCGCACCAGACCATCATGCACCCAGTTCAGCCGTGTGACGGCGCGTTGTAACGAGATTGTGAGACGTGTATTGAGCCCCTGATCACGTTACGGGTACATATGTCAATGCCAGCGTGGAGTAGAGTTATCTGGTGGTGCAGCTTTGGCCTGAAACTGTACTACATTGTTGTCCGGGCCGCCTTCGAACCGGTGCAATTCAGCGTACAAGCGGAAACATAACAGTCAAAGGCGCTTGAGGGCAACCCTCAGTACGTATCAGTGTGGTATGAGCGATATCGCAAACGAATCAGGTCGATTAGTCGGACTAAACCTCTCAATCTGATTTCTTCACGTACTACACGTCGTTTGCTTTTCCTGTTCACTTGATATTTCCGCTAACAGAGATCTACCTGGCGGACTTCGGGCTGGCAATCATAGCTCCTGATGGGATTCCAAGCATTGGGAACGAATGCGGCACTCCGGTAGGATTGTCCACCTCCGCTCTTTGCCGGAATGTGCACAAGTAATATATATATATGTACTGCATGGGCCATGTCTTACGATCATTATTGACGACCTCGTCTGCGATAAGTCTACGTAGTAAGGTAGACTGCTATGCTATTGCATTTGCGATGGACGACAATATGCCGTGTACCGTACAGGTTGATTCACGCTGGATGTCCACTTTTGTTTCCTCAAGCGAGGTTCATGTCGTTTTTTTTAGTTATACCTTGAAACTTTGCACACGTCTTCTATGCGCTCCTACCGAACCGTTACCAAACCTTTTTTCCCCGACAGCTATTTCGCAGTTACTTCGTTTTCGTTTAGATTTGGGCCTCCTTAGACCCGAATTTCGGGCGATAAAATAAACATACAAAAAAAAACGTTCGGGAACGTTTCGATACGGGCGCATAAAATACATATGCACAGTTTCAGGGTCTGATCGAAGAAACCACGTGGGATTTTGGACTTTTGTGCGAAGAAAAAGTAAAAGTAATGGCTTGCATCTCAAGATTTAAGTTTCGTTACATGATCGACGTTAGTATTACGTGCTGTTGATCCTACTCACTAAAGGCCAATTCTTCGAATATTGGTACGAAATAAACTAGATATGAGTGAAAGTGCACGAAGCCGGCTTGCCCATGTATTGTTTATCTTTTTTTCTTTTGATGAGTACACCTGACTGTTGTTGAACATTTTCCTACGGTCGGTGGAGACACATGATCGGCGCTGTTAATAGGGCCAGCCTAAGGCCCTCCATGATAAATCTGGCCGTTTAAACCTCTTCCGCCGTTTGTGGGGGTCAGCATGGCGCCAAGTTTGTCACGTTCGAGTAAATATTGCAAGCGGCATTCGCAAACTTGGACTTCTAACGTGAACCGGCCTGTATGAAACGGAAATACGCAACATGGTCCGGTAGAAAAGGACAACGCATTTTCTCTTCAACGTGGTATTGAGAGGATGCACGATACGATAGAGGTAGCACATTTCGTCTGAAACGGTTTCTGAATGACGGGACTCCTTAACCCAAAATCGTCGGAACCAGACCATTTTGTTTTCATGATTTACCTAGGCCATGGGATTTTTCGTCCGGTAGCAGTGTTATTTTTCTCCAAATCAGTTTTTGGGAGAGGTCTTAAGCTCCCAAATTGAGGGGTAGTATTAGAAAAAAAAGTGGTGCACCTCTATCTTAGCATGCGGCAGAGTAGGAATTACCAGCAGCTTTAGAGCTATGAATATCGTCATGTGGTGCGGCATACCAGGTAGAAAAATAACGATGTCTTGTTGCGTTTAGAGCGTGTCTGGAAGTGCAGCCGCCGCCGATATGCGCATATCGTCCATCTGACTGCAGGCAAGGAGGGCTCCCTGTAATTCACACCAACAGAACTCCAAAACGAGATAGTTGATAACTCAGAACACTGTAACGCGGAGGGACGGTGCCCGATGGTGTAAAAGATCCATCAAACTACCACCACCATGTTGAATGTCACTGATTCCGCGTTTGCTTTTGTGTGACTGGCCTTTTTCCAATCAGCCCTACATGGCGCCGGAAATCTTCACGGGGCAGATCTACAGTTCGGGCGTGGACGTGTGGGCCGTGGCTGTGACACTCTACGAGCTGTTCCACCAACAGCTCCCGTTCACGTGAGAACCACCAGCATTCATCATGGTTCCCACGACATGTTTTTGCGCTCATCATATCGCCTATTGAGAAGTCGTGTCACCCATCCCACCGCCATTGTTATCACCCTCGATTGATCTATCGATCACTCATACTTTTTCTTGTCTAGTATCCCCCTACATCATGCACCTCGACGCCTAAACTCATATTCTCCGTCGCTATCGCCGCCCGATCCTTTGTGGACCCATTTTTGTTCAATCAAGTGATAAATCAGACCTTGAGTGGGACAATGGAGGTGGCGGCGGCAGGGTGGTTGGGCTTGGCGGCGGCAGCGGGAACGTGAGCGAATCGAGCGGCTCCATCGTGACCGGCTGCTCGAAGTCGCAGGAGAACCTCAAGGCTAACATCGTGCGCGGTGACTACAAGATGGACAAAAGCCTCATTGGGCACAGCTGCAGGGATTTTATCTCCCAGGTGCTTGTGCCCATTGTACGTGTCAGGAGAAAACACATTCTACGGTAGAGTTGCGCCATTTTTGTCCTGCAGCTTCTCACCAGGGGAGCACTATACCTCACACACACAAAAATAATTTTCAGCAAACTGAAAGCGCAATCCGGTTCCCAAACCTGTGGCCCAGCTATACAGAACCGTCATTTTGCAAACCAAGAACGACATTTCGGCTATTCTGTTAATAGGTTATGGAGCCTCGTCACCCAGGCAACAAATTGATCAAAAGGGCCTAACTCTATCGTAGCACGCGTCGGAAGGGGAGGTGGCAATGACAGTATAGTTGCCTATGCGTTGCGCCATCGTTTCTACGGGAAAAACATGTTCGTTCATCTTGTAGAGGTTTGACACGGAGCCGCACCACTTTAACACTGCAGATACTTGCCGATGTGGGACCAGCTTTACCCCATGGAATGACTGAAGGGCTTTTGTCCGTAGTGCACTAGTCGCTGCCGTGATACCGTGCTGTAAGCTAACGGTACCTTCTCTGCTACCTTTTTCTTTGGCCCTACCCGCTCTTGCATCTATTATGCTGGAATAGCTTTTTTCCCGGGACCCGCGTAAGCGTCCGACCGCGGTCCAAGCGGGTGAACACCCTTGGTTAGACGCGGACTTCACAGTCAAAAGAAGAAGACGTACTGCGAGGCTAGCAGTCGCCACCAAAACCGCGGGGCGGGCCATAAGCGCCGTTCAACGCCTACAGGCGCGAGTGCAGCCCTCGTCGGACCTAGCAGGTGCGGCGGCGGCGGTGGCGGGGTTGTCGGCCGTACAAAAGGCGACGGCAGCAGCAACTTCCGCTGTTGCCGAGCTCGGTGAGGTGGTGGTGATGTTACGCCGAGTTGTCTCTATGGGTGAGGATGTCAAGGCTTCGGAGGAACAGGCTGCGGCGGAAGGGGCCAAGGACAATTGCCAGGAATGGAAGGCCACCTTTCGCATGGAGGAAGACATCGTGCGGACCATTGAGATGTACGCCATGGAGGCACAAACGGCGGTCGTGGCGGTGACAGCGGCTGTTGACTCGTGGGAGAAGGTAGTTCGTCAGACTGCACTACCTTCGCGTCTGCCGAGAGCACGCAGAAAGCAATGACGCCTACCGAGAGAGGTGCGGCTTTGCTGACGCAGCGGCGACTACGGTGGCTTGTTGTCGCAATAGGAAAATACGTTCATTCGGTTGAGCTAGGCCGCGACCGTCTTCACGCCTATATTCGAAGTATTGACACGCTTGCCATGCCACCGCTACCGCCGCTGCTGCCGGCTACAAGCCACCGCTGCAAGCATACATAGCGGTTTCGCCTACGGTAGGTTCTGCTGGCAGCAGTACTATACCTGTCGCGACGAGTACTGCAGTTTTGATGCTACCTGTTCCAGGAAACTGCGATACAGAGCCCGACCCGCGAGCACAGCAATGGGGTTACACGCAGGTTGCGGGGGCGGTGAAAGAGGCGTTTCCTGTGCCAGGCTATCGAAGGGTGGGTGGCGACTAGGATAGGTTTGGCCCGCTGACGCTGGCCTTTATCGGTGTGGTTGTGCTGGGATTGCGCCGCGTTTGCTTAGAGCGGATGTGCAACAGGGTGTGCTGTGAAAGCTTTTGGCGGCCGGTGGGTGCTTCATGTATGCTGCTCCCGACGTGTGGTCGGTCGTTGATCTTTGATGTCGTTTCGTGTTTCGAGTTCATGCTATTAAACTGTTGTAGCCGTACACGGTCAACGTCTTAGTGATGACCTTTGTAATGGGAAGGTACACCGTGACGCTTTGGCGTGTTATGAGAGGTGGAGTTGAGGCCATTGTGCATGCCAGCAGTACTTTGAACATGCCATACGTGCAATCATTCCGCATTAACCATTGCCCAGCCCTGTTACGAAGAATAATTACCGTAAAATTTCCCATTTAGAACATCGAAGCGCGCCTGTACTCTCCTGTAGAGCACTAATATATGTGAAACTTGGAACGCGCGTTGGCAGATTGAAGCAATAACACAAAGAGACAGTGGCGACCGGTCTTTCAGTAGGTGTTACAGTAGGTGGGGCTAACGGTTACTATTAACGTCACCCACCCTAGAAGTCGCTAAAGACACACGGGTGGCATATGTTCGATGGTTTCATTGGCTTTGCATTTTGTGCACCATGGCTGCAGCGTGGGTTGATTTGGTGATTTCCTGCGAGAGGGGGTGAGCTAGCGCGCCACAAAACCGGCTTTTGTGTTTCGACAATCATCGCTCTCACGTTTGTATGTTTTTAGTACCTATGTATATCGTTAATGTTCGCGCCTCTTGAGGATTGAGTCTACCGTCGTTGGCCGTCCTCGGGTTCCGCCAATATTGTTGTGAATACTGGTTATTATCATTCTTCTAGTATGCTTCTTTTTTGCCCCTGGTAGGGCGTGGCGGGTGAGAAAGCCTGATATTCGATTTTGAGCGGGTTAGGTATGTGCATGTCGCTTTAGCCTTTCGTGTACTATGCAAATACAGTTCACCCATTAGTGTCCACTACTCTGTAATTACTTTAGCACGTACCTGGTAAGTGCACAGTTGTTACTGGCCGCCCTCGTGCCGCAATGCGAGCACAAATCTGGATTCGATTTTGTTTATTAGTCAATGCCGCCGGGGTCCAGGTATTATTAAAGGGTCAGGCTGGGGGGCAGCATGTGTTGGATGTGAGGCGAGCTTGTCGCTCAACCCATAGACCATCCATGTATAAAATCCGCCACTAAGTACCACGCGTGTGGCAGGGGGGCGGGGGCGGGGGATGAGGGGTGCCGTGTTGCAGCGACGCTGGTGTACAACGGAAGATATGCTTGGCGTAGCTGTTTGCTTTACGACAGCTCACGCCAGATGGGAGGAGGGACGTCACAAAAACTCAATGGTGTTGACACCACTTGCCCTCGCCTTAGCAGAGACGGTGAAAAATATAACACATGACGTGTGTTCCTTGACTACTCTGCTGTCCGTATTGGCGTCTTTCGATGTGTTTCACAGTATCTTACTGTGCTCGCCGACCGAGGCGCGAGCGTTAGAGCTTGGGTGTCGGTCAGGATACTGCTGGTCGCCACCGATCAATTCTCCAATCATGGATCGAAGCACTGACCTATACCAGGTACGTTCTACGTCACTCACACGCAAACTGTTGATACAGTATGATATTCGGTGCAGAGAGAAAGGGATTTCGTGCCAGCAGTCTGTGGCAAACACAGACGGTAGCATATCACTAATAAGTGTCCTGAATTTCGCGCCGACTAGTTTAGCCACCATGCTCGTCCTATGGAGAGTTCACATCTGTGGCGGTGGACGGAATAATACGTGGATAGAAGTGATTGCAAGAAGAAAGGCAACAGCAGTAAATAAAATAGTTGGATGGGTAAATGTTTATATCTATAGGAGACAAATGCTATGTATGGGAGACAAGTGCGGCACAAGACGCGTCAAATCACAAAGTAAGGCGACACATTGCATCGCAAGAGAGAAAAGTAACGGAATTTTATATCCGTGTTGAGTTTAGTATATGTTTCGGCTATTCCTCGGACGGCTATTTTTCTTGACCGCAGTTTTCTGTCCCCAGTGGATTGACCGCGGCATATATCTCTCACCTCAGGACCCTGACGACCACGCGCTCGCGACGGTGCCTCCACAAATGTAATCCACCGCCATCCGGGGACATCTGGGAAGTCTCGCGGTCCTGCTCGCTCAACTCGTCGAGCGATGCCCGGAAAAAGTCCCGAAAAATTGACAGCACTTGCTCAACGCCCACCGTCTCTGTAATCGAGACAATCGCGCCCAGTATACTGATGCGACGCAGTATATACTGGTGGCAGCCAATTAATTGTGAGGCAAATATAGATAAATATATATAAAATCATTCCTTGAATATCGAGTCATTCCTTGGTGTCACGGACTTTGGTCAGGAGTTTTTTGTCTCGGCCTAACTATGCGATTTGCGGAACTGGAATTCTCGGTCGAATATGGCTTGGTTCGAGCGCCGCCTTCGGGGGGCGGCTCCAACGCCCCTCGCCCTGCCGTGTCCGTTTCGCACATCGACGTGAACGCGGACGGGTGCCGAGCGAGACGAGCGAGTGTCGAGGAGGAATTTTGGAAAAATTGTTGAATCTTAATGGCTGCAACGCCTGAATGATTTACAAAATTGGCATCATTTCCAAACGGTACGTGATAATGTTTGGAATTTTGCGGTGGCATACTCTCGAGCGTTAGTTTCTTTGCTGTACTTTTTTACTAGTTCGTTTGGTTTCTTGCTCGGCATTTTATCGCTTTTGTTTCTGCTCGTTTTGCCAGCTGGAAATTCATTTTTTTTGTGTGGGTTCACCTAAAACGTGACACAACTTACCGACGATATCCAACAACTTCGTGACACAAATTACCGACGGCAAGACGTTTCGTGACAAAATAACTCCCAAATCATGATACTTTCACGTAACAGAATTTCGAGACGAAACCAAGCAGGCAGAAGAGCCGTCTCTTCGGCCTTTGGCCTTGGCTTTAGCACGGCCGCTGACACTCCAGGCAGCCTCTGCTGTAGGCATGAACGAATGCAGTTGATTCGCAGCGAACTATCCCGCTGTGCTCGCTTCTATGTGGTCATTGTCCATGCCATTTCATGTCACCTCCCTTCTGTTTTGAGCTCGTCGTCGTACGGTTGAGGTACGAGGAAACCCGTACGTACTCGGTGAGAACAGCATAGCTGCAGTATGTACGACGAGCATGAACGCCAATTGACGACATTGGCAAGCACACAACAGCAGGTGTAGCAGCAGTAGCCGAAGGGCGAAACTTCTAGCACATAATGCAGCAACTAGTAGCAACCATAACTACAGCAGATGGCTCAAAGTGCAGTGCGAGTGCCGTTGGCAAGTTTAGTCGTACACGCGTCATCACTCTGTCCAATATATAACAGAATCTCGAGACAAAACCGAAAAGGTAGAAGAGCCATCTCTTCGGCCTTTGGCCCTGGCTTTAGCACGGCCGCTGACACTCCAGCCAGCCTCTGCTGTAGGCATGAACGAGTGCGGTTGATTCGCAGCGAACTATCCCGCTGTGCTCGCTTTTATGTGGCCATTGTCCATGCCATTTCATGTCACCTTCTTTCTGTTTTGAGTTCGTCGTCGTACGGTTGAGGTACGAGGAAACCCGTACGTACTCGGTGAGAACAGCAGTATGTACGACGAGCATGAACGCCAACTGACGACATTGGCAAACACACAACAGCAGGTGTAGCAGCAGTAGCCGAAGGGCAAAACTTTTAGCACATAATGCAGCAACTAGTAGCAACCATAACTACAGCAGATATCTCAAAGTAAGTGCAGTGCGAGTGCCGTTGGCAAGTTTAGTCGTACACGCATCACTCTGTCCAATATATAAGTATAACAACCGTTTATGTCCATATTGATGAAGAAAAAAAAATTACATTTCCTGTAAGAATGATACGTCGTACGAGCGGACGTTCTGGTGTGCGGCTGCCGGAAGACCATCGAGCACACCGCATGTTTTACCCAAACAAGAGCCAACAAGAGGCAGGGCAGGGGCCCCCAACACAGAGACACGTGACAACCACGGCCAGCTGTCGATCGCGTAATTGGCCGGTAGTCCGTGCTTCGGTGGGTGTATCGGAGGTCGTTCGTAGTACTACTGCTGTAGACCGTCGAAAGACCACGTGACATGTGGCATTCCGTTCTGGTGGCAGCCTCGCCAGTAGACCCCCAAAAATTTATTTTTCTTTTCTTTTTCTTGGCCCCATGCACCCATTTCCTTTCCTTTCTCTTCTTCTTTGTTCTTTGTTTCTTTTTTCCAATTGACTTGCGTCTTTGGTGCGTATGCGTAGTGATAGATACTACGTGTGATATATACGTGGTAGTCTTTCTTGGGTGGCAAGCGGTATTATAGTCGGTTTTCCCAGGCGCGAGTAATGAGACGTATGCACCGGTATGGACCTGGCACATCGTATACTGACTCTTGATTTCACTTTCATATGTTTCTGGTGGAGGCATGAATTGCGTCAGCTGTGATTTATGCGTGTATCACCTTGGGTTGTTTGTGTTTTTCCCTAGGGTATTCCTCTGCTCCAGAGTGACTGGAACCAGTCCTGTGACCACGGACTGGATTGTGCGAGTTAATGCGAGAACAACAACAACTGAAATATTGCCTGTTTCTTGACCTTTCAGCTGCTTCCTGCAAATTTGGTTTTTCTGCCAACACGATTTTGAACCTTTTCGCGATTTTTTCTTTTTTTTTGTCTAGTAAGTTGAACTGCTAATTTGCCGCCTGTTGTCTGTGCATTAGTTGCGGAACGGTCCAGCTTTAGCTTTTCTTTGATTACCATTTGTTTTGTAGTTGACAAAGCTTCATCGGCTGAGATCTCGGCTTGGCTCATCAGCTCCACACCGCCCAGCACCCCATCGCAGCGCTATAGCTCACAGCAACGAAGCGCCGTGCAGTGCCCTGCGGCTCAGCTCAGCAGCGCACCGCAGCGCAGCGCTAGCTCAGCAGAGCGAAGCGCTATGCTTTGCCGTGCTCTGCCGTCGCGATCGTTCGTTGTTCATGATATCTAAAACTCCGCGTAGGCTGATATTTAGGTATTTGGCGCTTTATTCTATATCGCGTCAACCATCGTAATATCATACAATATGGGGGAGGGAATGTAATCTCTATTCAAAAATCCTGTTTTGTTTTAATCAATTGTCAGCCGGCCGCCCCGGTGGTCTAGTGGTTTTACCCTCGAATACTACCAACGTTTGGCTCGAATACTACCAACGTTTGGTTGTCCTTGAGTTCGACACCCACCACGATGAGATTTGACTTTATTTGCAAAAATGCAATAAAAAAAAGAGATCAACTGCTGAGAGCGCCTGCTAGGTACAATTCGACGCGAGTCGACGAGGGAAGAAAATGCTCGATTCTCCTCGCGGTAAAAATGAAGGCACGTGCCGAAGTGGGGAGGGAGGAGGAGGGCCCGCTATGTTACCCCGGATCTGAGTTACTTCTGGGAGGGAGCGCGAGAATGGTGCGGGGATGATAAATGGGATGAAGAAAAAAAAATGTTGCAAAGAAAGGTATATGATTATTTCTACCAGTAAATAATATGTCAGTCTCTAGGAAATACGTACGGCACCATCAGCAGTCGTCATGGTAGAGACACTCCGGATATTATGTATTGAGGGGACGCGTCCGATTTCGACAACGTGAAAGCACCCACGAAGCAAAGATAGCAGACTCACATATCCCGCCTTCTCGAGAAAAAACAGAGAAGAAGCGCTACGCCAACCTCCCGTACGAGCAAAGCCACCCCCGCACCTATCTTAGACAACGCCGACGCAACGAGAGATCGCCCTCCTCTTCTTTGTTTTTCTCCTCGCCCGCAACCACGCAGACCAATCAATGCGACAGCCTTCACGTAACAAACAAAGCAATCTTCTTCCAAAACCTCGCCGGCTGACATGGCCCCATGTCGACGTTTGATTCAAACCGACTTTGCATCCTGTCGACTTCGAACCTCCATTGCCACGGGGACAGCAGTGCAGTCTCTTCATTAATGCCAAGGCCTCTTTCGTTTCGCCTAGAGGCGACGCAGGTTCTCAATAATACTCTTTTCGGTATTTTTGTTTGATAGACGCCAACTTTTACTTGACGGCGCATTTAACATGGTGTGTTTCGCCTATCCTTGCCTTCTTTGACAATTGTTGTATAATACCAGGTATTACGTTTTTTTTTGGCAAATCATGACTCTCATAATCCCATGTTCGTATTAAACTCTTGGCATTACTTTAAAGTTCAATGCATGCCAAATCGGACAGCTACACCTTAATTAAGTTGTCGAAGTGCTGCCCTGCCGTACCCGAAGCATGGGCGCCGGCGAATGCCGGCGCCCATGCGGAGCTCTTGTACATACTCAAAGTAGTGTACTGGTGGCTCCACCAAGTCTCTATTTTCAAGTCGAAATTTGTCAAAGTTATTGATATCAGGGATGGCAATCAGCACACACAACTAACGCACAAGTTGACTAAATCGTGCGACTTATTGTTTGCATTCATGCTTTAATCACCGAGGTCGTGGTTTTTCTAAACTAGCCGTGACTGCTCACGGTGCCTGAATAATCAAGCAATCCATCACGGAAATACCGAAACAATCAATAAAAAAATCGATTTCGCCAGACGGAGTATATTATACGATTCCTGGTATGATACTCTATCGTATCATAAGAATGCCAATCATCTGTCAGTCGATGAACCTTTTAACCCAATCGAAGAGTTCTACCGTATGTATATCTCTAGAAACATTGGCGGAAATAGCAGTCTAGAAGGAAAAAAATACGTATTCATGATCCGGGTACAACAGTTTTGTACGCGATTCAAGAGCCTTTTTTGGGTTAAGCCAGGTTGCTTCTGTCCCGCCTTCGTTTTCATTGCGTTTGACATTGCACTCAGCAGCAACAGAGCTCGTCGCTCTGAGAGGTGTCAGCACCGACACTGGTTGTGCTGGATATAGTTGGGAGGAAAAATCAGTATGATGTAATGCTCCTCACCGTCTAGCAGTTGCATTCGGAACCCATTATGGGTGCTGCCCCGACGCCGGTTTGGTGGTATCATCTAGTTCGTTGCCGTGTGTTTGCTACGAAGAAGAGTTACACCAACCTCTACCGAAGTATTGTAGGAATTAGAAGTTCTGTTTTTGAAAATTCTTGGAAAGGGGAAAGAAAGGAAGATCTGCGCCAATTATTTGATGAGCTTTTCGTTCTCTGACCAAGACTAAATCTCGCATCCGAACAAGATCATACCGTGCGCTGAAGAGATGACACTTGGCAATCCATCGAGCACACGAGAGCGCTATAATACAGCGAGCAGCACACTTCCCGGAGGAAAAAATAGGGTGGGGATTTAGATCGAGGCTGGGGCTACCCCAGGCGATTTTACAAAATATGGAACAAGGGGGCGAAGAAAGAGAGAAATAAAACAAAATGCCACACGTACAGGATACATAAGCGGGGGACACACCGGCCAGTCAATCAAATAGCTTGCAAGAGAAAGTACAAAATCTTACAAAATGATACTGAGAAGTCCCAGCAAATACTACCAGGTTTAAACTGAAGCGCTTTTACTCTTTTATTGACAGTGGATATC
This sequence comes from Undaria pinnatifida, assembly GCA_012845835.1. NCBI lineage: Eukaryota > Phaeophyceae > Laminariales > Alariaceae > Undaria > Undaria pinnatifida. Next base: position 28,291,544 of record JABAKD010000025.1, read on the forward strand.
ATACTTTCGAGTTAAAAAACATACAGCAATGGGGCCCGGGATGGATTTCTTATTTAAGAACGAGTACGTTCTGCACGTATTTCTGTATGACCGCTCCCAATTGTTTGGTATCATTTCCATAAATCTCAGCCCGCTTTTCTTTGTGCCTGCTTAGTAAGTGTCCAATATATTAGACACTGCATGCAAGAGGCGGTACCATATTAGACGGTACAAGGTGTATGATAATGGCACTAGTATATCGAAGTATCACGCAAAGCTTGCGAAGATGAGTTTGGACGAAATAATCGATCCCACAGATGAAGTGAATTTCATTCAATGCTAAAAATATCTCACAATATTTTCAAGTAATGAGTAAAAAATGCCATTGATCCTCAGCTGCCCACGATTTCCGCCATTTCCTCGCGGCCAACTTTCCTTAGCGCATCGATACAAAAGATAAACAGACAGTCCATCGCTGGTCACGACGGTTGCAACGCACGACGGCTAACGAGCGGGTATCTCTTCTTCCTCCTAATTGAGGGGCTGTTGGGCCTAAAACGCTGTCCCATCCCCCCAAAACGCGCTTAACAGCGCTCGCACCTCCCACCCAGCTATGCAAGCAAGCTTTATAATGAAGTTTCCAAGCAGGCCTTTGCAGCAAGCTTTAAATGCAACCTTCTTGAGCAAGCTATACAAGCATGTTGTATGAGCAAGCTTTATGAGCAAGCTTTATAAGCACGCTTTATAAGCAAGCTTCATAAGGATGCGCTATAAGCAAGCTTTATAGTAAAACCTTTATGGAGCGTTTGAAGTAAGCTTTTGAAAAATTTCAAGCCTTTCAAGCCCTTCGAGCAAGCAAGCAAGCAAGCAAGCAAGCAAGCAAGAACGCAAGCCAGGCAGCTAGGCACCCGGGCAGCCAGCAAGCAAAACAAGCGAAACAAGTTAAGCAAGCAAAGCAAGCACAGCAAGCAAAGCAAGCAAAGCAAGCCAAGCAAGCATCTATGTTGCCGTCAGTCCCACACAAATAACCCCGGCCAAAAAAAAAGAGTATACAGTATACCCTTACATACAGCAGGCTCAATCATGCAACCCCCCCCCCCCTAAATGTTAACGAGAGCATCGATTGGAGCCAAACGTACAGCACATGCTGTGCGCGAGAACACGCGCTCGGTGCATAATATCCGTACCCAAGTATGTATTTTTCCAATTTTTGGTGAGTGCTACTCTATCCACGACCACGTTTTGCCCCTACGGATGTTTTTGCCGACTCAGCCCGACTCTCCGGACTCTTGTTTACAGGGAAGGCGAAAAAAAAACGCGGAACAGAGCGAGTCCGGAACATCGAAACTCACAACACAAGAAGAGGAAGGGGAAGAACATAAAAAATAAGAAAAATGAATCCAAGGATCAAAAACAAGAACACTGCCCAAACGTAACACCAAGGAAATATTGGAAAAGCAGGGAGGGGAGGAAAACGAATGAATGGAAACATGTGCCGTAGAGCTATCGCCCGTGCCGGTTCTGCTGGCAAACAAAAACAAAATGAAGAAACGAAACAAACCGTCCCGCCTCTTTCCACCCCTTACAAACAAAAGCCCTGCAGTCAAACACGTTAGCAGCAGCGGCAGCAGCAGCCGAGCCGACAGGACCAACACCATAAACGGCGGAGCTGTGCAAGCGGGAAACTTCACGCGTTCGAGGACGAAGCAAGCACAACCTACAAAACAAAACACGCTCCGCTATCCATTACTCACTGTGGGAGAGTCCCCTCAGCTATAGAGGACACAAGGTTGCTTTTTTTTATATAATACCGGTTGTGCCCACAACCACCTAATCACCGGCACGCCACGAAGCGCACAGGCGAGTCCGACGTCAGCGACACAAAAAAATACAAGGACACGCTATCGCGTGCACTCGCGTACCCCTTCCCCCCCCGAGAAAGTGCCTCCATGCTTCCTAGCGCCTCAACACGCCTACCTTTCGGTATTCCCCCTCAACCCATAGTACAACCCACGCCCGTCTTCCCCTTAACGCGTTCTGAGCTATAGATCATATATTTCCCGGCATAGTCCACAGGCCCTGGGCGAGACGAGGGAGGGTCAAGGGTCTAGGAAGCATTACTGTATCGAGCGCCTACAAGCGTTACCACCAGTAGGCAACCCATACAACTCCTTGCTGACGCAGGGGGGGGAAATGGCTTCGTAGTCGATTTTTCTAATCCTTTCGTGAAAGCGTTTCTCCTAACTCTAACCCCCACATTTCTCCTTACAAAAAGGGGTTAGTTACTTGAGAAAAAACTACTCCGAAATTTGATAGCTCGAAGGTTGTAACCCTTTTTTGACCTTGAACCCACTTTTGTTTTGGGGGGGCACTACTTGGATATATAACAGGAAAAAGTGCAGTATTAAAAAGGTTGAGGAAGGTCCATCGACAATGCTGGACCAAAAAAACAAATACCCTGGTATTTGATCACCTCCGATGATCGAAAAAACAATTACCCCGATGAACGACAAGAAAAAAATACCCCGGTATTTGATCATTTCCAGAAACCGAAAAAAAAGTACCCCAATATTGGATCATCATCGCCAGAGGACCCTCAAGCAAATATCCCGCTGCCCCCCTCCCCCACTCGTTTCTATTACATGGACGGGTGCAAGCGTCTTCTCCGAAAGCAGACGAAGCAGCAGCCAACAATCTAGGAGCGAGAACGCACGCCGCAGACAAGAGACGCCGGATCTTGCTCGAGCGATACTCAAAATAAAAACGTGCAAAAAAATAAAATGTGCTGCGACGAAAGACAAAAAAACAAAAAACGATATCGTAAAAAAGCGGCGGAATGTCTGTCTACCGACGGACCGACCGACCGACCGCCCCCGCGCCAGCGATATATCATTATACCTCAATTTATATCATAGGCGAAGGCCCCAGCACTACACATATCGACCCATAGGTTGAAAAACGCTTCCGCTCGTATAAAAGCAAAGCCATATGCGTCTAAACGGACGCCAAATATTTTGTATTCCGGCACACCTTTAGTGAATCGGAAACGCGAGACAAACCCGTTCTTCCTCCGAACGTACAGCAGCAACAGCAACAGTAGCAGTGGCAGAGAAAAAACACACAAAACAAAAACCGGAGAACGAAAGACAAACAAAAACGGGATCCATATACATATAGCTCATAGAAAACAGACCATATCCAAAGATAGTGGAAAACAACCCAAAACCAAAGCGAAACAAAAATACCCCAAAACACCAAACAAAAAAAAAGAACTACGAAACAGGGAGTGATGGAAAAAAAACAACGAAAAAAAAACAGCTATATTAAACTCAAACGCCGGAAATTATAAACGCCTAAGCGTAGCGATGAAAAGCACATACGAACACATTTATAACGGAGGGCATGATTGGAGCAGACCCCAATCCAATCCTCACTCGCCCCCCACCCGCGCGCCCACGACTGCCATGTCTTAAGTTCTCCATGAACGGGGGAAGCAGAACGCTTTCAAGTCGCAGGCGTAACCTTTAACGGCATAGAGACGGCGGTTTGTGAGGGAGTGGGGGTCGGGGGTCACTTACCTAACCGTTGCGGTATAATACGTGTGAACTGACCCGTGCCCACAACAATCCGGCCAAACCTGGGAAACTCTGGACTTCCCACGGGAGAGAAAACATATCCCGCAAGACCATTGCTTGCTTTTGTAGATTCTCCGAAATACATTCGCGTCGCGAAATTGCCGAGATCAGTGCTCCCCCTCATTCTCTAGCTGTCATCCGATCTGTCTCCGTGTTGTATCACCACAGTCTTGCCGATCACGCTCTGGCTGAGATTGGTCCGGTCTCTCTTCGCGTTGCATCTCACAGCCCTGCCCGTCTGACGCGAAATCTCTCGCACGAGCGCCACGTTTCGGCTCGATGAGAGCCCTGCAATCTTCCCGTCGCCTAGAAAGGGACGGTCTCGACAACCGATACAAACGGTCTTGAAAACCGATACTAATCAGCTGCGGGTGAGCAGCCCCACATTCACAGCGAGATATGAGATATGTCACGAGAGCCTCAGGAGCCCCAGTACTGCAAACTACGTGCACCTCAGAAAGCCGCACGACAAAACACGTGCGCTTCATAAAATCCCTTACAACCAAAGAAGCGCACCCTCAGAATCTCTCCATGTGACAAGATAAGTGCGCCTCAGAAGCTCAAACCAAACAAGTGCCCCTCAGGAGCCCAACGAAGCCCCGCGGGAGCCCGCACGGCAATATACGCGCACCTTAGGAGCGCCTACGACAAAACAGTTTCACCTTTAGGAGCCCGTACCGCGAAAAGACGTGCCCTTTGGAAGTTCATACAGCAAAATAAATTGCGAGGGGGATACATATGGTGGCATATTTTTGCCAAAATATTCCTGACTGACTAGGCTCTCTCCCCAACTGGGGGACTGCCCAGCATCATCGTAGCCCCATTTGTACGTTCGATTCGATTCGATTCGATTCAATTCGATTCGATTCGATGTTGTTCGATTCACGCACGCCTCAGCAGGCCGTAGGACAAAATAAGCCCGCCCATTCCGATGGCGGCTAGCAGCACAAGGTCGATGGCGAACCGGTCTCCGTTGAAGCTGAAGCAGCTCAAGATGTTTTCGCCGCTAAGAAACGGCGACAGGGTTGTGTAGCCGCTAATCTCCGTCGATAGCCTGAACACCGCGCCGTACTCGCTGAACATACGGAAAGCGAGGGGGAGGGGAGGGAGCGTATACATTTGTTGCTTGCCTTCATCATTTGGCCATTGACCATGCATCCCTTCGATGACGGAGCACCGTTCGTATTCCTAACATCAGATACATCTCCAACGTTTGGGCGCTCATTACGTCTCTTCCATATACTCCGTATTACACAACAATTTTTGCTTATCGTGTCTCCTTCCTGTTTGGTCGCCTGTGGCCCACCATCTATCTCCTACTGTGGATTAGCGATCGTTTCCTCGCTACTATCTACGTAGTGTGCCACACTACTCCATGTCACACGCGTTAATTCTTCTCATCTCGTTCAACACAGGACGGGGGGGGGGAAAAAATAAACGCAAGGGTAAGGGGCATGTGGCACGTCACAAGACAAACCAATCAAGTCTGTTACACGACCCGAATGCTTTCTTTTCCTTCATTAGTGCTTGTCCTCCACGTGCAGGAATCGCGGAAAACACACAGAAAAACAACACGAGACACGCCTCTATTCGTTTCCCTTATTGTGTCTCTTGTCAAAGGGATCGCCTGCTATTCCTGGCTAATTTCCACCCATCCCTGACCCTGTGCACAACAAAATACAGCAGCCCATATTATATTTCCAGCGCAACCACCAGCAAGGATGACAGTCTACCTACCGCCCACCCGAAGTCAAGAGCGCGCACCTGAACTCATTGATCATGAGCGCTTCAAACCCATGCGCGATGGGCGACAGCCACAGCAGACCGCTCCAAAACGACGGAAGATCATCTCGGGCCACCAGGTACCCAGAAAGCAGAGCCGAAAACAGGACGACTAGGCAGCCCATCGCCAGCGCTTCCTGGGCAGACTTAGCCCCGCTTCCACTCGCAGCCAACACCGCAGCAACGCTGAGGTTGAAGATAACAAGCCCACCGCATAGCCCCGGGAGGCTGCCATAGCGCAACCCCGCGAGGGGTCTGACCACAACGGCAAGGAGGACGGGGGGAAGGACTCGGCAAGCGATGGCGTCCGCGATAAAGGAGGTTAGCAAGTGCGCTGCGGCGCCGTACGCCCCCGAGGTGCGCTCGTGCCGGAAGAGCGTCATTTGCTTTACCCACGCCGCGAGGGATGTGAGGCAGAGGAATGATAGGAAGAGAAGGAGAAAAAAGATGGCTCCGAGTCGTCCCTGGATATGGTATGCCGCGAGGGAGGGAGTGGGGGGGTGGCGGTGCAGAGTAGGAGAGGGAAGGGTACGGGTTAAGGATTGAACTCGAGGCAGTAAGGGTGCGGGGGGGGTGGACAAGTTTTTTTACGAGGGAATATAGGTGTGAAACTGACGATCGCTCGACCCTCTGGAAAAAAAAGCCAATCAAGCAAGTCCGATGAACCAACCAAACCATCCAACCTATAAAACCAACCAACTATCTAACAAGTAAAGTTCGCACATCGACAACAGCACCAAAAACAACAACGCCAACACCCCCACCCCCACCCCCACCCACACCCCCACCTACATACCTCAACCCCTGCAGTCTACTGATTGAACCTCAAGTCGCCAAACGAGGTCCCCTTAACCAGCCAATTATACGAACCAGCCAACAAGCCAGCGACAAGAACAAGAACAAAACAAGAAAAAAAAAAGAAAACAATTACAACAGCAGACCTGTATACCGGCCGTCTCCTAATTGGACCCCCTCAAATTACTACACGAGATCCCCTCCGTCAACCAACCAATCAAATCAACCAACCAATTAGCGACAAGAACAAGAAAACAAGAACAAGAGTACCTTTGAACACCAGCTGTCTCCTCACTGAACTTCATCAAAATACCAAACTGAGGTCTACTCAAACAACCAACAAACCAACCACTCATGCCAATCAACCAACCAATCAACGACAAGAACAAGAACACCCCTGAATACCAGCCGTTTCCTCGTTAAACCTCGTCTAATCACCATACAAGGTCGCGCCAACCCAAAACCAAACAAACCAACTAAGCAACAAGTTGAAAGCCAACCAACCAACCACAAGACAAATAATGTAACAGCAAGAACTAGAGCAAGAACCAAGAATGACACAAAGGGCAACAACAACACCACAACTGTATATCAGCCGTTTCCTCAATAAACCTCCTAAAATCACCAAGCGGTGTACCCGACAGCAACCCCACCAATCAAACCAACCAACCAACCGACGACAACGACAACAACAACAACAACAACAAACGAACAAAAACAACAAATCCAAGAAAACAAGGCCAATAAACAACCAACAGCCACAAGTACCACAACAACAATACACACCTGTATACCGGCCGTCTCCTCATTAAACCTCCTCAAATCACCAAAAGAGGTCCCCGAGAGCAACCCCACACAAGGCAGTAGCACCACGTGCAACCCCGCCAGGTACGGGTCGCGAGCCACATTGAGAAAAGCGCGTCCTGTGAGAGCTCTTAGCTGCGTTATCATAGGTGGGGTTCGGTTCGTGCTTGTCCCATCGCCCGGCATGTCGCCAAGCGAGGCGGGAGCGGCGGCCTCAGCACGGCGCACCTGTCGAGTCGATCAGGAAAGATGGGGGAGGCGAAGCATATAGGCAGAGTGGAGGCGTTTCGGTACAGGGACACGATGGGCGGGGGGGTGGGGCTGGGGGTGGATGGGGGGGTGGTTGCTTGGTGGGGGGGGTTCTTGCCGCTACTGCACCAAGGGGTGTGTGGGCGGCGGCCTCAGTACGGCGCACCTGTTGAGTCAATGGTAAGATAAGGGGGAGACGAATCACGGATGAAGCCAGGTGGTGGGAGCAAAATGTAGACAGAGCGGGGACGTTGCGGCAGCGTGGGGTGGGGGGGGGGAAGGGAGTACCTAATCCTTTCGGGACAAATGAAGCGGACTGTCCCACAGCTTGAGCCGTTTGCTCGACCCGCGTTCTCCGACATAAAAATTGAGGCCTCGGATAAGGCGCGGGTGGGGGTCTGTCTCTCTAGCGGGGGTGCTCGCGACGACTTCATTTAGACACAGCCCTACTACGGTTCCAGTCTTGGGAGGTGGTACTGTTTTCGCCGTTACGCTTCCCCAACAAAAACGCCTCCAAGACTCCAACACACCTACTGTGGTCCCCGTTGCCATGGTCGCCGTCGACGAAACAAACCGTTAGCGACCAACCCCCCCCCCCCCCCCCCCCCGCCGGTTTTTTAGTAGAATGCAGCTCACGCTTCACGCAACTTGCCGAGCACCTGACGGCGATTCGCGCTTGGTGCACTCAATGTCTGCCTGGTCGATGAAAACCCGACGTGCTCCGTCCCGTCTTCGTAGGGATGCGAGTATCAATGGTCTTAAGAATACGGCTATGCATACAATGTACCCCTCCCCCCCCCCCCAATAACGCCTCCGCCCACCCACTAGATCACTCCCACAGGAGACCCACCTTCTTCAGCAGCGCATTCCGGGACATCACCACTAGCAAAGCCTGTCCCCTCTCCCCCCCATCCTCCGCCATCTCCGCGTTCCCAATGACATCCAGCATAGCATCGGCAACACCGACGCTTCCCGCCGCACTGTCTACCCCGCCCCCGCCCCCCCCAACTCCACTGAGAGGGCGCCCCACCGACTCGAAGTACGCAGCGGTAGCGGAAGGCTTGCCCAGGAAGGAGACCTGTCCTCTCGACATGAGGAGGACTCTGTCTAAAGCGTCATATACTTGAGGTCGGGGCTGGTGCAGGCTGCAGATGACGGTGGTGCCGCGGGAGGCCACTTGGGAGAGGAGCCGCATAGTCGTCAACGCCGTCGAAGAATCTTAAGAAGATGCCGTTTTTTTTGGGGGGGAGGGAGGGAGGGAGGGGGGGCGGGGAGAGCGGTACTCATTTTGTTGTTTTCCGCAGTCATTTGACCGTTGCCCACGCATCCCTGTCGAAAAACAAAGCACCGGTCCTACTCCGAGTAGAGCCGCATCCAACATTTGGGCGCTCAGTGCGTTGTTTTCGTGATCAAAATGTTTGCGTACCTAATCTCCTTCCTGCCTGGCCGTCTGTGCAAAAACATCCATCTCCTGGGATAAAATCGTTTTCTCGCTACAATCTAATGCAAAAACGTCGTTTGTCAATCGTCGCTTGTTAGGTTGTGTTAGCATATTGAGGCGTTTGTCGGGGGAGTCGGGAGTCTGGGTTGGTGTAGGCTGCACAGGACGGCGGTGCCGCGAGATGCCACTTTAGAGAGAGGAGCCGGGTCGTCGTCAACGCTGTCCAAGAGTCTTGAGAATAATGCGTTTTTAATAGATACTGGGGCATTTTTTTGTTTGTGGAGAGGGGAGGGGTCGTTAATCAAGCAAGTAAACGTCTTGCAGGTTTGTTCGAATATCGAGGCGCTTGCGGTGGGGGGTCGGGGTTGATGCAAGCTGCAGAGGACGGTCGAAATGCCATTTGTGAGAGGAGTTGCATCGTCAAGGCCGTCAAAGAGTCTAAAAGGATTCGGTTTTTTACTTTTTTTAATGTTGAGCGGCGTGTGCGCGTGTGTGGGGGGGGGGGGGGAAGGCGTACTCATTTGCTGCTTGCCCTAGTCATTTGACCCTTGACCACGCATCCCTTTCGAGACGGAGCACCGTTCCTACTCCTAATAGAGACACCTTCAACATTTGGGCGCTCATTACCCTCTTTCCATGTACTACATGGAAACTGTGTTGGCTTATCCTATCCTCTTCCTGGGGGAGGGAGGGGGGGGTTATGCGGGGGGCGGGAGGCAAACTGGAGGCAAGCAGGGGGGGAGGATTGCCGCCACTTCAAAGAGGACTCGCATCGTCGCCAACGCCGTCCACGAGTCTTAAAAGCCGTCGATCAAATCCGGCTGCTTGTTTTTTACGTAGGTGAGGGTAAGGGGAGGAGGGGGAGCTACCCTTCACACCCCCGCCTTACCCAGCCCCAGCCACAACACGGAAAATTCGAAAACAAAATCACAAAACAAACAAAAGAGAAAAAATAAAATCAGATCATGACAAAAAAATACCCTCTCGGCAAGCCTCCAACATCTGACATACAATAGTTGGCCCCGTTATAAAGGACCCCGCGATAAGAAAAGCGGTGTATGAAGGACATGAAAAAACCCGCACAATTTCTACCCTCATCAAGGGACTTATCCCCTACAGTGGGCACAACACTCAATAAGGGCCCCGAAGCCCCTTATAAGGCGCCATCACACAGTCTCTCACTTGAAAACCCCCGCACAACGACTGCGTAAAACTTTGAAAGCGGACATTTCTTTCAAGAGACGTCGGTATATAAAGGACCCTGCCGCCGCGACGCACTGCTGGAAAGGGGCCGCCAGGTGTGTGCCAAACATACTTCGAAGTATACAAGTGTCAAATTGTGCCGCATCGCCCCCCACTCCCCAAAGGCTTTTCTCCCCCCTCCCCCCTCTCACCAAGTCCGGTCGTCGGCTCGTCGAGGAACAGGAGCCCAGGGCACGTGAGCAGCTCCGTGCCGATCGACAGCCGCCGCTTTTCTCCCCCTGATATGCCCCTCGTCAGTCCCCCTCCGATGCGGGAGTCGCGAACGCCATCGAGATGCAATTCGCTGAGGACCTGCGAAAAACCCAGGATATGCCGGAGAAGGGGATGAGGGAAGGAAGACGAGGGGGGCGGAGGGAGAGCTTAGTCGAGCAAACATGGTTTCGCGAGGCGCGACGTCCGTCATCAGCAGTCTAAGCACAAAGCACGCCTCTTGTGGCCAAAGCTCGGGCTCATGACCGGCTGACTTTCTCCCGCAAACCTTCACCGCTCCGCCCTGTTCTCTACCTCTCGCTTAGGAGCCACGCGACAGCGGCAGAAGCAGCAGCAGCAGCAGCAGCTGCGTCCATTAACAAAAACGAACCTACGTCAATTACCTCCGCCCGTTGTGATGACCAACGAAAACGTCTCTGTCTCCTTCTTTTGAGTAAGGTGTCACTTACCTTTCATGCCACTCGCCCGCCGAACACCTCACAGCGCTTCGCGCTTGGTGCACGCGATGTCTGCCTGGTCGGTAAAAACGACGTGCTCTGTCCCGGCATTTCACAGATGCGAGGGTCTACGACCCCGAGACTACGCCTATGCATGAAATTAGTACCTTCCCCCCCCCCCCCCCCCCCGCGCGCGTCACTCACTACCCCCCTTGCCCCAAACCCTTCCACGCACCTCAAGCACACGCTTCCTCCTTCCCTTCCGTGACACAGCACCACCCTTCCTATCGCTGCGCGCCATCCTCAGCTCGGCATGGAACATAAGATGCTCGAAGCAAGTCAGCGTCTCGGGCAGCACATCCTCCTGGGTCACGTACCCAGACACTTCCCTCACCGCCGCCGCCCCCACCACCCTACCGTTCACGCGCACGGTACCCGTAATCGACGAGGACCTGCCCAAGTGCCGCCCAGCCAAAATGTTCAGCAGCGATGTTTTTCCAGCGCCCGAGGGTCCCATGATGGCGGTCACAGTTCCGGACCAAGCTGCTGTCACCCCTTGTCCACTACCTTGGGCCGCCGCTACCTTCTCCCCCGGCACCACCTCTCCCTGTGCCTTTGCCGCCACCACAGCTCCCTCTAACCCCGCCGGCGCCACTTCTCCCTCCCCACCAAGCCCTGACGCTTTCTGCTGAGCCGTCACCACCACACCAGTGCTACCACCGTCACCGCCGACACCACCGCCACCATTCCTAGAGGCGGCAGGGCTGCCCTCCCCCCACCCATAACCGACACCGCCTCCGCCGCTGCCCTCACCGTCACCGTCATCATCACCGCCATCAGGACCTGCAAATCCAGAAACATCTCTCAAGACAATAAGGCGCTCGGCACGGGAAGGGGTGGTACCTCCAGGGGACACCGAGGCGCTGTTCCTGCGGCCACCGCGACCACCAATCCCGCACGTGCCACGCCTAAGCAAGGCTGCGGAAAACCCGATGCCTTCCCACGACAGCAGTATTGGCTGGAGACGACCGGCAGAAGCAGCTGCAACCCCTCCCGTCCCCGCCCCCGCTGCCCCAACGCCTCCTTTCGGGGCCATCACCACCTCCGCCACTGCCGCCGCTGTCGTCGCTGGCCCCACTGTCCCAGGGTCAGTGTTGCAGTTGTCCGCCTCGAGACCCGATGTGGACATGCCTCCGCTGCCCAGAGGGGTGGTGTTAGATGCGTCCCCTCCCTCCCCAAGAGTGCCCGCCTCCACGTCCTTTGTGGGGAGGGCTGAGGCTGCGTTTACCCTCTCCTGGGCTACGGACACAGGGTTGAATGCCGCTGAGGTTGGGCGGGAGAGGATGCGACGCTTGCCTTGCACCATCTTGTGCACCTTGAGGGGGCTCGTCCTGCCGTATGGAAAACAACGGTATGTGTAGTGGACGGGTCGCACATACTTAAAAGTCGCTCACCCATCGGCGAACAACAAAAAAAAAACGCCAAAAACGAGGAAGAACTTGAAAAATATTTCGCGAAACAAGAAAAAAAAAACGCACCTGGTACGAAGATATACCGCACCTACGGTACCATCAGACATACAACAACAAAAAAAACGAGGGGGAGCCAAAAATAAAATAAAAAAACAAACCGAACGACAAAAAATCCGCACATGGTAATTAATAACAGGTTTGAACCAAAAACACTCGAATCGCCAAATTGTTCACAGAAATCAAACAAAAAACGAGGAAAACACAAAAATAAAACCGACAAAAGGTGAAATCAAAGCACGCATCAGGTAGTAAGCACACTTGGCTGAAAGTAAAAAACACTACATCGGTCATGATCTCTACCCACTGTACCTGGTGAAGATGTAAAAGAGGAGAAAGCTCACGGCCCCGAAAACCAGGGCTATCAGCGCCAGCTTCCCGACGTTATCGTGCATCTTGCTCAGCGAGGGGTCGAACTCGAAAGTTCTCAGGATCGTCGACCCCAGGGGCTTGATCACTGGCAGGTCCGGAGAGCATTGCTGCGCGCCAAGCCAATGCCACCACCAAGAGGGGGCCCAGCCCACACAAAAAAGAGCGCAAGGAAAGAAAATCGCGGGAAGGGGGGGGGGGGGGGGGGAGCAGAAAAACGGAAAAGAGCGGAAGGAAGGAAGAAAGTCGCGGAAGGGGCGGGGGCAGGAGCAGTAGAAAATTGAAGGCAGGGAAGCTAGGCTATGTGGAGCGATACACAGACACGGCTCTCCCAACTAGTCGTCGCAAACCAAACCAGATTAAACCGCGTCGAAAAAGAACTCAATCCAACCCAACGTCCAAGCCGAAACGCCAAACCAAACCAAACCAAACCAAATCAAACCAAACCAAACCAGAACAAACCAAACCCAGCCAACCCAAACAAAAAAAAACAACCCAATTGAATCAAACCCCCACACCTCGCCCCCCCCCCTTCCTCCCAAAAATAGCAAATGCACGCGACCACTCACGCCTCCCTCTATGGTGTACGGTCTTTCTCCTAGGGGATCGTTGAACTCGTTCACCAGCAGCGACTCGTACGCGTACCCCAGCGGAGTGACATCGCTCAACCATTGCCACACTGCCCACGATGAAGGTTCACAGACGGACAAACACGGTGAGAGGGGGGTGGGGGGGGGGGAAGCATCATGCAAAATAGAAAAAACAGCAGAAAAAAACACACAAAAAAAGAAGGGTTGCAACTTGAACAACCTCCCCCCCCCCTACCCCCGCCCCCTCATCTCACCTCCCTTACCTCTCCCTCGCCTTCGCCACCCTTTCCAACCCCCCCCGATTGATGCGTGGTCAATATTCAAATGAATGATGAAAGCAACAAATAATTATTCCCCCCGCTCCCGCCCTCCCTCTCTCCCTGCCTCCCCTCGCCTTCTCCCTACACTCTCTTACACCATGTCCTCCTTCACTCCCGCCACCCCCCCCCACCCGCCCCTCCCTCTCCACAACTCCCCCCCTCCCGCCGCAGAAAATGTTAATAGTCTTTCACCTTTGGGGATGCGGCTGCCGTTGATGAGGAACCGTCCGAGCAGCGCGAAGACGAGCACCATGAAGCCGCCCAAGAGATTCGACAGGTCTAAAGGCAGGCCTAGCGCGCCCACTCCCATGGCCGCCAGGGCAACCGCAATATTAGCAAGGATCTACGGAGGCGTAACGGGAAGGGGGACACGGGAGTAGGGGGGGAGGGGGGGTGGGGGGGGGGGGGGGGTACTCAGTTGGTGCATGGCCGTAGTCGTATGACCATAGACCCTCGCATCCCTACTATGCTTGGACGGAGCACGTCGGGTATTCATCAACCAGGCAGACATCGCTTGCACCAAGCGCGAAGCGCCGTGGGGCGTTCCGCGAGTCGCATGAAGAGCAAACTGCATTCTTCCAAGAACCGCTCGTAAGACGGACTTCGGCACCTTGTGCCTACTTTATTGCTTGTGGATGACAGCGCCAATGAGTCGCTTTGTTTTTCTGGTGTGGCCACTCCAAAGACAGCAATGGGTATTTACTATGTAGCGCTGCCTCGTGGGTGCTTCACCATATTTACACTACGTGAAGCGATCATCCCCCTTGTGCAAAGTGAAGGTTCTCCACCCCGCACAATATGCTCTAACTCGATATCCATCATGGTGACCGCCCAAAAAAAACAAAAACGGTACCCTGGTTGTCTAGCTCACGCAGTGATTGGCATGGACCGAGGCTAGCTATTATATAATGAGGACACACAACCCGTAATACGCGCGATCGGAGTATCACACACAGCTTGCAAAGATGGAGTTTCGACAAAATATTCGATCTCACAGCTGGAGTGTATTTTTATCTTTATAATATATATCAACGGGGGGGGGAAGTGCATGGGTTTATTGGAGGGGGGGCATGTACCATCTTTGGAGCTTAAACCCCACGATCACTTGAAAAAACACGTGATATCTAATTCCGAGTTATTTCCCCATTAACTTCGTCCAATCAGCAGCATCCAGGAAAAGACCCTCCTCCCCCCCGCAATTTTCTCAAATCCGCTCAAACAAAGATCAAGGAAGCCCCCCCCCCTCCCCCCCCCTCCCCTTCATCCTCCCCTTCCCCACTCCAAACAAAAACTTACCAGGATCAAGGAAAACCAGAAGAGGGTGAACTTCCCATCAGAAAAGTCGTTCAACCCCATCACAGGGTACGCCACCACAGAAAAGGCCAGCGGGGGCACCACTCTCACGAGCAAAACATCTGCCAACGCCACCGACAGGAAATACGGGAGGTGCCCGTAAGCACCCCCCATGGTCTCGGTGAGAAAGAGGCGACGGTCCTCCCTCCACACCGGCAGCGATGTTAGGGACAGCAGGGAGAGGTACAGGAGCATGAAGAACATCACTCCCAGCCTGAGTTGAGTTCGGGTTTTCCATTTGAGGGAGGGGGAGGGGGAGGGGGGGGCGGGGGGGAGAGGGCGTCAGCAATGGTAGCAGGGAGAGGTACAGGAGAAGGAAGAAAATCACCCCCAGTCTGAGGTGGTAGCAGGGACAAGTACAGAAGCAGGATGAATATCACTCCCAGCCTGAGTTGCGTTCGGGATTTCCGTTTGAGGGAGGGGGAGAGGGGGGAGGGGGCATTAGCGATGTTATCAGGGAGAGGTACACGAGTTGGAACACCACCCCTAGCTTGAGGTGAGCTTGTGGTTTCCGTTTTTCAAGACGCAGAGGGAGGAGGGGGGAGAGGGGGAGGGACGGAAGGCGGAGGGGGGGGGGGTCAGCGATGTTAAGGATAAAAGTGAGAGGTACGGGAGTAGGAAGAACCTCATCTCCGGTCTGATTTATGTGCGGGTCGCGCTTGACGGACGGGAGGGAGGAGCAGGAGGAGGGGAGAAAGGAGGGGGGAAGGGGGGGATCAGCTTCGCGAGTTCCAGCAATAGCAGCAGAAACAGTAGCAGCGGCAGCAGCAGCATCTAGCAGCAGCAGCAGCGCGCTAAAACAAGTAGGTGGGGGAAGGGGGGGAGGGGAGGGGGGGGTCCATCTGTATCCATGCGATAACGGCATGTCCAATATTTGAAACCCCTCCCTCCGTCCGCGTCAGCAGCGCTGCGGCCAAAAATGTGTTGTGTACCTGTTATCACATAAAAGCACGTGTCACTAACCTTATACATCCCCCCCCCCCCCCCCCCCCCCCCTCCCCCAAAATGATCACACAACACCCCACAGTCAGCATGCACCTGCTTAGACCATCTTGACCCCCCCCCCCCACCAAAAAGGACCACACCACCACCACTTTCGGCTGACACCAGCTTCAAGCGCCTTCCAGACGGAAGTCCAGCTCCCTCTACACGATCGCATGACCCCCCGCCCCCTTACCAATCATCGCACGCAAGCTGCGTATAAACCCCGCATCCCCTAACAGGACTACATTACCAACATACCAGGATACACCGTGCTCTCTAAACGGATCACACCTTTCACCCAACGAACATAACTAGGGGAGCCGTGGTGGGTCCTCCTACGATCCTCAAACGGCGTGGTTCTTATATTAATGCTCCCCCTCCCCAATGCCACTCAGAGATACACTCCGTAAGGGGCGAAAACGTCCTGCCCAAATCACCCCCCTGCACTAAAAGGACTCTTAAAAGACCACTATATCGCCGCAGTTAGCACACACCTGCTTTGAGCTCCTTCGAAGTAAAAGTTCAGCTTCCCCTGGAAGATCGTCCCGAGGCACACAGCCATCGCAATAGATCCACCAAAGTGCAGTACCAGCAGCAGCGGGTGCCGTACGGCGCGCAACAACAACCTCCTCGATAACGCCTCCGTCTGCACAAGGAAACCCGCAGAGCGCGGGTGCTTAGTCCCCGCCCCCGCTACCGCTTGCCCCCCTCCACCACCTCCACCATCACCACCACCACTACAGCACCGCCTCGCAGTCTCTTCCTCGCCCCCCCCCTCCCCTCCCGCCTCCTTCTTCTCCTCCTGAGCTTCGACATCTCCAGGCACCGTACTAGTCCAAGCATTATCCACCTGCGAGGACATGCGCCGCTGGTGGCTGCTGCTCTCCCTGCGCAACGCCTTAGGCTCGCCGATGACACCATCCCCAACGATCCCAGAAGCGGCGGCATCGGCAGCAGCCGCGGCAGCGGCCGCAGCACCCGTGAACCCCGTACTCCCCCCGACGTACACGCCATGCTCCACACCTCCACAGCGCTCAAACAGCGTAGGCAGCGCAACCCCATCTTTTCTGCAGCAGAGCGTTAGCATAGCGTCCGCGGCGTGGGGTTGTCCGGCCGGGAAAGGGCGCCCCACGGAAGAAAAGTAATCCTCTGCGTCGGAGGGGGCCCCGAAGTAAGCTACCCGTCCCCGAGACAGGAGCATGACGTTGTCCAACAGGTTGAGGACGCGGGGCCGGGGCTGGTGGAGGCTGCAGACGACGGTGGTGCCACGCAGGGCGACCTCTTTGAGGAGGGCTACCACTCGCAGGGCGCCGGACGCATCTGTTTTTTTTTTCCATGTTTTTTTGTAGGTTTATCATTGTGACGGCGACGGTGACGCAGCAGTGGCGGCGGCGGTGGTACCAGCGGCGTCGGCAGTGGTGTTGGTGGTAAAGCGAAGAGTTAGTCGCGCGAAGGAGGGGGGGGGGTTAGGTGACACGAAACAGGGAGTGAGCGACCGGTTACAATAAATGATATCCGGCAGTGACTCAACACAAAAGAAGAAAAAAAGTCCTTCACATGAGGGTGCAGATTTTTGGCGCTAGCAGGCGATCCCACCCAGCCCCATAGCACGCACCCCATCCCCACTAAAATCCCGATAAACTTCCACAAAACACACAAACACGAGAACTCCCCCCGAACAAACCAGCTTCGACCCTTTTCTTCCCTTCCCCTCCTCAAGCCCACCTCACCCAACCTCACCTCTCTCCTCTCCTCTCCTCTCCACTCATCCCCTCCCCTCCCCTTCCCTTCCCTCCCCCCCATCTATCCAGCATCCAACCCCTGTCTCACCTAGGCCCGTAGTGGGCTCGTCCAAGAACAACAGGGGCGGGTGCGCCATCAGCTCTGCGCCAATGCTCAACCTCCTCTTCTCGCCTCCGGAAATGCCTCTCTTGAAAGCATCCCCGATGCGAGAGTCCGCAACGCGGGTAAGCCCTAGCTCCTCCAGCACCAGCAGTGCGCGCGCCCTGCGCTCGGCATGGGTGGCCTCTCTCGGCATCCTGAGTCTCGCGTGGAACATGAGGTGCTCGAAGCAGGAGAGGGTTCCTGGGAGGACGTCCTCCTGAGGGACATACCCGGCGACTCTCCTGACATCCCCCGCGGAGCTGCCACCGCCTCGGCCACCACGACCACTACCTCCCTCCTCCCCACCCTCACTACCATCCACCATGATGGAAATGCTCCCCACCGCATACCCCTCTCCCGCTCTCTTCCTCCCCGCAAGGATATCCAACAAGGAGGTTTTCCCAGCGCCAGAAGGTCCCAGGATACCAGTAAGAGTGCTCGAACCTGCCGCGGTAGGCGCCGGGGTAAGTTCGTCATCATCCGCCCCGCTCAATCCCGAAGCAGCGGCAGCGGCAGCGGCGGCCATGGACCCACGGTGGGAACTTTCCAAGCTCGCCGATAACACCGAGGAGTACGATAGTGACTTGGTGACGCATGGGACCGCAGTTCCAGTCGCCCGCCTCGGTCCCGCAAATCCCGAAACTTTCGATAGCACCGCGAATTCCGGGTTGTTTCGACCGCCCGGCAAGTAGCTCAGCGGCCCACCACCACCACCACCACCACCACCACCGCTGCCACCGCCGCCACCACCACTGCCTCCTGCACCGCCGCTACCGCCATTGCTACCGACGCCGCCGCCGCTGTTGCTACTACTGGTGCTGCGCGAAATCCCCACCGCATACGACAAATCTTTCCACGTCAAGAGCGCCGGCGTGGGCACCATGCCACCAGCAGCAGCAGCAACTTCTGACGCGGAGGGCATGGGTGCCACCGCCGCCGCGGAGCCTGTAGGAGCAGCGGGGCCCACCGGCTGCGCTCTCCCAAACGCGCTCCCTCCCGCAGCGACATACGCCCCCCCTCCCCCCACCCCTCCACCGCCTCCGCTGCCGTTCACGCCCCCGCCATTGAAGCCTTTGCTAAACCCACCACCAAAGTTACCGCTGAAGTTGTGGCCGCTGAACGTGCTGCCCCCGTAGGGAGAGTTGGTTTGCTTGGTAAAGCAGCAGCTTTTCGAGTCGGAGTGAGCGGAGCCCCAGTCGGTGGCTACGGCGAAGAGGAAGAAGAGGAGCACGAGGACAACTCCAAAAGACACAAGGAGGGCTGACTGCTCGCTGATGTTGAGGGGGGCCTCGTCGCGGATGACGGTTTCGACGTTCAGCACCTCGCTGCTCTGCTCTCGAAACAGGGGGAATAACGGGGTAGGTAGGGCGGAATGCACATCATGCGTCATAAAAAGCACCACGTTAATAAGCGCGGAAATAACGAGAACAACAAACAAGAATAAACGAAATATATCGTATACGATAAAACACAAAGAGTAACGAAAGGCATAAGCAAGAAACGCTAAGAGGATTGGTCACATTAAAAATAAACAAACGCGAGAAAGAAAACAACAAGAAACGAAAAGGCAGCGCGTGTATGAGATGTGACACATAAAACAAATTCTCGGTCTGTCTGGCGACGAAACCAGCAACCTACGCGCCTACGTAGGAACTGAAACTGCCGCATTTTTACGGTGCGGCCTTTTCTTATACCAGGTGCCGATTTATGCCGAGTTATTACCAGCGACGCATGCTACACGATATATGTATACCTTTTTTTGGCCATTTTTTTTTCTGAACGACAGGGCTCCTTAACCCCTTGAGAGCCCCCGAACCCCTCCCCATACTAAATCCAAGTAATTTTGTCCCCAAAAACGGGTTTCCAGTTGTAAAGGGGCTAACCCAAAATCGCCGGAAAAACAATAAATGACAGGCCATTTTTTTTCATGAGTCTCGCTGTATGTACTTAGGCTCCATAGGATTTTTTATCCGGTGTACGTAGCAGTCTTATTTTTGTCCCAAAATCAGTTTTTGGGAGAGGTTTTGAGCACCCGAAATTCGAGAACCCCAGAAAAAAAGGGGTGTGCACACCTTTATCGTAGCACGCGCGTCTTTTTTCTTCACCGCATCAATTTCGCTACAAAAATACTTCAGCGTTAGAACGGTAGTTGCACAGTAACCGTTACCGACGAATCGCCAACGTTACCGACGAATCATGAACGGGGGCTCTACCGACGAAATAACGCTCCCGCGGGCGGGAGCGGGGAGAGGAGTCAGCATGATTTAACCTGCTTAACGTCGTGCATGCCCTTGAAAAAAAATGCAGCAATCTGTTCCCGCGATCACGATCGGCTCGTCCGGCGAAACACAAGAGTGCCAGACACTCGACAGGAACTGCTCTCCGGCGATGCTGCTATGATCGACTGCAAGGGGGACTGCCCTGAAGGCTATGTACGGCATCGAACCCAGTGAAGCCCTGCAGTCAGTGACAGTTATTATGGAGCATAGCATGTCAGACAACAAAATTAATACAAGGTATAGTACCCTTTGTGGTACTTGATGATCTCATACACCGTACCAATCTGGGTCTAAATGTATTTAGACACCCTTCCGAACTATATACCGATGTAAACGTGGCTTACATTCTTGGGCCCAGACTGGTGGTATAAAGAGGGCGGAAATACTGGACGCTCGTACCAAGTGAACCCCTTCTTGGAACGCGAGAGGGGAAAAATGCCCAAAAAAAACGGCAGGCATCATATATCATACCTTCGGCAACCTGACGCAGGCCGGTGCTGCCGTCGCAGCTACACGACGCAAACGCGCGAAATGGTGGTCCTATGCTGCTGCCAAGCTCTTCCTTATCAACCGGCACAACACATAGCATAGCACTCTACCCGTCGTCTCCCCGGTCTTCTGTACTACAACCAAGTTGAAAAAAAGAAATAAGAAAATGGGCGGGTATGCCGCCTTAACGCCTTCACGACCGGAAACCCGTTTTTTGGGAAACATTACTTGGAATTAGTATAGGGAGGGGTTTGGGGGCATTAAAACGGTCAAGAATGCACCACCTGTGGACGGAAAAGTAAAAGGGTCCACCGGCCGGGTAAAACAATGAAAAACAACAGGTCGTTCGATTCTTATGAACACCCTGCTACCTCTTTATTGTCCATGTTGATTTTGGTGATAGCGTGACGGAGGCAGTCAGCCAAGGGGTCGAAACCGCGATCATGTGACGCGTAGACGGCAAAGCTGTCCACTAAGCAACGAAGTTCCACAGCTGTTGATATTCCTTCGGACCACTAAATCAACCACTAAATATCGAAAAAACGCACCTGTCGATCGAACTCTCCTATGCGACAAACTGTGTTCGTGTGATGCTCTTGTGTATCGTGTTAGCCAAGCAACAGCACATTCACGAGCGAAGAGCTAACCCCCCCCCGCCCCCCCCGCCTCCCAAGACTACGGCTATGCATGAAAATGAGTACCCCCCCCCTGCCTTGTATTTCCTACTAGCAGTGGGTGTGTGTAAATGGCATCTTCGGCTCTCGCCTCGTATAGGCAAGACCGGTATTTTTGGCCGCGTCAAGGTCCAATTTGGCGTTAGTATACTCTTTTTTAGTGTAAGGGGAAGGTCGGTCAAGGGGGGGAAAAAACGTGGTCACTTACTAATAATAAGATTATTAACAATAAAAGCAGCCTTTGGTCCTCACCTCGTATAGGCAAGTGCCGACGGAGCACGTCAAAGACAGCGGGGCGAACTCTCCTGGCTGCTGGTAGTAGCACACGTACGTCCCGTCCACCTTCGGAGGCGTGCCAAAAACAAAACAAAATTGACGTTGAAATCAGCAATTTCAGCTATGAAGTACGCTCATTTAGCAGCGCACCAGCAAAACAAGCAGCAGAAACAATGCAAATTAGCGTTTGAAAGCAGTGAACGCGGCTATACAGATGTAGCAGCGTCAGTAAAAAAAAGCATCGGAAACAGCAGAAGCATGAAATATATTATTGAGGACAACGCAATTGCTTATTAGTATAGAGCGTGTTCCGACGATAACCGACCACGATTAACGTGGATTCCTTATATCAAACAAAAAAGATTAATCAAAACGCGTGCAGTAGTAGTATCCTAGTAGAGCAGTACTAGTGGCCCGTTAGCAATATCAATAGTAATAGTGTACCACTATGTCCGGAAATATAAGAACCACTTTCTTTCAATATTAGTGTGCAAACATTTCTTACATTAATACAGGCATAGTGGGTATTCATCAATAGCTGTTAGTAGTACATATAGGAGTGGTAGTAGTAACGCTAATATTAATAGTAGTTTTAGGGATAGTAGAACCCACACTAGCACTAGTAAGACCGTACTGGCTAGTTAGCAGTAGCAGGGCACTAGGCAGTACCAGTGTAGTGGCATTACTATCAGCACCACCTGTTGATCCCTCGCAGGCGAGGGTGAGACGCTTGCCGTAATAGTAACAGCACCCTGTTGCAACAGTATTTTAGCAGCGGCATCTTACAGAATTACAGCAGAAATAGCGGTCTTAATAGTGTTAATAGCAGCTATCATAGCAGCACCGGCCTACCAGGGTACCAATACCAGCGGCGCTAGCAATTAGACTAGACTAGCAGCAAACATGAATAGTAGTAACATCACAGTACCTGCTCGTCCTCGCAGGCGATGGTGAGAGACTTCCCAATGGCAGGCGCGGAAAGGCACTCATGGAACTTGTACTTTTCACCGTCCTCGTTGAAGCAGTCCGGAAAGCTGAACGGACGGAGCGATGCAGGGGAGAGAGACCGAGACAGTCATGAAAAAGTGGGGCGAGGGAGGGGGCCCCGGGGGTGGATTGCGTACCCGTACTCATTGGGGGGGAAGGGGGGGAGGTTAGTGTGCCCGTGGTTCTCATTTGCTGTTTGCCTTAGTCATTGGCCATTGACCACGCATCCCTTTCGAGACGGAGCATGGGTGGGGGGGGGGGCTCATTTTGGCTGCTTGCCTTAGGCATTGGCCATTGACGCGTCGCATTCCTTTCGAGAAGAAGCACTGTTCCTACTGCTAATGGAGACAACCTCAAATTTTGGGCGATCCTTGCGTTAAATATTGTCATACAGTACATGACACCTGCTTGAGCTTCACTTGCTTCCTTCGTGTTCGAGGGCTGCACGGTAGTGGGTGGGTGGGTGGCCAACACGACCCGAGGGTTGGGTTCGCGGGTGAGTGGGTTCATCGGTAGGTCGGGTGAGTGGGTTCGTCGGTAGGTCGGGTGAGTGGGTGGGAGGTCAAGCATATATAGCGGGGGGGGACGGGGGGGGGCGAGGGGGCACACTATGGAGCGCGGCGCGTGGCGAGCGAGACCATTCAAACGATGATGGGTGGGTGGATGGGTGGGTGGGTGAGTGGGTGGGTGGGTAGCGGAACAAGGTAGATCCGAACCAACGATTTTCCGTGTGCGAAGACGGCGGAAACGGTCGGTAGAAGGACGGTAGCTGCCCCCTCCCCCGCCACATCTCGAAAAACGGAAAAGGAGAACGCCTCCTCACCCATCGCAAACTTCGTAGCCCGCAGGAGGGCACTGCCCCTGGGTATTCTCGCAGTCGTACCGCACGCACTCCTTGTCGCCGAGGTCCGTTCCTTCCACGGAGAGGCAATTACCGCGAGTAACCTGTTACAACACACAAAACATTATATAATATTTAGTGGAAGGAGCGAGCGACAAGGGGGAGGGGGGGGGGCGAAACACACATATAGTCATTAGTGGAAGGCGCAGACAACAGGGGAGGAGGGGTAGGTGTCTGAGTGTGTATTATTGCTTAGTCATCACACTATATTTACTCGTCGCCACAACCTATTTAGCCTTGTTGAGGTACAGGTATCAGCAGAGGTCCTTATAGAGGGCCGGGAGGTGAGTAATGCTGGTTGCCCGCTACAACGCCCCTATGAAACCATTTGGCATAGATCGAAACAATCAATACAATCAATAGCACCAGCATGCGGAGTAGTGCCGGTTGCCGTTATAGTGCCGGTATTTACTGCACTTTAGCGGCAACCGGCACTTTAGAGGGACTATTACTACTATTTTGCCACCACGGGGATGACAAGCGTCCCCTCTGTCAATATTACAGTCGTGGTCCCTCGCTAGCGCGGCGCCTATTCCACACGACGATGACCGCACTAAATTGAGACCCCACACTATCCCTGGATGGTGATAATCGCACTAAAGTAAGACCCCGCACTATCCCGCGCGATGGTTCAGTACAGTAGTTCTCTGCAGGAAGAGCAAGGTCGTGACAAGCGATTCTGACCGCACTTCAGAGGGGTCTGAACAACATATTTCAAGAAAGCGTATTCAAGAAGCCAACCCTTTTGGGCTTGAGTGGGAACAATTCACCATTCCAGAACCCGTCATACGAAACAGCCCGGGTTGCCGGATAGACGGGGGGGGGGGGGGGGTCACTAGTGTGTTCAAAGCGCACCGGTAGGAGCTATGACAAACACCGAATTTGCTAAATATATTGTTAATACTATAATAGCACTACTGCAAGCTCTTCCTATTAGGCGGTTGGTAATATCGAAGATCTCTTGTTTTTTTGTCGATATACACGGGCCTCCGAATGATTAACTGACCCCCCTGCGACGCCAAAAAAGGGTCGGGTGGAACGAGGGTACCGCGAGAGGTGGTGCTTGATGATCGTTTGCGCTGATGGCAACATTTTATGCAAACATAAAAACAACCACAACACGTCATCAACAACAACGAAAAACAAAAAGCAGCAACAAAAACACTGCTGCCCGCAGCGACAATAACAATGCTGCCCGAATGAAGGCTTCGGATTTTTTGTGAACGTCCAGTCCAGCAACAAATGAACGCCCCGGGGCGAACTCAGAAGTAGGGGGGCGAAAAAACAAAGCAAAAATTAAATAAATCTCCGGGGGCGTTCTCAACGTTTTTGGGCTACACTAGCGGCGTTTTTATTTTTTTGGGGGGGGCGTTATAATGGAAGAGGGCGTTCTCAAGGTTTTTACGGCATTCAGGCGTGATTGGCAACATCTTCCATGTCTGAAGTCATTGGAGTCCGGATTTCATGTTATATATGTGGACGGTAAGTTCGGAACATTGCTATGTACCCCACTGGGCTCACCGTCCAGTCCGATCTACCTTGCAGTTCGACGCTGATTCCACCGCACTAAACTGGGTTCCCGCACTATAGGGTACAGCACTAACCGAAGATGTCAGGATACGGTCAATCAAGGGAAAACGTCCAGCGGTCAAGGGTGTCAAATCCATCGTTCCAGACTAGAACCTAGTAGTTTGCTGTCTGTCAAGGCAAATTATTGCAACCTTCCAGTCCGTCAAGGGGTCAAAGTGCCGTCTCCTGTGACATCTTAATCACTAACGCCGGACCACGACTGTAACAAAACAGTAGTAATACTCCCTCCATAGTGCCGGTTGCCGCAATAGTACCGAAAATATCGGCACTATAACAGCAACCGGCACTATTCGCCATGCTGCCACAACTGAGTGTTTCCATCTGTGCCAAGCGATTTCACAGGCACTATAGTGGACAACTGGCACTAATCAAGCAGCACTCGTACAGCGGAACCACCACCGTAGAAATATGTAGAAGCACAGACTGACGCACCTTACAGTTTGACGCCCACCCTTCGAAAATCACAGGATAGAAAAAGTCGTATTCTCCAGGCCACGCCTCCTGGTACGTCGTTTCCGTGCCCGCGAATTCTATCAAATGTTCGTCGGGACGAAAAGCAAAATAAATGTGGAAATCCCACGGCAGCAGGCATTTTCGGGGGGGGGGGGGAAGCGGGGGCGGTGAGGAGGGGTTGACAGCCTTGAATGAAGGGGAGTGTCAAGAGAAGCGCGGGATGGGGGGCGGGGGGGGGCAGGGGGGGGGGGGGGGGGGAGCGGGGAGGTTGGCTACACCGTGCGCTGTATTCAGGTAGGGGGGGGGGGAGGTTGCCTACACCAGCGTGCTTTGTGGACCACGATATTCTTAGAGGAGCTCTCCACCGGGGCAGGGGGGGGGGGGAGAGCGGGGAGGTTGGCTACACCGTGCGCTGTATTCAGGTAGGGGGGGGGGGAGGTTGCCTACACCAGCGTGCTTTGTGGACCACGATATTCTTAGAGGAACTCTCCACCGACAGCTCCATCGAGTTGTGTAACACCGGGCTACCGTATGATAGGGATGCACTTTTGAGCCCAAGAACTCTCCCTCACGGGGCCAATGAACCAAGGAGCTACTACAACTATACCCCATATTTTTGGATCCGAGGTGTGATTTCTACTGTATTAACAGTTTTTGCTACCAGGTTTATATCTAGCCCGCAAGGCATTCTTCGGCAGGGGTGCATCCAAAAAAAGTTCCTGACGCTGCTTCTACTCACCTTCAGAGTAGGTTCTATACCTTGCCAAAAAAAAATAATTCTTGAGATCGAATTCATGAAAAAGGTGCGTATACACCGACCAACGCAGTCAGTAGTGGTCCTCTTCTCCCACCGCATTTTACAGCATTTTACAGCAGTAAACAAAACCGGTCGGTATTGCGACGACCGACCGTTCGGTATTGCGACGACATCTCAGGAACTCGTGTGTTGAGGAGCGAACCGTTGCTCAGAACACTCTTTTGACCAGGACGAAAAAGTACCACAAAAAAGGCTATTAATAGACGTGCACCGCTTTTCCCCATATGCCTTACCCTATCAACATCTTTTTAGTGTAAACTGAAAGTGCGACCGCATGAAAAAAACATGGCTTAGGCATGCAAATATATATATGTAAATATATATACATGCCGTACTGCAAAACAAGAACGAGAATTCAAGACGACATCTCTCCGTCATTAAGAAATCATTTTCGCCAAAAAACGGAATACTTCTATCGTCAAAACCACACTTTTTGGTCTAGTGGGTACCCCGATTCAAGACCACCCGAGTTAAGACCATTCAGGAGTTAAGAGCGGCCAATCCGGCATGTCCCGGCACACTAAAGGCTATATATCGCCCACTACAGATAAGAGCAATGTGTAGTTATAAAGAGCGCATGTTTCGGCTTTAAACGGAGCGCTTTTAAAACGGGGTACCTACTGGATCAGCGGATGGCGGGAACAGCCAGAACCGCCCGCAAAATATTGAAGACTGCTGTTGTATTCGTTTTTCGCTCCAAGGCCTCCAAAAATGGCACTTACCCTTTTATACCCGGCGGCCAGGAAAAAAAAGTTGTCCCAAAGTGCCACAGTAGTGTTGCACACCTCGGACAGATCTAGATCACATCCATATCATCTATATAATCTATATCACCTAGATCGTTTAGATCATCTAGACCATCTAGACCATCTAGGTACTCTAGATAATTTAGACCATCTAGGTCATTATATACATCTGCCGTTATGACATGTAACGAAGACCACTGATAGGGACAGCTTACGCTATACCTACAAAGGGACTCGAAGGGTGCGCCAGCTAGCGTTGGGCTGCGAAAGCAACTGAGTTAAATCGACACACGACGCGTATGAAAATACGCGGAAGTGTGGTGAGCTAAAGCTTTATTTTTCCCCATCCGCCGGAGGATAAAAAAAAAAAAAAAAAAAGACATGTCTGCACAAGATCTGTGTAGTACAGATCCAACCCCTTTAGCAAGTGCGACATCATACGGATCGTACTGCTCCCAGCCGGTAACATGAGCTAAGCCGTACAGATCTGCCCAGGAACACCTAGATCACCTACAGGTCATTTACCTGTGGTGATGGTATGTTGCGCAGGGTCTGTGTAGTACAGATCTCCACGCCAAGAAATCCGTGCCATTACATTCATCACTCAAATAATCGGGTTTCCACCCGGCAACATGATCTATTACTCATGCTATACGGCATTCGTGCGTCCTTTTATTTATATGGCTCCAAATTTGAATACATTCGTTCCCCACACCCTAAACTGATTTTGGAAAGAAAAAAAAAAAGTGCAAGGCTATTCCCGATGTACAATGTAATGCCATCGCCTAGGTACGGGTCCCCAAAACAAACTTGCGAAAAAAAAATGAAATTCCGATCATTTAGGGTTAAGGAGCACGATCTTTCAGAAACCTTCAACGGGAATGGTCGCATCACGTAGTGTGAAATATGGTAAGGCACCCATGACGCAGTTACATAGTAATAACCACTGCTGTCTCCGGAGTGGGGACACACCAGGAAAAAAAAGTATAACCCAGTGGCGCTGTCACCCATAAGCAACAAAGTATGGGCATAAGGTGCCGAAGTCCGTCTTACGCGAGCGGTTCTTGGAAGGATGCAGTTCACCCTTCGTGCGACTCGCCGAACACCTCACGGCGCTTCGCGCTTGGTGTAAGCAATGTCTACCTGGTTCGTGAAAACCCGACGTGCTCCGTCCCGACATCGTAGGGATGCGAGGGTATATGGTCATACGACTACGGCCATGCACGAACTGAGTACCCCCCCCCCCCTTCCCCCCCGCTTCCCCGCCGCCCCGACCATCGCCTGGTTGGTTGGTCTCGGTACACATTAAAGCACGTTCATCTCACCGTATCATAGGGTGCAGCAAAAAATTCGAAGAAAAAAAATCTACCTGGTAAAAAATACTTGATTTATATCGGGACGGGACATCTACGCTGTACTGTCGGAGGGCAAAAACAAGAATAACATTAACAAAATAACGCGATAACAATATAATAATAATAACAATAATAATAATAATAATAATAATAATAATAATAATAATAATAATAATAATAATAATAATAATAATAACAACAATAATAACATCAAAAATAAAGTAGGAAGAGCGCGTGCCGTGCCGTACAGCCCATTTTCTTTGCACAACAATTGGGACAACACTCTTCCTCTGCGCGCTCCAGCAGCCCAGACTGCTTCATGCGGCCGAGAGGATGCAAAAACAAAACGCGAAAAACAACACCTGGCACTATGCACAAAAAACAATATGCTGCAACAAACAAAATAATAGGACCCCTGCCACTAAGAAAAACTCACCCACATAGAATATTACAAGAGTACCAACAACGCAGCTTGCGGAGATGAGTCTTGACCCGAAATTCGTCGAACTCACGGCTGACGTCCTTAAAATGTTTTCATAAAACATGCTGGCACAAAAGATCAACCCGTGATACGCGTGATCAGAGGATCAAACACAGCTTGCAAAGATGAGTTTCGACAAAATCTTCGATCTCACAGCTGAAGTGTATTTTTATTTTATAAAATATGCTGCAACAACGTATCACATGCTGTGGCGAAGCACATGCTGGGTAACAATAATATGCTCCAGGAGAACAATTACATATGATGCAACAAAACATGCTGTAACACAAATATGCGTGACGTATTATATATAGCAAACTCCTACATCTATGCGACCTAAAGCCCTCCCCCCCCCGCCCCCGGCCCCCACCACCACATTCCCCCCCCCTCCTCTACAAGAAATATTTATAGTTTCCACGCACAAATAGACCTGCCCCACCCGTCCCCTCCCGCCCCCCTTTTGATCAAAATCAGGCCCCCACGTCCTTAAAAACTCCGCCCTCCCCTCACCGGGTATTCGACTCACAGGATTCACTTGATAAACTGATGCATTTCCTTCCACAGCCGTCAGATTTTGTCCCCCTCAAAAACGGGCTTTATAGTTTCCGCGCACAGACTGCCTAACATCACCATGTTGACCCTGATAACTACACTGTAGTTGCAAGGGGAGCCGCCGACCTATATCTTTCATGAGGACAGACAACCCGTAATACGCGCGATCGGAGTATCACACACAGCTTACGAAGATGAGTTTCGACAACATATTCGATCTCACAGCTGGAGTGTATTTTAATTTTTATAATATAATATATGCTGGGTAACAATCTCCCGCAGCTTGCAAAGATGAGTATCGAGCCCTAAATTTACCGAATTCACAGCTGACGTTTTTTAGAACAATGTTTCTAAAATATTCATAGATACAACGCCCCCAATTTAACTGATTCATACCAATTCTTGAACACTTGGAACCCGACGTGGAAGAAGAAGAAGAAGAAGAAGGAGCGTGCTACGACACGATAGAGGTGCACCACTTTTTCTTCTAATACTACCCCTCGATTTGGGGGAGCTTAAGACCTTTCCAAGGCAAAAACTGATTTGATCCCGGATGAAAAATAACCCTGCTATGTACGTAGGTAAACCGGATGAAAAATCCCATGGCTTCTAGGTACACAACGAGAATGAAGAAAAAAAAAGGGCCATTTCGGACGATTTTGGGTTAAGGAACCCCGTTATCATTCCGAAAAAAAAATGGCAAAAAGTGCTACCTCTGTCGTGTCACGCGTGATTTTCGAAGTTCGGCGCTGTAACATCCATGCACAAAATCAAATGAAGGTAGGAAAGCAAAAAATATAATAATATAAAATAGGATGCAGTCGGGGCCTTCTGGCATTTGGATCAAGCAATATTCTTACATGAACCAATATTTTAAGGACGTCAGCCGTGAGTTCGACGAATTTCGGGTCAATCCTCATCTTTGCAAGCTGCGTTGTGGGTACCTGTAATGCGTTGTTCGTCGATCTCGGTTTTAGGGGTGTCGTTTCTCGTACACGCGTGTCTTCTGTTGTGCTGCATTGTTCCTTCCACTCTTTTTTTGCGATTGACGCACACACGCACGCTGCTGCACGCTGTTGGATGGCACGCAAGCAGTTAACAACAATAAGCCGCAACAACGGTCTAACGGCCTGCCTGTGCAAGTTTCAACGCCTCTTTCTTTCTCTGAAACACCGAAGGAGACCTACCGCAAAGAGGCATCCCATACCATTTTCAGGGAATTTGTCCCTCGCCAAAAATGCCAGTATTTATAGCATGCATACAGAGAAGATTGCTATAAATTGTTAGAAACAGAGCATCGTACCCCTGGTGTGTGTTGTCTCGATATTATGTTATTTTTGCTCTACGGCACAAGGGGGGAAGGACGCTTGTTGGTATTTTGGTAATTCTCTTACAAACACCACTATTAGCGTACTGAAATGTGCTCGTTTTATGAACAGTACAACATAACACAATCACGATGACACTCTGGTAGCATCGTTCATTATTATGAGCACTACTAATAACGCACTAACAAATACATGTGTGCATGCCGCTACACGTTAACAATCTACGGGTGACGGCGACGTAAACAAGACCATACATTACATGTAGGTGTGGCATTGCCTTAATCCGCGAGACCCCCGCTGACGATGGCGATTCAGGTCGGACAGACATACTTACGCCTGTGGCACTCTCCACTTTTCGGCGAAAAAAACAATAGAGAAGAGGAGGCGTGCAACGATAGAACTCAGCAGGACGCCGTTGCGTGGTGCCAGTAGCTACATAGACCAATGGGCTACAGCATCTCCAACATAGAGGTGGTACTATAGCATATTTTAGCACTTTTGAGTCGTTCTGCGGTACCCCCCCCAACCTTTCTTTAACGAAATCGCCGGCTTCAAAACCAGCTCCCGGTCGTTATCTCCTGAACCACGGTGTCCCTCGACACCTCGACGTCAGCGATCGATAGACCTTTGCACACAAGAAAATATGTGGATACTTTTCTTTCAACAGTATCCTTCCTTGTGTCGAGCAGGGCCCTGAAACGTTCGATAAAGAAAAGAAAAAAAAAAACGCTGGTTTTGGGGGGGATTATATCGTAGAGAATCAGGGAAGTTTGGGCCTTTTTTTGGTTTTCTGAGCATGACAGGTTTCCTTAACCCCACCGCTGTGGGAAAATCTCATTTCTTAATTGTATTTTTTCAACAGTTTTCTCTGTGCACGCCTCTAGGCCATGGGGGCCGCGTGGACCAGTACGATAGAAATGCACCACATTTTTTTTTCCAATACTACCCCTCATTTGGGGAGATTAAGACATGCACGTCCTTCACCACTGCTATATACGATAGAGGTATTCGGCACTTTGCGTGTGAAATGTTTTCTAAGTGACGGGACTCCTTAACCCAAATTCGTCGGAAATACACCTTTGTTACAAAAATATTTCAAGGACGTCAGCCGTGAGTTCGACGAACTTCGGGTCAATACTCATCTTTTGTTTTGCATGCTTTTCGTCGTTTGTCTAGGCCATTGATTTTTTTTTTGGTACCTAGCAGTTTCATTTTCTTCCAAAAATCAGTTTTTTTGGGAGAGGTCTTAAAGCTCCCAAAATTGAGGAACCTCAGCAAAAAAGAGGTGCGCACCCCTCTATCGCAGCACGCGTCCCTTCTCAACTCAAAAACTGGTTCGGGAAAAAAAAAAACCGCTTTGATCCCGGATGAAAAACCTTATCTTGGCCCAGGTTAACAACGAGAATCATGAAAAAAAGGTCCTGTTTCCGAAGGTTTTGGGCTAAGGAGCTCACTCATTCTCAGAAGAAACCATTTATCAGAACAGAAAGTGCTACGACCTCTATCGTAACGTGCGTCGTAATCGGATTGCACTTTCATGTTTTACTCCACCTGACTGTTGGGGAGACACGAAGGGCATAGACCCCCTCATGCGCGAGAATCCTAAAAAAGGACCTAGATCGTTGCCCGCTCGGAAGGGAGTTGTTGGGGACTACTAATAGTCAGGGGCCAGAACGCCCAGCCCCCGTTGATGATTTTTAGAGTACAAAATGCGAGGAAAATTGTATGGGTGGCGCATCCATCCGAAGGGCTGTTGGAGCGACACGAAGAGCATATACCTCCTCACGCGCGAGAATCCTAGAAAAAGGCCTAGATCGTTGCCTGCTCGGAAGGGAGGTGATGGGACTGCTGATAGTCAGGGGCCAGAACGCCCAGCCCCCGTTACTGATTTTTAGAGGACAAAATGCGAGGAAAATTATATGGGTGGTGCATCTTTCCGAACCACAGCATCCACGCCGGCCAAAGCACAGCATCCACGTCGGCCGAACCGACCTAGAGCCTTACCAAACCACCCCTTCCAAGCACAGGTTGCCGGGCTGCGGCCCTTACCCTCAAAACTGGTCGCGTGAAAAAAGGGTTGAAAAGGAATGGGTGCTTGTTCCCAGATGTGACGCTCCTCGTAGCGGCACATTTTGTTTGCTCCTCCGACATTTTTTTCACAGGTCGAAATCAAACAAAATCAACTTTTCTACAGCGAAAACACATGTATGTATATATCTGTACTTTTGTGTTTCAGCAGACAGAATAAAGTTGTTGCGGGGGGGGAGGGGGGAAAACCTCAGATACAAGATTCGTATGCAGCTGTCGCTAGTGGGCTAGGAACAAGCGCAGCAGCGACACGATTGAAACAATCGTCAACTTTAACTGCGTTGGTTGAGGAACTTGGTGAATCGCATTTATATTCGAGATTCGACGGGCGCTACATACGATAAAGGTCAAGCATACATTTTATCATGTCCCTTACTCGAGGAGCTCGGTGGCGTGTCAAAGAGCGATACGCCGCCCAAAAAACATATTTCGAGCAAACTGAAGATTCAAACCGATGAACAAATCTAACGAAACTAGGTGAAAAAAAAACAATAATGTTTTGCCAAAAAGAATGGCATTCTGAGTATTGTGGGTCAACCCCGTTAGAGCCCCCAAACCCCTCTTATACCAACTTCAAGTAGTGTTTTCTTCAAAAAAGGCTTTCCAGTAGTGAAGGCGTCAAGAATTCCGTCTCTTCAGAAGGGAAAAAAGTCAAAAGTGCTACGTACCTCTATCGTATCGTTCGTAGCACGAGGCATTCCGTGGGGGCGGTGGTAGCTTTCTGATCCAGACAGCTCGAAAAGGGCCCCTTTCTGTTGGTGTAGCGGAGTAGGCGTAGTCATCTCATTTTTTTCCTCTTTTTTTCAATCTCATTTCCCACGGCAGGAGTTCATTTTTTTTGTCCAAAACGTTTCCGATTGATTTCACACAATTACATTCGAGCCATCCCACGCTACACAGATAGTGGCGGGGTGAAATCGTCATCAGTCCCCAAGGTCCTCACATGAGGAGCTCAATATCTCACCCGATACTCTACATGACTTCGAAGGCATTCTTTTGCACAACCCGACCAACCTTCTATGCATTATATAGTCATAAGAAACATATGTACTCGTGAAATTACTTGACCACAGTATACAACCGTTAGTTCCTCACTTGAGGGGCTCAATCGGCAAGAGAGTATACCTTTTTTTGGCGCAAAACGTTTGCGACCGGTTGAGCTCTTCAAGTGTATAGCTACATGAATTTCGTATCTCGGTTAGCGACGCGTGCTACGATAGGAGGGAGGTAGCACTTTTTGCCGTTTGTTTTTCTGAATGACCGGGCTCCTTGACCAAAATTTGTATTTTTTAACCAAAATTTGTCGGAAAATTGTCGAAAACTAGATACTTTTTTTTTGCTTGATTCTCGTTGTGTACCCCGAGCCATGACATTTTTCATCCGGTACCTCTAGCAGTTTTATTTTCCTCTCTAAATCAGTTTTTGGGTCAAGAAGGACAGGTCTTAACCTCCCAAATTGAGGGGTAGTATTAGAAAAAATATGGTGCGGGCACCTCTATTGTAGCACGCTTCTATTATTAAAATAGCGAGATAATTTTACCAAGAGTACATTAGTTTTAGGACTTTTAATAGCGCATATAGAAGCGTTGGTCGGGGTTGCGTAAACGAACGCCTTCCAAGTCATGTTTCGGGGGTGCTCAAGATATTGAGCTCCTTACGGCAGGAGCTCAGAAACTTCTGCTTGCACCCCTGCTATCTGTAGCATGGCATGACCCCGTGTTTGTAATTAAGTCACTTTTTCGCTTCAAGTTAATACTACAAAACAAGAATGACACTATTCCGACGATTTTGGGTTGGTAACGCCTTCACAACTCTGCAAACCCGTTTTTGGGAACAAATACCTTGGAATCAGTATAGGGAGGGGGTTTGTGGCTCTAGAGGAGCCCCCCGTCACTCAGAAAATATGTTTGCCAAAAAATTGTACACCATAATGTCTCCATCGTAGCACGCGTCCAAAAGCATACCCAGGTATAAGAACTGCGGCATCCACGTCTTAACCCCTTTAGAGCCCCCAAACCCCTCCCTACACTAAATCCAAGTAATTTTGTCCCCAAAAACGGGTTTCCAGTTGTTTAGGGGTTAAGGGATACACTCTGAAGCTTTTTTTCGGTTCAGAAATATTCGTAACATATATATATATATAAATATGTTCATATATCTGAAAGGTTTGAGACTTATACTAGTATATATGTAACACAACAAACAAACTTAAGGTGAACATCATCACGGTGAGAGAATTCCATTCTCCGTCCGAAAATATGAACTATACATGAATACTCGGTAACAAAAAAAATACATGAATGACATTTAGAGAAAAAAACGAAAACCTGTTGTGAAAACACATAGGGCGGCAAAAGTTGTCGTCCAAAACCACACAAAGCACTAACAACATGAACTCGACTTGGCCCCGTTTAAAGAACAGCAAACCCACGTTACAAGGGACACTCCGTAACTTTTTGCGACTTGGCCCCTTTTAAAGAACAACAGCAAACCCACGTTACAAGGGACACTCCGTAACTTTTTGCGACTTGGCCCCTTTTAAAGAACGACAAACCCGGACACTCCGTAACTTTTTGGACTTGGCCCCTTTTAAAGAACAACAGCAAACCCACGTTACAAGGGACAGACCCCGTAACTTTTTGCGGGAAAATTTTTCGTCAAAAAAAACATCACAGTAGTAATTTAAACCCCTTTTGAAGAACAGAATACCCACGTTTTACGGGACGCTCGCAGGTAACTTTTTTTCCGTTTTAAAACGTTTATATAGCATGCGTAAGATAACCGACAAACTTGTTGGGGCGAACGTGATCACGGTTGGAGAATCCCCTCTTCCGTCTTCCGTGTCCAAAATCAAGAAACATAAACAACACGCAAACGGCGCGAGAGATGTTTTCGTCTGAACAAACCAAAAAAAAATATTAGCATTTGATTAAAAACCCCTTTGCAAGAACAGCACGCAAAGCCTGGGGGCACGCTACATGGAAACATCACGAGGGAGTTAATTTTTTCGATTCTAAAAAGGTAACATTCATAAGGTAACAAACGAACCTGAGGATTGGGGTGAACAACATCACGGCGGAAGAATGATTCCATTTTCCGTGCGAAAAAAGTATGAAGATTAAATAAAGAACACAAACAAAAACGAACCCGTGAACGCAAACGGCGGGAGATTTTTGGTCCAAAACAAAACGAAAACAACATTAATTTACCCCTTTTGAAGAACAGCACGCACGGTGCGGGGACATATTACTTGAAAATAATGAGGGATACTTCTTTTTCTGTTCTAAAATGGTCAACGTAACAAGCTAGCCCGTAAACACCGTCTCGGCGGGAGAGCTCTCCTTCCCGGCCCCCCTGATCGTGGCCTTCGCCCAAGTGGAAAGGGCTGAAGGGCTGCGACCAAAAAAACACAAGACACCCTACGACAAACTTTCTAAAACACTAAACACACAAAGACAAAACGAAAAACAAAACGAAAAACAAGAACTGAAGTGAAAGACACTAAACCCCGCCAAAAAAACAAAAAAAAACAATAAAAACACCTAAAAAAAATGGTCACTTGAGAACGATAAAACAACTGATCCACCAGATAGACTCCAAAAATGCTGGTACAAATTCATAAAAAAAAACACCGACCTGTAAACGTCATCGCCGCGGGCGAATCCTCCGTTCCAGAACCCTTGATGGAGAACTCCACCCAGGTGTCGGGCTGGAGGTTACAGAGGTAGGCGGAGTAATCATCCCCGGCCCCTCCGCAAGAACACGAAAAAATCTTGCCGAACTCCTGACGAGATTCTTCTTCGGTGGGGATCAGGGAGTCCCCACTGCAGCTCGACGCAGACATAAGCTAAGGAAAGCAGAGGAGTTGTATAGAGAGGAATAGGAGAGCGGGAGTGCGAGGGGCGGGGAAGATTTAGGACCAAGTCGTCGGCAACCTGTAGATAGAAGCTAAAAAGAAAGAGGACTTTTAGAGAGAGGAATGAGAGGGCGAGCGGGGCGGGGGGGGGGGGGCGTATTTAGGGCGAACTCAGGGAGTTGTAGAGGGGGGCGGGCAGGTGGAGAGGGGAGGGAGGGTATTCTTTAGGCTTCCGAGCTCCTGACAGAACACTCCTCCCCGGTGGGAATGACGGAATTCCCGCTGCAGGACGACGCGGACAACAAAAATCTAAGCTACACGGAACCGTGCCACGATGGGGGTATTATATGGTATACCGCTTTTTGGCGATTTTTTTTCTGAACGATGGGTCTTCTTAACCAAAATCGTCGGAAGATACGTATACCCTTCTAGTCTTGACATACAATATACATGAGGGTATGTACACACCCCGTAAGCAACACGCGCGATCGAAGTGGTTTTGACATAGAATATATATGAGGGTAAGTACACACCCCGTAAGCAACACGCGCGATCGAAGTATCACGCACGCAGCTCACAAAGCTGAGTTTTGATCAAAAATCCTTTCTGGTCGATCTCACAGCTAAACTGTGTTTTTCCACTTTTAAAATACATATTTGAATATCTAGGCCATGTGATTTTTTGTAACTAATTTTCAAGGACGTCAGCCGTGAGTTCGACGAATTTCAGGTCAATACTCATCTTTGCAAGCTGCGTTGTTGGTGCTTGTAATATACTATATGGGTGAGTTTTTATTGGGAGGGGTCCTATTTTTCCAAATTGATACGCTGCCACTCTTAACATTTTATAAAAAAAATGAAAAAAAAGAAAAAAATCAGGACGTCAGGTGTGCGTTCGACGAATTTCGGGTCAATACTCATCTTTGCAAGCTGCGTTGTTGGTGCTTGTAATATACTATATGGGTGAGTTTTTATTGGGAGGGGTCCTATTTTTTGTCCGCTATAATGGTAAGTCTTGGTGTTTTTACTTCAGGTGGGGAATTTCGAGCTAGGTAAAACATCACATCTATTTCATAAATTTATTACTGTAGTTTCCGCTATACTGCTCTATCATATGTGTGGTAGGCTGTTTATTTTGTTTTTTCTTTCCCCCCGGCTTCAATATCGGAAAGAGTACAAATACAGAATATTATTAGCCATCTACATGTTATCAATATGTTGCTCTTAATACAGCATTCGAGATTTCGTTCATCCGGTCGCCTCACTGTGAGTTTTGCATTCTATAGTGTTCAAAGTATCGGTTTGACGCGCATGTTACAATGGAGGTGTTCAGCAGTTTTCGTCTGCAATGCTTTCTGAACGACGGAGCTCCTTGACCCAACATCATCGGAAAAAAAATACAAAATAGACAAAAAAAAATTGCGTGATTCTCGTTGGGTACCTAGGCCATGAGGTTCTTCATCCGGTTGGTAGCAGTTTTATCATGTTTCTCCAAACCAGTTTTTGGGAGAGGGCTGTCTTAAGACATGTCTTGAGCTCCCGAATTGAGGGGTAGTATTAGAAAAAAAAGTGGTGCACCTCTATCGTAGTGCACCCTTATCGTGGCACGCGTGGTTTTTGAGTCAAGGTATAATAAGGTATTAGTTATAATAAGTATAGGTACAATAAGTTATAGGTATAATAAGGTGTAGGTACAATAAGTTATAGGTATAATAAGGTATAGGTATAATAAGGTACATGTATAATAAGGCATAGATATAATAAGGTACAGGTACAATAAGGTACAGGTACAATAAGGTACAGGTACAATAAGGTACAGGTACAATAAGGTACATATATAATAAGGTACAGGTATAATAAGGTATAGGTATCCTATTAATAGTACAAGTATAGAGATCCTCATGTGGTTAGCCTCAAAAAAGAATTGGTGCCCCCTCTACCGTACTATTAGTAGTAATAGTAGCTAATAGTAGCATGCGTCCAGAGAGTTGTAAAGAGAGGGAAGGGAGGGGGTAGGTGTGTGTGTGCTCAGTTGAGGGGGGGGTCATACTCATTACCATTCATGGCCGTAGTCTTGGCAAGGGGGGGGAGGGGGGTGTACTCAGTTTGTGTATGGCTGTAGTCGTATGACCATAGACTCTCGCATCCCTACTATGCCGGGACGGAGCACGTCGGGTTTTCACTAAAACCAGGCAGACATTGCTTGCACCAATCACGAAGCGCCGTCAGGTGTTCGGCGAGTCGCATGAAGGGTGAACTGCATCCTTCCAAGAACCGCTCGTAAGACGGACTTCGGCACTTTGTACCTACTTTTTTGCGTAATGGATGACAGCGCCAATGAGTTATAATTTTCTTCCTGGTGTGGCCACTCCAGAGACAGCAATGGGTATTGCTATGTAGCTGCCTCGCGTGTGGGTGCTTTACCATATTCACACTACATGATGCGATCATTCCCCTTGTGCGGAGTTAGGGTTCTCCACCCCGCACAAAATGCTCCAACTCGATAACCATCATATGGTGACCGCAAAAAAAAAAAAAAAAAAACGGCACACTGGTTGTCTAGCTCACGCAGCTGTTGACTGGCATGTTTTACAGCGTCGTTGCCAACCAACTGCACCCCAATACACACACAATGTTTTACAGCGCGTCGGTTCCAACCGAGGCCAACTTGTATATATTCATGTATTTCAGGCAGGGATGGGTGGGGGGGGGGGGAATATTTTCGTGCATATAGCCGTAGTCGTATGACCATAGGTATACACTTTTTTTTTTTTTTTTATCCTCCGGCGGATGGGGAAAAATAAAGCTTTAGCTCACCACACTTCCACGTATTTTCATACGCGTCGTGTGTCGATTTAACTCAGTTGCTTTCGCAGCCCAACGCTAGCTGACGCACCCTTCGGGTCCCATTGTAGGTATAGCGTAAGCTGTCCCTATCAGTGGTCTTCGTTACAACCCCGGCAGCGCAATACACTCATCCTCCCACAATGTTCGGACTGAGCACGTCGCGTTTTCACCGACCAGGCAGACATCGTGTGCAACAAAACGCGTAGAGAGGGGACCTCGGGGGGGGGGGGAGATAGAAAGCTCAAGACTGTGAAATAATTGCTCAAGACTGCGAATTCACTACAGCCGATTTATTCGGTTCAACTCTATCATATCAATCAACATCGCAAAAAAGAAAAAAAAAGAGACGCTTTTTGCACCGATCTGTGCTCATAACGAATTACCCCGACAATAATGCGTCCGCCACCAGCGCTCCTCCCCTATGACATGGGGGGGGAAGGTGGTGGGTGGGTGGGTGGGGGGGGGGGGGGGGGGAGGGTGGTGGGTGGGGGGGTGGGAGGGGGTTGGCTGGCTGTCGCTTCTTTCCCACTTATTTCACTCCGCAAGCCAGCTGAGTGTTTGTCGGGGAAAACACCGGTTTATCTATACAAGGAGTCATTCCACGCTAGCAGTGCGGCACAAGTTTCTACAATTTTGGTCCCAACATTTGGAGCTCAACATCTCACCCCAGTTGACCTAACCTTGACTTCGAAGGCATTCGTTCGCGAAATCTGACCAAGATTGCTATGCGCTTCTCGTAAAAAAAATCTTCTCGAAAAATGATCATACTCTTTTAGAACCGAGATAGTTCTACGATTGAGGAGCTCAACGGCGGTCAAAAAAAACATTCAGACCCAAAAATCGCAACCCCAGCTATGAAACTGCTATTAATCACCGTGGGATGAGTTAGACTCAGTATGTTTTAGGTTTCCGTTGGCTTTCTTTTTTTGTGGGGAATTTGTGAGGTTGAAGCTCGTGCCGCAGTTTGGAGGATAGCAAGCTCTTGATATTTACCATTTCATCTGTGGCTTCGCCGAAATCGATCTACTCGATCGAAACTTTAGACCCCGATTCACACCCCCATACAGGTAGTCACGTGTCTTCTTAACGGTAATACAACGGTGACGGGGCTCTATACAGAGAGACAGATGGATAGATTGATAAGATGGGATCGAGAGAGACGTGGAAACGGAGGGATAGGAAAGAGTGGGAAGACAGGCGGGAAGATAGGCAGGACAGACAGACGGATAGACACGGCTGTTGATAGACTGGGAAACGGAGAGACAGGAAAGAGCGGGAAGGCAGATCTGGGCAGACGGACAAACAGGCAGACGGATAGAGAAGCGATTGCTATGCTTTGAAAAGACAAGACGAGAAACACTAAAATATACGCTCGCACAAGGCTTTTTTTGTTTCGGGCAGATGAGCGGATAGACGGGCGACTGCGAGGACGTAAACGATGGACAGACAAGATGGAAATGATTTTTTTGTTTTCCTTTGTTTCGTTCTTCTCTCAATCGGCGGAGGTTTTGTCAGTGATCTCCAGACGTTGAAGCTCATGCCGCACGTTGTTGAATGTAAAAAAATATACAACAAAACTCCGACGAATTAAAACAAAACCAACAAAGGAAACAGACGAACTCGACACCGCAAACAAAACAGACAAAAGTTTTAGACAAACAGGACCAAAACTTCAACTTGTGGAAATGAGTTTCGACGAAAAATCAAAGTACATTTTTTCAGTTTCTAAGCAAAAATAATCAAAACAGACCATAAATATGTACCCCAACAACACCGCACTAAACAGCTTAGGGTCCGATAAAACAAGCACGTCAAGGCGGCCCTGTCGACGTACCGCGCGCAGTGCACAACGCCTACCAACGAATACAACGTCCCATTCAACGTAAAAAAAGGACCACAGAATGTATTGAGGATGCCAGTTACAGGCGAAAACAACTCTCATGAAAACATTGACGACGCCAAGCGCAACAGCAAACAATTCAACGTAAAACAAAGCCGTTGACCGTAACGTTACGACATTTAACACGATACAACTTTTAAAGCAAACTAGAGAGTGTCTTAGTAACATGTGCCTGGCGCTTCGTATATACCCAAGAAAAATTGTACCTTAGCGTATTTATGGTGTCCCTCAACTCGGAAATAAAATATACTGGGAGTGTACTATTAATATTATACGAATATGCGTCGTGTTGTAGTGTTTCTCCTACAGACAACGTCTCCTCAAATCTCGATCCCTCATAGCTAGTAAGGGAAATAAGATCCAAAGGGTAAATGAAAATGTAAGATACTAAACAAGTTGCATGAAAATAAGATCCAAACGCGTGTATATATACATGATCAATGGAAGCTATATTTCACGCTACAAAATCAGCTTACACTACTTACATTGAGGCGCGTGCTACGATATAGTTGCTGACCACTCTTTGTTTGTGAGTTATTTCTCGATTTGGCGAGCTGAACATCTTTCCAAAAAAATGGTGTGGATAAAAATAAAACTTTTACTAAACGGATGAAAAACCCCACGGCCTAGGTACTCAACGCGAGAATCATGCAAAAAAATGTGGTATTTTCGACGAATTTGGGGTTAAGGAGCCTCGTCATTCAGAAAAACTTTCAGACAAAAATTGCTGAACGCCTCTATCGTAGCATGCGTCTTCTAGACTGATTATTGTTTCGTTATTCCTGGCGTTGTGGCCACGGGGCTCAAGCGCCGTTGGTGCGTCCAAGCAAACGAAAGCATCATCATCATCATCATCATCACCAGCGCCATCATCATAAAATTGATCATCACGAGCCTCAGGAGCATCACGATCTTTATGATCATCTCATCATTATCATCATTACCACCACCAGGGCTATCATTCATGACAAAATTGATGATCACAATCCTCATGATCATCTCATGATGATGATCGCCGTCATCACCACCACCACTGCCAGGGCCATCTCAATCATCATGATCACAACATCATCATGGTCATAATCCGTAATCTTTTTACGGTTGTCATCCGACCGCGTGCGGCGTCAGTGTCAATAAAATGACTGCAGAGCTTACCACGTACATACCAATACCCGAGAAAAAGTTTGAGGCACAGCTGTATACGAGACGAACAAGATGATGCCCTGCAAGTTTTGGCTGGTTGGGTATGATTGGGTTGGGATCAGAGATATTGCCGATAAAGCTAAAAAAAGTGCAGTCCACAACCGTATTATCGAATAAGCTGGTAAGGTATTCCCTAAAAACGACGAATAATCAGATAATAAAGGCCTATATAAAAATCCTAACATATTGTACGATAGCCAAGACCGATTTGGTGCGAAAAAACGCCTCCTAGTACCAACACCCCCCCTACATATCAACTCGTCATATTCATCTCCGTGATCAAGCCTGTTTTAGATACAGTGGATGTGGCGCACATCTGACAAAAGTCCATGTAAGTCACGTAGACGCGTGCCACGACGGAGGTATATTATAGCGGTGTAAACGATGAAAGAGCGCCCGTGACATAGACAAAACGGGCATAAGGGCGGTCAAATCCGCCTGCCACGCCATGTATATGTACAAAACACCTATACGATGCCCACTCGAAAAGCGGCCCAAACCGCTCATCACTGAAACGGACTTTATAGCGCTCAAATCCGCTTGTCACGCGTTGTGACGCCTATTCGAAAAACCTATGCGATGCCCAATCGAACAGCGGTCAAATCCTCTAGTCACAAAAACGGACCTAAGAGCGGTCAGATACGCTTGTCACGAATTGTGACGCCTCTGTACAAAAAAACTATACGATGCCCCAATTGAAAAGCGATCAAATCCGCTTTATTGACACACCTGGTGACGCCTCTACGATCAAAACCTATAAGATGCTCAATTGAGCAGCGGTCAAACCCGCTGGTCACGCCTTGTGATGCCTGTACGAAAACTCGGTACGATGCCCAATCGAACAGCGGTCATATCTGCCTGTCACGCCTTGTGATGCTTGTACAAAAATCCTACACGAGATGCACAATCCAACATGAGCGCAGCACGAAGTTAAAAACGGTCGTTCAACACCTACCCGTTCCGGGGCATCCTTCACCCCTTCAGAGCCCCCAAACCCCTCCCTATATACCAATTCCAAGTATTTCTCCCCAAAAACGGGTTTCCAGCTGTAAACAGCGTTACGACAAGAAGGTAGAAGAGCCTGTAACGAGAAGGAAGTTGATTTTTGAGCAAGGGCACCAGAGTGTGGGTTAGAGCAAAGATGCTAAGCCGGAAGCAGGTACAGAGGGGAGGCAGAGTTCGTGCATCACAGTTTCCTGTTTCGTGGGTTTCCCCTCTTTTGGTTTTCCATTGCTTTCTGGCAATTAATGTTTAGGGGAGGGTCGAAGCTGAAGAAGCCCATACTGCATCTCAGTAGCCTTTGCGAGGCGTCTGAGTTTTAGCTAGGACATGAAGTATGGAAAGCAGAGAATATTTTGTTGTATCAAATTTATTGTGATGGGCCAAATTTTCAACGCCGGATTTTTTTTCCGGAAAAAGTTCTACGGATAGAGTCGGGCTCGGGCTCAGGGTTAGGGCTAGGGTCAGGGATGGGGTCTAAAGCAGAGTGTTTTCGGGCAGTTTTTTTTTTTTCCTCAAAATGCTTGAA
The DNA here is from genome assembly GCA_012845835.1 of Undaria pinnatifida. Taxonomy (NCBI): domain Eukaryota; class Phaeophyceae; order Laminariales; family Alariaceae; genus Undaria; species Undaria pinnatifida. The sequence continues at coordinate 28,335,517 of JABAKD010000025.1, forward strand.
GCACACGTGAGCCAAAATAAACTTCCCCAATTTCCATACTTTATGCTAGACAATAGCTCCGAAGTGCGGTGAGGCGGCTCCTGCACTTGGCCGGATTGCAAAAACAACAACAACAACAACAACCACAACAACAAAAACAAAAACAACAACACCAACACCAACACCAACACCAACACCAACACCACCACCACCACCAACAACAACAACAAAATGGCAGCAGAGAAAAATACTGCGTATGATATGGAACAGGTCTATAAGCACGAACGAGGGGACGCCACCTCTTCGTGATCGTATCAAACCCCTCAACATTTCAACAACTGCACCCACCCGCTTCGGCATCAAACACACTACTTCGAATCAGAGTACCCCAGCAAGTAATTTGCCAACGTTTAGGCGTCAAACACAGACGACCCCGAACTAGACGAGGAGGAAAAACTGCAACCGCAAACTACTTGGAACCAAAGTGGGGGGAAAATTGCTACGTTGTGGGGGGCAGGGCAAACTACTGAGAAGCATCAGATTGCAAGAGGGAATTTGGCGGTTGTAACAACAACCGCACACTACGTTTTTTTGGAGGGTCAACTAAACTACTTGGATAGAGTATATTACATATAGTGTAGAGAGGAGGGGCACGATGCAACAGGAACTACGGGCTAAAGCGAAACCTGATCCGGGACTTGATATATGAGCGAGGAAAATTATAGGTTATTGAAAAAGTAGCGTTCCTGCAGTACGCACGTGCGGCGAAGCGAGGAGAGATGCAAGATGATACGTGCGCAGTGCATCCACAGGCTGACATGTACAACTGCAAGAGTCTCAGCTTCAACTTGCCCAATGGGGTAATACCATGAAGGACGAAGGGTGTAAAAATTATACCAGGTGGCATATATAATACAGTAGGACAAAAAATCGGTAGGAACACAATCGCAGTACACTACTTGAGGAGAGATTAAATTACTTAAGATTAGAGTAGGAGAAAGTTACGGCAGGGACATAGCCGCATCGACGTCTTTCTGTGGGCGAACATAAACAAGATGAAAGTAGAGGTAAAGTAGGAAAACAACGTAGCCGCGCACCGCCCACATTTTGGAGGCACAATCAAACTACTTTTGGGCCAAAAGAGTAGGAGGACGACCGTACACCAAACTTGGGGGGGGGGGCACATAAAATGAACAACTTGGTGAAACAGAGTAGGAGGAAAAACTAACATATAGCCGCACCACCCACGTTTTCAGGTGGCAACCAAATTACTTGCAACTAGAGAAACCGCACTCATGTTTTGAGAGCGCAAACAAACTGCTTGGAATTTTTAGAGCAGGAGGGTTCTTCACGGTGAACCGTATTAATAGTAACCCTCTACCACAAGACCCACGTTTCGATGGTAAACAAACACCTTAGAACTAGAGTGAGAGGGAAAATTGCAGTAGCAAAACAACCACAGCCATGTCTTCAGGGCAAACAAGCACCTTGGACGTAGCGCAGGAGGTAACTTACGGCAGTAACCCAACTCCACCAGACCCGCGCAATGGGGACAAACAAACAACTTTGTAATTTGAGAGAAAAAGAGGTAAAATACAGCAGCGAAACAACCGAACACAAGTTTTGAGGGCAAACAAACTATTTGGGATTAGCACAGGAGGTAAACAACCGAAAAACCCACGTTTGGAGGCAAAAAACCTACTTGGAATCAGAGTAAGAAGAATTGCGGTAGAAACACAACCCCCGAGACCCACGTTTTGGTGGCAAACAAACCACTTGGAGTTGGGAGTAAGAGGTAAAATACTGCCGCAAAACAACCACAAGACCCACGTCTTTAGGGCAAACAAACTGATTTGGAATAAAGAGTGAGAGGAAAATTACGATAAAGAAACACAACACCACAAGACCCACGCGTCGGGGGCGAACAAACTCTACTTCGAACTAGAAAGTGAGAGGAAAAACCACAGTTGTTATACTTAGCCAAACAACCGCAGCCACGTGTTCAGGGCAAACAAACTGCTTGGAAGTAGCGCAGAAGGCAAACAACCATAAGACCTACTTCTTCAGGGCAAACAAACTACTTGGAATTAGAGTTACATGAAAATTGCGGAAGGAACACAACCACAAGACCCACGTTTTGGGGGTAGACAAACCACTTGGAATTAGAGTGGGAGGACGTTTTGGGGGTAGACAAACCACTTGGAATTAGAGTGGGAGGAAAAAACGCAGAGCAGCAAAACCAATCACACCCACCCACGATTTTGGAGGCAAACACTCCACTTGGGACAACAAGAGCAAGAGGTGGAATTTCATGCCGAGGCAAAACACCCGCCTCCCCAACTTATACGGGGAAACACAAAAAAAAAAAACTGCTCAAGAGTTAGTGTCGAAGGTGTACGCGGTCAGGTCAGGTAGAAAGAAAACGGTCGAGGGCGCCGGCGGCATACTTCACCTATATTGGCATCAAAAACGCCTCTTCGACAAAATCCCACACCCTAAACCCTTTAGATGCAACTCTGTGTATCGACGCGTGCTACTACGACGCAGGTAGCATTTTTTAGGGGTTTTCACGGGACAAGATCCGTCCCGTGGGTCTGGTCTGGACGCTATTACCAAGAATCTCGCGGGCCGGGTCAGGAGGCGTTCTAAATGTCACGGGTCGGTTTTTTCAAATCTTGCGAGACGGGCCGGGTCACCCTGAACTGACCCGACCCTCAAATAGCCCTCCGTTGTCTTGCCAAAATCTTGAGTAAGAGCTTACCAAAACTTACTCGAGAATGTGGTTGGAGCCCACCACTTAATGAAACGAAGGGGGCTGACTGTCCCCACGTTGGTAGATTCGATTGGATTTGATTGGTTTTAGGGTTGGGGATAGGGTTAGATCTTATCGAAATGTGTGTGCCAACCATGGTCTCGAACAAAACGGTAAGCTGCGCCCTTGAAGTTTTTCCGACTGACGGGGAGGTTCTTCGATACCACGTATTCCTTAAAAGTGGTGGGCGGCACTCCGAGCGCGAGACGAAGGGATACCCCCTACCCTGTTTTGATTGTTGAGTCTTATCGGGAGGTTCCTCGACACTAATACCGCTTTTATCGTTCAAATGGCTGAGCCGCTCTGCGCCAATCAACAATGGTTTGGGCCACTCTGCGCGTGAGACGAAGGGATACTCCCTACACTGGCTGGAAATGAGTTCCATTGGATGTACGGCTAGGGCTAGAATCATAGATATATCCAGTAGAGTTTGTCAACCATTTTCATCGAATATACGCAAACGCCTTTACAACTGGAAACCCTTTTAGGGGACAATTTTACTTGAAATTAGTACAGGGGGGATTTCGGGGCTCTAAAGGGGGCTAGTATGCCCTCTCCTGCCAAATTTGAGTGTTCACGGTGTTACATAGCACAGGTAGCGACTCGTGCTACGATATAGAGGTGCAACACTTTTTTCTGAGGTGTTCCTCAATTCGGGAGCTTAAGACCTCTCCCAAAAACTGATTCGGAGCAAAAACAAAACTGCTACATACAGGATGAAAAATCCCGCGGCCTCGGTACACGACGAGAATCATGCAAAAAAATGTCGTATTTCCGACGATTTTGGGTTAAGGAGCCCCGTCATTTCAGACGAAAAAAGGTATACCTCTATCGTAGAATGCGTGTTTTCCTCAAGCCGCCACCCTCAAAGGGAAAACGTGTTCACCTCAATCTTATCTTTAGGTGTCACGCATGCTACGGTGAGGAGGCGCACATTTTTTTTCATAATACAGCAACACTAAATGGAGCTTTGCGGACGTCTCCCAAAAACTGATTTTGGGAGAAAAAATGAAGACTGCTGTATACACACCGGATGAAAACCCCCAAGATCTGGCCTAGGAGGTAGCACACAGCGACGAAACTTATGAAAAAAAAATGGCCTCTTATTTTTTTTTTCCCGACGGTTCTGGGTTAAGGAGCCAAAAAGAGCCAAATAGTCAAAAAGAGGTATACCTCTGTCGTGTAGAAGTGCTAAAGTACCTCTATTAATAGACGAAGCGAGCTACGGTCGAGGGGTCCCTTTCAGAGGCATTTTCGTTGCAGTGGGACCCTCAAGGGGGTCACTCGCGCGCCGCGAGTGACCCCCTTGTTCTCCTTGATGATGCTGAGGCGCACCCTCTACCAGATTTCATGTTTTTACAGTTGCCCCGGCGTACTTTAGGGGGGGGGGTGCTCTTGTATTCGATACCTAATCTTAATGTGGCACCGGGGACGCCATCCAACACAACATGCATGCCGAGAGAGAAACTGGAAAACCTTCACGCAGAATACGTCCAGGATTGATGTTAGGGCGCTCGAAGAGGGGGAAAAAAATGGCGATACTAACGGGACCGCCTCCCGATGCCCCCTCCACCTTAACGAATGGGGAATAGGTTCGTATCGCGCCGCCATCCTGCCCCCCCCCCTCCCCCCCCTCCCTTCCTTCCCCTCTCTCCCCTCGCCCCTCCCTCTACCCGTTCACCCCCCCCTTCACAACTCACCGTTCCATTAATGGTCCGTGCTGGGCATGCGGAAACATCTATACAACGCCCGCAGTCGACCCCTTGCCACCCTTCCTGACAATCGCACGAAGAGCAGCTGGTAGCCCCGCCGTCACTCGGCGCGATGTGCAGCGTTCCGTTGTTGGCACATATCGGGTTTTCGTACGCGAACGAGTTGGGGCAGGCTGCGCGGGGGGGCGGGGACGAGGGGGCGTTGGGCATAGGGGTTTTCGTGAGTGAACGAGTTGGTGCAGGCTGTGCGAAGGAAGGGCGGGGGGGAAAAATAGGAAGGCGAGCTGAGGGAGAGGGGGAGGTGGGCGTTGGGCACGACATTTTCGGGGGTAGAGGAGTTGGGGCGAAGAGGGGGCAGGGGAGGTGAAGGGGGGGGGGGGGCAAGCAAGGTTTGGGGGGGGGAAGTGCGTGCTTGTTGAGCGAAGAGCGAGGATAGGCAGAGGAACACCACACTAATAAAGAGTGACGTTTGCTTTTTTCTTGCACGTGCTTCACCTATAGAGTGTACATATATACATCATGCCCAATCTGTATTGCATGACTCTGTGTGTGTTGCCAGGTATACGCGGACCTACACGATAGCAGTTACGAGTGTCACCACCACATACAGCGCCCCAAACATAATTTGTTTGTTTTTACATTTGTTCAAGATGTTCCTTTTATTCCCGTCGTCATTTGAAGCAGGCGGTAGATCAAAGTGTATATACCACAGCGCTGGAGCGGTGTGGATAGAGCTCCGTCGTTTCCGAGTATACAGCACCTTTTGCTTGGGTCGCAAGGCGAGCTACGATAGGGGAGAGGGGACCAAAGCCACCGTAGGGGTCGCGGGGGGGGGGGGGGTATTCAGTTTGTGCACATGGCCGTAGTCGTATGGCCATAGACCCTCGCATCCCTACCATGCCGGGACGGAGCACGCCAGGTTTTCACCAACCAGGCAGACATTGCTTGCACCAAGCGCGAAGCGCCGTCAGGAGTTCGGCGAGTCGCATGAAGGGTGAACTGCATCCTTCCAAGAACCGCTCGTAAAACGGACTTCGGCACCTCTTGTGCCTATAGATGATAGTGCCAATGAGTTACTTTGTTTTCTGGTGTGGCCACTCCAGAGACAGCAATGGGTAATAATATATATATATATCTCCCTCGTGGGTGCCTTACCATATTCACACTACGTGATGCGATAATTCCCCCTGGGCGGAGTTAGGGTTCCCCACCCCGCACAATATGATCTAACTCGATCACCATCATGGTGACCGCCAAAAAAAAAAAACTAACGTTACACCCTAGTTGTCTAGCTCAAGCGCTTGTTGACTGGCATGTTTTACACCATCGTTGCCAACCAACAACGCCAACCCCAACATACACCGCCGTTGCCAACCAACAACGCCAACCCAAATACATACAATGTCTTACGGCGTCGGTGCCAACCGAGGACAACTATTGGCGCGTGCTACACGATAGGCTACAATACATTTTTTCTAATCCTACCCCTCATTTTGGGAGCTCAAAGACCTCTCCCAATAAAAACAGATTTTGAGACAAATAAAACTGCTACTTCACCGGATGAAAAATCTTACGGCCTAGGTACACCACGACAAACAAAAAAATGTCGTTTTTTTTTTTTTTTTTTTTTTTTTTTTTTCCCCGACGATTTTCGGTCAAGGAGCCCCTTTAATGAATTCAAAAAGAACAAAGTAGCCAAAAAAAGGTATACCTCCATCGTAACACACGCGTCTATTTTTTTATAGTATATATATGTATATATCAAGGGGGCTACCGATAGAGGTGTGATAGAGATGCGACTTGTCAGTAGTAGAACCATCATGTCCTTACTTGATAACACTCGAAAGTCATCTGGTATACATTGCACGTTGCTAGTCCTACAGGCTGTTTTCAGTCTGGTAGTTGTCGTTTATCGATGGGCAGTACGTAGCGTACACCTCAGCTAAGAGCTGATACACGCCACATGCCATCTCACATATAAGAGGGTTTAATAAGGTGTTCAGCAATTTTTTGGTCTGAAATGTTTCCTGAATGACGGGGCTCCTTAACCCAAAATCGTCGGAAAAAAAATTAATAATGGGCCATTTTTTTCCTTCACGTTTCTCCATGTGTACCTAGGCCATGGGATTTTTCGTCCGCGGTACCTAGCAGCTTTAGTTTTCTCCACATCTGTTTTTACGGGAGGTCTTTGAAGCTCCCAAATTCGAGGAACCCCTCAGAAAAAAAAGGGGTGCACCTCTATCGTAGCACGAGTCTAACGTAGGGGGTCCCTTTTGGGCCATTTGGGGTCCCTTTTTGGCCGTTTGGGGTCCCTTTTGTTTGCAGCAGCTCGGGGTCACTCGCTCGGGTGACGCCCCCTTTTTTCCCTACTGCGCGATCCAAAGCTTTACTGACGCGTGCTACGATAGAGGTGATCAGCACTTTTCTTCTGAAAGGGTTTCTGAATGACGGGCCTCCTTAGGCCAACATCGTCGGAAATAGGCTACATTTTTTTTGCCTGATTCTCGTTGCGTACCTAGGCCATGGGATCTGTTCATCCGGTACAGCGCAGTCTCGATTTTATCCAATAAATCGTTTTTTTGGGAGAGGGCTGTCTTAAGGCATGTCTTAAGTTCCCAGATTGAGGGGTAGTATTGGAAAAAAAAGTGGTGCACCTCTATCGTAGTAGTGCACCCCTATCGTAGCACGCGTCTCTACTGCTTCTTATTTTCGTTTTCGCGACATGAACCCGCAACGGAACGGCTAGCTACGCCGCTCCAAGCACATCTCCCAAGAGTTTTCGTCAGTAAGATACAGAGTCCCACTCAGATCCCGGGGAGGTGAAAAACGGGGCGACTCCATTGGTTTTCGTCGTGCGACGTAAGGCGGGATAAGATACGGGATGCCCCTCTAGGGGTAACAGCTTTCTACCGGACGAGGCTTCCACATCTCACACCCTACCCGATGAATACCGCTGGAACACCCCTGGCCACAGGTGTACCTTCCCCCTGGTACACACGCCTTTGGCTGTTATATTTTTATTGCGCCCAAGGTCCAGCACTCCCAGTTATAGCCTACGACGACGGCACCAAAATAGCGGTTCGCTGTCTCGTAAGAAAAATCTCGAGAAATTAATCGTTAGGCCAACTTGGGTGAGGGTCGATGGCCCCCGTCCCACTACTCGTCGAACTTCCATCTCGAATTTTGCTAACTCGCTTTATCTCGCGACGAGTTCAGCGACCGACCAAGACCTGGAAAAAAAATCCCAGACTCTCCGAGCGTTCGAACAAGCGCAGGCACATTGCTCGTCGAACTTCCATTTCGAATTTTGTCAACTCGCTCTCTCTCGCGGCGCGTTCAGCGACCATCCACCAAGGAAGACCTGGAAACAAAACACCGGGTTCGAACGTTCGAACAAGCTCGAGTAAACTGCTCATCGAACTTCCAGCTCCGTATTTTGCCGACTCGCTCTCTCTCGCGGCGAGTTCAGCAATCGACGGAGACCTGGAAACAAATATCAGGTTCGAACGTTCGAACAAACCCACGTGCACTGCTCGTCGTACTTCCATGTCGCCATTTTGCCAACTCGCTTTCTCCCGCGACGCGTTCAGCGACCAAAAAAGACATCGAAAACGAAAACACCGGGTTCGGACGTTCGACCAAGCACAAATTTCAAATTTCAACCCCCTGTCCCTCGGGCAACAGAGGGGCGGCCGCACTAGCTCAACCCCTACACCCCTGCAAAACCTGATCCAATAATGATCCCAATGAATGCTGTGTCCTCAACAAAAATGGGTGTGGCCCTTTTGTAAGTTCAAGAATGATCCAAAACTAATTCAACGTAACTTGTCGTCGCCGTAAAATGTGATTGCAATTCTCAACAAGTTGCAGCCCTTTTGGGATTCTGCAAAAATTATTCCAACACTAGACTCAGGCAGATTTTCCGCCCAAACGTGGGCTAATCTCCAAAGGGACCAAGCCAGCAACTGTGATGGTCGTCGTCTATGAAACCAGAGACCACATGATATCTTACGCGTATCGAAAGGCGCCAACAGTCAACTGTGATATAACTGGACGCCGTCTGCGACAGCCAAAAGATAATATAATATCTCACACTTTTCTAAATGGGCCAACCGTAAACTGTGATATGGCCGTAGTCTACAAAACCAGATCATATCATATTTTACCCGTATCTAAACGTGCCAACAATCAACTGCTGTGATGTGGCCGTAGTCTACAACACCAGATCACCTCATATCTTATCCGTATTGCAATGTACCAACAGCCACTTCAACCTATACATTAGAGTTCCCCCAGCAACGGTAAGCCAGAGCCCTGCGACCGCCTTGTTGGGGGGAAGCCGCCACATTCTTTTCAGGTTACGAATGCCATTCCTCAGTAGCCTCAAGCGACTTTCGACCGCCTTGTATGGGAGTACCGTCATGCTCAGACCGCCTTATCCGGGGACCCCTCCTGTACCGTAATTTTGACCCCTCGGTTAAATTTCCAAACCGATTTCATCAAACGGAGAAGGTGCAAGCAGCGCCGAGAGCGAAACGTCCATCTTTGTGGAAAATATGAATCACCCCACGGCAAAGATGTCAGGCGAGACGGCACTTTGACTAGGCGGACGGCAATTTTCCAATAATTTCCCTTTGGTTGACGCCAAAGTACTAGGTTTTAGTGAGGAACGATCGGTTTTGCAGCCACTTTTTGACCCCTTGGCCGACGGCGGTTTTTCCAATAATCTACCTTGACTGACGCCAAACTACTAAGCCTTTTTTCTCCAAATCGGTTTTTGAGAGCTTGTCTAAGCTCGCGAATTGAGGGGTAGTATTAGAAAAAAAGTGGTGCACCTCTATCGTTGTGCCTCTATCGTAGTGCACCTCTATCGTAGTGCACCCCTGTCGTAGCACGTGTCAAGTCATCAATACACAAAAACAAAAACGGCATGCCAATTAAGCCCTCGACGACGGTGAGCTTTGTTTCGCGTCTCGCCTGGTACCAGAATACCTGGTACGGTATAATAACCTTTTACAGAACAGCCAAAAAGATCCCACACTACGTAGTCCCAAGTACACCCCGTCGTCGCCAAAAACGTGGGTGCGGCTCTTGCAGAACTGCAAAATGATCCCACGCTACCCCACGTAGTTTGTCGCCGCCAAAAATGTGGGTGCAGCCCTTGAAGAACTGCAAAAATGATCCCACGCTAACCCCACGTAGTTTGTCGCCGCCAAAAATGTGGGTGCAGCCCTTGAAGAACTGCAAAAATGATCCCACGCTAACCCCAAGTAGTTTGTTGCCGCCAAAAATGTGGGTGCAGCCCTTGTAGAACTGCAAAATGATATTACACTAACCGTAAGTAGTTTTCGCCACCAAAAATGTGGGTGCGGCCCTTTCAGTACTGAAAAAATGATTCCACGCTAATCCCGAGTAGTTTGCCATCGCCAGAAAAATGGGGGTGGCCCTTTTTAGTACAGCAAAGAAAATGATTCCACACTACAAGCTGGACCAGCCTTACACTCATTTTCACTTAATAGGCGTTTTCTCAATCGTTTAGAGTATTTCGACGCCAGATTTTGGAGCTGTGCGTCCGGGTCTGTACCGCGTTTGTTGGCGTTGGAATTATTTCAATCCGAGTTTTTTTCGTCGAGAAATTACACATCAACTAAATCCCGTCACTCCCGATGATATATCGCTACTAAAGACTATACGAAAGCCCGAAAAGGTTGTACTGCGGGCATGCCTCTGAAACTCGGTGTGAGTGTTCCTTGAGGCATGGGAAAACGATCGATACCCGCCTCATCGCTTAATTCCTTCTCTGCCAAGAGATATGGCGCGCAGCAGATCCCAACACAATTTTCAAGATACTACGATGCGAGATACAAAATCGGTTTTCGCACCGCATTTTTACGACTTTTGAACTGAAATTTTGACACGTGAATCGGAACGCATTTGTACAGGCCTCCAAGCCGGCTACATACAGGAGGGGGAAAAACATTTTTTGACGTATCTTTCGGTCGATTTCCATCTTGGCGTTTCACTCAAACGGTAATAATTTTAGCTTGCCAACTTTTTTTTTCTGGAGCCGGCTTGACGGCCTGGACAAATGCGCGCTCTGAATCACGTGTCAAAATTTCAGGTCAAAATTCGTAAAACTGCGCTGCGAAAAACGATTAATCTGTCACGACAGCCTCTAGGCCAGACCAGCTCGTAGTCTCAAGTAGTTTGTCGCCGCCAAAAACGAGGGTGCAGTCCATGTAGAACTACAAAATCATCTCACATTAATCTCAAGTAGTGTTTCGCCACCAAAAAACGTGGGTGCAGCCCTTTTAGTACTACAAAAATGGTTCCACACTAATCCCAAGTAGTTTGTGATCGCCAAAACCGTGGGTGCAGCCCTCGCAGTACTGCAAACATGAACGCACACTAATCCTAAGTATTTTTTCGTCGCCAAAAACGTGGGTGCAGCCCTTGTAGAACTGCAAGAATGATCCCCCACTATTAATAGTCCCAAGTAGTTTGTTATCGCCAAAAATTTGGGTGCAGCCCTGTTGAAACTGCAAAAACAATTCCACACTACCTGGTACTCCTTAGAACATTGATCAGATGTCGCCAAAAAACGTGGGTCCAGCCCTTGCAGAATTGCTAAACCGATGCCACACTAATCCCAAGTAGTTTGTCGTTGCCTACATGGGCCAAGCCCTTTCAGTGCTGCAAAAATGACCCTACACTAATCAAACCAAGTACTCTGTCGCCGCCAGAAACGTGGATCAAACAAGCCCTTTTGGAACTACATAAAAACTAAAAACTAGTCCCGAAGTATACCCCAGTATATTGAATCGTATTACGAGTATACGCGTGTGTGCTTTTGTCTCTTGCGTTAACTTCTTCTCTGTCCCCAGCGACGCCATTAATAGCAAAAAAGCCCCGTGCTCCTCACTCGCCCTTCGTCCCAAAGGAACGCGGAAACTCTACATCTCTCCACAATGTGTTGAATCCGGACTTCAGTTCAGAGCTACAGTAGTAGTGTGATACGTTTCCGATAGGCACTCATGGTGCACTTTGTCTTGACATTGAGCCCTTCTTTCTATGCAAGGCGTCGAATACGCACGTAAGCGAATGTCGGGATTAGGAAGTGCTAATGGTTTATCAAATTGTCATGTAAAATATTCATTGTAGGCTTCCGGCAAATGTAAATTTGTATCTGCTTGTGAGCTGTTGTTGTCTTTGCAATTGTAATGAAACTTACCGGTATCTGTGCACAACGCTTTGAATACGCACATCAGTTATCGGCATTATTAGTCCATTAGCTAATTAGCAATCTAGGCTAACTCTACATCTCCTATGTGTTTGAATACGGACTTCAGTTCAGAACTAGCCTGCGGTAGATATTACCGGTGCCTTTCGTTTCACATATACCCCTTATTTCTATTAATGAAATATGGAACGCGTCGAATACGCACACCTCGAGCGGCTCGGGATTAGGAAGTTTTCATGGTCAAAATGCCGCATTATACCTGGATATATCACACAGAACGTTCCCGGTATATTATACTGATGTTCTTGCCTTTTTGCCATCGTACTGAAACCTATCGTTCAATACAACGCATCGAATACCCGTGGGCGTATTTTTATTATTAGTCTATCTCAGTAGACTGCAGCCAGTCATCCATAATGTAGCCGGTCGCCCCGGTGGCGTATCAGGTTATCCTCGAGCCTGGTATAGGTCAGTTTCGTGAGTTCGAGCCCCGCCGAGTGCATACTCGTATAAATTCGTTGGGACTTTTTCTTGTGCACAAATTGACATGCGGAAAGCGCGAGAGCGTGAGTTAGCAACACTCGATGAAAAGTCGACGAGCAGTGGGATTGTTAAACCCTGTGCGCGATAAAAACTGAAGGCAAGGACCGGGGGGGAGAAGGGACGACACCTGTGACCACGGCTTGTCCAGACGCTGGAAAGTAAAGTGTGAGAAAAAAAAAAAAAAGTCTATATTGATGCCCACGTTTTTTGTCTTCCAAGAGAGTTAACTCTGTACATTTAGACGTGAGTCGGGAAAACTCTACAGATCAACGAGTTGAATACCGGACATTGAATCGGGGATTGTTCAATACGTTTCCGATGGATGCTGCTGGGGCTGGCTTTAGCTGTCTTCACATTCAACCCTGCTCTCAATTACAACGAATCGAGAAGCACAGGGGGCAACACTTATCGGGAATCGTCTTACGTGGTATTAGTAATATGCAAATGCGTTAACGCGTTGGATACGATGGGCAATACTTCTCCGGATTAGTCAGAAATGCGTTTCCCTTCGTGGGATACTGTTGCTGTTGTATTTTGTCACCAAATTTAACCCTCTTCGCTGCTATATACAAGGCGTTGAATACGGAACCAGTTCGGGCACACGATTCATATCTACACTGTAGTTCGAAGGGGAGTCGCCGACCGATATTCTCAATGAGGACACACACCTCCCGCAGTATGCGCGAGAGTATCACACACAGCTTGCAAAGATGAGTTTCGACAGAATGTTCGATCTCACAGCGCTGGAGTGTATTTCATTTTCATTTTCATTTTTATTCTTAGTATTTTTATTTTTATTTCTAGTATTACGTTTTGAATCCATGTGACGGAAACCCAACTCTTGACAGTATTGTATCATAGTCTAAATCCAAGTGTTTTGTCCCCATGTCGGGAAAGGTCAAAACCATCGTTTCGCAGCGCAGTATGTTTCCTTGTGGAGTATGTATCTACAGTAGGCCACGCTATGAGCTTGTTCATCGACCTGTGCTAATGTTTATCAGAATATCTTCAGGGTAAGGTACACAGAGCACAATTCGACAATTCGACGCGAGTCGACGAGGGAAGAAAATGCCGAATTCTTCTCGCGTTAAGAACGAAGGCTCGCACCGTAGTTTTTGGGAGGGGGGAGGAGAACCCCCTTTTTCTTTCTTTCTTTTTTGTCACACATATCCACTTTCTAGCTTCTGGACAGGCCGTGCGTGGTCACAAGTGTCGTCCCTTCTCCCCCCTGGTTCTTGCCTTCAATTGTTATCGCACGTAGAGTTCAGCATTCCCTCTGCCCGTCGATTTCTCACCGAATGTCGCTAACTCACGCTCTCGCGCTTTCCGCAAGTCAATTTGTGCACAAGAAAAAGTCCCCACGAATTTATACGAGTATGCATTCGGGGGGATTCGAACTCACGAAACTGACCTATACTCCAGGCTCGACGATAACCTGATACGCCACCGGAGCGACCGGCTGCTATGTGACCCCGGATCTGAGCTACTACTGGGAGGGAGGGCGAGAGTAGTGCGAAGATAATAAACGGGATAAACAAAACAAAAAAGTAAACTGATAATAGAGTAATTTTAGTATACTAATAGTACAGCGCTCCTCCTGTGAGGAGCCTCAGCAAAAAAAGGGCGCGCCTGACTGATTCTACGATATATACGAAGCCCCTTCGCAAAACCAGCCATGTTCTCTTTAACGAACGTTTCATGGCCGGTCGACACGGGCAAGGATGCTAAATAACAAAATACACCTTAATATATCGCTTGTTTGCGAAGGACTATTAAACGAAGACGGCTGGGGTGACGAGGGGCACCGTTTTTCAGGAGATACGGCCGGGAGCTGGTTTCAACACCGGCGATTTCGTTCAGAAAAGGTTGGGGGCTACCGTGTAGAACGACTCGCCGCGCCTTCGCTCTACCGTAGCATGTGTCTTGGAGGAAAGCAAAGGTGCTATCAACCCGATGAGTAATCCCATGGCCACACTCGTAGAAGTAAACGACGAAAAATACACCTGGTGGCAAAACAAAAAAATAATATGAAATTCAGACGATCCAGGCCTTCCAACAACATAAGTTAGTCTGAGAGTCAGATTGACAGAGCTGTGCGAGTGGGCTCGAATTTCGTCACAAAATACTTACTGTAGAGTCGGACTAAAAATAATAGTCAGTCGTTTTTCGGAGGTGCCGACAATCCGAGGTGCCGACTATCCGATTTGTTGGGTTTGCATACTTGTAGGAAGGGTTGTTTAACACATAGTGCATGTTTTTCGTTTTGGGGAGGGGCTCCCTCTCGGTTGGGTGGGCTGATTTGACTTGTTTCACTCTTCTGACTTTTGTCGGCAAGGCGGCTCACCACCAGCTGATTTCGCCTGCCGACGTGCCGACTAAAGTCACTTCTAAAGTTGGCTAACGGAACCTACCAATTAGTTTGTAGTTGTGGAAAACCCTGCCCACTGACGGCTCCACGACTTAAGGAGCCTCGCTTCAGTCTAACAAGATTTTCGGAAAAAAAAACTGCAACAAAAATGCTTTTGCAACTGGAAACCCATTCTTGGGGACAAACTTACTTGGAATTAATTTCGGGAGACAATTTGGGTCTCTAACAAGGGCTTAATCAATTTCCAACTCTTAAACTTGATCTAGTCTAACTACAAGCAATTTTTGCCCCCAAGTCGGGAGTGCGGTGCTAAAAGGGTTACTAACTAACACCCCTATCTCGTGGCAGGCTTCGGACGGCAAACGAAATCATGCCCTCTGCGTCCCTAGAGCTGGTTCGGGTTATAGGCTCAAACGTCACAGCTGAATACGTTTTCGCAGCTCAGTTTCGCGAATTTCGACATGAAGATCTGCATGGAGATAGGATCAATAACTAATATCAGGCGCTGGTGACCAAAAAAAAAACACGAAGAAAATAAGCTACATGTCCACTTTTTTTTCAAATACAAAAAAAACATTGGCGCCAAAATATACGTTAAATATATATATATATTATAAAAATTAAAATACACTCCAGCTGTGAGATCGAAGATTTCGTCGAAACTCATCTTTGCAAGCTGTGTGTGATACTCCGATCGCGCGCATTACGAGTTGTGTGTCCTCATTAAGGATATAAGTCGGCGACTCCCCTTACAGCTACAGTGTAGCTATCAGGGTCAACAGGATGATTTTAGTCAGTCCGTGCGCGGAAACTATAAAACCCGTTTCTGAGGGGGACAAAATCTGACAGCTGTGAAGGGAAAGGGGGGGCCTGGTTTAGATCTATATTATTTGGTCAGCGCCTGAAGTCCGTAGCTCGCGGCCACAATTTGGTCTACAGTAGTTGGCAGGCCTAATGTGTCGCACGTTGCGTGTTTCGTGTCCGGAACGTTGGGGCGCTGGCACCTGGCATTGCTTTTTTTGTCCTGAACCTCCTTGTTATATAGCTATCCTTCATGTTTCATCTACCTCGTACTTCGTGACCGCACACAGAGCGTTCATCTCTCCAGGGAAAATTATCAGCACGCGGGCATGCATTGAATGTGCTGAGTGGCGATGGGTATACAGATTAACTGGACGGGTTAATGCCAAGACGGAAAGCAGAAAAGAGGCGATGGGTATACAGATTAACTGGACGGGTTAATGCCAAGACGGAAAGCAGAAAAGAGGCCCAACCGGTTGGGCCATGGAAAGTAGAGAAGAAGCCCAACCGGTTGGGCTGAAAGTATAAAAGAAGCCAAACCGGTCGGGCTTTTAGCCCAGCTAAACCGGATAAAGAAGCCCAACCGGCTGGGTGTATAGCCCAGCCAAACCGGTTGGGCTATCTATAAGCCCAACCGATTTGGCTTCAAGCCCACAACCGGTTTGGATATAAGCCCAACCGGTTTGGCTATAAACCCAACCGGTTTGGGCTATAAAATATGTGCTTTTTCTTTGAACAAAAAATATGCGTCTGGTATATATAATACCCTGATGATAGGAGGGGTCGTTTTCCTCCAGCAAGGAGATTAGGTCCGAACGGCACGGACTGCGGATGGTCTTGGGTACGACATAGAAGGACGTACCTGGTACGTAATATATTAACCCATTATATACCCCTTGAAGACTTCAGAAAGAAAAGTGGCGACGATACAAAGGGGAGGTGAAGTAACCAAGGTATAACATATTAACCCGTTAATTTTATCTTCAACAAAACCCCCTCGGAGATTTCAGACTGATTCCGCGATAGACTCCCCAAAAGAACCAGCGATGTTCTTTTACCAACATATCATGGCTGCTCGACACGAGGAAGGATGCTTGGAAAGAAAAAACTTTATTTGAATTTTCTTGTTTGCGCATTAATATTGTAGGACTATCGAACTCGATGACGTTGGGGTGGCAAGGGGCACCGGATTTATGCAGACACCGCCGGGAGCTGGTTTCGAACCCGACGATTTCGTTAAAAAAAAGTTGGGGGGGGGGCTTTACCGTAGAAAGACTTTTCACAGAGAAAAATTTGCGACGAAAGTAGACGGCTACGGGTTAATCGGCCACTGCTGGTTGGCGACGAGAAAAACACTGGTATCCGAACAACAACAACAACACCAACACCAACAACACTTCAAAGACCCGTACAGGACGGGTGCCCACGACGCATGACCCTGCTCGTACTGCTGCGCGCTTACGCTCTACTGGTAGAATCTTGAAAAAGTCGCGAACCAATCGTCGTTTTTCTGGTCAACGTACTATAATTTCAAGACATATAAAATCAACATATACACGGGGCCCAAAACGGGCCAACACTTGGGGGGGGGGGAACCACTCGGGATTAGTGTGGGACTATGTTTAGGCGCAAGCTATACCTTTTTTTGGCTATTGTGTTTTCTGAACGACGGGGCTCCTGAACCCAAAATCGCCGGGAAAAAAAAAATAATGTGCCATTTTTGCTTCATGACTCTCGTTGTGTACCTAGGCCATGCATGGGCTTTTGTTCATCCGTTTAGTACGTCTCTGGCAGTTTTATTTTTCTCCAAGTTCAGTTTTTGCCTCATGGAGAGAGGTCTTGAGCGCGCAAATAGAGGAACCTCGCAGAAAAAAAATGCTGCGCACCTCTATCGTAAGACGCCTCTGCTATTAATACAGTAGTAAAAAAGGTTTCTATACGGCCTCCGTCTTCGGCCCCCCCCACAAAAAAAAGTTTGGAATTTCAGGTAGACGTACGCGCCTTGCATATATTTCGTCAGGGGATTTCTACTTTTCGTACCGCTCCGCCTCACAGGTTGAGATTGAAAACCCGACAGCCCCTGACAGCCGCCGTTTCAGGGCCGAGAGGCGTGGAATTAGAGCTAGTTACGTACTTCGAAGTACATGTTTCAGTGCATTGCATCTCCTACCTTTAGTGTTGCGCCGCTCTTGTGGGGGCCAGTGGCTTGGAATCGGAGTGAGATACGTGAATGTTTCTGTACAACCGTGTACTTCCACCTTCCGGACCGCCTCGTCGTTTGAGGGCCAGATAAATTGACTTGGACTTCGAGTTAGATGCGTGCGTACGTGCGTTTATTTATATACAGGGTGTCGCTACCTTTACGACTCGCCCGCCGTTTGGGTCCAAACGGCTTGGAATTGGAGTTAGGTATACGTACATATGTTTACATGTTCGTGTATACCACGGTGTACCTCTACCTCTATGGAGGTATTTATTGGACTGCAACGCCGTTCAGGGGTCAACTGGCTAGGAATCGGAATTAGATGTGCGTACATCTTCACATGTCTCTGTTCGGCGCATGTGGAAAGAAGGGACACTAACCCTACCCTTTGGTGACCTTAAGTGGAGAAACATGTCCAAAAAAGGGTATCATGATCGCTTTAAGAAAGGTTTCCCTCAGGACGCCCGCTACGATAGGTAGGTTGCTCTTTTTCGGCGCAAAAAAGCTTTTGTTCAAATTTCAGGACTCCTTCACTCAAATATCACTAACTGTGGAACATTATCAGGCCGCTCACCATTATCGCTGAGCGTCTCCACCCCAAGCGCATGCTGATGCTGCTGCTGCATCGATCGTCAGAGCTGGCGGAGTGGCTGCCTCTATGGACACTCTCAGTGCTCTTAATTGATCAATGTTTTCGATTTTCTTTCTGATTTTTTTTTTTTTCCCTCAAGACATGAGATTGTTCGTTGGGTTACAGTTTCATTTTTTTCCAAACCAGGTACAATGCTCCTCAAGAGGTTAGGAGCCTCGGAAAAAAAAAAAAAAGTGGTGCACCATCTTTTTTCCAATACTACCCCTCACTTTGGGAGCTTAAGACACCTCTCCCAAAAACTTATTTAGAGAAAAACAAAACCGCTACTAACCGGATGAAAAACCTCATCTGGCCTAAGTACACAACGAGAATGATCACACAAAAAATGATGGCCTCTTTTTCCGGCGATTTTGGGTTAAAAGAGTTAAAATAGCCCCATCCTTCAGAAAAACCAAGAACCAGAAAAGTGCCGCCTCTTATCGTAGCGTGCGTCTTACGTTTTCTTCTATTTTCCGGAAAATTCATCCTCGACGCCGGAAATCATGCTGCCTGCACACTGTCGGATGTCAAGCAAAAACTACAGCAAAAAAGTACCAAGACTAGGGCAGGAGGAGAGGGTACCCGTTTTTCATTACCGCGGGTTTGAGCCACACTCGCACAATTAAGATGAACTCTGTACCTCTCACCGAAAAAAAAAAAACACTAGGCAGGCGATTGGCTTGGCGCAGCGTGTAGCTAACCGTTTCATCCCGGATTCGTGTCGCTCAATTAAAACAGCGCACTTGTAAGCTCAAGACCTCGCAGGAATAGGGAGTTGATTCACTCGCGCGAGCGAGCGACCGCGAGCCACTGTACAAAAAGTCCCCAAACGTTATCCCACTGCCGTACATTTATGGTGATAGTTTCGGAATCAGATCTCGATTCTCCCATTCTTAATGTTGTCGAGAAAAAATCATTTTGAAATTTCGTCCCGAGAGGATGTGAGCTATCATATCGTCTGAGAGGATGTGGGAGATGTCATACTATATATATATATTTCAAGTATATTAATAACACGTGCACGCTACCAAGAGCATTATGACACCCCACGTTGGGCGCATATGATACATTTGAGATTGGTCCCTGAGTCTATTTTCCCCAACAAAAAAAACAAAACGACTTCATTACGAATTTCGTTGTCGAATTTCAGATCAATGGGCGATTTTCCGAGCCTATTTTCTCCAAAACAACAACGAAAACTTCACAACTACGAATTTCGCTGGCGAATGTCCTATTGCTAGTCGATTTCTGAGTCTATCTTCTCCAAAAACAACAAAAATAACTTGTAATAAATTCCAAAATCGGCCACACAAAACATGATACCTGATCCCTGGTAAATTATATAGCCCTTCTGCAGGGGCAATGTGTTTGTCCGAACAGCGACCAAGAAAGCTACACGGCACGTGCGGTGCATCGTGCTGCAACACTCGTACGCCTGCTCGTTCTTCCTTGACGGCTGATAACCTCGCACTCACTATCGTGCATTTTTTTTGGTCGATATCATAGACGGGTTCCCAAACGGGTCACATACTAAGAGTAACACTAGCAGTGTAAAGCCAGCACCAACAGATACTAATTAGATGCCTGGCGGGGACGAAAAGGTGTGGCCTTTTAAGGGTGCATATATGTAGGGGTTGCCTGACGCTGAATGCGGTCCATTTACAGACTTTATGGACGACGTACGGGTGTAGCCTATACCAGTGTAGGGCTGTACAGGTGTACCCACAGATTCAATTAGACGCCTGGCGGGGACGTAAAGGTGTGGCCGAACGGGGGTTGCCTACGCTGAATGCGGCTCATTCACAGACTTTATGGACGAAGTACATAGAGGTTGATTCTATACCAGTATTGGGGTGTATGGGTGTAGTCTACACAGGGGCGCACGGGTTGAATGCGGCCCATTTGCAAACTTCATGGACGACGTATACGATAGAGTGTAGTCTATATAGGGATGTACGGGTTCTTCACGTTGAATGCGGTCCATTTTTACAAACTTCTTGGTAAGTTATGGACCACGCACCCCTCGTCTGCCTCCAACACAAAAAGAATCGTATGATAGGTGTTTGCCATGTATTTCATGTATTAGACCAACCTTTGTTGTTGGTTAGGTAATCATATTACACACCATTAATACTGTCGAAACCCTCGGACGTCAACATAGTCCAAGGCCAAGCCCCAAAATCAGCGAAAAAAAAGGTCAACATATCATACGTTTTCCTATGTACCAGATCCTTGGTAAAATTCTCGCCTATTTTTATCAGATTTTTATGGTGGGTTTGGTTGGCTTTGAGGGTTTCAATTGAGACTTGCATTCTCGTGTGTCTCGGTGCCACTACGGGAGCAACCTTCAATTTTTTTCCAAACCAACAGAGTACCAAGGCCACGATATTGTTGCACATTTTTTTCTTTTCTTTTCTTTTCTCACACTTCAACTTTCCAGTTTCTGGACAAGCCGTGGTCACAGGTGTCGTCCCTTCTCCCACCCGGTTCTTGCCTTCAATTTTCATCGCGTATACGTAGTAGGGTTCAGCAATCCCACTGCTCGTCGATTTTTCTTCGAGTGTGTTGCTAACTCACGCTCTCGCGCTTCCCGCAAGTCAATTTGTGCACAAGAAAAAGTCCCCAACGAATTTATACGAGTATGCACTCGGCGGGGCTCGAACTCACGAAACGGACCTATACCAGGCTCGAGAATAACCTGATACGCCACCGGGGCGACCGATACTTTACAATACACCCTCCTTCCTCACCAATGAATGTAAGCCACCCGCACGAGTGACTCCCGTACACACCTCACTATCCAAAACACGGTCGGCCATTTATTTGCTTGGCGTAGCATGTATTAGAAGCTAATCGTTCCGTTGCGGGTTCCTATCGCAAACACTAAAAACAACGGAAAGCTATAAAAGACTGCAAAGAAACAAGGGAGTCACTCGCGCGGGTGAACCCGAGCCACTGCAACCCCCCCTTCCCCCCCCCAAAAAACAAAATCCTTCCCCCTACCGAAGACTTGCTTATTAAGAGGTTGGAAACCGCAAACACCCTGCGAGAAAAGTCTTGAATTATTGATAGTGTAGTTCACCTGGTTCGTACGTGGTATATGAATATAGATAACCTCCACCGCCTCCGAAGCTCCTCTCTATTTATCCTTCTTACACGAAACTGCCAAACTGGGCTACAGGCAGACAGCGAGCGGTCGAGGGGCTGCTGTGCAGAGCTACGTAGGACTCTGTACATGGTCAGGGCTTAGGATTCATATTTTGGATAAAAATGGGTGTTCTTGCGTCATGTTGCTGCTGCCGATTCTACGTAGCGGGATAACTTTTGGCGTGTTATGATGGAAAAATGTTTTTCGAGATCTCACGAGTGTACACTACGATGTACTCCGTGCAGGAGAGCTTGTGCGTGCATGGTGTGAATGTGCACAAGATGTGATACGGGCGCTCAAGACAAAAAAAAAACGAACGCAAACGTAAGGCCCGAACTAACGTAGCATTAAGTGCAGCCCTCCATGCGCAGGCTGACGCACAAAATATCACATACACACAAAAAGATCCTCGTACAGCCGGAGAGAATAGACTTGGTGAAGAAAAGCATGCTAAGACAGAGGTATAACATTTGTTTGCACTTTTTTTTGTGAATGACAGAGGCTCCTTATAACCCCAAATCGTCAAAATGGCGTTCTCGTTTCGAAAAACGATTGTTTTGTATACATGAAATGCCGTTTTCGTTTCGCAGAGCGATTGTTTTGTGTACATGAAAAACGCCGTTTTCGTTTTAAAAACGATTGTTTTTGCACACATGAAAAATGCCGTTCTCGTTTTGAAAAGCGATTGTGTTGCACACATGAAAAATGCCGTTCTTGTTTTGAAAAACGATTGTTTTGTACTTCGTACATATACGTCAAAAATGCCGTTCTCGTTTCGAAAAACGACTGTCCTGCATACATACATGAAAAATGCCGTTCTCGCCTTGAAAAACGATATTGGTTTGCATACGTGGACCATTTTAGATTTTGCTCTTCGAAAACCGTTTTCGGGCTTCAAGTACAGACTTCCTCAACTGAACATCTCCATAAAAAAAAGGTATTCCCCCCTACCTTCAGTACCAAGGGCGCCTGCTACGGTGCTGTAGAGGTGGCATTTTTTTGGCGATTTTTTTTCTGAACGACGGGCTCCTTAACCCATATTCGTCGGAAATAGACCACTTTTTCTCGTTGTGCACTTGGGCCATGGGATTTTTCACCCGGTAGCAGTTTTATTCTTGTCCCAATCAGTTTTTGGGAGAGGTCTTGAGCTCCCAAATCGAGGGGTAGTAATAGAAAAAAGAGGTGCGCCTGTACGTAGTGCACCCCTATCGTAGTGCACCCCTATCGTAGCACGCGTCCAAGCCTCGTG
This sequence comes from Undaria pinnatifida, assembly GCA_012845835.1. NCBI lineage: Eukaryota > Phaeophyceae > Laminariales > Alariaceae > Undaria > Undaria pinnatifida. The sequence goes on from JABAKD010000025.1 coordinate 28,358,203, forward strand.
CCACACATACCTCCAACCGCAACATGCGCACGAAACAAGTGTAGCTCATACATACTCGAGAGCACAGTGCCAAAAGTATCGCAGACCTGCTGAGTACCAACAAAAAAATAAAAAAAGGTACCCCAGCTACAAACGCACACGTACACGTCGTGTGCTATACAACACGGAAGGTATTTCAGACGCGCACACGTGTAAAGTTCATTAGAGCGATGCACACGTGTACGACAGGACTGTCCCTGCCAACCTCGGGCCGACCTCAAGCCGCCCCAAACGATTTCGGGTTAGGGCAAAGGCTTCGGTAGAGAGGGGTTACACTCCCTTCGGGACTTTCTTCTTCGGTCGAGCCCGGGAGGGGTTTACTCGTGCGAGTAAACTCCCGTGATCAGCTTGCGGTTTAAAGCTTTCTGGTGCGTCTTGTAACTTCGCAACATGAGTCCGCGCAATGATGTATTCTTATAGCTGCGCGAAACACGTCGCCTGTTTATTTATTGTTCCTCAGCGAGGTACAGAGTCACTCGGGCGAGTGGCCTAAACACGGCAATAAAAAAAAGGGGTTATGATAGAGTACGATACTACAATATACCGTTCCCTTGGGGTGTTCGGGATAGGTCCAGATGGGGGCTCATAACGTTTTTACCCTGTACCTGGGGCATGAAATATACACTCAACTCTCTACTATGTTTCCCTTCCTTGCCATCTACCCGGTACCCCCCATTCATACTTGAGGTATGTACAATAATAGCGAAAATTGAGGGGCCCTCGCAAAATATCCCAACGACAATATCCTTCCATCCATAGATATATCATGCATCTCTGATAGACGCATCTCTTGCCGTCTGTATCCCCCTCCTCTCCGCCATCGACGAAGTCGGTTCAAGAATTTCGTCCGCGGGGGGCTTCTTCTCTCGACCAGACCTTTCCACAGATCTTTCCCGATGATTAGACGGACGCATCGGCGTTTGCGCCCTCCTCAGTGCATGCTAATGACTTTTAAACGAGAAAATTGCGTGGTCACCCCATTTCGTTCCAACGCTCGGGCTCGGGCTCGTGTTGCATACGGTTAGGGTTAGCGTTGCCGCCGCCGCGACTGCCACCACCCTGCGCACTTCAGTCTACCTATATGGCGTACAACAATGGTACATTCACGACTCGGACCCAATGAAATTGCCTGAAAATCAGGTCCGGTCGGAAATTCGTTTTGACCCTTTTAGCACCGCACTCTCGGCATGGGAACGAAACACTTGGGGTGAGTGTCGATTAGAAAAACAAAAGGAGTTGGAAATGGGTTAACACAGCCTCTCTCGCCCTCCTACCCGTTGTCGGGGAATCGGCTTTTGGGACTTTCGTCCATGTCGGGGTATGTTCCTGTTTGAGTGGTATATATGACGGAGGGTATGCCACAAGTAGTACTGCTGCATAAGTTGGCTGGGCTTCACGGCTACCGCCAAAATGCTAGTTGGGTCATACCGGCATTTTAACAGCCCAAGCATTTGGGCGGGGGGGAAAAGCGCGATGTAACCGACTCAGGCTACGGTCTTATTGTGTTATACCCGCTTTTTCACCGATCGGGTTCAAGCCCCATTCGCACGAGTGGCTCTGCGCCTCACCGACCACAAATACTTCGCTTGGCGCGGCGTATCTAACCATTCCATAACGGATTCATATCGCAAAACTGAGCCAGCGGCAAATCTTAAGACCGTAACAGGGGGTCCACTCGTGCGAGCCGCTGAAAACACAGCCCCCAAAAGTGATCCACCTATGACACCGTAGAATGGGGCTTGTACTACACCGCACCTCGAACACAAAGCAAGCCCCAGTTCAGATGTAAAGACGCAGAACTCCGCAAAACTACCGCCCGCAACTGCTAGCCAGCTAACAGCTAGGCAGCGACTTACGGTCAGCCTTAAGCCCTAACCTTTAGGCTATTGTGTCTGTTCCAAAAAAGGTACCTGGTAATAACTATGCTTCCGAGAGAGTATAACATTAGCCGCCTACTGCCATTTGTCACGAAGAGCTAGCAACACTTATAGTCAGACTGATCGAAGCCGCAACCATTGGACTATGATACCTGCCACAAAAAAATAAACAAAATAAAAAAAGTAGTGGCTATACTTCGAGTGAAGCTTGAAATGTCCAGTCTATTTATTTTAGTCACGAAGAGCTGGCAATGCTATATAGTCAGCACGCTTTAAACCCTGGCCGGTCGCCCCGGTGGCGTATCCGGTTATCTTCGAGCCTGATATAGGTCAGTTTTTCGAGCCCCGCCGAGTGCATACTCGAGTATATATTCGTTGGGACACTTTTCCTTGTGCACAAATTGACTTGCGGAAAGCGCGAGAGCGTGAGTTAGCATCACTCGATGAAGAATCGACGAGCAGTGGGATTGCTGAACCATATGCGCGATTAAAATTGAAGGGAAGAACCGGGGGGAAGAAGGGACGACACCTGTGACCACGGCTTGTCCAGAAGCTGGAAAGTAAAAGTGTGAGAAAATAAAAATAAAACTAATCGTTAGACTATGATATCTGACACAAAAAAGTACAATGGTGTAAAATAGCTATACTCTTCGAGTGTAACATCAACTGCCAATGGTAATATCTATACTTCGAGTACAACATCAGCTGCCAATTACTTTGCAGCCACACGAAGAGATGGCAATTACCAACGATCCGATTATTCACGGGTCAAAGGGGCACTGTACCGACACATTGAACCTCAAGAGCTGTTGTTGATGGTGGCCTGCTTCCAAACTACCCGTCTAGCAGTCACGAAAAGCCGGCAAGTAATTTTTCGTGATCTTATTGGGGTTTAGATACAATACGGCGTTTTAGAACTACAACTTTTCGTCGGGTAAAGGAGTTGGATAGGAAAACATGTGTAACAAAAGTATTGAAACCATCGAAACGCCACCATCCAAGGCAAGCCCTGAACCAATGAAAATCCATTGAAAACAATATTTCAGAGATACGCCTTCCTACCCTTTTTCATTTTCCAGAGGCTGACTTTCTTGTGGGTTGGTTTGCCTTGGGTCTACATGAAGTTTCTCGACATCAAAACTACGGTTACATTTTTTCCAAACCAAGAGAATTTGAAAATCGCGAAAACCCTAATATACATATGTACCTGGTACATATTTTTTCTTCATCCAATTTAGTAAATCCTCGCACTAATCTCGCGCTCCCTCCCAGTAGTAACTCAGAGCCGGGGTCACATAGCGGGCCCTCCTCCTTTTCCCCCTTCCCCGAATAACTTTCCCTGATGACGATATATATATGTATATGCTTTTTTCACGCACATCTACTTTCGAGCTTCTGGACAAGCCCGTGGTCACAGGTGTCGTCCCTTCTCCCCCGCCGATTCTTGCCTTCACTTTTCATCGCGCATAGGGTTCAGCAATCCCACTCACTGCTCGTCGATATTTCATCGGGCGTTGCTAACTCACGCTCTCGCGCTTTCCGCAAGTCAATTTCTGCGCAAGATAAAGTCCCCACGAATTTATACGAGTATGCATTCGGGGGGATTCGAACTCACGAAACTGACCTATACCAGATATACCTCTCTGAAGGAGGGTAAGGGGGTCAGTTTTGGGACGATTCCTTGGAATGGCTCGGGGTCACTCGTGCTAGGCCCTCGCCCGTTCCTTCGCGGTCCCTGAAGCTTTCGTCCTGTTTTAATGTTTGCGCTGTGAATCATCCGCAATATGGCATGGAAAGTTCACGCGGCTCCAACAAAAACGCCTACCCCCAGCAGGGTAATGTTTTTTTCCCCCTCGCGGGTACACAGCCACTCGACTTCGGGTGGCTCAAATCCGGTGAAGTGAAAATAGTCTACAAAACAGAGGGACACTCCCTCTTCTTTCTTCATTCTCTTCTTCACACACACACCTACTTTCCAGCTTCTGGACAAGCAAGCCGTGGTCACAGGTGTCGTCCCTTTTCCCCCCCGGTTCTTGCCTTCAAATTTTATCACGCATAGGGTTCAGCGGTCCCCCCCTACGTAGCCTGAGTCGTTTTTTGTAGGGCATATACTCTACGATAGTAGGTAGACTAGGGTAGGCGCTTGCTACGATCGAGGGGCACCACAAATTTCCTAATACTACCCCTCGATTTGGAAGCTTTAAAGACCTCTCTAAGGCAAAAACTGATTTGAAGAAAAATACAACTGCTTTGATCCCGGATGAAAAGAATCCCATGGCCTAGAGGTGGGCAAAAAACAAAATGGCCTATATCCGACGATTTGGGGAGTTAACCCCTTTACAGCCCCCGAACCCCTCCCTATACTAAATCCAAGTTTAATTTTGTCCCCAAAAACGGGTTTCCAGTTGTAAAGGGGTTAAGAAGCCCGTTCATTCAGAAACCATTACAGGCGAAGACTTTCACCTCCATCGTTGCGTACGTCGGTACTCGGGTACAGACCCCAGTATCATCCACAATTCTCATACACGGCTCCCGGGTACTCTAGACTTTACCCGGAATACCGCCTGTACAAGGCAAACCCTCGTATTTAATCGCTATCGCCTCGCGTGCCACAGGCACGTGCACCAGGCAAAACATAACTCTACACCGTATATCCGGCAACACGGAAGACACGATATCGTGGCACACCCCCTGTGACGAATGACCAAGCCGGTTGTCTCCGAAACAATGGGGAGCGCAAACAACAACAACAACAACAACAAAAATGCCAATTTGGTAGCTTTTGGTATATACAGTACACTCCACCCGGGAGGATGACTTCCCGAGCCGATGTCCTACAAAACAAAGGCGGGCGTGTACCTACACAACGAAAATGACAGTCGGTGGGTTTGGATCCGTCTCGATTCTCCCATTCCCATTGTCGAGCATTCATTTTGAAAAGTAGTCTATGCAAGGGGGTGAGAGACAAATTTTTAACATGCGCGCAAAAAACAAGACGACACTCTCCTTGTTGGACGGAAATCTCATACCACAAGCAGTGCGTAGTCGATTTCAGAGTATACTTTCTCCAAGAAATCAAAGAAGAAAGGGTGGTCACCTGGCTTGTCGCGTGCTACGATAGAGTAGGACATACCTTTTCTTGGCTAGTGTTTACTTCCTGGAAATGACGGGGCTTCTCAACCCCAAAACCGTCAGAATCTCATCGACGCGTGCTACGACAGATACATGCATTCCACTTATTTTCTGAGGCGCTCCGCACTCTCCGCACGTCAGGAGCTAAACCCCCCTAGAGCCCCCGAACCCCTCCCTATACTAAATCCAAGTAATATTGTCCCCAAAAACGGGTTTCCAGTTGTAAAGGGGTTACGAAAAAACAACACCAAAAACTGTTTGGATAAAAAAAAAAAACTGACTCGGATAAACCGGATGAAAGATTCCATGGCCTAGGTATACAACGAAAATTGTGTTGAAAAAAATTACTCAAGATGGCCGACGATTTTGTGTTTAGAGGGGACCCGTCCCTTCAGAAACCGTTTCAGACGAAAAGTGCTACCCCACTAGATAGAGTGATCGTGACACCGCCCATCATTTTTTTTCAGCAACATGAATTTTTGTATATGTACCTCATAGGGTCGGACGTTCGTTTTTCCCGTATATATCATTTATTGGATGGGAGACCCGTGTAGAGCTCTTCATGTCAGGAGCGCCTTGGAAAAAAAAGAATACAGCTCTATGTACTGTAACATGCATGTACTGGGTATATATTTTTGGGAAAGTGTAATGTAATGTAAATGAAAATAAAGGTATGTAATTCCTCCCATTTGTAGTTTGACGAGATTTTTTTTTTTGGGAGTTTGCTCAAGGATCCGCGCGCACGTTGTCTAAAACGCGCGACATAAGATAGATTACCCGCCACCACCCACCCCTCGTTGGACAAAATTTCGGAGTTGATTATTTCCTCGAAAAAAACGCAGCTGGGGGAGCGCGCGCATACAACCAAAAGGGTATGGGCACCTGGTGGCTTGCGAAAAATCTCGATTCTCCCATTCTCATTATCGAGAAAATCATTTTGGAAACTCGTCCGCCGGAGCGGCGGGGGGGGGGGGGGGTTGCGTAAACCGACTCACACGTAAGATAAGGTTTACACAGCACCTCTTAAATTGCAAGTATTTGCCAGCCGTTTTCGGAATTTTTATTTCTTCTCCAAAATCACAACAAAACAAGGCGAGCGCACACAACAAAAGTAGACTTCCAGGTGGTGGCTTTCAATAAAATATGTCAAGATTCTCTTCCATCCCCGTAGTCCAAATACAAGAAAAAAAAAAATGACCCATGCTACGATAGAGGCGCGCCCCAGTTTTTTTCTGAGAGGTTCCTCAATCTGAGGGGGCTTATGAAGACCTCCCCCAAAAACTGATTTGGACAAAACATAAACTGCTACACCTGGTACGAGGTACCGGATGAAAAATCCCATGGCTTGGGCACACAACGAGAATCATGCAAAAAAAAGGCCTACTATTTTTTCTTTTCCCGACGATTTTGGGTTATAACCCCTTTACAACTGGAAACCCGTTTTTGGGGACAAAATTACTTGGATTTAGTATAGGGAGGGGTTCGGGGGCTCTAAAAGGGTTAAGGAGTCCCGTCATTCAGAAAACATTTCAGCCAAGAAAAGGTACACCTCTATCGTAGCACGGGTCATTTTCGAAGTTCGGCGCTGGAGGGTGCGTTACCTAACATGCACACACGCGACATAAGATTAGCACCGACGCGTGCTACGATAGAAGCGCGCCACTTTTTTTCTGAGGCACCTGTTCCTCGAATTTCGGAGCTTAAGACCTCCCGCAAAAACAGATTTTTGGAGAAAACTAAAACTGCTAGGTACCGGATAAAAAATCCCATGGCCTAGGTGTACACACATGGAGAATCGTGCAAAAAAAAAGGCCTATTATTTTTTTTCCCCGACGATTTTGGGTTAAGGAGCCCCGTCATTCAAAAAGCATTTTCACGGTCAAAAACTGCTGAATGCCTCTATCGTAGCACGCGTCCACCCCTGATTGAACGAATTTTGCGAGTCGATTTCGGAGTCGATTTTCTCCAGAACAACAAAATACGGGCGGCGCACATAGCGACAATGGCAGAGGTGGTGGTTCGCGGAACACCTAGATTGTCCCCTCTCTGTTATCGAGAAAATCGTTGGGGTTTCCGTCAGAGGGCATGTGCGATATCAAACACAGGCAAAGACAAGATAACACCTGCCCCCCCCCTCCCCTCCCCCATGTTTCCATCGCGTTGACCCAACGACGTTCTCTCAGAGCGTACCAAAGGGACGTATCCGTTCGGCACGGCACAACAATCGCACTCATTTCTCTCTCTCTCTCGAAAGAACGATCTCGGATTCGATTTTCAGTGTCAATTTTGTCACAAGACAAAACACTAATTTATCTCGGATTCGATTTTCAATGTCAGCTTTGTCAAAATTCAACAAACCAAAAAAAGGGACCCACACACAACTAAAACGGTAGTGCGCGGTCGGTGCCTTTGGGAAGACCTCGGCTCTCCCACCCCCAGTGTCGAGAGACATCAGCTTGGATATTCGTCCGAGAGGGAGAGACCATGGCTGCGGTAGGGAGAGAGTATCCTCTTTAGCACCGCCGGGTTTGGGCCACGCGCCGGAGCGACTCTGACTCTGTACCTCACGGCAAATAAGCCGTTTAGACGATTTATTCAGCGCAGCGCAACTACCCATTCCACGGCGGCGTCATACCGCAAAAAAACACAACCACGCGAAGCTAAGGCTAAAAACCGCAAAAGAGCGGGGGGTTTGCTCGCGCTCGAGTGACCCCCAGTCACCGCAAAAAAGAGGCCCCGACAAGACCAAGGCTATACGAAGCCATCTCACGGTAGGGTTGCAGCATCAGAAAGTCCCTGAGCTCCTCACACGAGGAACAAACTCAATATCTCATCCGAAAAATGAATTGTGGAAGGCATTCGTTCGCACAACCTGACCAAGCTTCTATGCCCCTTTAGTCCTAACAAAACAAATGTACTCGTGAAATTACTTCCTTGACCGGCAGTTCCTCACATGAGGAACTTAATCGCCCAGAAAGGTATACCTTTTTTTGGCGAAAAAACTGCAATCCCTCTACCGTGGGATGACTTTACGGTAGTGGCGACCCCCCCCATTTTCAGTGTACCGGCATTGAGCTACTCGCCCGCGAGTGACTCAGTACATTCTCACGGACAAGAACGCTTCAGGCGATTTTTGTCGGACAGCGAAGATAACCATTCTCCATAGCGGACTCAGGTTTTGTCAAGTTTTATACCAGGTAGATCATCAAGAAAACGAAACACCGCAGAGGAACAGAGGGGTTACGTCGCGCGAGTGACCCCGAGCTACTGCAAGAAACGGCCCCAAAAGGGGGACCCTTATGGTACCTTATCCTGGGTCAAAAGTAAACCCCCTACAACAATAGCCTTGGACCCGTGCTACGTTAGAGGTATACCTTTTTTTGGCTGAACTGTTTTCTGAATGACGGGGCTCCTCAACCCAAAATCGTCGGGGAAAAAAAAAACAATGGGCCTTTTTTTGCATGATTCTCGCGTCGTGTACCAAGGCCATCGGGGTTTTTTATCCGCGGTAGCAGTTTTTTCTTCTTCTCCAAATCAGTTTTCGAGAGGGGTCTTAAGCTCCCAGATTGAGGAAACCCCAGAAAAAAAGTGGTGCACCTCTGTTGTAGCACGCGTCCTTGGACGAGGAGTGTTATCTGACACATGCAATGTTATGTAACCTTGGCGACGTTTACAGTAGCTTGATCCATCGAATACGCGCGCGTCAGGTGTTCATAAGCGTATTCCAGAGTGACTGGAGCCTGTCCTGTGACCACGGACTTGATTATTCGAGTTAATGTGAGAACAACAACAACAAGCGCAAGATGAGATACAACACTAAAGTACGGGCCGGGGGGGGGGGGGGGGGGCTGGGGGAATTCTCAGTTCGTGCTTGCTTTGGTCATTTCACCATTGACCACGCATCCCTTTCGAGATGGAGCACTATTCCTACTCCTAATAGATGGGGGGGGGGGCAAATACGACGAAAATGGCTTTGGTAAGGATCTCGGCCCTCTGCGTTTTCGACAAGATCTGCATGCCTGCAAATTCATTCGGCAAGGAGAGGGTAGACTCTAACATACCAGGTGCACGAAAGATGGGATAACACCCCCCATTTGACGCATTTCAGAGTCCATTTTCTCCCGAGCAGGGGAGGCAAGCACCACCAACGAAAATTACAACGATGCCTAATATCCCGATGTGCCGGTTGTCGATCAAATCAGCATGAAAGGTCATCCGAGGAGGGGGGGAGGGGGGCGGGGGGAATACTCATTTGTTGCTTGCCTTAGTCATTTGACCATTGATCACGCATCCCTTTCGAGACGGAGCAGAAGGGCGGGGGGGGGGGGGGGGGGTCATATTGCCCCCGGATATTATTTTTCGGCGTACTGCCGCCCGAACAACGTAGTGCAGCAACTAAGTACTGGTAGTCAGTACGAGTGCAATGATGTGAGAGGAAACGAAATGTTGTAGAATAAGTCGTCACATTTTCTCTCTGGCACAGGTATTGATATCAGATATAGTCTAAATAAGGACCAATATATAATAATAATACATAAGCACGACAGGAGTGACGATACAGGATAGCAATTTTCGCAATTTTCTACTTCATCATGACTTTTCGGATCTTCCTAGGGCTCCAGCACCTTTGTGTGACCACGCACTCTAGATTTCCTACTAGTAGAGTTAACGTAACACAACAGCAACAACAACAACAAGCAGTAGTAACTCATGTATAGTTTCTGGACGACAACGACAACACCCAACTGGAACTACTATGCAGAAACTCTTGGGTCATTTCTGGGATACGGTCGTGGTCCCTTCCGCGGTAGTGCGGTAGCGTTTAGTCCCGGGCACTGGGCAGTTTAATGCGGTGAAAACCGCTTGTTGCGACCTCGTCCTTGAGCTGTGTGTAGCTGTGTACCAGTATTATTAATAGTATTAATAGTGTCCCGGGATAGTGAAAGGTTACAATGTGTTGTACACTCTGTTACAATGCGTGTACTGTTGTCATCTCGAAAAGCACCGCACTAACAACGAGGGACCTTTGCAGCAACATAATGCTCTCTCTATTTATGATCATGATTATGATTATTACTTTCATGATTACTATTATGATTATTTTTATGATTATGATTATGGTCATGATTGTAATGATTATGATTTATAAGTCATGATTATGGCTATGATTATGATTGATTGCGATTGTTATTATGATTATTTGACTACGATTATGATGATCATGATGCTCAGTCTATGATTGTTTGGTTATTATGATTATTAGACTAGTAGTCGTATTTTCGCTCATGGATTCCTTCGATGTTCTTCTCACGCTCAATTTCTCCTTCTCCATTTCTAGACGTACCAGGTAACTCATACCCGAGGCCACTAAGCAGACTCTTCCCCCCGCTCTCCACTCCGACGATACGCACGCCTTCACTTTTATCGCCAGAACAATGACTCATTCTACAATAGCCCCCCCCAAACCGGCGATCCCGATTTTCTCTAACGAAGGTTTCATGGCTGCTCGACACGAGGAAGGGTGCTACTTTAAAAAAAGGCCTCCATTAATTTTCTTACGGGCAAAGGACTACTACACTACTAGTAGTACTAGTACTAGTGGTAAAGTACTATCGGACGATGACGCCGGGGTGGCAAGGGACACAGTATTCAAGGGGGTACGACCGGGAGCTGGTTTCAAAACCGGCGATTTCGTTGAGGATAGGTCGGGGGGGGGGCTACCGTAGAACGAGTCCAATTCAGAACTTCCTTCCCTGATCGACTCGCGTCGAATTGTGCCTGTACGCGCCATAAAGCGCTCTGTGTGTGTGTGTGTTCTTCACATTAAACCGTTCTCTAGGCAGTTGTTGTAAGAAGTAAAAGTCTTCATATCAAGATTTGAACCCCTGACCCCAACTAATTGATAGTGTATCGTACCATGTCGTAGTATTTGATTCGAGGTTACGTAGCCACTGGACCGCTTGAGCGACCGGTGTGTGTGTTTTTTTCCACATTAAACTGATATATCCACCCATCTACGTCCAGCACAACCAGTGTCCGCGCTGATACCTCATAAACAGAGGCGAGCTCTGTCGTCACGAACTAGATACCGCTCACAAATACGGAAGGGTGACTCAACCATGCAATGCCAGCCGCAAGGGGCACGCGGGCAAACTTACGACCACTGAAATGCGATATTATCGATCGATCTATCATAGGATACGCATGCAATACGGGAGAGGGCCCCCGCGAAGTTGCGCGTACATGCAAGGTTTCTAGAGTGTTGCACGTAAATTCAACAGCGATTTATGTATGGCCGCTTCCTGTGTGCAGGTCCGCACGGCCCCCGCGAAGTTGCACGTAATGTACATGCAAGGTTTCTAGAGTGTTGCACGTAAATTCAACAGCGATTTATGTATGGCGGCTTCCTGTGTGCAGGTCCGCACAACACGACGGTTGGGCTGCCCAGGCCAACCCGTACCCAGACCTGACCCTAACCCCGACCCCAACCCAACCCTTCGGGGGGCTCGAGGTCTGCTCTATCGAGGCCGGCAAGGGCACTACTGAGTTTACGTGCAAATATGAAAACCTTGCACTGTACGTACGTGCCTGCTGGTCACGGGAGGGTGAGGCTGGCACACACGGCGGTAAATCTTTTGCTATATTTCGCCTCATTTACCTGTAGATACGTACATACATCGTTTTCATCTCAACCATCTTCCTGCCTAAGGTCCCGGGATTTTAATTTGGAAATTTCGTACTCGGTACGTTGTAGTTTCACTTGCGTTTTTCAGGGATCCGGGATGCTGTGCCTCTATAATATACCTCGTAAGTAATATTTTTGCGTCGATTTTGGTATTTATCTGGCTCCGACAAGAAGTAATAATAGTCGATTTTACTTCTCCTTCACCGTACGTATCGGTTTTGCCTAATGCTTTTCAAGTTTCTTTGTACATCCCTTTGTTTTACGGGGGGGGGTTCGTTTAGTTTGTTTTCTCCTTGTTTCTTTGTATGGTACATTTTTCTGCGTATCTAATTTCTTTCCCTCTATTCTTACTTATCTCTCTTCTTTCCCTGTTCCATACTCCTGTTTTTCTTGTTTCTTTCTCGTACTTTTCGTTGTGCTTTTCTTGTTTCTTTCTCGTACTTTTTTATTTTGTTTCTCTCTTTGCCACGCTCTCTCTGGCCATGCATCGGGTCTGCTATTGTTATGCATTGCGTGGCAAAATCCTCTTACGAGATGCAGTTGCGATACACATCTCTGTCTCGTACCAAAGATTGTGGCCACAGAGCTCTTCTCTCTGTAACATGAAGCATCGGCACGTACGCTGGGTGGGCTGGAAGTCGATTAGTGGAAATAACAGGAGCGCAATGTGGCGAAAACACACTTTATGGCATCTGCATTATATGTTACGTTTTCCGTATATCCGTCACGTCTGTAAGTCTGGAATATCTAAACAAGCAACACACAAAACGAGGGGGAATTCCACACAAATAATGAGGCATTTTTCCTCCAAGAGGGCAGGGGACATATATGTCTAAACTCACAGAGAAACCCCATCACAGACGGCCTTGACTCAACTTGGCAGCTTGACACCTGGCTGTCTGCTGCCATCTTTGTCAGGCACACCTGGCCGTCTCTCTGCCATCTCTGTCAGGCATTGCATTGTCGAATCTCTTCTCTAGGTCTCGGTAGTTTGTGACCACAGAGCTTGTATTTCTCGATCCCACGCATGCTGTACTAACAGCGAGGTAGAAGCGCACCCGACTTTTCCCTCACCATGCTAGACGCGTGCTACGATAGAGGGTGCCCACGTTTTTTATAATGCCACTCCTCAATTTTGGAGCTGAAGACCTCTCCCAGAAACTGTTTTATATAGAAAAATAAAACTGACACCGGGTGAAAAATTGCATGGGCTAGAGGTATAACACTCTATACGAACACCATACAAAAAAATGGCCTTTTATTTATTTTTTTCCCGGCGACTTTAGATTAAGGAACCCCGTCATTCAGAAAAAAATTCAGCCAAAGACGGTATACCTCTACCGTAGCACGCGTCTCTAGTCACTCGAGGAGCTCCATACCTCGCCCAAAAACTGGCAATTGAGATCATCCAAAGATGCCGGCATATCTCATGTGTGGGCTTCCCTCGGTTTTGTTACTTGTATGAACCGTGGAGAAGCTAGGGGAAAAGGGGTGGGACCTCCATCTTCACTGAGACGTACCGGGGTTTGAGCCACTCGAACGCGTGAATCTGTACATCACGAACAAACAAACACACTCTAGGCGATGCTGTTGGCGCTGTTGGCGCAGCGGAGCCGATCGTTCCACTGCGGTTTCGTTTCGCAGAGTTAAAAAATACCACAAACATCAAGGCCGCGCAAAGGGATACAGGGGGATCACTCGAATGCGCTCGAGTGACCCCGACAGAGACACAGCAAAAAAACAACCGGGGCCCAAAAAGTGACCCCGGTACCGCAGCCTTGCAAGTGTTTTGGGCGTAATCGGCGTTGTTGTCTGCAACTCATGCTGCCTGCACATTGTCGAATGGCGACAAAAAATGAACTAAACCCCGTTAAATATGGGGCCTATTCATGCACAGCGAAACGCGACGAGAGTGCGATCTAATCAAGCGTCCGGGGAAAGACCTAGAGGCAATAACACGAGCATCGCCATGCCTCAGGCTTCTTGCTGCCTCACCGCTTCCAGCGTGTTGCAGTTCCAACACATCTCCCCTACTACACCAGCGTCTCGGGGAGGGCGTTTCATGTGTGTGGTGGATGCTGAAATCGTCAATACTCGTCAGATTGGTTCAACCGTTTTTGATGGGAATCGACGAGAGGGAGAAGAAAGGGCTGAAGTATCCCCGCCACAAAAACCAAGGCCCGTACCGTAGTGGGGAGGGGGGAGAAGAGCCTGCTTTGTGGCCCCACATCTGAGTTACGTCTAGGAAGGGAGAAGGAAAAATTTAACATGCAAAGATCACAAATGGGATGAACAAGAAGAAAAAAAAATGTGAGCACTTGTAACACACACAACACACACTTACAGAAGTTGCATCTGGGTTTCTAAAGATATTAGGGCGCTTTGACAACATTATCTCTGATCCAATGTTCATCGTTACACTGCTTCTGTAGCGCAGCACCAGGTATCATATAGCACTCCGAGTAGTCCCATCACTGTTAGCTATAGGCACTACTATTCACGGAGGGGAAGGGGTAAGAACAAGGCCAGGATCACTGTTAGATTGGCCTTTTTTAGGGGTGGGCTACGCTCAGGGGGAAGGAGTGTATTAAGAACTCCGTCGTTAGTTACTACAGCCGTCACGACGCCGTCATGCTTCGGGTGATGATTATATTGAGCACCTCATGTCAGGAGCTCGGGAATTTTCTGCTGCACTCCTACTGTGGGATGGATTCGAGAACTATCACATAATAAAATATATTATAATATAATATATTATAATATCATATAATATAATATCATGGAAGCGTATCGATATCGTGAATGCTCATATCGTGGAGGCGCACTGATATCGTGGACGGCCGTATATATCATGGGCTAGATAATGGTCAATGAAAAGGGGTTATCATATCGTATCATATCATATCATATCATATCATATCATATCATATCATATCATATCATATCATGGAAGCGTACCGATATCGTGAATGCTCGTACCGTGGAGGCGCACTGATATCGTGAACGGCCGTATATATCTTGGGATATAATGGTTAATAAAAGAGGGGCTGATGTGACTGTTACTAAATATAAGTCCTCTTTATAATACCCATCATAGCATGGTGGCTGTAATCCTTTCGGCCATAGATCCTCGCACCTCAACATACAATGTCGGGACGAGTCCGGTTTTACCGACCACAGGCAATCATCGCTTGCGGGGGGGGGGAAAGACTTGGTGTCCTTGCGGTCAACTGTGTTGGTTTAGGGCGCTCTTGCCCCTTCACGGATAACCGTCAAGGAGCTCCCGATGCTGACTGCTACACCCAGTATATTTGGTCCACAGCTGTAGTAAAAACCAGTACAACCGTTTTGGGACTTGATTACACCTCGATTATAGTATACCTGGTACTATCTATCTTGATTATAGTACACATTAAAGCAAAAGGCGACGAGCGCGATCTAACCAAGTATCTACGGGAAAAAGCTCGAGGCATGAACCCGAGTATCGCCATGCCCCACGCTTGTTGTTGCCTCACAGCTTCCTTCTGCGGTGCAGTTGGAACACATCTCCTACTACACCAGGAACATCTCGGAGCGCTTCATGTGGCCGATGCTGCCGTTCCGGCGGGTTTTTTTCGCCAGTTTTTTCGTCTGAGTCACAAACTGGTTAATACACACGACTACTGTCGACCGACAAATTTTCCGCAGGCGCCCTTGAGCAAAGACGTCGGTGAACGGCACTTGTGCTCCGTGACAGACAACCGTCAAGGCGCCCTACACGCTAAAACTAGTTCAGACCTAGACCTATTCTGCGGTAGCCAACCCGCCCCAAAACCAGCGTTTTTTTCAACAAACGTTTCCTGGCTGCTCGACACGAGGAAGGATGCTATGAAAACATCTCGACATATTTTCTTGCTGGCAAAGGACTACTACTACTAGTACTATCGAACGAAAACGGTTGGGGTGGCAAGGGGCAGCGTATTTCAGGAGATACGGCCGGGGGTTGGTTTTTTAATCCTGCCCTTTCGTTACAGAAAACTTGGGGGGGCTATATCGTAGAACAACTCTTTGTTCATATACTACTTATAGTACTTCGTGCGTGTTGTGTATGATTAGTGGAGATTCGGATTGGCCGACGATGTCAATAGTATGCCGCCGATTTCTTGATAGTTGGCTGCGACTCTGAGTGGGCTGGCTATACTAATAGTAAGTCATCGACTGGTTACTGGTCAACTATACATTAATATGCGAAAACATCAACAGCAAAAACGTTTGGTCCTAGCCACCTGGTGTGCACAGATTAAGGTAAGTTTCTTGGCGGAAAATGCAGGATTCTGCGTTTTTGCATCTGGCTGGCTCGTGTATGGCTCGAATTATACACACCAAAAATTCATAGCAATGATCATCGTAGTGTTAATAGTAAATACCAAGGCCAGTAATAGGTGACCGGACTACCAGGTAATCAGGTACTCTGTTATTTAGTAGCTGGCTGATTCAGTATCTTGCCTACTGGTATTAGCCGTCAACTCCAGCCAGATCACAGCCCTATTTCGCGGGAGGTTGCGATTTCCAAGTTCTTGCGGGTTTGAAAATGTGTAAAACTAGCATTGAAACCAACGAAAAATGCCGTATATAACTTAAGGCCAACCAACCCACCGAAAATTAGTGTCAGAAAACGAAAAAACATGGTACTGTACATATACTATCAAAACGTATTTCTTAATCGATTTTTAGTCTGATTTTTCGTGGGTTGGGTTGGCCACGGACTGTGACTCTCGACGGTTTCAATACTATTATCAAGATGTTTTCCTGCCCAACTCCTACCTATCCAATTTTCGTATAATACATCGCAAACATCCTCTTAATAGCAACGCTACGAGTACGAGTAGTATTGACAGGATGGGCCAAAGCCAGTCACCACTGTTTAGTTTCGCTGACTCCGTCACCGTGCCTACTGGTTTAGTCAGACGTTAGCCGTCAACTCCAGCGGAATCACAGCCCCTGTTGACCCCAAAGAGCTTTCGCGCGTAAAGCTAGACCACCAACAGACACTTTCGGCGGTGCAGAGCAAAGGTGTCGTTTCTTTCACAGCACTCTTTCCCCCTTACGAACCGCCGTCAACGGACTCCTGACGCCTAACGCCAACACTACCGTACGTACAGCAAGTTGATGCTATGATAGTCGGCGAGGGAAGAAACGGCTGAAATATTCTCGTCATGAAAATCAAGGCGCATACTGTAGTGGGAAGGGGGAAGAAAAGCCTGCCTTTAGTAGAGCTGTGAGTTGGATGGGGTTTCCGCCTATTAATAGTATTAACTAAATGACTTCAATCGATTAGTTGACTGGCGGGCGCTTAGTTATAACTAACTGACTTTAGTCGACTAGTTGGCTGGCTGCTAGTAGGGCTGCGAGTCGGATGGGGTTTCCGCCTAGTATTAACCTTGAACTGACGTCAATCGATTACTTGACTGGCGGGCGCCTAGTTATAACTAACTGACTTTAGTCGACTAGTTGGCTGGCGGTAGCCAGTCGACTAATCGAGTAAAGTCAGGCGAGCCAATGCCCCCCACCCCTCCCGGCCAAGGGGGGGGGCTGGAGGCGCCTCCGGAGGATTTCACTAAAGGTGCCCGCCAGAGGAAAAAAAAACATGCGATTTGACGCCATTGTACACTTAAAAAGGCGACCAAGTTAGCTCTGGGTTTGATCACAAAACACGTACATTTCAACCTTCGCCTCAGCTTATCAGATTTCATACAAATGATAAAAAAATATGGGCATGCCGTCCCCGTTTGGGCGTCTCTCGGTGGTATTACATTGTGTCGTAACGGTAAATACTCACGAGTGTGGTACGCGGTAGCCCACCACCAGTAAAATACCACAAACAAAACATAGACACAGACTAGGATCTCTTTAACGACAGGAGCATAGATTGTAGATTGGTCATCGTCGGCGATGCAACAACGGTTCATATTTGAGCCGAAAAAGCCCCCCCCTGCCGATGGGGTCCCGCAGGAGGGTGCCTTCGATGGGTTCCAGTGAGGGCGCCGCCGGAGGTTGAAAAAAATCGCGATTTGGCATCATTCTACACTAAAAAAATATGATAAATTGGCAACGTTTAGCTCCCGCTCCATCACTAAACACGTACATTTTAAAAGGTGGTATATATACTACATCAGTTTATCAGGCTTCCTGCGGATGCGCCAAGAACATGGACATGCCGTCCCCGTTTGGGAGCCTCTCACTGGTACTACACATTGTGCCGTGGCGATAAATACTCGAGGCGGCACACAGTAGCACACCTCCAGCAAAAGAGCACAGAAAAAGTAACACAGAAAAAATCTTCTTCTACCATACGACAAGAGCACAGAGAATAGATTGCTCATCGTCCGCTATTCAAGAACGCTTCATATTTGAGCCAACCCCCCCCCCCGACCCCTGCCGATGGGGTCCCGCTGGAGGCGCCTCTGGCGGGTTTCACTGAAGGCGCCGCCGGAGGTTGAAAAAAATCGCGATTTGGCATCATTCTACACTCAAAAAGTAACGATTAATTGGCCAAGAATAACTCTGCGATTGATAACCAACAAACATGTAAATTTTGAAGTGTCTCAGTAGATCATTCTTCATAGGGATGGACGAGAAACATGGGCACGCCGTCCCTGTTTTGGGGGCCTCTCATCGGTATTACGTTGTGCCGTAATAATAAATACTCGCGCGGCACACAGTAGCACACCACCAGCAAAAGAATACAAGAAAAAGGCATAGAACATAGACTGGGGATTCTTCTACGACAGGAGCGTAGACAATAGATTGTTGATCGTCGGCGATTCAACAACGGTCATAGTTGAGCCGGAAAAGCCCCCCCCCAGCCGAGGGGGCCCCGCTGGAGGCACACGCCGGAGGCGCCTCCGGGGGATTCCGCTGAAGGCGCCGCCGGAGGAAAAAAAAATGCGATGTGGCATCATTGGACACTCGAAACGTATGGTAAATTGGACAACTTTATAGCTCTGGGATTCATCACCAAACAGGCGTTTTTAAAGTCCGTCTCAATTCATCAGATTTCATAGGGATGTACCAGAAATATGGAAGGGTAACATTGTGTCGTAATGGTGAATACTCGTCGTGAGGCACGCAATAGCAAACCACCCGTCACAAAAGACCACAAGGAAACAGCATAGAAAACAGACGGGGATTTTTTTTACGACACAGAAGCGTAGAGAATAGACTATTCATCATCAAGAACGGTTCACAGTTGAACTAGCAAATGTTATGTCATACCCGCCGTGGTATTGGATGAGCTACCGACTACCAGGTAACACACAAGACCAACCCGTCCTCTGCAAAGGTTCATTTCTTAGTGCTATGGTCTTCGCTGAGCAGACACGCAGCTCAGGGCGAGCATCGCTCAAAACACCCCAGCCAGCGTGCCATTCATCCTCTGTCCAGACACTAAACATACTAACGAGTGAGGCGTCCTACTGACGGCACAGTCGATGGTGACGGGTCGATACGCCCCATGAGTTGCGGAAGGCCTCTAGTCTACTACTTGGGAACGCCGGAAAATACGCGTCCCGTGCCAAACAAGCCATGCCCTACAAGCAAGGAAACCTAAACATGAAAAATAGATCGATAATTGGCACCGACACAACTAAACTACAATAGCCAACTAATAAAAAGCTGGCGCCTAGCCAACTAGTACTAGCTGGCGACAGCTGGCGATTTTTAGTCGGCCAAGTCACAACCCTCCTGCTTAGTGGCCCCGGGTCTTAGCTACGACTAGGGAGGGAAAAGGGGGGGGGGGGAGGGGAGGCGAAGATAGTACAAGGGACGAGCAAAACAAATACTCGATATTGCACCCCCTCGAGGGCGGTTTTTGGGCACGCCTTTCAGACAGTTTTTTCAACGAAAACGGGTGACTTTGGAGAAAGACCTTTCATGTGCACAGACATGTTTCCTATTTCCATTGGCGCGCACTGCTCGGCCTTTACGCTGTCGTTGATGTGGATTGATGAATCACTCAAATCCCACGGTAGGTGTTACACACGTGTTCGCCCAAACGTTCCTGACCGGTTGGACTCCCCAAGCGTGGAATGGAGCGGAACTATATCGGTGAGCGAGGCTGAAGAGAAAAGTATACAATTATTCTTGTTTTAGGACTAGCGCATTGAAAAGTTGGTCGGTTTTGCGCGAGCGAACGCCTTCGACGTCATGCTCAGGGTGAGATATCGAGTTGCTCAAATGTTAAGACCTTAAAAACGTCTGCTGCATCCCTACTTATCGTGGGATGACTCAGATCGGTTTCGAAAATTGCCCGAAGGGCTTTTCATTTTTCCACATGGAGGCGCAGTATGTGCTCGGCGTTTGCTATTCTCCTTGTGTCGAGAAAAAATCAGTTTCGAAAAATTGTCCGAACGGGTGTGTGTCTTGCGTGCGCTACTTCAAGTATACGGTGCGTTTGTTCTTCACATCAAGCTGATATTTCCACCCGTCTGCATTCCAGCACAAAGAAATGCCCGTGCCGATGCTTGCTCCGATAGAGACGAGCTCTTGTGGTCACAAACTACAACAGAAATACTGCTGCGACATCGCAGATACCCGGGAGACAAATCCTGTGGCCACAAACTGCACAACAGAGACAACATATTACAAATACGGCAAAGTGGTTTGGCCATGCAATGCCGAACGCTAAATTAAGGCGAGAAAGGAGCATATGCAAAAGCCATGGAGCGCCATACTACCTGCAACGAACGGTAGTGCCTTTAGACTCTCCCAAAACGCGCGTGCAACGATATGGGCAGTACCTGATTTTCTGAGGCTTTTTTTATCATCCCACGGGGTGTAGTAAGGGTAGGGCTCGCATTTTTTGGGCCCAACGTTTCCGATAATGTTACGGTTGAGCACCTTAAGCGAGTAACTACCGGTTCATTAGCATGATAATACTTTTGCGAGTACATTTTTTCAACAGCAGGATTGGCGCATACACACGTTGGTCGGGTTGCGCGATTGAATGTGTTCCACAAGTCAAACGCTTCATGGGTGAGAAATATTGAGCTCCTCCTGTTACGACCTAGGACCATCGATAGCGTATCTGGGAGAGTGTTCGTCGGGGTGGGCGATTTGAGAGCGTCATCGAAGTCATGCTTCGGGTGATGATGGGGTGAGACAATGAGCTCCGTGTGTTAGGACCTCAGCAATTTCCACCGCACCCCTTGCGCGACAAGACTCTCAATTCACACTGTGTACAGCAGTGAGCTCTACTACCATACCTCACGAAGCCAAAGTTACTGGCGCATGCGCTACGATAGAGGTCTTCAGCAGTTTTCGCCTGAAATGTTTTCTGGACGACGGGGCTCCTAAACCAAAAATCGTCGGAAATAGGCCACTTTTTTTTTGTGCCTCTCGTTGTGTACCTAGGCCATGGGATTTTCGTCCGGTCAGCAGTTTTAATTTTCTCCATATCAGTTTTTGGGAGAGGTCTTAAGCGCCCAAATTGAAGGGTAGCATTAGGAAAAAAATGCTGCAGACACCTCTATCGTAGCACGCGTCTGAGAGTTAATACAGTAAAGTCGAACCGATTAGTTTCCGAAGCTCCTAACCAATTAAAGAGCTCTACACCGTACCTTTCTTAACCCAGAAGACGCGAGCTACGATAGGCTACGATTAGAAGTTCACCACTTTTTTTCTGAGGTCCTTCAATTCGGGAGCTCGAGACCTCCCCAAAAAACTGATCTGGAGAACAATAAAACTGCTAGACCAAGGTACACCGGATGAAAAATCCCAATGGACTAGGTACCCAACGAGAGTCACGCTAAAATAATGGCCTATTTCCGACGAGTTTTTGGTCAACAAGTCCCGTCACTCAGAAACCATTTCAGACGAAAACTGCTGAACACCTGTATCGTAGCATGCGCGTCAAAAAATATTCTGGACAAAACCGAAATTGAGTTTGAAACCCGATCAAACCATCCCATGACCTAGGTAAACAGCGACGAATATTTTTTTTAAAAAGCAGGAGCGGCATCCATTGCGACGATTTCGGGTTGACCGTTTTAGCACCGCACTCTCCCGAGGTATGGGAACAAAACACTTCGATTTAGACTAGAAAAACCAAGATACGTACGTAGGAGTTGGAAATTGTCATCCAGAGAAAAGAAAAATGTTTTCCAAAAAGTGCTACAAGGGCACATACCCTTATCGCGGCAGGCGTCTCTCCCAACACCTGACTTTTTTAACAAAAACGTACAAGCTAAGAACCCGGTAACGGTTTTGCCGACCATGGGTGCGCAGCATGAGGGAATTTTAACGCCGATCACTCGTGTGAACAAACATTCCCAGAAGGTAGAACAGAACCGAGGCACTATTACAGGCAGCTGGTGGGGTACCCTTTTTGAACCGTTTCTTCACTAAACACTGGGAAAACGAAAACGCACACACTAATTCCAAGTAGATAGATACCCCCAAAAAATGCTTGCAGTTCTAGAGGGATTAAGAGCGCCCACAGGACAAAAACATTCGGGACTTAATCCTTGTAGCGGGTAAAAGATGCCACACTAATTATAAGCAGCTTGTCCCCAACACATACATGGACGCAGTTATAAAGGCGTCAAATCGACATGCCACGACTATCTTAAGCTACCGCACGTATGATATGATACGCATTTCCCACACAACAGATACGAGTAATGCGGTTTAGAGCCCAACAAACTGTGCCTATACTAACTCCGAGTAATTTGCAGTCCCCGACAAAAGGTCTCCAGTCGTGAATGCCTCGGCGTGTCACGGCGTGCTCTTAAATCAGGGTACGCACTTTATTGCAAAACAAGAATCTGACCCAAAGACATTATTGGATAGCACATGTCCTCAGTTGATGAGTCCGGTCAGGGTGAAATGTTTGGGCTAGAACAAGCAACCTTTGCCATATAGCACGGCTTTAACGAGGAGGCTAGGCTTTCACAGGTCCAAAACTAGACCGTCAACCGAGATATTTGCCTACGTTTTACGAATGCACAGTAGGGGTCCCCCAATAAGGCGGTCTGAGTAAGGCGGTATCCCGATATAAGGCGGTCTGAGTAAGGTGGTATCCCGATATAAGGCGGTCTGAGTGAGGCCGTATCCCGATACAAGGCGGTCCGAGTAAAACCGTATCCCGATTATAAGGAGGTCAAAATCGCTTCGTGGGACCGGGGAATTGCACTCATAAACCAGGAATGAATAAGGCGACTTCCCCCAACAAGGCGGTCATAGCATTGCTTTCGCACACCACCGACTTACCGGGGAAACCCTTGTGTATCTATACATAAGGCGTGGGGGCAATGGGAAGACAGAGGAGATACTTAATCTTTAACTCTTTTTGTCCCCGCAAAAGTTGTCCTATATTCTATTTTCAAGCAGTTTCCCCAAGACACATGGGTTCAGTTCTAAAGGTGTGGTACAGAGATTTTGCGCAACAACAGGGAAAGCGGCTGAGGGGGAAAAAAATAGAAAATAAGAAAAATAAGTCAGGAAAATAGTAGTGGTCAGGGGCGAGATTATCAGGAGGGGTGCTGCCATGCGTCAGAAGTCAGAGGCCACGACTGTTACCGCTGCAAAAAGCATCCCACACTTTTTTTGAAGTTAGCTCGTCTCCAACGAACATGGATCTTGTTCTCACAAGGGGTAAGACGCCAAGCAAAGGAAAAGGGCAAAAAGAAAGGCAAAAGATAAGAAAAAAATAGCACGCCAGAAGAAATAGTGGGCGAGAGTGACAGAACGGATGCTGCTATAATATACTTTAAAAAAATGAAGAAATACACCTCACAGCGGAGATCGACCAAAGAGGATTTTTTTGATCAAAACTCAGCTTTTGCAAGCTGCGTGTGATACTTCGATCGCGCGTGAGACGGGGTGTGAATACTCGAATCCTCCTTTATTGGATACAAGTCGGTGTATATGTGACGATATGCGTCAGAAGACAGACTGTTCATATTTGGCTGCGTTTTTTGCTAGGTACACTTGTCACACGGCAAGGCGAGCGCTGAAACATGGTATGCATGGAGCATGGACGCGCTGTTGTCTGATGGCAAACGAACTAAACAGCGGAAAGTTTTACCGCTGTGGAGTGCTGAATCTCGCATGAAGATATACCTGGGTATCAGGCAGTTGGTACATCAGGTATTAGGTGCCGTATGCTGCTCAAATCATGACGTTGCAACACTTTTCTCAAAATCATGACGTTGCAACACTCTAAAAAAATCATTACTTGTACTCTCCATCTCAAGCTCAACTCGCGATAGGTTCTACCCTCTGTGACCTTCTGAACAAAACAAGGCGTGGTCGCAGGTATTGCCTAGTCGCAAGTGTTTCCCCTTGTCCCCCCGGTACTCGGGTTCCTTTTTTTTCGCGCACAGGGTTCAGCATTCCCACTTTTCGGCTTTTTATGCTCGTCGATTTGCACCGAATTTCGCCAACTCGCGCTCTTACGCCTGCGGCCTTTCGATTTGTAAGAAAGTGTTCCTTGTGCGGGGCTCTAACCTACAACCTCGCCTCAATAATCCAAATAGTTACATGACTTACTGTTCGACCACCGGCGACGTCGCCGGTTTACGCTCATCGTATTTGTTAACTTATCGGCATACATGCATATATGTGTACAACTACATATACTCCGGAGTACCTGGTATTTGTTAGTGCGTTATTAGTAGTGTTAATAAAGAACGATTTATTTAACTGCTACCTGTATCATCGTGATCATGTTATTTTTTATACATTAAAAAACCGAGAGAATGTCGGTGCGTTATTAATAGCAACAATATCACAATTAACACCACGCATTTCTCTCCTCCTGTGCCACCAGGTAAAAAAAAAAGAAAGCAGAAAAATATAAAATATACCAGGTAGGATGTACCTGGAATTGATTACCAAGCCAGGTATCACGCACACCAAGCATACGATACTCTGTTTCTAGCAACCGTCTCTGTCTGCAGATCTTTGCAGATCTACATGCGATGCATCGGGGCACGAATCTTGGATGACCCTCGGATATGCTTGGCTGTGCGTTCTCGAGCAAGAATATCTGATATCTGTTCTCAGCCGCTAGGAAGAGGCAAGACCGTTCCGAGAACTAGTCGGCACAAACAACAATACATTGTAATGGCATGCTGTGCTGTCGCGCCACAGGCCACAACCACAGAACGAACAACCATACCAGGGGGTCAAAAGCAGCAAAGCTGGGCGTACAGACGACTCGCCGTACCGTCGTATCATATGCCTCTGCCACCGCTGCTGCTGCTGCTGCGGCTGCTGCTGCTGTGCTGCTGTTGCTGCCGCTGTTGCTGCTGTTTCGCCGCTGAGGCTGTGCTGCCCCGCCGGTGCTACACTCAACAAGCCTGTCATAGTTTATTTAATATACAGGGCACCTCTGTCTATACGATAATGTATTCCATCGGCTGCCACGTAACCCATACCTGGTACCTGTCTAACAGTAGTGTTTTATCACTCATGCACTAGACTCAATTCGCAGCTATTATTAGTGATATCAATGTGTTACTAGTGAACGTGAACGAAGAATCACAGATGATGTATTGCGTCAGGTAGACCGACGCACGCGAACAATAATTAGTACGATACATAATCTGGACACATGTCACATGTTCAGGTGTTGCTGACTCAGGTACACAGGAATAATACACAAATGTCCTCCCCAACACTCTATTCAATCCAAGTGGATTATCGTTTGCCCTGGCAAACGCGGGGGGCGTTGCTTTCTTTCTTCACTTCAACATGTACATATGTTCATGTGTGCTGTGCCTATCAATAGCATTAATAGTGGCGTCTTCACGACGTTCCATAAACCGTTCTTTCCAAGTATAGCAGTCTAATTCCAACTGTTTTCCGGAAAACGCGAGTGAGTGCAATCCGTGCGAACGAGCAGCTCTCCTTGCCGAATTGAAGGTGTGGAGGAGTGCGACGATTGCAAGTGAAGTAGAAAAATACTTCGCTCCCCACGACATTATTCTTTCTGCTGAGGACAGGTCACTATGACGTTTCGCATGCTTTCTGGCAATGTACCATCAATATGGTTCACCCCGACATGGATCGAGTCCCACCTTAAACGCCTTTTACGTAATCCCAACACCTAGTCTACGGTACGCGGGGGTACGCCCACATGCTCACTACTGGGTTTGAGCCTTTCGCACTACAAGTGACTCCTGCCTCACTGACAAAATGCTATCTTCTGTAGGCGATTCTTATGGTGCAGAGCGCGCAGCGTACCTTACCATTCAATTTCGGATTCAGATGGCAAAAATTAAACGGCAGCAGTACGAAGGAGTAAGACCGTAAGGGAACGGGGGGGTCACTCGCGCAATTGCTAACCACGAGCCGCTGCCGAAAAAGGCCCCAGAAGTGAGGTCCCCCCCTCACCGTACAGCGTAGCCTTGGCCTCAAATTCATCAGCCACCACTCTTCTCCCGCCCCCCTCTCCTTTGCAAGTTTTTCCCTTATGTTCCCCTTACCGAGTTGCTGTACTAAACTGCTGTGCCTCCCTTTTTTCCTTTTCTCACTATTAATACCTGCTGTGGTATAGACTACCCCGGCAAGCTCCTATTGCACCGCAAGTCTTCCCCACTACTTTTACGTGCAAAACATTTCCACACAACAAGCACGAAGCAAAATCCCACCGTGCAACATGTGCTATATGATACGGTTGTGGCGTTTACTACCCCTGGTACGGTTATTGTTACCAGTATATAGTTACGTCCGCCTGCGGTGTTGGTTACAGACCGACCGGTACAGCGTGGTACGTTATTATATTCAGGAGGCACTAAACTATCTTATATTACCAGGTAGTGTTATAAACAAATATATTACAATCCAGCTGTGAGATCGAAGATTTCGTCGAAGCTCATATTTGGCAAGTTTCGCGTTACTCCGATCGCGCGTTATACTGGGTATGTCCTCATTAGTTTATGAAATACCCGGTACAGCTCTCAGGTAGTACGGGTATAAGCTTTTCTCTTTCCGGAGTGATTTCCTTTTGGGTTTTCTCCCTACATAAATCGGATCTGACCCTTCGTAACCACAGACTCTGCTGTGGTCTATCACTAGCCGGAGATTTAGACAAGCCCTTCGGAACAAGACCATTTGGTCACAAACAATTAATAGCAGAAAAAACATTACCCGGTGAAAAAAAACTAACACCACCATAGCGAATAAGAACGAGGGCAATCAACGACAGAGAAAAAGCTGGTACGAGCGCTATCTCTCGATCGATACCGTCGTCCAGAAAAAAACAGCACATTTCCTGTGAGAGGGTTGTGCTAGAAAATGTCGATCATGGCACATTTTCAGTGTGTAGCAGAGAATCGATGCTAAGCCGGAAGTAGGCATTACTATCTACAAAAACATTTCCTTTTCTTCGGATTTCCCGAGGGCCTGTTTCCCTCGGGTTTCTTACACTTTCCGCGAATGTTAATGGATGGTCTGACACGTTGAATCTCAGCAGTAGAATGAAGGTTTATCGCGAAGGACACACATGGTATACACACGCGCTTCGTATATACCAGGTGCAGTTTACAGGAAAGTTATGGTCAAGAGACTTGACTCGGACACGCCCACACCCACTTTTCGCGCTTGCAGTAAGACTCAAGAGACATTGTTTTTTCAGGGGCGAAAGCAAAAAACAAAAATGACTTGACAGAGTTGACGCCTATCTCCACTCTCCATTCGCGCCATATGGTCTGATACGATGGTACCAGGTGTGACGTGTGTGTATATGAGCAATGTATACATCTCTCGGAGTTTGCGCTATTTGTGGCCAGATACGAGCTTGAATCTCCATGTAGGAAGAAGAATCAACACAGCGAGCGGTAGGTCCGTTTTCTGGCGGTGGAGAGCAAATGTACAGAATGACTGGACGTCGCCGTGTGGACTTAAAAAGGAAACAAAACAATGGACACTTTACTACAAGAACACCAACAACACCTCACCAACAACAACAGGAGACCGCTGCACGCTCGGACATTATTTAGCATGATAACGATGATGACGTGTTCTTCACATTAAACTGATATTTCCACCCTTCAATACACATATATGTGGGGTTTTCTGCATGTCGTGAAATGATCACATGGATAATATATAATATGTGGTACTCAAAAGTAGTCGTGGGTGTTTCACGGCGCGGACGTATCACATGTGATACGTTATCGTGTAACACGGAAGAAAGCACACCCCGGTGATAACATTTGGCGTTCAAATATATCATCACCCGGTGTGCTGTAGCAGAGGGTGTGGTGGTGTGGTATCTAAGGTATCCCCGGGGATAGCAACCATGCACGGTAGCCCCGCAGCTAGGGGGTGCGGTAAGGAGGGGGGATGGTATATTGAGGGGGTATGCTAAAACGTTATTAACGATTGCTAAGGAGTGTGAACGGGGGATCGGTAGCATCAGCACCGGTACCGGTGAGCGGGCTGATTCCGGAGAAAAACTACATCCTCGTCGCTCGAGGCGCGGCGGCAGCAGGTACCCGGTGGGGTTAGGGCCGCAGACTCGTTCGGATCACTGTGATGGGAGGGCACAGCTGTTGCCTCCACATGCTGGTGCCCAAACCGGTGCCCGCGTTGCGGGTAAATGGTATACACCATGACGGTGTGATAATTGTGGAGTTCACTCGTCTGGTACAAATTTCAGGCGCTCCACCCATAGGGTGTGTGGTATTCAACTTACCCCCGGTGATAAAGTGATGGGGTCGAAAAACGAAACAATCAATATATCACCGGGTGTGCTCAAATGCAGGGGGGGTGCTTTCTTCCGTGTTATACGGTACCACAGGTATGCCATTACATTCACATTCATTATGTCAGTTAAATAGTTCTATCGCACTTCCGTACAACGGTCGGTGGCGGGTGCTAAAGCGGCACAAATCAGAACCACCAAGTTCAACAATGGTAGCGGTGCGTCAACAATCAATCCATGAAAATCCATCTGCTACTTTACTTACGACGAGTATACCAGGCTACCAGGGGTACCTTTGGTCCTGTGATACATCATATACACCAAAGGTATTACATCATGAATATGATGTTAGCCTGTTTGCCTCTGGGCCAAGCCTACGAAATGTAAGCGTTTGAGGCACAAGACTATCTTGTCGTTGCTGTCCCCCGCTGTTTCTACCCGCCGAGGACATCGCGAGCACACCTATAATTACATTAAATCGAGGGTCTGAGGTGCACGAGCACCTCTCTATGCTGTGCCCAGGTTTCTACCCTTTTGTGTGTGGTCACAAACTACGAGGCAGAGATAGAAGGCAAACAAAAACCGCAGACGACAATACAAAGAACAGCAGTGTAGCGCAGTCCTTCGAGCGAATACACCCCTGGTATACGTACCCTACGACGAGCGAAACTGCCCAATAAATTGGGGAGATTGACAATGATGCCCTGGTGCACGATTCAAAATTCATTTTCGTTCAAGGTCGTAGTTGTACCAGGTACGCAGTACATAGACCTCGAACGTACGTAGTCGTCAAGGCGTGTTCTTCTCGGTGGCTACTTTTTTTTCGTTTTTTCTTAATGGTTGTCTATCTGGTGGTCTACTCTGTGGAGTGGAGAACAAGTGACCGCCGTTTTTCCTGCGTGGCGTGTGGTGGTATTCATAAAATAGGTGGCGAGCTTTCTTCGAGCCCTTCGGCCTTCCAATAAGCATGGATGCATGTACGTAGAGAAAGAGCGGGCTGGCTGTGTATCTCACACAATACGTATATTATTTGCGATCTAAAGGAGGAATTGAGGGAGGGGACAAAGACAAAAGGTGGGGGGGGGAAGACACGCCCTGTGCGTTAGCTGTGCTGCCTTGTCCCGACGTGTATGGAGTAACATTTCGACGTGTGGGGCATGCTTGTGTACGTGCATCAAGGTCGGAATGGGGGTAGGGGCAACAATGGGGCCCTTGTGGCGGTATACGAAAACTTTGTTGTCCCAAAGGTTCCAACTTTTTCTGCGCAGAAGAGCGAAAAAGAATTATTGGGAGCGATTTAGAGTAGCACTAAAAAAGTAGTATTATTTTTTTAACGCTCGAGAAAAAATACCAAAAATAATAGCACTGGTCCGCGCAAGACGAGATAGAAGCGTTCGAGACCACAGGTATCCAAGTCGGACACCGTTCGCTCCTGGCCCGCTCGCCGCCAGCAAACGCCGACGGGACGACGTACACCCACGAGCAAACTCAGAAACCGCTACGTGTCCGGCGCGCCGGCCGTAGTTGCTAGTGCAGGGCTATACGCACACGTTGGCCTGTCGAGGCTCGTATCATCAATCACATACACCGAACGAAAATGTTGTGCTCGTCCGACGCAATTCGACGCACCTTCTTCAGCAGTCTGGCCCGCGAGCAACTGCCCTCCTGCCAGGTCCCATCGACACGTAGCTAGAAGCGCAAGGATTTGAAGGTAGGCTCTTCTCCGTGCCATTGACGGGCCGATGCCGGTCGGGCGTCGCTTCTGCATGCTCCGTTGGGTGTTTGCTATATGATATACGCGAGAGGATCCAGCCGCGCCCGCTGGCGGGAAGAAATTTGGAGTTCACATTGAACT
Source organism: Undaria pinnatifida (assembly GCA_012845835.1). NCBI lineage: Eukaryota > Phaeophyceae > Laminariales > Alariaceae > Undaria > Undaria pinnatifida. The sequence goes on from JABAKD010000025.1 coordinate 28,388,481, forward strand.
ACTGGCGTGTTTGTACAGGGGTTTGGAAACGAAACTATTACTCGCGATTTTTTGAGTTTTTGTCTTGTTCTCAGTGTGGAGTGCTTCGGGGTACACTACAACACTGGTAACACCTGTACCTGTATTCTGTACGAGTTTACGAGTGTACGAGTGCTTCGCAGCTCGTGCTATGGAAGGTGTGGATTCTCCTCACCAACCCGAAGCCGTGGCGGCTACAGCGGAGGTCGGGGTTCCATCGGCAGCACACGAGGTGGCCATCGCGGTGGACGTTGTGTGCCCCGACCGCCTGGCCCGACAGGGCTTTGCTGTTGCTCCGTTCTACCTCCGGGCACCGGCGGCGTCGCTGAACTCTCTCGGCTCCCTCTTCGCTGCGCTCAAGTTTGGTGCCTTGGCCGACGAGACAGAGGTATGGCCTGGGGATAATCGGAAGTGAGCAACTTCTCGATGTGCGGGGTTGGTTTGTGTTTTTGAGAGTGCACGCTATGTGCGATATTCCGTAGGCATCATATCAGACGATACCGCTGCTGCTGTACCTAGCCATACGCCAGGATGTAGGATAAGTACGGAGCATCTTGTAGCAGAAGTACATGTATAGACTACCAAGTGTATACATGAAATTGTTTTACCAGCATCTATGCGAGCTATAACGGTCGTGCGAAGATCAGGAGGTGTTATGGTAAGGCACTGAGACAACAGGAGGCGCAGCAAGCAGTGCAGGCAACGTGTTTGTGTTTGCAGTTGCTGGTGCCCGGTGCACTACTGGTTGCGGTCGAGAATTCCGGATGCTGCTGCTTCTGCTGCTGTGATGCTAATCTGTAGGTAGATCAAAATTGTTGTATGATCGCGATATGCATGATGCTGCTGCACACAGTCATGATGTGTTACTTGTGTACGAGTAGTCTGTGTGCGAGGGACGGGTGTGTTTCAAAGCAGTACTGGGGGGTGCGGGGTGCACCTGTATGTAACCTCCCAGGTACTCCAGTAGCACCTGCTTCGCTAACTGCTTGTGAACTGCATTATACCACGAGCTTTAACAATTTATGCATCCTCTTTGGCCTGTTCGCGCCCGAAATACCAATGGTACTGGTCATCAGTCTAAGCGTTGTCTTCTGCGCTCATTGGTAGCATGTGGAAGGTAGAGAGCAAGAGTACAGCGATGCTCCACTACCCCTTGGTCTATCCAGCGTCCAGCTGCTGCCCTTTGGGGCCCAAAATTTAGCGACCACAACTACGTCAGATGCGGTCTTATCACCCGTACTTGGAACCCGCAGTGGTACGACTGGTATCATGATGCGTTCGCGTAGGGGCCTCGGTGAGTTGTAGCTCGGGCACGCCCCCTGCCGCAATCTGCCGCAATAGCCCGCGTTGCTTCGTGTGGCCAACGCTGTCGTAATCGTCACTATTTTGCGCGCGTTGACCTCAAGTCTTCTCCCGTTCGGGACCCGACTGGTTCGTGCTGCTGTACTGTACTTCATTCTGCTGTACCGGTAAGACAAACGAGAAGGGCGACCGTATCACGCTCGTGGTGCGATGGTGCGAGCGTGCACCACACCATAGTTCACGCCATGCGGGGGGCATACAACTCCTCCCATCGAAGTTCAGACATCAAAAACACAAAACACCACCCCCTAACCTAGTAATCGCAGCCCCCATCATTGCTGCGTGTAGATGATGTGATGCTGTCATCGTCTTTTTTTATTTAATGTTTCACCTTGCGCTTTTTATTTTTGTGTTTTGCCTTTTCTCCCTTCCGGAACTACCAATAGTCGTAACTCAGATACGGGATCACTTCTGGGTGCAGGATCTTTTCCCATATTGTGCCCCCCTCCTGACTACGACGGTGTGCGCCTTATTTTTGTCGCGAAAATGCTTCACCCCTTTCTTCCCCCGTCGACGCTTTTTTTTTTTCAAGTTATGTATCCTCTGGCGGATAGGGGAAAATAGCACCTCCACGTATTTTCAGACATAGATGTTGTGTGTCAACCAAAATCGACTCGCACCAAATTGCGCCTACCCACGCTTTGAAGGCTCGGAAAAGTTCAGCTTATCCTATGCTTGTCTTGAGCATGTACCAGCCACAGAATCCTTCCGGGGTGCTGTGCATCGAGGGTGTCAGCATGCCCAGCACCAACGCCCCCAAGCAAGGTTGCAGCAATGGTGCGTGTGATTGATGCACAGCACTAGTACCGGTAAAATTGCGCTTGCTTGTGTTGTCTTTCATCACATTAAACCGTTCTTTCTACTGTACCCAAAGACACTTGGGTATATCGTCAAGTACTGCTGCTGTACTGCATCATGCAGTTCTGCTGTTGTGCGCCTTGTGCGTGTTAGTGCGTGCGCCTGGTATGTGCCAGATACCAGGTTCCTGGTGTGTGTTATTTCGCTTCGACTTTTGACGTTGACCTTTGATGTTGCTCACTTCCGATAGTGCGAGAGCGCTATTAATATTTGGCGGAAATCGATGCAATCGACGTAGAAGAAACGCTGAACGGTGGGATTGCGGATGGCTGAACCCTCTGCGCGGTAAAAAGGGATGCACGTACCGGGGGGGAGAAGGGGAGACGTCCGTGCCCACGGCTTGTCCAGAAGTTCGCTGAGGATATAACTAGACCCTGTTCAAACTACAAAACCCTGCTTGTACTGATTTCAAGTCACATGTCCCCAAAAACAGGTTTCCAGTCGTGAAGGGGTTACAAGTTGAGCTGGAAGGGACAAGTGATCACTTTTCACCCATCGACATTCAGCACACCCGCTGTCCCTGCCGATTCTTCATCTTATAGAGAGAGATGTTCCATGCCAGTTGCGTGGTCACCTTCAGGGAAAGCACGACTACTGCACGGAAATGCGAAGCATGCCAAACGTACTGGGTACGAAAACAGGGCGTGTAAATACACAAAAATACCAAGCCAGAGCGGTGTTAACAGCAGGCAAAAAAAGAAAGAAAGGTCGTAAGGAAACCAAAAAAGACAGCGAAAAGAAAGGAAACCAAGTAAAAAAAGAAAGAGGGACATATATAACAATTAGCGAAATTACAGGAAACCGCAAGAGGACGGGCAAAACAAAAAAAAGTTACTTGTGTTGTAGAACCGAACCGCGGTTCGGTCTTTCTATTTCGCAGAATCGCACGTGCAGTGCGGCGCGAGATGTATATGTTTTGTACTCATATCATATCATACGAGACGGAGCGGATTTTGGACGTGGTTTTGATTTCATATATACGATACGGCGCTTTACCGGTTCAAAATCCCACGTGTGGTGCGGTTCGGTACAAACCGGCAAAAATCGCACCGCAATGTGAGCAAAAAATGCTCTGTTAAACGATGCGGCGTTTCTTTTGTTGAGAACCCAACGGCGCGGTTCGGTGAAGGTTTTGATTTCATAGAGTCGTAGGCCACGGTGCGGTGTGGATTTTTCGTTTGTGGCGATACCGTGCCATGTAGTAGTGCGGCACGACGGTGCGTGTCTCTTCCGCTACGTACCTAAACCCTGCGGTGCGGTGCGGTGCGGTGCGGTGCGGTGCGGTGCGGTGCGGTGCGGTGCGGTGCGGTGCGGTGCGGTGCGGTGCGGTGCGGTGCGGTGCGGTGCGGTGCGGTGCGGTGCGGTGCGGTGCGGTGCGGTGCGGTGCGGTGCGGTGCGGTGCGGTGCGGTGCGGTGCGGTGCGGTGCGGTGCGGTGCGGTGCGGTGCGGTGCGGTGCGGTGCGGTGCGGTGCGGTGCGGTGGGGTGCGGTGTGGTGCGGTGCGACGCGGTGCGGTGCGGTGCAGTGCGATGCGGTGCGGTGCGCGGTGCGGTGCGGTGCGGTGCGGTGCGGTGCCTTGTGGTGTAGTAAAATCGCACCGTGCCGCACCACAAAAAAAAAACGCAGCGGAGGAAGCCCTGAAAATCGACGATGAATGTTACCCCAATTTTACGATAAGTGTTTGCGGTCACACAAGATAAGCAAGCACAACTTATTCTGTTACCGCTGTTACTGCGAAATAGAACCGCTGACCAGCTGATGTGGTTTTCACCACAGGGAATGTCCATTTTCGGAGGTTTTCCAGTTTGAATGGAGCCGTTTCCGTTCAGGGGATGCTACGCCACATCGTGGTACCGCGATCAATGTTGCTACCCACCCGAATCTCCAGTTACCTATGTGTTACCTTTGTACATCCCGGCAACGCTCATCCTTGCTGAAAATGGCAGATAGCAGCATGAGACCTTTCACTTTTTACTTTTTGTCCAAAATTGTTTGTGAATGACGGGGCTCTATGGCCGAAGATTATCGGAATTTGCTTCTATTTCGGCGAAAATGTTTCGTTTTGTACCTGGGTCATCGGATTGCTCATCAGGCCATTTCTTGTGCAGTCGGATTTGTCAGTCGAAAACGGCCTTTCCGACTGAAGCCGTATTCGGGCTTTCTTACGCAGTCTAAAAAGGGCTTTTTCGACTCAACTTTTTTCGACTGAGAATTCTGACTGGCGGATCCAGTCGGATAACTCAGTCGAAAAAGTTTTACACGTGTTTTTTGAACCCATCGCATCGCTCATCCCACCACCAAACACACCCACATGGCCGCACGGCCACACACCCATACCAGGTACCACACTGCAGTATCATACAAGGCGCTGACGCTGGCTTGGCTATCCCTGCTGTTGCTTCTCGCAGTAAGTCAGCGTGGCGCATTCCTAGTTTTGCTCGCCAGCAGCGTGTATCACACGACGGCAGCAGCGCGCGGTCTCGATCCCATGCTGCCAAAAACGGCTGCGGCTGCTGTAGCTTTGGCGGCTCTCGGCTGAGTGCAACTCCACAAACGTAGCTTTGGCGGCTTTCGGTTGAGCCCAAAGCCACCAACTCGCTGGGACGAGGGTTCGCCGAGCCGTTGCTCGCGGCGAAAGCGCGAAGCACAGAGCTGCCAACCGATTTCGACTGCTGTACAGCTGTACTCCCTCGCACCAACCGCCTCTAGGAAGAGCACAAAACTACAAAATCGACTCGACTGACGATAAGAAGAAGGACCAGAAGAATCCAGTCGAAAAGAGACGTTTTCGACTGGCGGAATCCGACTGCATAAGAAATGGCCTCAGGGAACACTTTTTACTTTTCTCCTATGATCGAGTGTTCGGGTGAGATATAGAGCTCCCTCCTTAAAACCCCTTTAGAGCCCCAAAATCCCTCCCTATACGACTAACTTGAAAGTAAATTTGTCCCCAACCAGGGTTGCCAGCTGTTGAGGCGTTAAATGAGGAGGGAGCCTCTGAAAAAATGTAAAAAAGGTGATGAGCCTCAGAAAAATAAATGTGTGCCTCTTCTACCGTGAAACGTTTTTTTTTTTCGGACACACACATGGCGACCAAAAATGCCACGGATTCAAAAAAAATTATCAAGGAGGTATTAGCAAAAGCGCGCACCAGCACAAGTATCACGTTGCTTAGGCGTGTGTGGTGCAGTAGCTCCTTTCGTTGCAGTACGGACGCGGCCCGGGCTGCACCGTGTGGTCGATGATGTACTCGTCAGATTTCTTTGCTTTTTTTTTTGTTTCTTCTTGAGTCCCGACGCGGTTTTGACGCTTTGGGCCCCACGTACAGTGGCAAGACAAGGTATACGCACGTTATTGCCGTGGTGCGAGCATGCAGTACATAGGGCAGTGCAAGCTATGCGCGTCTCTTGCAGGTGCTTTCAGTGGAGTTCGACTATGAAATCGTCGTCAGCTAAGCTAGCAGCCCGGGCTGCTTTGTGTCAAGGATGCTGCGATCGTCGGTTTCATTCGTCGATTTTTTCTCTCTGGCACCCCAAAGGGTTATAATAGCGTCGGCCACTTGTATTGATAGCAAACCGGCGCTGCTGGGCTATTATGCATAGGGGATGATAGGTTCGATGAAAATCGACGAGCATAAAAACGCTGAAAAGTGGGAATGGTGAACGCTATGCGGTATGAAAGTGACGGCGAGTACCGGGGGGGGCAAGGGAAGACACCTGTGACCACGGTTTGTCCAGAAGCTCGCTGAGGGTAAATAAAGCCTTTTACTACTAATAATTGAGCTGGAGGGTAAAAGGGATGGTTGAAAACAAAAAGTTTGCACTGGAACCACTGCCATACCATACCGTATAAAACACAAGGTAGCACACACACCCTGCGATGAATATCACAGCTAATTTTCCGCAAAAACAGGGGGAGCTCATGTTCATACAACGAATAGAATGGCGGCTTTTTGATAAGATCTGGGTAAGATCTTTCTTTCCATTAGACGCGTCGCTCGAGGTTTGCGCTCTCCCTCACTGTGAAGATATATGGTCCGAGGGATGGTGTCGTCTGGCGTGTTATACGGCACTTGCTGTTGTACACTGGAAGGCGCATACATGTCGGTGGACGGCGTATACAATCATTGTGAGCGATAAAAAAAGCAACTTGCGATGAACGACGCATGATATAAGCGCGATCGGAGCATTACAACCAGCTAGCAAATATTATTTTTTGTTGCGAAATCTTCGATCTCACAGCAGCTGCAGTGTATTTTTTTTTTTAGATGACACTGAAGGAGGTAAAAAAATTAAAAGCTTTCCGGTGGAATTGCAGTTGTTAAGGTTGGTGGAGTTTTGGCCCGTCAATGCCTCTCTAGACTCAACATCATATTTTTAGCGTAGGGAGTTCCTTGGCGGCTGTCCTTGAAGGATGCCTGTCAAGGGAAAGAGGGCCTACCGCCAACCGACTTGTTTGCTGCAAGGAGTTGCGCCTCCCTCATATAGGGCTATATGCCTGGATTAGCGCTCGTAATCTACCGAATACATTATCTCGCACATTTTCGGCCGTGGTACATACTATTAATAGCTCGTAGCACTACGGGAGTCGCCGACCTATATCGTTAGGTGGGGACATACACAACCCGTAACAAGCACGGTCGGAATAACACACAGAGAATGAAAATATGAGTTTCGACGCAATCCTCGATCGCACAACTGCTGTACGAGTGTAGTTTTAATTTTTAATAAAAATGCAGTGGTTGTCCTCAAAAGGATGGGTGCGGTTTTAAACAGAGACGTCGGATTTCCGCCAGAAATTACTCGTGCTTACGTAATTTTTGGGCTGCTTACGGGTAATTTCCTCAAAAGCAGGGGACATTCTAGAGGCATCCCCGCTAGGAGCGAAGTACGCATCTCACAGGTATCGAACACATGTTTTTTTGTTTGTACACCCTTCATCTGAATTTACATACCATTATTATGGTTTGTGCTTCGCCGCGGCACGGCTGTAGGCCTTATTCGGCACGGCACCAACGCCGGAGGCCACCCTACTCTTCGTCATCGATACCATGGATGGGGAGAAGTGGTACATGTCCACCAAACTGCTGTGGCCTCTTAGATATCCAAACCTCCATCGCCATTGTCGGAGCAGGTCGCGGGTCAGCGACGAAAGCTCAAAATCCGAATGTGTCAAGCCACCGGAGCTTCCAGCGGCAGAATATGCATGTTTTTTTTTTAGAAATATATATTTTTTGTGCATAGGGGACAGGGGATGCTGCGTAAGTTCGACGGTCCAAACCATTTTTTTACCGCTAAACTGACTTTGCGGAATTGTGGTAATGCGACAACTTCGGTCTCGAAGGCTTTCAACAAAAAAGACCTTTTAAAACCGTAGTAGCGATTGGCCCACGTGCAACACCATCTTGTACCTAAACTCGTGCAACACCGTTGTCCGATTGGTGGAGGCTGGCTTTTCGATCGCCCTTTCTTGTCTTTGTAAGAACGCCTCCGAACACATCGAGCCCCCCATGGGGTTGGGGTTAGGGTTAGGTTTGAGCGCGGGTTGGAGTTAGGGGCTCGGGTTGAGTCTTCTGCCGACGGGTTGGATATAAATCGACCGAAAGGGTATGCACGAGTTTATGTGCAAGGTGGTGTTGCACACTGGGGTACCACGTCGTCGCCCATAGGCGCAGCATGCTCACAGCATGGAAGCAGTCGTGCTGCAGATCACACCGCTCGCCTGGACGGTTGGTTGGTGAGACCCAGCTTCTATGTGTTTTTGGCAATTTTGTCCGAAACATGTTGCACGGGTTTGTGTATCGGGTGGTGTTGGACTTTCTAAAAGATGTTGCACGAATTCGTGTATAAGGTGGTGTTGCACGTAGCCAGAGGGTGTTGCACGATTTTGTGTATAAGGTGTTGTTGTACTTAGCAAGGTTTTACATTAGTTTGTGTATAAGGTGTTGCACTTACCGAAAGGTGTTGCACGAGGTTATGTACAAGGTGGTCACGCGCGCTACGATATGGGTGACACTTTTCGCCAAAGCTACTTGTCATCGACGGGCCTCCTCTACTCAGGTTCCGTAGTTCCCCGTCAAGGCGGTGGTGTGCAAGAGCAGTATGACCGCCTTAATGGGGAAATCCGCCTTGTTCATTCCAGGTCATGAGTGCAATTCCCCAGTCGCGCCGAGCGATTTTGACCGCCTTTTATCAGGATACCGCCTTACTCAGACCGCTTTATATCGGGATAACGCCTCACTCACACCGCGTTATATCGGAATACCACCTTACTCAGACCGCCTTATATCGGGATACCGCCTTACTCAGACCGCCTTATGTCGGGATACCGCCTTACTCAGACCGCCTTATATCGGGATACCGCCTTATTCAGACCGCCTTATATGCCGGTCGCCCCGGTGGCGTATCAGGTTATCCTTGAGACGGGCATATTTAGGTCAGTTTCGTGTGTTCGAATCCCCCCGAGCGCACACTCGTACAAATTCGTGGGGACTTTTTCTTGTGGACAAATTGGCTTGCGGAAAGCGCGAGAGCGTGAGTTAGCAACACTGGATGAAAAATCGACGAGCAGTGGGATTGCTGAACCCTATGCGCGATAAAAATTGAATGCAAGAACCGGGGGGAAGAAGGGACGGCACCTGTGACCACGTCTTGTCCAGAAGCTGGAAAGTAGATGTGTGTGAAAAAGATGTATATATATACATGCATATATTGGAATCCCCTACAGCAGTACTGCCCAACATTGGTGTGCTTTACAATAGTATTCGACTTGAAACCTAGGCGAAGAGATGGTACATCGGGCTATATAATATATGCACCTTCGTTTTTATCAAGATCCGTTTTTGGGTTAGCTATAGAACTCCTATCACTTAACCCCGTTAAAACTGCAACGGCGGTTTTGGGGACTTGACCCTTGGAATTAGCATGGGATACATTTTCCAGCAGTGAAAACTTTTTGTTTGTTCATGGTGATGCCACGTCATGGCCCATAGTAGAGTGCAACACCACGCTCGCACAATGAAACTAGTCGTCCTGCAGACCTCTCCGTCCGCCTATCATGCACGGTCGGTAAGACCGCGCTTCTGACTGCTTTGGTCGTTGTACCTTGGTCCGACAAGGATTACCAGTTATATCCTAACGTCATTAGATGTGCGCCCTTGGTTTGTGAGGACACCTCATTGCTTGGAATTGGAGTGGGGTCAATATCTTTTCGTTTTTTATAGCCCGCAGCGGCGGCGCCTATCACCTCTCGAAAGCGAAAGAAGGGGGGGCGCTGGGTGGAGAGGTATCCGCTGCTGCTGCTGCTTCTGCTGCTGCTGCTGCTGCGTCTTTCGTGTGTATTTTCGCGTATATAAGGACTTAACAGGCAACCAACCCCGACTGTCTTCCGTTTTTTTTTTTTTTCTTTCTTTTGCAGAATCAGTTTTTTTTTTCCAGCTCATATTTCAAGAGGGTTTACCCTCAGTGCCGAGTAGGGGTAATGTTACAGGACTTCTTTCACGATAGTTTTTATTGCTTCACAGCTTAATAACAATTCAATGTGTTGAACTCTATAGTGCGCCTATGTGCTGTATTCCCTGGTACTCCGAAGTATGTAACCCGCTGTATTTAGCACGCAAGACAGCACACACACCCTTAGGACTAATTTTTAAGCTGACTTTTTCTCGACAGTCGGGAGAGAACGAACGCCGAGCGATAAGTCTATGGAAAAAAACATGTCTACGATTTTTCCAAACGCCATCTATTTTCGTAGTGTTTCCCTCCTGTTCAAAAGATCGGCTTGGACCATTATCCCAAATGTGTTACGCAGCTTGCTTGTGGTATAGTTTGGTGCGGACGGTTTTGATGTAACCCATTTGGCACTTGAGAGGGGGATAGTGCCGACAAAAATGTCGATTGCGTCATCGGTCACGCGAAAAAAACCCGCCGGCTACAGCTGTGGTAGGACGAGGGATATGGGGATGGTGTTTTGGAAGTCGTACCAGCAATTCAAGTGAGTGCGCGATTGATGGACTGATGTGTGCTGTTTTTTTTACCACATCAGAGCTTGGCTCGGATCGTTGTCCCCAACTATGTTAGCTTGCTTGTGATATAGTCTGGTACGGACGGTATCCATGTAGCCCCTTTGACACTTGAGAGGGGGATAGTGCCGACCAACATGTCCATTGAATCATCGGTCACGTAACGAAACACGCGGGCTACTACTTGTGTACTATAATATGATTCTAGGACAAGGGATGTGGGGATGACGTTTTTGAGGTCTTACGACTACAATGCCAGGAGTGCGCGATGTATGCTGTTTTTGTTGTGACTGCAGAGCTTGTGTTGCTTTACGGGAAGGAATCGGCACAGACACGAAATGGGTGTGCTAGGTGTCCATAGCTAAAAAGAAAGAATACACACGCACACACACTGCTATTGTCAAAACGGCTGGTAGGACCGCGCGCTCATTGTTTTTGCCGTGTAGGCCGTACCGTTAGGTTTTTATTTTATTTTTATGTATGTAACAATCAGTATTGTATTGGTGACGTTGTTTGTTGGCACATTCACGTCGCCATAAAATGCGGTCATGAGAGTGACGAGATGATTGATACGAGCCCTTGGTCGCTTTGGTCACTATTAACAGGCAGGCGAAAACAAACAATAAAACGAAACCCTGCTGCGGAAATACGAAGTATTCCGTAAACTCACTCTTGCGTAAGCTGTATATGTTGTTGCAGCACTACCACTGCACCTCAACGAACCCCAGGGGTAGAGTAGCAGGTACCAACCACCCTGCAGGTGTGGACTGCCTGCACCTCGTACCCTACGAATATTGTATACCCGTGTGGCCACGAGAGGGGGATCACATACTAATATTTCGTAGTTTATACCCGTCTGCTGATACCCGTGCTGTATATAATATATTTATGCTATATGATACCCATACTATGATATCACGTACTCAGTATATATATTCGTATGTACCAGTTAAAATGTACCGCGTTTTCTTTTGTGTGAAAACCTCATCATGAACGCCTTGTTTTGATTTATTTATTTGTTTT